>JAODXP020000015.1:21974823-22116766 GCA_027497455.2 Sardinella longiceps | reverse complement strand
CTGTCTGAAGCCAGAATGTTCCACATTATGCTATGTGAATGTGAGCATACTGCCATCTAGGCTTCTGCCCTTGTAAAGCACAAAAGAACAAGTATACTTTTTTATTATACAATAAAAATAAAGCACTTTAATAATAACATAATGTCTATGCCATTTTGTGTTGGTATTGTGGGATGCAATAGACGGAGGTATTTGTGTGGGGAAGCTGCATGTTTGTTATGCTGTGGGGTTTCGAACACAGTAGTACACAGCTGTGTCTTCAGTCTGGGAATTCTTCCCTTGCACATAGATAGTGTTGGTGGCAGTGTCTCTAGTGAAACTGAACTTATTTTTTAATAATCCCGTAGTACCACTGTCTCCACCTCCACAGATCCAACCAATCCACTCCATAGTTTTTCCTACAGGATGACGTATCCAGTTTGTGCAGTAGCTAGTGACTGCGTACCCTGAGATCTTACAGGAGATGGAAAACGATTCTCCATGTCTTACTGTTATCTCACTTGGCTGGATCAGCTCAATACCAAGGTTACCTGTAGAGGGGAATGCTGGCCATTAGTGACTATGAGAAATATATTTGAATAAATCTAAAGTTATATGATCATTCACTCACAGGTAGCAGCTGTCAGCAGCAGCAGTAGAGATGCTATCATGTTCATGGTGAAACTTCAGAGAGGCTCTTCTGAGTTCTTCAGTCCAGCAGCTTCTGATGAGCTGAAATGACACGAGCACCTTTATATCAGGAGGGAAAACATGACATGAGAAGGGAGGAGTGAAGGGCAGACAGCTGGACACAGACATACAGACACACTCAAGTCATTCAGTGTATTATTTTTTGTGTATATTTTGTGAAACAATAACTTAACAAAATGTCTTTGAAGTGTAATTATGACTGATGGAGACTGTTCATGTTGGAAACTGAGGTTATGGAAGCAAAATCATGATACATGATACAAATCAGTTTCCCTTTGTTTACCTTTTGGCCTCTAGCAATTTCCTAGGATTTTTCCATGTGTCTTTATGTGCCATATGTCCTTATTTATTCATAATTCATTCTCCAAGCTGAAATGTCTCTTTGCAAGATGAAACATATCACATTTGTAAGTTTATTAACAAGTTGATATATTTTCAACACAATCCTCTACAGGCCTCCATATTTCCATCTGCAAACTGCAACTGTATCAATGTGAGACGAAACACTGCCCCCTGCTGTGTCATATGTCTTCAGTAAGTCGATAGTTCCTGTCATGACAACTTATTTCATGTCTCTTGAGTGAAGAGCTGCTACGCTAAAGCATTACACTGCTTAGTTTCTCCTTATTGGACTGTTTTTTGTTGTTGTTGTTGTTGTTGTTGTTGTTGTTGTTGTTGTACTGTATTTTCAGCAATGTAAATGATTTCAGGTGTAGGCCTACAAGTTAGAGGTTTCCAGACTTTATTGAACCAGTGACACCACACAGAGCAGAAAAAATCCTGAGGACCTGTCATTATCAAAACACAGATATGAATTTACAGGCCAATGTCTACTTTAATGCTGTGTGTGTGGTGTAATGAGCAGCAAGGTTTTTGATCAGCTTTAGAGTCTTCTGTGCCACTGTGGCTCTCGAGCACAGTAATACACAGCTGTGTCCTCAGTCTTCAAGACTGTTCATCTGCAGATACAGCTGACTCTTGCCATCGTCTCTGGAGATGGTCAACCGTCCCTGAAAAGCCTGAGCGCTGTAGATTGATGTTGAATATATGCTCGCAATCCACTCCAGGCCTTTCCCAGGAGCCTGTCTGATCCAGTGCATCCGGTAGCTACTGAATGTGAATCCAGAGGCTGTGCAGGTCAGTTTGTGAGATCCTCCAGGACTGATGACCACTGGACCAGATTCAGTCAGGGTCTGACCATGTCCACCTGAAAAAAAGCAAGAAAAATGAATACAGTAATTGTGACTGCTTTACTTTATCCATTGTGGAAAATTGGGGTCCATACCTGTTAAGTAGACAGCCATCAAGGTTAATACAATCATTAAGTTCATGTCTATTAGCTGTGTGAGTGTGTGTCAGTGTCCTTATGTCTGACTATTTGTACTCTGAGGAATCTTGGTTTTGCATGGCTTCTTCCTGATAGGAGGGACAATGCAGACATAATAAAAAAATATGATTTGATATGACCTTGTCATGACAGTAATTCCTAAGTTTGTCTACAGTTTGAAATGTGTTATAAGGGTTTGTTTCTTATCAGTATCTATCTCCCATTTTAATCTATTTGTTTCAAAATTATACACACTGTAATTCAGCAGTCTTTCTATAACATACTCCAAAATAGAAGAAGTTTTGGTGTATGCCTAGGTATGTGAGTGAAATGAAACATGTCATGTTTGTAAAAGTTTTAGTTATCATCAACACAGTCCTCTACAGGGCCTCCACATTTTCACTTACAGACTGCATCAATATGAGGGGAAACACTGCCCCCTGCTGTCTCATTTTTCTTCATATACGGCAGGGGTTCTCAAAGTTTTCACAGGTGAGGGGTTAATTTAGGGACCCCACAACGAACTGAGGGCCGCCAAAGTGGCAGGGGGAGAAAAAGTGTGTGGTTTTAACAGTTTTACGGATATTAGCAGAGGTTACAGCGGTCCGCCAGAAATGTTTCCACAGGCCGTCATTGGCCCCCGGGCCGCACTATGAGAACCTATGCGGTCTGTAGTTCCTGTCATGTAAAACTATTTCATGTCTCTACATGCCTCTTGAGTAAAGAGTTACTACACTGAAGATTGTCTCATGGGGGCTCTGTGTTATATAATGACTATTCACACTAGGGTTGGGTTGGCTGTTAATTTGCATGCACACTGTCCTTGTGTACCAGATCAAATGTAAGAGAGTCTAGGATTTTAAATGCACTGTAATCACCACTCTACTTAGTTTCTCCTAATTTGACTGTACTTACTTAATATATCATGTTTACAGACTTAAAAACAAGTACACTCATTTTTCTTAGTCCAATAATGTTCCTGGTAAGGGTAAGAGGCATAACCAAGTCATATATCTCTTGATGACAACGTTGAATATTTGGATTGACTGTGAAGCAAATGTTTTTGCTCTAGTCTGACATTGGTTTGCTTTACAGTGACTATCGGGCACAGTAATACACAGCTGTGTCTTCAGCCTGTAGACTCTGGCCCTGTAGGGTAACAGTGCTGCTGGAGGTGTCTCTGGAGATGCTGAACTTGTTTTTCAGTTTATCACTGTAATATGTGTTCCCAACATTGCATATGTATCCAATCCACTCTGGTGATTTTCCTGCAGGCTGTCTTATCCATGCTGTGCAACAACAGCCACTTGTTAGCTCGTACCCAGACACCTTACAGGTGAGACTCAAAGTCTGACTGGGCTGTATCATCATGGAACTTGATGGCTGAGTGAGAACAACATCACTCCTCACACCTGTAATAAAAATACACACACTGCTATCAAATCTGCAAGCTATCAAATATTTACAATATAAAGCACAGGAACTCACAGGAAGCTGTTAGCAGCAGTAACTGCAGACATATAAAGATCATGGTTTATGTTGGAACAGAGCTGATGGGAGCTGGTCTTCTGTAGGCGACTGTTCAATGCTCACATCTTATATGGGGAGGAGGGTATATGCAGTTTGCATACTGTAATTGGTGAGAGTTCTGGCGTATAGATGGAAGAAAGATATACTTTGTAATATATGTCATAACACTACAATTTAATATTCGTTTAAAAATGTTTGGTCAGCATTATTCAAGATCACTTGAGAAAGAAAAAGAAAAATATGTGTTCTTCAATAGCCTACATGAATAATTAAATGTATATCACATTTTACTAAGGTTTCATTAAAGGTAAGTTGTGGAGACCTGTAATGGATTATTGCATATTTTTTGGAAGCATGTTTTATGCTATGTGCCATGCTAATGCAGTCACCATTAATTTGTTCTCAAACACACAAAGATAACATCATTCTGAGGGCTTAATTTATACAGTATACAGTATACTCAATTTGACCTATGTTTTCTATACTGTTAATTATTTGTGGTACGTTTTGTATTATTTTTCATTTTCCCAAACTAACATTTTGGGCCTCCACATCACAAACAACCTCACATGGACTCAGAACACAAACATCTCCTTGAAAGCCTTTTGTATGACACTATGGTGTGCTTGGTATATTCAGAATGTTCATAAATTAATGTAGCCTATGTACTCTTCACTACTGTAGCAAAGTAGTTTATGACAGTGGTTGGTTGGTAATGGAGTACTCTTTGAGAAACTAGCCTTTTGATGAAAGCTACTGTCACTGCGCCAAAGCAAGTTTTTGTTTTAATCATCTGCATGTTTGTGCAACAGTGGTGCTCGGGCACAGTAATACACAGCTGAGTCTTCAGGCTGCATGTTTTGGCCTTGCAGGGTGATTGTGTTACTGGAGGTGTCTCTGGAGATACTGAACTTGTTCTTCAGGGAGTCTTTTTTGTATATGCTACCATCATACCAGATAGCATTGATCCACTCCAGAGCTTTCCCTGATGCCTGTCTAATCCATCCAGTGCCGTAGCCAGTAACTGAATATGATACTTTACAGTTGATGGTCAAGCTTTGACCAGGCTGGATCATCAGAGAAGCTGGCTGAGTGAGCTCCTCCATTCGGACATCTGTGGGAAAAAGGCAAAACTCAGTTCATGCTCACATAATCTAGTAGTCAGCACTGTATGATGACTGATCCATGAGAAGCTCTTCAGTTTTACATTGACAGACAAGTGACTCATTTCCAAAACAAAGATCACAAAGATTATTGCACATGTTGATTTCCACAATCAGACACACTTACAGCAGGCAGCTATCAGCAGTAGCAGAATAAGTGGCTCCAGTACTCGGCTCATGGTGAGTGTTGGTGAGCTGGTCTCATGGAGGCTGTGCTTTTATAGTGACTATCAACACAGTTTGGTGGGGTGGGCTGTTAGTTTGCATAAGCATAATTCATGATGCATTATTCATGTTATCAAGGATTAATTTCATCTATTTCATTTTAATCACTATGCTGTAATTTTTGTCAATCTACAGGCTGAAAATGTCCCTTTACAAAATGGAACATGCCATCTTTGCAAGTTTTATTATATGAACACAGTCAAGGGCCTCCTCATTTACACCTGCAGACTCCAAGTGCCTTAATATAAGAGGAAACACTGCCCCCTGCTGTGTCATGTTAAGTTAGTCACATTAATTCCTGTCAGTGAAGCCTTTTCATGTGTGATGTATCAACAATATCAACAATAATGTGTCTCTCTGGAAGATACTCTGTTAAAATGTGCCAATATAAAATATTTGGACTGACTGATATGAAGTTGGCTGGTTGTGATATAATTGGTTTCCATCAGCGATATCAGAACATGTCTTCAGCCTTTATTCTGGATGTGTCTCGGAAAATTATTCAGTTTGTAGGCTAAATTTGTTTATCTTGAAAATAGCAATATTAATCATGAATAAAAATGGCAATTTATAGTATTCATAAAAATAGAAATGTCTATTATAAATACATATTAATTAATATAAAATTAATATAACAAAATAAATAAAGTGTGTGTGTGTATCTGCATATAGGATGTTTTTTATTTTGCTTTTCTTTTCTAGTCTTAATTTGTATGATCAACTTTAGCAAACACTGATACTCTGCAGTTATATAAATTTGTAAATTCTGAAGTCATAAATGTTTTCTGATAGACCCACATATATGATTACATTATAACGTACATTTTACATTATGCATTTTTAAACATGTATGGATTTCCTGGGAAGAAAATGTTATACATTTCCTTTCAAACAAACAAACAAAAGAAAAAAAACTCTTAATTTTATGATAGGAATATAATGACCATGTGATTTGTTATATGACTTCCTACAACAGTTTAATTCTGGTTGTGTGATAAAATGAGTTGAGGGTTTTTGATCAGCCTTGGTGCTTCCTCTTTCACTGTGGCTCTCGGGCACAGTAATAAACAGCCGTGTCCTCAGTCTTCAGGCTGTTCATCTGCAGATACACCTGACTCTTCCCATCATCTCTTGAGATAGTGAACCTTCCCTGAATAGCCTGAGCGTGATAGATATATGATGAGCCACTGTATATGCTCGCAATCCATTCCAGTCCTTTCCCAGGAGCCTGCCTGATCCAAGCTAGATAGTGGCTACTAATTGTTAATCCAGAGGCTGTGCAGGTCAGTTTGTGAGATCCTCCAGGACTGATGACCACTGGACCAGATTCAGTCAGGGTCTGACCATGTCCACCTGAAAAAACAAAACAATGCAGTAAATGACTGTTGTGACTACATTAATATTTGCTGATGCATTGTGGAAAAATGGGTCTCACACCTGTTAAGTAGACAGCCAGCAAGGTTGATACAATCATTAAGTCCATGTCTGTCAGTGGTGTGTGAGTCTGCCCCCTTATATCTGAAGATATGTATTCTGAGAGGACCTTTGGTTTTGCATGGCTCCTCCAGATAGGAGGGACAAGGCAGATGATATCTGTAATGTATGTATTTCAAGTTTGTAGCCAGCTGTTCATCATGAGCCTCTTCAAATAAGCTAGATACTGTAACAGATGCCTCTGTCCAGTGTAAGATGTTTATGTGAGATGTTTGCACTTGTGAAATATTTTGGTTGAATCCCCATACACATTTCATTGCAGTCCATTTGACTGGTGATCTGAAATTATGATAAAGCACATAAATGTTTGGTTGTAGTATTGACATAACGTAAACATATGTGCTACAGCTACACAGTGAGGTCCCCCTTTAATTGTAAAGTCTATGGAAGTATAGGCTATACATAATGTGTTGTTATTGTTAAATTATGTTCAGTGTGCAAAGACAATCTGCAATTTATCAATTCCTGCTTTGGTAACAGATATTTCTGTTTTTCCTCCTACTGTCTTGGTAGGACTTTTTCCTCAAGTTAAAGTTATTGTGTCACTGCTTGTAGTCAGGAAGTCAGCTTGTGTTTTCAGACTACTTATCCATCTTGTGTGTTTCGAGCTAAAGTTGCTGCTGCTTAGTGTTCTAATGATAAGGGTGTTTGTGTGACCAACCAAAGTGGTAAAGGGTCTTGGCAGCGTAGGTGAGCGACTACGCCATGAGGGGCCTTTCACCCAAGACATGCTTTACACTGGCTTTATGTAGAACACCTATCTTCACACGAGTTCCTACACACACAAGTAAGTTAGTAATGGACAGAGGCATGTGGTTTCCAAAGCAAATACATATTTATTAAGAAACAAATCAGAAATAAGATTTCTTGGTAGCAGGTACCGGGCTAATGGAGGCAGGATGGGGAGAATAGTGGCTGCCACCACAGATACACAAAGTTAATCAGATGGCACAGAATAGTAACACAGCAATAATAGGGGATTACCTGCCCTGGCAGAAGAGCAACACTCACACACACGCACACATCCGGTGCTCATGGCACTGGTGCCTGTTCACACACACAAACACGCAGGATATAAAATTAACTTTTTGACCCAACTGCCAATGGCAGGTAAGGCCTGATCATTTTGCGTAAGAAAAATATTGTTACTGGCCACTGAAAAAAAATTTAGGGAGCTTTTTAGAACAACTCATTTTCTCTCAGGTGTCTCTAACAAAAGCCAAAATACACCCAAGTTCAAAAAGTATTTTATAGTAGATGTTTAATTAGCTATTATAAAACAGGGTTAGCATATTTTCTGTACGCCCATGTTTACATACACGTCACAAAGTAATGATTGTGAAGCCAATGCCCCCTGCACTTTCTCAGATGACAGGCTCTATCCTGATTTCAAAACAGTTGACAAAATAGACTTTAATATGTCATCTGAAAAGCCATTTGGTCATCTCAACTCAACTACTGTACTACATCTTCTGCCTACTGGCTCTACTCATTTCATTTCACATTAATGCGAAAATCAATCATATTTCGGGTAGCTTGGTTGTTTTATTAGCCATTGTAGATGGAAATGTATTTGCTGCTGTTGCAAAACTTTGACCCCTGAGCTGTAAATCTGCAGGAGTCTAGCCAGCACAACAGGAAGTGTTCTGTGAAGAGTGGTGTGTGTGTGTGTGTGTGTGTGTGTGTGTGTGTGTGTGAGAGAGAGAGAGAGAGAGAGAGAGAGAGAGAGAGAGAGAGAGAGAGAGAGAGAGAGAGAGAGAGAGAGAGAGAGAGTGTGTGTGTGTGTGTGTGTGTTTGGGGTGGGGAAATGGGGGTTGGGCAGAGAAGGGTGTGTGTTATGGAGTTCCCATTTTGGATTAATTCATTGCCATTTCTTTTGCAACTATTTCATCGACTCTTTGATTTGGTTCTTCATGATCTAAATGGGTAAAGACTCTGGGTCTCACTGGAAAGAGGCTGACAACTGATAGAACAGTTCTCACTTGCACCAAAACTGATACTGCAGCTACAACAGTTCTCAGTTCCACCCAAAACCAAATCCAATGGGGCAATGGGCCAATAAACACCTACATGATACCAGTACATTGTTATAATCTTCAAGCATCTCTCATTAATATTGTATAATTATTGGTGTTACTTACAGTTGTTTAACTACAGCCTAAAGTCATATTTGATTGAAAAACACTACCAATTTAACTACTAAAATGAATAAACAGTAAATCTTGGGGGCCCTTTTCAGCCTGGTTTGCCTGCCCTGTTTGCACCGGCCCTGATCACTGCCCAATCTCTGAACATGACCTCTTATAAAAGTAAGGGTGAAATACAATTAATATATCCACCCAAATATCAAAAACTGGTTCAAGCAACCAAAGGACATACATACAGTACACTCTCCTGTCTGTTGTGATAGATGCATGTATTTAGCATCAGCCATGAAGGCAAAGCATGGCAGACCACTTATATGATGCCTGTCTGATAACAACTACTCAAAAATGGTCTCCTTATAACATAAAGCGGACATGGAATGTATTAATGGAGTATTGCACCATGTTCTCTGATGTAAGCATATTCAACTTTGATTTATGAAAAATAAGCTAAAATGCCATTTTATACAACCTATTTGGATGGTACATGTGGCTCTTAGGCGAAAGCAAATGGACTATGGTTGATTTGTGACATATCACAGACAGGTTTTGTTCAAATGTACTCATTTTTAGTGTCTATTATAAGATTTACATATGGAGGGCGAAAGCAGCTAAACAAGTTTCAGGTTCGTGATAGCTCTGTGGCCTTATGCGACCTCTTTCGCAAACAGAGAGAGAGAGAGAGAGAGAGAGAGAGAGAGAGAGAGAGAGAGAGAGAGAGAGAGACAGAAAGACACGCACCACTGACTCTTTGCAGCCACAGGTTATTGGAGGTCTTAATGAAGATCAGAGTGTGTGAGCAGGAAGTGGCAGGCGGGTGTGGATGATTTCACCTACATCCAGTGGCATGACATTGAGCACACTTTCACAAACATGGCAGCTGATTCTCTGGTAATTTCACAGTGAAGGCAGGTGCTGAATGACTTTACTAACACCTATAAATCTAGCAACAGAGCCATTCAGATAAGTGACAAAAATGGGGGCCTATTCTCCGTAAATCTGATAGTGGAGGCAGGTGCGAACGGAAGCGCTGAACACAATCTCAGAAATAGAACTGATTTTCTAGTAGTCTGCCAATGAAATCCTCACATGAAACTAGCCACTGCTAAGAAAATGTACGTTGTTGACACGCAAATCATGACACCACAGGTGTGGCGTGGCTTTCCATGGAATTTTTGATTATCAGAATTTTTGATTATCGGAATTTAAGTAGTGAAATTCACACCTTTTTTTCTACTCATTTATTCCCTTTTGAATGCTAATACATTAAGTGATAAAGATGCTAAACTCCTGTCTATTAGTGATGGTTCCAGTGAAAAGCTAAGGAAAACTTGTGTTTGTCTGTGATGAATGTTGTCATTGATGAATGCCAATTCATTCTTTGTTGATGGACAATCTTCTTATTAAAATTTAAGTGACTGACTCTATCTTGCATATTGTATCTACCTGGACTAAGGTTGAAGATTGGATCAGAGTAGCTATAGACATTGGGTAGTAGGGACGTCTTCCGGCAGCTATGAGCAGCAGCAGCAGAATAAGAGGCTCCAGTACTCGGCTCATGGTGAGTGTTGAAGCTGGTCTCATGGAGGCTGTTCTTTATAGGGAATCTACTCATAGGGGTGGGCAGTTAGTTTGCATAAACATAATTACCTCCGCCAAGGAGGCTATGTTTTCGCCAACGTGTGTGTGTGTGTCTGTCTGTGTGTCTGTATGTGTACAACATAACTCAAAAAGTACTGCACGGATTTGGATCAAAGTTTCGGACAACGTGTGTATTGGGACAAGGAAGAACTGATTCGATTTTGGTGGTGATCGGTGACCCAGAACATCATCTGTGACCACATTGTCTTGGCGGAGGTCTGCGCTCTCTGACCGCTTTTTGTCATGTTATCAAGGATCAATTTCATTTTAATCACTACTATGCTTTTGTCAATTTACAGGCTGAAAACATCCCTTTACAAAATGGACCATGTAATCTTTGGGAGTTTTATTATCATGAACACAGTCCAGGGCCTCCTGATTTTCATCAGAGACACTTTGTTTTCATCTGCAGACTCCAAGTGCCTTAATGTTAGAGGAAACACTGCCCCCTACTGTGTCATGTGAAGTTAGTCACAGTAATTTGGGGAAGTAATTTATATTATTAATGAAAATAGAATTTATATTATTAATATTAATTAATTAATATAGTAAGTCATAAATGTTTTCCATTAGATAGACCCAGATTAATATGATTACATTATTACATACATTTTACATTATGCATTTCATGTATGGATTTCCTGGGAATTTCCATGCTATTCATTTCCTTTAAAAAAAAAAAAAAGTTAATATCATGATAGGAATACAATGGCCTTGTGATTTGTTACATCACGATATAGGGCAACGGTTTAATTTGGTTATGTGATGAAATGAGTTGAGGGTTTTTGATCAGCCTTGATGCTTCCTGTTTCACTGTGGCTCTCGGGCACAATAATAAACAGCCGTGTCCTCAGTCTTCAGGCTGTTCATCTGCAGATACACCTGACTCTTCCCATCATCTCTTGAGATAGTGAACCTTCCCTGAATAGCCTGAGCGTGATAGATATGTGATGAGCCACTGTATATGCTCGCAATCCATTCCAGTCCTTTCCCAGGAGCCTGCCTGATCCAAGCTAGATAGCGGCTACTAATTGTTAATCCAGCAGCTGTGCAGGTCAGTTTGTGAGATCCGCCAGGACTGATGACCACTGGACCAGATTCAGTCAGAGTCTGACCATGGCCACCTGAAAAAAAAGCAATGCTATGAAAACAGTAATTGTAACTACATTCATTTTTAT
The DNA here is from genome assembly GCA_027497455.2 of Sardinella longiceps. Lineage (NCBI taxonomy): Eukaryota > Metazoa > Chordata > Actinopteri > Clupeiformes > Clupeidae > Sardinella > Sardinella longiceps. Next base: position 22,105,374 of record JAODXP020000015.1, on the reverse strand, counting down.
TGATGCATTGTTAAAAAAAAATGTCTCACACCTGTTAAGCAGAGAGCCAGCAAAGTTGATACAATCATTAAGTCCATGTCTGCGGCGTGGGAGTGTGTCATGTTCCCTTACGCTATAAGATATGTATTCTGAAATGAGTCTGGTTTTGCATGGCTCCTTCCTGATTGGAGGGACAGGGTAGATTTCTTTAATGCAGCGGTCTCAAACTCAAATGAGCTGGGGGCCACTACTGTCAATATTGTCTGACTGGAGGGCCACCTCAGGCATCCAATTGCATTTTTTTTATTATTATTATTTTATTTAATACGTTTATTTAACAGGGACCTGCATATTTCCTTTGCAATTATTATTATTTATTTATTTTAATCTATGAGATATTCAATATTAGGCCTATATCACATCATTGAATGCATAGCCTACTAGAACAAATGTCAATATTTAGGAGATTGTCTTGAATCTGGTAATATAAGAGTCATGATAAAGGTATTCTGTATTCAACAATTTGCAACAATATATGTGCTGACAATATTGTATTAATTATGATAATTATGAATATTAAATATAATTTATTGCTAATTTGGATCTTGAGACAACATTTTTAACATCTGTCCTGACAAACAGTTAGGCTACTTAAAGTTAGTCCTGACAAACAGCTAAAAACAACTTTCACTATGGAAGAGAATTCATCTATTTTGGTATGACACTGTTGAAGACAATGCAGAAATTTTATATGATTTCAAGATTCGGATTACTCGGAGACCGCTAATCACAAAGACGACTGCTATGTGCCATTGTAATCTGTAGGATTTCCTGTTTATTTTGATATGTGTATTGCCATAGTTAATCTGTGAGATATTGCGCAAAGAACAATGTATGACATGGAGCAGAACTGTATTGGTGATCATAATTTTAATACATATTCAACGCTAATTATCTTGCGAAGTGTTCATCACAGCACTGTTGGAATGGTCAGTTTGTGCAGATTCCAATGATGCCCTTATTATTTTGGTACGATTAGAACGCCGCAAGTAGCGTGACGGAGAAGAACGGGTGCGCTGCCGTCGAGATGTTTGCGTCTCTCTCCAGGGCCGGATTGCGTTATAATTTTGACACCAGCCCGCGGGCCGGATCTGGGCCGGGAGTTTGAGACCCCTGCTTTAATGTATGTATGTAAAGTATGTACCCAGCAGTTCTTCATGTGTCCAGATGTTTGTTCATGTTTGATTTAACACAGGCCTACACATACATTGCAGTCCACTTGGCTGGGGATCTGCACAGTTGAAATGTGTTGTATTGATCATAAAGATGTGTACTGCACAGTCAGGTCGCCCTTTAATTCTAAAGCCTTTAAAAATACTTTATACATAATGTGGTGTTGTTGAATTATGTTTTGGTGTGCAAAGATAGATGTAAATTGATCAATCTCTGTTTTGGAAACATGTTTTACAGCTGTCTTTGCAGGACTTTTTCTTGAAGTCTAAAGTTGGATGGTGTCACTGGGGATAGTGGGGAAACATAGCTGTGCAGCAACTTGCCTTATTCTTATTCTTATTATTTTAAATGCATATTTTTTTTTCAATGAATCTGCTGTTTTTAAAACACTAGAATCACATTCATAAGTAGCGATAATGCATTTAAGAAGTCTTGTGTTACCTTCTAAGCCTTTAGGCCTATAACTCAGTGTCACAAATCTTAAGGAAGCTAGATTATTCTAATATAGCCTATAAAGCTTAAATTTGTTAATTGCCCTTTGAAATGCCCAACTCCCCATGCCAATGAAAGAAGAGTTTCAATCACTTATAATGCATACAATGTGTAGTGTATGATGGGAATTACACTAAGCCTATATGTATTTGCTCAATGGTGTATAGTCTGGCACAGTTAACATAGAGTTTAGGTAGACCTCCCCTCCATCTGTCTGTCATTCTGGACTATACATTAGTATAGACTCCTGCGTTTTTTTCCTCCTGAGTTTTTGTTCTAATGATAAGGGTGTTCGTACCACAGTGACTGTCGGGCACAGTAATACACAGCTGTGTCTCCAGCCTGTAGATTCTGGCCCTGTAGGGTAACAGTGCTGCTGGAGGTGTCTCTGGAGATGCTGAACTTGTTCTTCAGTTTATCACTGTAATATGTGCCCCCACTGTAGTCAATGGCTGCAACCCACTCCAGTGCTTTTCCTGCAGGTTGCCGTATCCAATGTGTGTAGTAACAGCAGCTAGACAATGAATACTGTACCGTACAGGTAAGACTCACAGCCTGCCCAGGTTGTGTTATCAAAGAACCCGGTTGAGTAAGAACGTCATCACTCCTCACACCTGTAAAAGACACATGTAAGAACAGAAACTTTTCTGATGACACAAGAATATTCCTATTTCTCCTTTGTGACTTTGGGGACTTACATGAGGTTGCCAGCAGGAATAACAATGCTACAGGGACCATTATGGTTTGTGTCAGAACAGAACTGTTGGGAGCTGCTGTGCACTGGATGGTGAGGAGAGGCCCGAACCTTATTTATATGGAAGGAGGACAGGTTCATTTTTGAATATGGAAATGAGTCAGGAAGAAAAACGATGTTTGTGAATACTGTATTCAGTTCTCTGTAAATCAGTTCTCTGCAGATCATATGGCTCTTGTGTATTATGTGCTTGTTTTTGTTGGACATAGTTGTTTTGTAACAACAAAGTATAAAAACATTTCGAAAGATAGGTGTATGAGGAATACAGTACTTGGGAAGCGTTTTAAAGTATTAATAATAATCAAATAATTCACTGCCTCTACCAAGAAGATAATGTTTTTGCTGGTATTCGTTCGTTCTTTTGTCTCATTGTGTGCAAAATAACAACATATTAGCAAGAAACATGCTTGCATACTGGAGTTGATCTGAAAAGGAGTGATCCTATTGCTTTGGTGTGATGTACACTCTCTGAGTGCTCTTCTTTATTCATTACAGTTATGTAATTAAATAATTTAACAATTAAAATGATAAACTGACCATTTATTTACTGTCTTATGTGCAGAAACATGAAGAAATTAATAAGAACAAACAACAATCTTCTCATACCAACAAGGCCACTTAATGTCTACTGGGAATTAGCATCTCTTCAGAGACATAAGTGACTGTACTTAGGTGCCTGTAAATGGTGGGTGTTTGTAAATGTTTTTGTACAGCTGTTTCTATTGGTTTAACCACTGTGACTCTCTGGCACAGTAATAGACTGCAGTGTCTTCAGTCTTCAGCTGGGTCATATGCAGATAGAAATTGGAGCTGTCTTTGGATGCAGTGAATCTGCCTTGGACTGTCTGGGCTGTGCTCTTGCTACTGTCAGAATAGTGGTACATGAGCCATTCCAGTCGTTTGCCTGGAGTTTGGCGAATCCAGTGCATAGTATAACCACCCACATTAAATCCACTGCAGGCACAGGTCAGTTTAAGAGTTCCTCCTGGAGTCGCCATCACTGGACTGCTGAGACTGGGTGAGCACAATCTGACCTCTGATCACTGAAAAGAAAAGTTTTAAATGGTCACCCGTGACAGACACATTACACTTTATACTAAATTGAATTCGTGGTAGGCCTTGATATTGTACTCACAGGTGGCAGATTCCAACAGCAGCAGCAGGACTACAGGTAACATGACTGCTGGGGTGTACCTCTTCTCTACCTCTGGGCTGAAATACAGACTGATTGACTGACTCACTGCTTCTTAAATAGGAGTGCTATTTGCATTTACACATGCAGGCGATTTCTTGTAAATACTCTACACAGCTGTAACTTGTTTTCCGCCTCCTCCTCATTCATTCATTTTGTGGAACAGCAAACGTCATCCACCATTATCCCTTACACCAGTAGGATAATAGCAGCATTTCTTTTGAACAGAAAATTAAACGCTATGGTCACACAGTGATGAGCACAGGTGTACTTCTTTGCTTTTCAAATAAATAAACAAAAAAACATGACTTTTTTTCCAATTAATTATGATTCATCTCATATTGCCATTGTGATTAATTTAACTTTTTGTTGAAATCAATTGACTGCATGCTAAAATAATAGGCCTATTTTGAATGACTTTGAATGAAACACAGTTCTCACAAAATGTGCCTGACTGACTCCAAACTATGCAACTATACAAAAACTATGCCCATTTGATTATCTTTAAAACAATAAAATAATTGACATTTTCACTCCATCTGACATGAGACCAAAGAGATGAACATTGGACAAGTGATAGGACCATATTTATGTAGACTTACAGTAAGTTATGGATAAAAAGAGGTCTCTGTCCAATCCTTTCTCATATCATTTATGTGAGAACACTGCCCTCTAGATGTATTCTCTTGTGAAACATTTCATCAGGTTAATTTCACATTTTATTACAGTGTTTTTGGCTGATTTGAGATCATGATAAAATAGAGGTGAAATGACGTGTTGCTGATATATCATGCGTGGGTACATGTTGTTAGTGGGGCAACTCTTTCCATTGTAAAGCTCTTCGAAAATTGAGTCTTGAACAATATTTCATAAATGTAATGTGGTGATGTATTATAATAGATGTGTAAAGATAGAGGCAATGGCACCAATTGTTATTGATTAATAATTATTTATATTTACATCTTCCAGAAGTTTTTGTTCAAGCCTAAAGTTGTTTTGAGTCACTGTGAGTAGCGGGCACAGTAATACACAGCTGAGTCTTCAGGCTGCATGTTTTGCCCTTGCAGAGTTACTGTCCTACTGGAAGTGTCTCTGGAGACACTGAACTTGTTTTTTAACGAGTCCTTATTTGCTGTGCTTCCACCAGTCCAAATAACATTGATCCACTCCAAACCTTTTCCTGCTGGCTGTCGAACCCAAGTTGTGGCATAATCAGTGAGAGAATAAGAGACCTTGCAATTGACAGTCATCTGTTGTCCAGGCTGGATTATCATCGTGGCTGGTTGTGTAAGGTCATCAGCCTGAGTGCCTGCAGAACAGAAAAATCAACATTTCCCTTTAGACGACCACACTTTATATGAAGCCAAGAAAAACACACTAATTCTGTTTTCACTTGACTGTTACATACCATACATACTGTACAGAGACACAAGCAACAGAAGACTTGACAGAAACATGGTGTATTACAGAATCAGATCTTGGGTCTGTAACTGACTAGAACTTCAACTGCTGATTAGCTCATAGCTAATCATGTCTTTATTTGTAGAAAGATGGAGGGGCGGGGTTGCATACAGGAGGGCCTGGATGCAGAGTAAGCGTATCCAAATCATTATATGATCATATGCTTTTTTGTGAGCATGCTGCCCTCTACAGTAGATAAATGTTTGCACTTACCAAACTTGAAGAGAGAATATAATTAATGCATTACTCTTGATGGCTAATATAGTATTTTTGTTATATGCATTGTTTTACCTATGGGTATCTTCATTTTGAGTGGCTTTTATTTATGTGTAGGCCTAAACATTTTTGATAATGACTGATGAACTAAATTCAGAGTTCCCACTCCATATCAGACTTAAAATTCCCTGATTTTTCCATAACTTTCCATTACCAAAAAATAGAATTTCCATGACCTTCTGTAAAAGAAATGATTGGGTGCCGAGAAGAAAAGGCCATATAAAACGGCCAAACTAGTCCTAATGTGCTCCCTTGAGTGTAGTTCCTAATAAAAATGGAACGAGTCAGCCAATCTGAGTGTAAATTCATCCCAGATAAATTGAAAAGTATTGAGAAACAAGATAAAAGGACGTGTGATGATTCACATAACAACAAATCTCCCTGATATTCCCTGACTTTGCAATCAAAATGGTCAAATTCCCTGACTTACCCTGTCTGGAACAGCCTTTATTGAAATTCCCTGATATTCCAGAAATTCCTTGACCCTTTCAATCTATTAAAAAGTGAAGCCTCAAAACTGGAACACACTTGGTTTTGAATAGTTAATCTTCAAAGATAGTTTTCTTTTTTTCTTAATATAGGCCTATATATAAAATTATAATTATCAAACTCAATATTTGAGTTGGACTGATTATAAAGTTCATCTTATAAGACTTCAAAGGCTTTGCATCTCACTCTTCATACATCTTGGTTGGATCAATCAAATTACTCTGTACAGGGAGTTGTCTATCAGTGTAGCCAGATGGAACAGTTTGATGTTTGTCTGGCTAGTATAATTATTCCTGATGCTATTATAGTTTGGCTTGTCAGGCTAGTATAGTAGCCTACATTACTTAAATACCCAAGGCTCAGGGCATGGCCTTTGTTCATGTAATGTATTTTCACAAAGTGGTAGTAAAATGTGATTTATTGGCCTCATAATGACAGAGAAACTGAGATAAGCAATTTGACACTGATGCATGTTTATATTAACGTGTCGAAGAGAAGAATACTATTGCCAACTATGTCTTAGCAAACAGAATGTTTTCTGTTATTCAACACAAGTGGTAAGTTAGAGCAAGAAACATTGGATTTTTCTTGTTATGTGCCTAGTTTTGTACTACGTGGGTTTTTGTATGTCTCACTGGGCACTTGTGTCAATGTGGCTCTCGGGCACAGTAATAGACAGCAGTGTCTTCACTCTGTAGGCTGTTCATCTGCAGATACACCTGCTTCATGCTGTTGTCTCTGGAGATGGTGATTCTCCCCTCAACAGCTTTAGAATAGTATTTGTTAGATCCACTTGGTGCTGATATGTGTGACACCCATTCCAGCCCTTGGCCTAGAGGTTGCCGAATCCATGATATATCAGCACTACCATCACTTATCCCAGAGTAGGTGCAGGTCAGTTTGTGGGAATCTCCAGGTTTAATTACCACTGATGCCGACTCTGATAATGTCTGCGTCTCACCACCTGAAAAGAAAACAAATGTTTTCCAGCTCAAAGTTGATATACTCTAATAAGCTTTTCTTACAATTTTACCTGTTATATTTTTTACCACACAATTTTTCTCAAATGTGATTACCTGTTATAAATACAGATATCAAAATCACACAGATGATATTCATCTTTAGCTTGAGAAGTCCTTCTGAATGGCTTGTGTAGAATGGAGCACGGCTACAGAGAGAGAGAGAGAGAGAGATAGTACCTACAGTATATGAGGTCAGTCTTTATTTGCATCAGTGCCACCTGTTTATGGACAAAGGAGGAGTTTGCTAGTGAAGTCTGAAATTCACTCCCACTCTGTATTAAGACTTGAGGTGAATATTTGTCACACATACATGAATGAATGGACTTTGTTTTATACTGAACAAATGTTTCCTAGCCTGTTTATTAAATTGTTTCAAAAGTGTACACATTGTTAGGGTGTTTTAAATACCAAATCTGGTTTAGATGTCATGTTCGATTCTCCTCAATTTGACACTAATCCATTTTCTCCAATCTCTTGATAAAATGTGTAAAGAAATATTTTGATGAGACAAGACTGCCCTCTGTAGGCTCTAAAAAGGATCAACATAAAGGAGAGGCAAGGAAGCACTTTTTAAATTAGCCCTGGGTTGTTTTTGTACAGCATGATATTCCCTTGAGTGAATGTTTGCCTCGAGCACAGTAATATAAAGCAGTGTCTTCAGCTAGGCTGTTCACTAGCAGGTTCAGATACAAGTAGCCTAGTTGGAGTTTCTGGTAATGACTTTGAATTAGTGACTACTTTAAAATCTTCAGGTAATAGTATTTTAATGATGACTTCATTATCAATTTACATTGACAACACAATAATTGCAAGATTATTTCTCCAACCTACCTAACGGCATAATGTATAATGACTAAACAATTGACTATGTTAAGTTCTTTATCTAACTTGCGCAGGCTAAATTTGGCGTGAAAGTATAAGCGGAGCAGATATATTTCACGTCTTCTTTTATAGAAACAGGTTAACTGGACCTGTACATTCGTCCTCTTAAGTTTTATACAAGAACTAACAGTCATATAGGCCTATGACTTGTAGGTTGCCAATGGGAGACCATAACACCTCTGATAGAACAGTCAACACTATAACCATATAACCTTAAGAGGGTATATCCTGAATGATACTTAACAGACTAGTAATCAATAACAAATATCAGAGAATTACTTTACTTCATCATTTACAGATGAAGAGAATACAATGACAAATTATGTAAAATCACTCAACCCTAAGAACTTAGCATTGACTGCGCTGACATGGACATTAATATTCCGATACCAATTGGATTATGACCATATTCCGAATATGACATTATTGTGAACGGTGTTTACTTGAGTTGCTTAAGAATATTCCATTTATACTCCCTATTTACACGTAGCCCAGCATAGTCCGATGTGTTCTATCCACCTTATTCCTAGATCCCATGATGCCTTGCGCGAAAAAGGAGAGCTACTTCCGTATCAGTTATTTCACATTTGTTTACAATGACAAGTACGGAGCCCCTTTGGTGACATGGTGGTATTATATTTTTATGGAGGAAAAAAAAAGCATGTTCTGGGGACTAACACTGACTAAATTTTTGCGAGATCTTGAGTTTGTTTTGCGAGATCTTGAGTTTGTTTTGCGAGATTTCAATCTCAAGATCTCGAGTTTCATTCTCAAGATCTCGAGTTTTAATCTCAAGATCTCGAGTTTCATTCTCAAGATCTCGAGTTTCATTCTCAAGATCTCGAGAAATCAACAATCATCTCGCCATACAAACTCAAGATCTCACAAAACAAACTCAAGATCTCGCAAAAAAACTGGAGATCTCGAGATTAAAGTCAAGATCTCGCAAACATGGTGAGTGTTAGTGCATGAAACCCCCAAAAATGTCTTTTTTTTTCTTCCTCCTTAAAAATATTATTCCACCATGTCACCAACGGGGCTCCGTAGACAAGCCATCATAATTCATAAATTATTTCTGACACATTTCAATAAAGAAAGCAACAGATTTTGTAATGAATCAATATCGGACTGGTAACCCGCACGTTTAGACAACCATATGCCCAGCAGTTTGGATTTAAAATTATACATTTGATACCATGACAGCTGTGTATTTCGTTGTCTTGTTTTAAAATAAATAGGGATTAATTACAACACAGAATTTAAGTGAGGAGGTACGTAAATGTACTTAATGGTGCAGCTGCTATCAGCGTTAGCAAAAGCTAAATTAGCGATTGCAAATTAGCGGCTAAACTACTTTCAGCTTCACATGTAAAAAGGTAATTTTCGGATTTCTGTTACAGTTCAGTTCTGATATGAAATATAATATTATTAGTAGCCAACAATTGTTACTGTAAGACGTGAGCAGAGAGGGAGAACAATATTCAGTGGTGTATGACGTTAGCTTGCAAGCAAGCTATGCTGATTACCATAGCATGTCAAATGATGTGTTACGTCTCTGGTATTACTCATACACAACTGCATGATTTACCCCTATATTTAGAGTGTAATGTACAGTTTACATCAGTTAATAGATATACGAAACGTATGTCATGGTGGCCCTGTAGTTAAATAATGAAACGGGTGGAGAAACAATTTCCGCATGTCACGGCCATTGTTTGACAAGCTATGTGTCATGATAGAGGAGGTGATGAGTCCGGAGGAGTCCATCTGCACCACTACAGATGCATGTGGCAATCGCACTATATAAACTTGCTAGTTGCGTCGAATATCCCTAGTCTGGAGGAGGCCTGTGTCATCGCCAAATTCGAAAGGGTGCATCACATCCCCGAAATCATTCGATGCATTGATGGCACCCACATCCCTGTATTGCCACCAACAGACGAGTACAGAGACTTTGTGAACCGTAAGGGGTGGCCATCTTGTATCCTTCAGGCAGTGGTGGATGACTGATATGGACATGTCCTGTACACTGACAACTGGTACAGTAGTCCAACACTGTTTCAATATTTGATGTCACACAGAACAGGAGCATGTGGGACTGAGAGGGCGAAACGAAAAGGGATACCTGAATTCCGCAAAAGAATGAAGAAAGATGAGGTGGACCTGAGATGTGCAGGCAGTCTTCTAGCGGTTAAGTGGCATGATAAAAGTGATGTCCATGTGCTGCCCACTGTCAGCAGTTCAGCAATGGCAGACGCAGGGAAAGTAGACTTTGTCACAGGCGAAACAAAGATGAAACCCTCCTGTGTGCTCGACTACAGTAAGAGCATAGGAGCAGTGGACCGGTTCAACATGAGGAACAGCTTTGTTGAGTATACCAGAAAGTCACTGAAATGGTATAAAAAGGTGTTTTTTCACCTGGTTGACTGTGCCATTCACAACACATATCGTACATCAGCAAGTCACAGGCCAGGTCATCCGCCCTCAAGTCTTCAGAGAGAACCTTGTGTGTTAGCTGTTAGAGAACCACCACACACCCAGGCATGCACCCACTCCTGGGCTACCATCTCTGGACAGTCCACTCTGTCTCACAGTACGCCATTTTCCATCAGAGATCAAAAGAGCTCAGATTGCGATAATTAGGGACATGAACCTGTGTATTGAAAACACTGGCAAAGGTAGAATATGTTGGAGGCACACATACATGTACATACCGATTGGACTCGCAACACTCAATTCACCGACAACCCCCGCGTGGTGTGTGATGTGAAAAAATGCTTGCTTACCTTGCAGTTGGCAGAGTGCAGAATATCATATGGTCACAGTCAAACTATGTTTTCTGATTCTTTCCCGTGGCATAAATGAAGAGGTTTACTGAGCTAGCTAACTTTCAGAATAATTAATGCATGACAATGTCACATCCATAACGCTGCAATTGCCCACTTATGTTTTGTTTATCTCTGTGGTTACCATAAACAATTAACCCATGATTTCCTTGTCCCCAAGACGACCCCTGTTGCCCATAAGCCATGTGGCAGTCTACCTCTGCCACCTCTCATTCCTGTCCAACAGCACCTGGAACTTCCTCTCCTCTGTCCTCTCGCTCTCCTCCTCCTCCAGCCTCTGGAACTCTGCCTTGTCCCTGTCCTGCATCTCTCGCAGAACCTCTGACACATCTACCCGCTTCCTTTTCGGGGGTTGATGTGGCAGAAGTTACACCAGATGCATGCTCTGGGGCAGGTCCAGAGGCAATGAGGACTCTGGGCGTCACAAAGGGCCTGGCCCCCAGTGCCTCATCCATCAAGGAGTACCACTTCCATTACATGGCAGTGACCTCACCCCCCTCTGTACTGACCCCAGTTGGTGGAGCCTTCAGGGCCTATGTGTGAATGTGAGAATTACAGAAAGAAAACAGGGAAGGTGTGAAATACACTCATTACTGTTACAATGACAACATGGTACAACATAAGTGAAGTATAAACTTCCTTTAACTAGCTCAAAGTGCAGTAAATACCAATAGGAACAAAAGTGAAAAAGTAAACCAACCTTATACTTTTGTTTCATGTTTTCCCACTTTTTCTTGAAAAAGAGTGGGGTGACCTTGCCCTCCAGGGAATTTGCTTGAATAAACACTGTGAAGTAGAACATACAGAACATCATGCCTGTAAAAACTTTAGAAATATTAAGCATGCATAATTGGATTTAAGTGGTTGGAACATGCTTTTTGGCATTTTTTTTAGCACCATAATCTGAAAGGCCATTTTTTTAAACAGCAATCTCTGGAAAACCTTTACACCTATAGCGTTCAAATTTTAACCTTGTATGGTTGGCACTCTAACTTCCTCCAAAGTATGGCTTGGCAAAATTAAATTAATTACTCAACAGTTTCATCCTTAATTGAATCATTGCATGTGTTGTCTTAAAGGTGCCCCGCCACACAAAGCCATTTTTACCTGTTGCTTTTGGTATAGAATAGTTCTATATGACCTCGAGTTACACGGTGCATGTGAAAATGTAATACTGTCTTCGCTATAGGCAATAGCCCATTAAAAGAAATATTCAGAGAAATTAGGTCAATTTGAATCCATGGTCAGTGCTACGTAGTATAGACCATGTTACAGCCATTGGCTGACTGAGGAGAATTATCGCCCAATCCATGCTCTCCTGTATTTGACTAAAGCCCGCCCCTTGAAATACTCGCGAAAAAGAAGGAATATCCATGAAATGGTAACAGGCAACTTGTCAACTTGGCGAATTCAACAGTCTTGGTAAGTGTAATCTGACTGTGGATGTAGGCTAACAGTCGGCTACTCTTGCAATAAGTATCTGATTGTGTTGGCTACTGTGACATCCTGACTATGTAGTAAGCTTACCTTTGCAAAGTGGCCGTTTACAATCTGCAAGCTAGGTTGGTGCAGATATCGCCTTTCTCAGTTTCATGATAATATTCCAAGTTTTTTTTTTTTCGTACTCGCAATTCGCAAGTAACACTAATATAAATATCGTCCATGTGCTTACAACGTCGCTTCAGCGAATCAGAGCGCAGCCCATTGTTACAGTGGAAAAAACCCTGGAAGAACCACATGAAATTTTCGAAGGCTATTCCTACAGGCTGCAAACGATCTCATTACGGTCTCCTTGGACTGTTCTCAGTCCAAGTGAAGTCACATACCCTATTTGTAGACCTCAAAGAACAATTTAAATACCCTGTAGTGGTGTGGCATGGCACCTTTAACATTTTTCCCGACGCAGTTGAGCAGTTGTTTGTAGTCGTTGCTCTCAAGTTGATCGTGTTGGCAACTCAAACGTTAATTTTCCAGAATTTTGATTGAATTGTCACAAAATGACCAATACAACAACAATTTGCGTAATTTAGGCCTAGCAGATATTCACTTACTGTGCGTACAGGCCGAGACCGATTCAGGCGACATGGGCAACGGAAGTAATTGACTTTGTATGGAGACAGGCGATACGGGCGACAAAGATGGCAGGCGACTTGGGCGATAAAATCAAGTTAAACTTCGGATAACTTTATGAGCTATGATGCGGTTGGGCGATTACCAATCAGAATGTCGATTTACTGGACAGATGCCTGTAACGAAGCAGGATCGAACGCTTGAATGCTAACGTCATGGGCAAATTTGTCATTTTGGTTGCTGTGCTTAAGCGATGTTTCTTGGGAGTCTTCGACTTGGCAATTTATCGCTTGCGGTCTGAACGTACAGTTACTCATATCTTTACAGTAAAGAGTTTCTCCTCCCAGTGAAGAGGGCTTGATTTGCCACCCGCCACAGACTAAGCCCCGTTGTATCCTCCTCAGTCACTAAACAAACAAACAAACAATCAAACAAACACAAAAGGAAGGTGAAACGATCAACTTGAGATCAACGACTACAACTGCACAATTGCATTGGGAAAATGTAAAGACTATGCATGCAATGATTCGATTAAGGATTAAATTGTTGAGTAATGCTGTTGATGTAACGTCAACATTAGCTAGCCGACTATGTTGTGTAACGTTAATGTTAGTAAGCCGCTGCATTTCTGCACCAAAAATTAACCTGACACGTGTAACATGATTCGAATCGCAATTATGTTACAGTTAGCCACTTCGCTATGAACCAAACAAGATAAAGGGGGCGAAATCAACCTACCTCCGAAACCTTAGACAAAAGTTTCACAGGTGCAGCTCTCAGTAATCCCCTGATCCAGGCTACCGAGTTGGAGGCAGAGAGATGTCTGCAAGATTTCCTACAATTAGCCCCAGGGAGGAAATGGTCATACACACCATTTACCCCTAGTTGAAGAACATCTTGTCATATTTAGCCTACATGTGGTTCAGAGTAATCGTAGACTGCTAACTAGAAAAACACTCGAAGAGTGCAGACCTCCGCCAGGGCAATGTGTTCACAGATGCAATATAATATATTACCAGCAAAAGCCTGTCCTCCCACTTGCAATTTCTTGCCACACATAGGCCTACTTCGCTGCAAATTTGCAAAATTCTTCTAGATTGTATCAAATGCTGCCTTTCTAATGCTGCACCTACCAGTGTTGGGAAAGTAATGTGTACTGTAATTTCGTTACTGTTGTCAGGAACTTAATAACGTAACGCATTACAGTTCAAATTTCACTAACATCATTACAGTTACTAGACTATAGTAACGTTCGTTACAGCGTTACCAACGATTTTGTTCAGTGACATTCAGATTAACAAATTTATATGTAAATCAGTGAGCTACCAGTAGGCCAACATGAATTGCTGTCAAAACCGCGCTGTTTTTATTAGTGGCGCATGCGTGCCTAACTGGCTGCTGTGGAAATCGATTGATTCAGTGAGAGGGAGATGGAAGAGAGAGAAGTCATGGAGAACACTGGCATCTTCGCCAACTGGAAATATTCTCATTATTTTCAGGTAGTTGCCTGCAAAGGCCAAAACATGTTGGTTAAGTGCTCGCTATGTCCTGGCGATAAACAGCTTTCCACTTCAAGCAATTTGTCTAAGCACTTGGCCAGACAGCACAGTCGTACAAAGCTGGTGGCTAAAAATCCCCATAGCGACCGTCCCGGTGATGAGACTGCCCCAGCACCCAAACAGGCGAAATTTACATCAGGAGAGGGAGGATTACGACAGGTAACATCGCAGGCAGAAATAAATAATCTAGTTGCAGCCTATGTTGTGGAGGACATGGTCCCGCTGTCAACAATAGAATCCCCCCGTTTTAGGAGAATATTAAGCAAAATACCAACAACACGAGCTCCCATATCAGACAGAAAAACATTTTCGAGCTACTTCAGCAAATGTTATGCTGTAATGGAATCGGATCTCAAAAAGACATTTGAGACCACAGAATTCGTTTCTACAACGGCAGATATATGGAGTGCTAATAACAAAAGTTATCTCGGAATGACTGCTCACTGGATAGATGAAAACTTTCAGCGCGAGAAGGCTGCCATTGCCTGTAAAAGGGTCAGAGGGAGACATACATATGACGTTTTAGCCAGCGAAATAGAGCAAGTTCATTCAAGCTACGGGCTAACTCACAAAGTTGTAAAGTGTGTCACAGATAACGGGAGTAATTTTCTTAAGGCATTTCGAATGTTTGAGATGCAACCTGAAGGGTCCTTAAGTGATGAGGAAATCACTGATGATGAAGAGGTGACTTTCACTGATATTGATGAAGTGCTTTCCACAAATTCTGACGGACAGTTTTCTCTGCCCCCTCATCTTCGTTGTGCATCCCATACATTGAATTTGATATCCACCACTGATTTAGAGAAATGGGTCACTACTAACAGTGAATGCAGAGCAGTTTATAGAAGTGCTCTTGCAAAGTGCTCAACTCTCTGGAGCAAGACAAGCCGCTCCACTGTGGCATCAGATGAGGTTGAGGATGTGATTGCCAGAAAGCTCATCGTCCCCTCTACAACAAGATGGAACTCCCTTTACAATGCATTGTCTCGCATCACAGACATTCCAATCAAGGAGCTGAACACCCTTTGTTCAAGATTGGATATCAGAGGCATCACTGAACGAGAGTATCACTTCCTGAAGGAATACTGCACAGTGCTCAAGCCACTTGCTGTGGCATTAGACATATTACAAGGAGAAGATAATTGCTATTATGGCACTCTCCTGCCAACGCTGGAGATACTTATGTCCAGGTTGCTTGCCCTCAAGGATGGCCTATCCCGCATGACAGCTGGCATGCCTGATGCCATTATACAGGTAAATATTATAAACAATAAAATACCTCCATAAAATATAATCTGTATTCAATTATTAACCTATAATTATTGATATAATGCATTTCTCATATTGGCTACTTGTAAAACATGTCTAATGTCTTATATTTATCATGTTGCAGGCAATCAAAGACAGGTTTTCAGCCATTTTAGACAGCAATGATGCCCTCATTTCTGCCATCACATTGCCTAGGTTCAAGTTGCGCTGGAAAGATGAGACAAGGAGGGATGCTGCCACGAGACTGCTCATTTCAGAGTGTCGTGCTCGTATTGCTGTGGAGGAGCAGGTGAGACCAGCAGAGGCCACTCCTGGCCCCTCCAGTCAGAACGACTTCTTTGCTTTTGAGGAGGAGGAGCAGACCTCTTACACCGCAGAAACAGAAGTCATGGAGTACCTGAAATCAAGTAAGACTGACACTAGTGCTCCAGTTGAGAGGCTGTTCAGCCAGGGCGGCATCGTTCTTACCCCTCGGAGAAACAGACTGTCAGACAGAAAATTTGAAAGTATCTTGCTAATGAGGTACAACCACTGCTTTACAAAAGAGAATGTTAAATGAATTGTGTGATTGTGTGTTGTGAATTGTGTGGAATGTTTACATAAATAGTCTAGTCCCTAGTTCTTCATTTACACTGAAATTTAAGTGTTGCAGTTGACTCACCTGCTTGCCCTTGTGTAGCCTCCATTTAGTTTTATGTTGTGGATTTTATTTTGAGGCAATTATTTGTGCAGGGCACAATTCATTGTGTTTTCAAATGATTGGCATAACTTCAAATGCCTTCTCTTATACAACCTTGGCTTTCACTTTGAGTAGTGGTAAAAACTAGATTTGTTGACATTTTTATTTTTGTATTATTTTAAACATTTAACTGTCTAATGAAGCCATATTATGCCTTGAACCATGTTCATATTTTGCACAAGGTGATTATTAACTTTGTTAAAAATAAAGTGAAATTAAATGCTACAAATCTTGTTTGTGCGTGTATTTCTGCATAGGGAATTTGGAGTGGAAAAAAGTAAAGTAACGAGTAAAGTAACAAGTTACTTTTTAAAATTAGTAATGAGTAAAGTAATCTCATTACAATTCAAAGCAGTAACTAAAGTAAAGTAATTAGTTACTTTTTAAAAGTAACTTCCCCAACACTGGCACCTACATAGCACTTGTTTGCCTCAAACAAATGCATATGGATTGATTGACTAGATTTCCTGTTAAGATTGAAATAACTGCACTATGAAATGTTGCACTGAATAATTATTTGTAAAAAATCTATGGAGGGATTGGTTGACAGGTTAGGAGACGTCACCATTTATCATGCCGATTGCCAGACAAACAGCCTTCAACAAACACACTGTTGGAAATTTTTTATGATAATCCTGCCACAGTAATGGAAATGTATGCTACCATGAATACTCTTACAAATTTGTTTGAATACTTTCAGTTTTGTTTATTCATTCCATTAAGCAAGCTTTCATTTATATTTATTCTAATTTACATATCAATTTCCATCCAACATGATCTACAATCTGGATGAGACAGGCATCACTGATTTGCAGAAACCCAAGCAAGTAGTCACAGAGAGAGGGAAGAAGCAAATTGGTTCAGTGGCATCCAAAGAAAGAGGAGGGCTCGTCACCTGGATATGTGCAGTAAATGCTGTCTGGAATGTCATTCCACCACTATTCATCTTCTCTCAGGTGAACTACCGTGATCATTTTATCAGAGGTTCTCCCACTGGTTCAATAGGCTGTGCCACAAGGTCTGGTTGGACCAATGCTGATCCATTAATGGGTAGTTTTTGTAGCTAGTTTAATGTTATTATTAACTTAACCTCAACCTACGTGTCCATTAAATATTAACTTTTGATGCTGTTGTCCTTGAAGTCTTTGAATAAAAGTCAGCAAATGAGTGGTAATAGCACAGCAATTTATTTAAGTGGAGTTATAAGAAAACATAATACTGATAAACAGCGAGTCTATCGCACAGTGGAAGCGGCCATTATCAGACCAACTTATGTACGCAATGGAGCTGTGTGAATTTGCCCGCCCAGGAGGTGGTGTTATGGGAAGAAAGGTGGAGAGAGATGGCACAGAGGGACAGAGAGCCAGTAGCTCGCAATCACCTCTTCCTGGCAGCCCTGGAGGCATTGGCCAGGTAAAATTAAATTAGTTAGCATTTTGAGTCTGGCGTAAATGCTTTTCTTGTTTCAGGTGGTTTGTTCTGTTATGTTCTGTTATTGTTTATGTTCTGTTGTTGTGTTAAATAAATGTATTTTCCACACAGGTGCTGCAGTTGCCCTAATTATATAATTGTATGCGATGTATGCAGTGTTGGGCAAGCTACTCCGAAACAAATGAATCTAAAAGTAGTCATGATCTGGTGCATAACACAGTGCTGCAATCCTATTTCTTTCTAATTCTCCAAAGATGGAGACGGAGCCTGGAGCTGTTGCCACTCGTCCTGGACCTTCCTCCCCTGTTGCTCCAGCCACATCATCTACGGCGTCCTCGGGCTCCAGCACATCTCCCCGGCTCAAACAAATGTTGTGGAGAATGGTGCAGCAGAGGATGACCTCCGGGACAAACAGGATGTCCACCTCCAGGGCCTTCAGGAAGATTGACCTCCAACTGGTTTTTAGAATTCCGAAGGCCCGCTCCACCACCACTCGGGCCTTTGTCAGCCTGCTGTTGTAGGCCACCTGCAGATGGTTTTGGAGTGGCTGTCGGAAGGGGGTCATCAGCACCATAGGCTGTGAGAGGAAGTACCCTGGTGGAGGGTACTGCTTCTCCAGATATAGGGGGCTGTTCCTGAGGACCCGGGAGCGGAACCAGTATAGCCCACGCACACGTCCACAAACAAAGTACTGGCTGCTGACTCCATGCTGAAACAATCAGTGCAAATAGTCAATTTAATAAAAGTATGGCCGCTAAAATCTCACTTGTTATGGATCCTCTGCCAGGAGATGGGGTCAGGGCACGAACACCTGCTTCTGCACCAGGGCTCTCAAGTCTCACGCATTGAGCGTGTGACACACTCTTCAGAGTGTTTTCACACTCTCACACGCCACACATGCGTTTTCACACGCCCGTCAAAAAAACTCCACGGAGTCAAATTTTCTCCTGGCTGTTTTTTAAGCTTTGCTGAGGGTTTTGGTGAACCCCTGCAGGCTTACACGCGCATGACATGTTAAGAGAAGATGCATCAACCTACAGGTGTTGTGCGCCAGCTTGCATAACAATGGTGACAACTCTTTAAAATATAAAATAAACCCATCCACCCCAACATCGCCATCATAAAATGTTCACAATGATATCTCCAGTATATTTACACCCCCAGTACATTAAACATTCACAAACACAGTTAAAAATCCAAAACAGTAATAGCATAACCCACTCCCAGCGTGCTCAGCTTCAGGAAGTAACAGGCACAGCACTGTCGTTGAGCCAATCAGAATAATAGATCGCTATGTTGTAGCGCAGACCTAGTCAAAGAGGGTGGAGTTTCCGTTAGGGTATCAGCTAAGCGCGCGAACAACTGTCAGGTTCGAAACTTTTAAAAATGGCTGTAGGTTTTACAGTACAGTACAATAAAATTCAACAGTATGATACCACTTCATATCATTACAGTACAGTGCTGTAGTTAATATTGCATTTTGGGTAATATTTGTGCTTACTGTAACCGAGCCTGATCAAAATTTCTTTGCTGTAACTTTATTGTAACTTTGCTGCCACCTTGCTGTATTTAAGAGCCACTGCCACGTCGTTCGCTAAAGTTTTGCCAACCGACGTTACGTCTATGTTCTATTGAAGACTGACTGGCGAAGTGACTGGTGAATGACTGCTACTTGGAACTCCGAGTTATTGCAGTTTGGTGAGTTTGGTTTTCACATACATCAAGCTTTACCACGTATTGTGCAAGTTTTACGTTCTAGTTCATGCAAATCTTTTCTTAAGTAAAAAGATAAGTTTAATGGGTGCTTATGTGTTCTAGAGAGCTAGTGCTAGCATGTAACCACAGCTATATAGGCGGGAGCTTACTACATATTAAATAACTACAGGGTGTTCGTTTAACTTAAACGTATCTTGTATTCTTTAAGCATTCATTTTAACGTGTATTCATTTGGAAATAGAAAATGTCGACATCTGTGTGAATGAACGATACGCTCGTCATAGGGAACGACGATTCATCTAGCTGCTACTCAGTTAGACTAGCCTCCCCAAAAGTCTGCTTGGCTTCACAGATTAGACAGTGTGTGTGTGTGTGTGTGTATGAATTACATTTTAGAGGTATAAAAATATCGGTATCTGGTGTTATTTACACTTAGAATACAGTAATTACGTAGTCTAGAATAACGATTGAAAACGACGATACTCTCGTCCCCCATAGGGAACGACGATTCATCTACTCAGTTAGACTCAGACTAGCCTCCCCAAAAGTCTGCTTGGCTACACAGATTACCAGGGTGTGTGTGTGTGTGTATGAATTAAATTTTAGGTATAAAAATATCGGTATCTGGTGTTATTTACACTTAGAATACAGTAATTACGTGGTCTAGAATAACGATTGAAAACGACGATACTCTCGTCCCCCATAGGGAATGACGATTCAGGCTAACATTATTTTAGCACGTCAAATCTGTTCATGTTTGACCCTGTAGCTTAGTTGTCAGGCATAATTTGACGTTTTTATATCATAGTGATACATGTGATTTTGTTTGAAGTAGCCCAACATTTATTTGCTAGCTGGAAATAATTAAGGAAAGTCTTCAAGAGTTGCTAATAGGGTTTTGTCTTTTTTGTCCAGTTGCTTTAACTAACTGAACACTTGAGCATTTTAATCAGTTGTCAAATTATAGATGGGAAGTTCAAATATAATCTAACATTTCTAACAATCTAGGTTTCTGGTGAGAATTAACCCTGATGAGGGCTCTTCGCGACAAGGTGTCAGCAAGAAGACTGGGAGAATGGTTCAGAGAAAAGCACCCGCCATGAACTGCCATGTGACTAACTTCATCCGCACCCTGCTAGACTTTGAGTGGCAGACGTCCAATTGAACAGTAATGTGTGTGTGTGTGTGTGTGTGTGTGTGAGAGTGAGAGTGAAAGAGTGAGCGATCATGAATGTGTGTGTGGGGGGGGGGGCAGAGCCATAGAGTGTTCTCTACCTCTACTATTTCTGTTAGAGTGTAAATACTACATTGTTCACACTGTGTGTCTGTGTGTGAGAAAGGGAGGGAGAAAAAGTGAGTGAGCGTGTGTGTGTGCGTGTGTGTGTTTGAGAGTGAGAGTGAGCGACCATGAGTGTAATGTGTATGTGTGTGTGTGTGTGTGTGTGGGGGGGGGGGGGGTCAGAGCCATAGAGGGATTGTGTTCTCTACCTCTGCTATTCTCTAACTCTGCTGTAAGAGTTCAAATGCTACATTGTTCACACTGTGTGTCTGTGTGTGAGAAAGGGAGGAAGAAAGAGTGAGTGAGCGTGAGTGAGCATGTGTGTGTGTGTGTGTGTGTGTGTGTGTGGCAGCCATAGCCATAGAGGGATTGTGTTCTCTACCTCTGGTTTGTTGGAATAGTTTACAGTTTTAGATTAAAGTTTAAATACTACTTCTGTTAGAGTTTAAATACTACATTGTTCACACTGTGTGTCTGTGTGTGAGAAAGGGAGGGAGAAAGAGTGAGTGAGCGTGTGGGAGCATGAGAGTGTGTGTGTGTGTGTGTGTGTGTGTGTGTGTGTCTGTGTGTGTGTGTGTGTGTGTGTGTGTGTGTGTGTGTGGCAGCCAGAGCCATAAAGGGATTGTGTTCTCTACCTCTTGTGACAGCAGTGATGTTTTTTTTTAATAACATGTTAAATGCATTAAATGCAAATGGATTGTGTTCTCTACCTCTTGTGACAGCAGTGATGTTTTTTTAAATTACATGTTAAATGCAATAATATGAGTTGCAATAATATGAGTTGCTGAAGAATTAATAAATATATTTTATGTAAGATTGTGATGTTTTTCTTGATTCATGCATGTTGTAATAACTTAAATACTTAAGTCTAAATAAAAAAATAATGATATAATAAATAAATGAATGAAATAAATATTAAATGCAACTGAGGAATAGGTCAAATTTGAAAATAAAATAAAAACAGTAAAGTACTGTATTGTCTTATAATTACTGTACACTACTGTAAACTACATTACAGTACTGTATTGCTCATTTAATATACAGTAAAGTTCTGGCAACCGTGCTGCCTGTACTGTACTGTAATTTTACAGGAATTTTTTTAACAGTGTAGAGGTGCCTGAAGCAGAAGGTGGAGTGCCAGAAGAGGGGGCAGGTGATGATGATGATGGTGCTGAGGTCAGGGTGGCTATGAAAAGGTCTCTAGCTGGGGCTGCCACTTATAGATGTTCATTTAAAAATGAATGGACAGTGAAATGGCCATTTATAACAGTAGGCACCACCAGCTCGTACTATTGGTGCTCTCTCTGCAGGCAAGAGAGTGGACTGCGATGTCAATGATGTGGCTTACTTCGTGGAAAGGTAAAAGTTACATTTTTCAAAATCTGTTGCAAAGTTTAATCACATTTGTTGAAAAACCAAAGCCTTTTATTTCTCCTGGTTAAGTACGCATTGTATTATTTAGGTTTCCCAAACTGCTTCCATTTGGAGCACCAGAGGAGCAAGACAGGCTGGCAGAGGAGTTCCAGGAATACCAACTAATGGAGGTCCCGGACTCCCAGCAGGAGGTCAAAGCTTTCTGGGATGGCCTGTCCTCCCTCAAGAATAGGGTAAGAAATACCTAGCATACACAAACTGTCATGAGCAACTTAAGTTTAAAAATATATAGGAGGGTAATTACGGTTCCTTTGTTTTTTTTCCAAAGGTGACTGGAACGCCCAGATTTGCAAGACTGACTGCAGCAGCTAAGCTGGTATTAATACTACCACACTCAAACGCGGATGCAGAGGGGGTCTTCTCCATGGTAGGGTTAAACAAAACCAAAACCAGGAATTCCTTGGCTCTGGACGGAACCCTCTCAGCTATAATGACCGTGAAAATGGCTGCCATTGAGCCCAATTGTTTCAAATGGGAGCCCCCAGTGTCAGCCATTAAGGCATCGAAATCGGCTACCAACAAATACAACACCCAACATCGCTCATAAACACACACACATACACACACACACACACACACACACACACACACACACACACACACACACACACACACCAGGGCTTGACACTGACACCTACAAATACTGGTAAAACTTGGCTGTGGCTGGTTATAATTTCAGTGTCACTTGCCAATATGGCAGGTTACTTATTCTAATGTATGACATATCAAAATAGCCTATTCTGCACTTTGGCCCTTGTGTATTCATTGTTTGTATTTAAGTTCAAGAAATTTAGTTTATTAAAAAAAGAAAGAATTCACTTCTTTGTCCGTGTGTTCATATATCTGTATGTCGTGCAGTATTTCACTGGAAATATAATAATTAATGAGGAAATGTCAGTGCCAGCACCCATCTTTTGCATGGGCCTTTGGGTTTCTCAAGCTAACTTGGTCGTTTTGAAAGGCAATATATAAAATGATTATTATTATTATTATTATTATAACACACACAAAATATTCAAAATATTTTTGTTTTCTTTACTAGATGAAACAAATGTCATAACTAGGCTTATTAGTGCTACTTATGTGTTATTGTTGTTGTAATAACCGGCCGATGGGCCGTTGGGCCGAAGGTTCGGTGCCCCCCCCACCCAATCTCACTCCCAACAAACTTCAAAACTTGAGAGCCCTGTTCTGCACACTGAGGTTCGCTGGCTCTCTAGGGGGCGGATGTTACAGTAATTGTATGAACTGTGAGAGGAGGTGAAGTGTTTTTTGACAGAAATCAAATTGGATCTGGTGAAGCATCTGGATGACACTATGTGGCTTGCAGTGTGGCTCCCAACTAGCCTAGAAATCTAGACTCCTAGCGGCAGCAAATTGCTTCTGCTGCCACAGGAGTCTAGCCATTCTAGGCAGAGCAGAAGGCGGGACGATCTAACTTGTATCAGGCCAATCAAATCGTCTTGAGGGGCAAGGGACAAGTGACGAAAAAGAGTTACGGAGATCTCGTCTTTTTGTTGCGCTGAAGCAAAGTGAGCATTTGTGGAAATTATTGAGAGTATCCCTGATATTCCCCAACTGCTTGTCATCATTTCAAGCCTAATGGAGTAAGTTGTTACTGTTTGTTTTTGTAGTAGATGAACTTAATATTAGATCAGGCTATGCCAATAATTATTAGAAGTTATTAGCGAGCTAATACTTGCAAGCTAACGTTAGTTTTATATTTAAAAGTTGCAGACTGTAGGTTGAAGACCCCAAAATTAGCACGCTAACTTGGACATACTGAACTGCTGTAGAACCCCAAAATTGCAATTGTTGGTATCATGAATGATTACAGACTTTATGACTAGTGCTGTCAGTTTAACGTGTTAATAACGACATTAACGCAAACCCATTTTAACGCTGTCAATTTTTTTTTAACGCGCAATTAACACATTTGACCCGCGTAATTTCAGAAGAATCTGAGACCGTCAATTCTGCTAAAGTTTCAGAGCTTCATAGCAAATGTTTGTTACTGCCCCAGAGCTTTGTGGCCTTCCCTCTCCTGCATTCAAATGCAAAATAAACCAACTGAATCAGTTCACTGCCACACTTCATGGGAGACAGCATGTGGTCTACAACATTAGCTGCATTGCTCACCTGACAGGTGCCGTTCAGAAGCATGGTCATCTCACAACTTTTGTGGCCTCTCTAGTTAGGGGGATGGTCATCACTGTTCAGGCATAATTAATAGTTTTCATTGTTCATTGTATTAGTATCAATGTCCTTATTTTCGACCACATATTCATGTACTGTACAGTATAAATATCCCTAGAGCTCAATGTGGTTCTATTCCTCAACATCAAAAAGCAAACACATACCTATAACTGTAACTACCCATCTTTCCATCCAGCTCCAACTCGACGAGAGGGAAGTGGGGTCGCTTCCTTCAATGCTGATTTTCAGGATGAGGATGACGATGACTTTGAGGATATGGAGAAATCTATGAAGAAATTAAAATCAGTGTTAGGATTTGCAATTAGTCAAATTCAAATAATAGTGTTAGTGATGATTCAAATATAACATTCTATCTGAAATTAGGAGTGACTAACTAGACTGCCTGACTTGGGCACAGAGACAGGATTAAATGAGTTTGCAGAGGTCATAGTAGGCCTGTTAAGAGATTGCACAAGTGAAACCTTACATTAAGAGGAACGTAGGACTAACATTATTGAAGGTCTGTCCGCTTGTGGTAGTGACTGCGCTGCTGGGCATCCTGCGCCTCTCCCATTCTGACCTTCCAAAGGATGGCAGGGCCCTGCTTAGGAATACTTCACCAAAGAATTGGCACTCCTTGAAAGGGGTTTCTGTTACCTGGGAAAGACACATTACATTTATGCATTTAGCAGACGCTTTTATCCAAAGCAACTTACATGTGTCAAATTTTATTTGTACATGTACTTTCAGTAAAAATACATGGATCTTGACATCAGTCAATAGTCTTTTGATGTTAGGTGTATGTCCTGTCTTAAACAAGTCTTGCTCAGGGATGCAAAATGAATTTCAGTGAAAACTGACAATAAACTCTTATCGTATCATATAGTATTGTATAAATAGTCCTCTACGCAGAATCTGAAAGACAGGACCCCGGTGAGAGTACATGCCAATTTTGAGGCTTGTATATGTCTAAAAACCAAAGATATGGGTGTCCAAATAGAGTATGCTTGCAAATTTTGTGTGCAATTCACAATCCTGAAAAGGGGGCATGGCACTGAAACTTTGGAGGGTCCTACTTCCAAAACCATTAAAAGGTGCTCAAACTTAGGATTCTTTCATTTGACATTCAAATGTACATGTACAAATACAAATAAAATTAGGCAAATTGAAGAGGTGTCACTGGGGAGTTTCAAGTTCAATTTTGGGAGCAGGCAAGGGTGATAGTTCAGATAAAAAAAAAAAAACATATTGCCATATTGCTGTTCGTAATGGTTGTAGACTGATTTGTTGAAATGTTTGGGCTAAAAGCCCTATGTCAGCTAGCAGCTTTCTCTGGAGGCTAATGTAGGTGACATGCCATATAAGAACTAGACAACAAACAATTTAGTTTGACACAGCACACTTACAAGTTTGACAACTGGCCGTTGGGTCCAGCTGGTGTGGATTTTGTTCGCCAGTTGACCCGGTTGTGTGAAGAGAAGAATGTCTCCAAGACTCCACGGTTCAGGAGGGAAGGGAAGTCCTGGTGCTCCGTTATGCATATGGCTCTCTCAGATGCGTTATGCCCCGAGACGTCAAGGCCTTGAAAACTTGCGTCCAGCTCCATTTCTTGGATTTGAGGTGCAACTAAGTCCCACTCCCTACAGCAGAGACATTCGTCCTCCGTAGGCATAATTGCACATTTCTGGCACTGGCACCACCAGTCTCCTGATGCCCTGTCCCTGCTCTCGGCGAGAGCTGTCTCTGACGCCCTTTCTCTTTCTGCCCGTCGAGCATCAATCTCCCTCAGTTTTTCATACGTGTCTTCCGGCTCAGATTCGGTTCGCTTGACAAAAAAAAATCATCATCTTCAAACTCAAACTCCTCATCCTCGCTATGCATCTCAGACGTAGCCATATCTTTTGTAACAGAACTTTGTACTACGTGAGGTAAGCAATGGCAGCGGTGGGTAAATAAAGCCGGTAGCCGATAGCCTAGAAATCTACACGCCCCCAGGCTAGGTAGCCGAGGTAATATCAATCCGCTGCCTTGCACACCTTGAGACAAACAGGGAACAATGTAGGCAAAATATAACACTTTTCAAGGGTAGTTGTACTTTAGAGATGATTGTATCAGCTTGGATGTACACATCGATGGCCTGGCATATTAATTCACTTGCCTAAGGGAGACTGCAGAGTGGGTAAGACTGTCTTTTATTGCCAGGCTAGCAGTGCCCATTTACTTGCGTTATGCTGACCCCACACTACACGATTTTACAATCTTATAAGATTTTAGAATCGTGACTACACCGAACACTCGGAGAGATTTTCTCTCTCTCCGATCGTAAGAACGCTCGTATAAGATTCGAACACAAAACAGAACACCACACACTACACGACAATCACGCCCGATTCCTTCTCCCGATTCTGTCATTATAATCTACCAGTTTTGGCTGTATCTAGGCTATTCTCGTATAATGTTTGATAAAATATGCACCAAATATGCCACATCGCTTTGAACACCTTAACTAGGATGCCATCACTTTCGGTTGTTGAAATAGGTTGGCCTACCCGTCACTAGACTAGCCTACTAAATTGTGATACATTTGCCGCGACAAGCGAGTTGACTTGTTGTGATTCACAAGTTGTGAAGTTTTTAATTGTATTTGTTTAAAAAATTATCTAGAGGTTCGTATCCGAGAGAATGGGTGATGCGTTCAACCCAAATATAAACTTTTAAAGTTCAGCCTAATAGACTGATGTGGATAAAGGGCAAATAAAACTTTGGGGGATTTGACACTTTTTCCTGCATTAAAATGTTTGGTGCCATTTCATACGAGGATGTGTGGCAGCTTAGCCTACTGTTTGAATCAGAAAACCGAACACAACCTTAAATTGTTCCAGTGTGGTAATTTCCCCTAATGCGTGAATGATGTTTTCATGAACGGAGGTCCATTGATTACCAAATATTCCGATATATCTAGCGCCATGTATGATCTCTGAGCAATACTTGCAGATGGGCTAATAATATTAATCCCCTAATTAGGCTATTATTGTGATAGGCTAATGAAGTGCCCTTGGCAACTTTACATGATCCAAAATAAGAGACACGAACTGCAAATGACTGGGGCGTAAATGGTTGAGGTGGTGTGCTCCGCTAGGTGTGCGCAGGTTCCAGACCGCCTGTGTGTGACCGCGCACACCTTTTTCAGCCTTCCTCTCCATTGGATGGATTTTAATTGGGAGGAAGTTTCCAGGTGCTTGTAATTAGTAGTATGTTAGTTGTTAGAAGGTTTAGTTGCTAATAAAAGGTTGTTGCCGTTATTAATCGGGAGTTTCAAATATAGCCTATGTTTCATGGGACAAGCGGGACACGCGAATCGGATAGTCTACTACGCACTAATAATAGGCCAAAAATAGGCTAAATATCACCACAACAGTAATGTCAACAAACAGTTTGTCTTACATGGTTTAAACTTTAGGTAGCCTACCATGCAAGAAATACGTTATTGGCAATCACTTAGACCTATGCGCAAACCTGCGAGTAGCTTGCTTTCCTTGCACCATTAATTAATTCACAAAACTGATTTGGGTGTTTGCCAGTTAGATCTGAAAACGATGCAATAACCTAGTTTTGTTCAATACATTTTGTAATAGACAGGCTCTTTATTCTTCCGACCTGCGGAACAATAATTCTGATGAACGGACAGACCTTCATGTTTATCTCTTCGGTCATCAAACTTAGCGTAGTTTTGAACTAGGCTACTAGTTGCTCTTTGTATAGCAAATAGCCTACAGAAAGAAAGTTAGCCTAGAGAGAGAGAGAGAGAGAGAGAGAGAGAGAGAGAATATCTTGGCCATACGTAAATTCATGTCATAGGCTTAGGCCTATTTGGCGCAACACCTCTTGGACAAATTAATCGTCCTTACGACAAGAGGTTCGAAATAGCGAGGCAAACAACTGACAGCTCAGCTGAAACGTCTCCAGTTATGATCCAAGTTTCTATAGCCTTGATGTTCATGCCCCCGTTGCCTTCTTTCATTATTTTCGGGAGAAATATAGCCTTGGAATGTAAGCTCTCTCATTGTCAAAAGTAAATTTATAAATGCAAGGGCGTCAGTTTGTTTTCTGAAGTGCTGGGGACAAAAACACTGATATACAGCTTGGTTCCAAAGTGCTATTAGAAGTGTTTCACAGTGGTGCAAAAGTGTCCTGTGTGCCAGCTGCTCCGCAAAGAGCAGGCTACCTACTTTGACTGTCGATTCAGTTCAGGCATGATTGAAATAGAACGTCTCTTGCGCTGACAGCGTTCTATGACCAGCCTGAAATATCAAACATGTTTGATACCTCCGATTTTACGATCGGGGACTTTTGGAACGCCTAGGATTCAATCTTAGAACACTCGGCAAGAAGGGGGAAATCGGTCCCGATTCTCGGCCACGACCAGGCTACCATGGCAACGTCACTCCCGAGTCAATCGGGACTAAAATCGTGCCCGATTATCCTGTAGTGTGGGGTGGCTATTAGCCGAGCACCAGCGAACATAGCTGACAGAAGGACTGGATGAAATGAGTTGAAAACCGTCTCCAGTGACATATATCACTCAGGCTTACTTGGAAATGAGGTTTAACATCGAAGATTCTGAACCACCAATTAAACAATCAAGTATTAGCATCATGGCTTTATAACTTGTCTGTGCGTTTTAGGGCTTCCAGATTTCGTCTTTGGCCACTATTGGCGGCGAGGATGTGAAGAGGGTGACCTGGAATATCCTAGCTGGAATGTTTACAGAAGTGGTGGCCAGGCAGATCAGTTGGAAGGGGGCAAATGGAAAGAGGACCTTCAGTCAGATGTCCTCAAAAGATGTCCTGTAACAGGGAACAGGAAGGGAGGCGTAACATTGTCTATAGATACATACATACATCTGAAAGCCTATATTTACATACACCTCAGAAAGAGACATACAAACTTATTTTTTTTTACTGGATTGGTTGATATCACATTTATATATATCACATGTATTATCACACATATATTTGTTAAATGTCAGAATAAAGAGAAAGTAATAAAGAGATTAATTTTTGTTATTGACATCAGACTTCAACAGTAGAACAGTAGAAGTTTTTCTCTCTCTTGGGTGTATGTAAATGGTTCAAGGTCATCTATCATGTACGCCGGTGTAACAAGCAGTCTGGTTTCTCAACCTACTGGTTTCTTAGCTTAACCAGACGTCAAATCTCAGCAGTACATCATTGACAGATGGATGACATTTCCATGGGCTTATTTCACTCCTCAACATTCCGAGATTCTAAAACCATTCCATGGTAATAAACAGAACATTACTACTATTGACATGTATTGAATTTATCCCTCTTTCTGACTTCCCATGTGTATTATTTAAAAGGAAATGACATGTTTTAAATGTTATTACCCATTTTTTAAGTTAGAAAGGAGGATAAATGCAATTTCATGCATTTCAATGATAGAAAGAAGAGAAAAAAGCCCATGAAGTGTTCTATTCTGGTTTCTCCACCAGCTACCCTGTGCGTCTATCCTATAATTGCCACTAGCAACCGCTGACGTATAGACCTGTATCACGGTAGCCGAAGCATCCTGTTGACAAGCTAGGTGTACCCAAAGATTTTTATTTATTTATTATGTGTACAGGTGTTCCCAAAGACATTAACAAAGCTTGTGGTTGAAGTGACTAACTGAATCTGACACTTAATCTGCTTGACATGCACGTAAAAAAGAGGAACACTATAGGAAATGTTGTCAATCTGTCAACCTGGCGGCTTTGATGAGCCGTGCCGGTAATAACACCTGTGCACCCTGTTTCCTTGAGAATGGCTGCTGTGAAGGCCTCGTGCTACAACATGTGCTAAAACACCACATGTGCTAGCCGCTAGACAGGCTACTGCCGAGATAGCCATTACAACCTTCATCAGCTGTGTTTCAATCAAAACACATTTAGGCCAAAATTGAACAAGATGGTATATTAATATAATATCATTTATTTAGTAATTTATAATTAATTTGGGAATTGTACTTTCATGCCGTGTAGGTCGACAGCCGGGATTGCGATTGTCAAAATTGTATCTAAAGATGTAATTTATGTGCTTTCAGGTGCCGTCCGGAGGAATAGTTTGTGTCAGGGAGCCACTGACGCCGACATCCAACGCCATGCCATCAGGTGGTTCAACCTGGCAGCCGATCGGGGCTCAGCCAGAAGGCGGCTGACTGGTGCCATCCAGGCCAACGAGGCCAATGAAGCCTAGTGGGGTTTTTTGGAGGGTTTTTTTTTGGTCCTTGTCGTTCTTGTTCTTTTACATGTTCTATTGTTGTTATGTTTTGGTTGTTCTTGCTTGTTATTTGCTGTGTGCGTGCGCTTGTGAGTTATGATGGATACGGAGTCATTTTGCATACGCCTGGGTTCAAAACAAACCCAGAGCGGATCTGCAGCTCATTAGCACATCCAACATGAATGTTCGGATCGAGTCCACAGCGGATCCGATATGAATCAGCAGCATAGAAAACGCGGGTCCTGAATGGATCCGCTGCAGATATATGTGCTTTCTGCGAATCCAAGGCGACTCCGCTGCGGATGTGTCTAGTTATGCACAGATGCGCAACGGGTCCGCAGCTGTGTCAGAACGGATCCGCGATCCGGAAGCGCGGCGTATCCGTTGCGGTGTGCAAGTGGACTCCGTTGCGGAGGTATTTTGCGGATCCGTTCCTAATGTTGCGGTACGTCCGCGAAAGATCCGCCACAGAGTAATTTTGCTGTCTGGGTTGTCTAAATATGGAATATGAAAAAAAAATATATCCGCTAATCCAACACCTCCCGACGTTTCAGTATTTTCTTCCAGATAGCAAAGACAGTCTGGCATGGATCTGGCCCAGACACACTGTGCAGTCCGTGCCAGGTCCGAGCTGCTGAATCGGGCCGGCATCCAAACTCTCAAAACGGGCCAAAAGTGGCTCTGATCTGGCAAACGGATGTGCAGCGCATACGGGCCAGCGCTGGTCCCGCTATGGCAAAACATTGTTCATCCGCTACGCTCGTACGGGCCTGCACTGGTCCCACTCTGTTCAAACTATTTCATCCGCTTATCCTATGCGGAACGTAGCCGTTTCCCTGATGTCAGCCAATTCTAACCGCTTTTTGTAAATAGCACCACAATGCTAGGCTACTTTATCCTCTATAATTCAAAGCTAAAATACAAATGGCTTTAAACAAAAACAAAACGTTACACAAAGAGATACTTTGGACATTTTATTGAAACCTTGTCATCAAAGTGCTGTCCAAAACTCCAAGCTGATTCTTTTTCAACCATGTTTCTCACAGTTGATCTGAAAAGGACATTTAAATATTAGTTAGCATTCAAGTAGGTTAATAGTGCCACTTATTATTGCCAAATAACATGACTCGAACATCATTCGAGTTTTCTCTCCTGGCTTCACTCTGATTGGCGTTTATGAAAAATTGCCTTGTTAAATCGCCCAACTTTTGAAGAAAATAGCCTGCGTGCGATGCGTTGTTTAGCCTGTGGTGATTTCACGAAGGATTAACCTACAGGCCTACCGTGATGTCTAAAGTCAAGAAAAACAATTCAAAATGTTTTGAATGCAGCCTAGCCCATCATGAGAATTTTTGTGTGCATGAAGGATTCAGTGGTGTTGGGCGACTAGTTCCCATTCATTTTCAATGACGGTAGGCAACGGGCGATTAGTACAGGCAACTGAGCAACAGATCGCCTGGTGGGTGGGGAAAAAATAGAAATGCGGGCTATTTTCTGCAAAAGTTGGGCGATTTAACAAGGTGATTTTTCATAAACGCCAATCAGAGTGAAGCCATGCGTGACGGCATACTTTCGAAAATAATTTTGATCGGACGCCTGTAATGGCGGAGCTAACTCCAAAATCGCATTTATCTGTAAGAAACTAAGAAGTTAAGGATTTATGACTTGATATTTTGTAAAACGAGGCGGCAAATGAGGTAAAATAAATCTGAAAACATGGGTTTTGTAACACAAAAATACATCTGTGCCGATATGCGTTATCGCTACCAGACGCATATTTTAGTGTTTGCCGGTAGCAACGAACTTCATACGAGCAGGGGCGCTTTAACACCTACGGAGGCCCCCGGGCTATAGAGTTTTTGGGGGCCCCCCTCCCTCCTTCCCGTGCGCAGAAAGCAACACACGGTAGGCCTACAAGTAGCTTATTAACTGTCTGCTGATTGTTCTGCTTCAATCAGACAGCCATAAATCCCATACTGACAGCTGCATCTAACGATACATGTAGCTTAACGTTAGGATCGTTGCAGACTCCAACAAAATAGGCTACCAAACCATCCACTGGCTCTTACCTTTATTGTCCAGTTCAAGTAATCCAAGTTATCCATATTATATCCAGTATCCATATTCGTATTATAAGTCCACAATTAGGGGTATTCCTTGCATGTTAGATAAGTAGATAGGCTATCACTTATTGTTTAGTTATCCTGGCAGGTAGCAGAATACGTTCGCTGATCAGAATAGCTTGTTACAATGATGATGAACTTCACTGACGTTTTTCTCCGCATTCGTCTTTCTCTGACTTGTAACATTGTAACACTTTGAACGCTCATATAATTATATGTAAACATATAATATAATGGCATAATTTTATGTTCGCTTGACTAGGCTGTATATTCTAGAGCGCAGTGTCGAGGCTAACAGTTCATGCTGCAGCATGTAGAGCGCAATCCTCAATGAAAATTAAGTTTTCACAAAACTTAGAAACTCTCTCGTTCAGACCCTCCTGCTGCTTGCTGTGTGTTAAATAGTCAAATAAAGCGATGCAGATTACATTTTTGAATGTAGCCGACAATAGCCAAATTACTTTGATATCTCAGAGATGTTGAACCAAGGCATTAGTTGGATCCGATGGTAGCCTATGGGCGGTAACGTTAGTGCGCTGGAAACGGTAACCTTTATTGGGTTGTGAGGAGAGCCATGGCATAAAAAATAGCCTAGGACCAGCCAGACCTTCATACTTTACGTAGGTCCTATTGTTTGAGCATTTTGCCTAGATTAGGGCATTTCTCGGTCATTTTCCACTAGGCCCTGCTGGCTGATGTAGCTAGAGTGTTCTCCCGCGATTAGGATATTTTGCCTGATAGCCTACATTGTTGACATTACACACATTTCATATCAAACTTAGAATTTTCGTTTTCATATCATTATTGTCTTATTGTCTTTAGCTAGTCTTTCCAGTGAGAAAAAACAACTGCGCTTAAAGGCTGGAGTTCGCGGCAAAGTGAGCCAGGAGTTGTCACGCATGCAATTCACAGCATTTTTTTTTTTTTTTTCTTAATAATTCGCTATGCGCACAAGATGCTCGTTAGTCGCATCGCTTGCATAAGCTACTGTCACAAGATATAAATGGGGGATAAATGTTATCCCCACAAGAGATAAAATTATTCAAGCAGAGGCAGGGATACCAAAACCAGAGGCAGGGAAATCCCATCCCCTCGACAAATCGCACCTTGATTATGAGGCCCCTGATTGGCTGGGGCCCCCAGCCAAAGCCCGGGTAAGCCCGTGCATTAAAGCGCGCCTGCATACGAGTCACGCCTCCTTGGCAACCGAGTTGCTTATTCAAATTCAATTCAAAAGAACTTAGACAGTTTTATGGGGGGGGGGGCAACAATTTAAAAAATATGACACTACTCTAAATAACCTTCAGTAGCTAAGTACGCTACGTTAGATAACGAAGAGTATGTTTTTTTCTGAAATTGGACAATAAGCAGCAGTATATTCATTAAGTTAGAATTTTTATTCGAACAAGCCTTAACAAATAAATAATCGATCCTCAATTATTCATTACCAACCTTACTAGGACTATATTAAACTAAGTCTATAACTTACATAAACCAGGAGATAAAAGAAGCTAAGAAAACTATTTCACACTTCTTTCAATGTCAGCTGCTTCTTAAATCCTCTTTTGTGTTATTTTTAAACAGCCAAGCTTTCGGTCTGCTGACCTTCCTCAGTGCTCCTGCTGTTTATGAAACCATGATTGATGAAATAGCTTTTACTTTCCCCATACCAAACATAATCATGAAAATCAGACCCATCTCCGGATTGGCCAGGAGCGTGCTGTACAGACAGGGTGCGATTTGTAGGGGGGGATGGCTCAGAAATCCCCACTTCTGGTTTTGGTATCCCTCCCTCTGCTTGAATAATTTTATCTCCGGTGGGGATAACATTTATCCCCCCTTGATATCTCATGACTGTATGCAAGCCATGCGATGTGACTAAAGAACATCTAGCGCGCATAAACAAGTGAATTATAAAATGTAAAAAATGCGTCCTGTGTCCTGAATTGCGTGCGTGACAACTGGCGAACTTTGCCGCGAACTTCAGCCTATGCGCAGGTGTTTTTTTTTTCTCACTGGAAAGACTAAAGCTTGGAAAACGAAAGGAAACTTCGTGATGTTATCACATTGCTTGAACAACTTTGTGCAAAGGAAAACGAACTGTTTGTCATAGGCATAATTTAAGTTTGATATGAAATGCATGTATTGTCAACGTATCAGGCAAAATATCCTTCTGAATCGCGGGGGATGACAATTTTTTTTAGGTCATTCAGCCAGTAGTGGAAAATGACCAAGAAATGGCATAATCTAGGCAAAATGCTTCAACAATACCCAAGGAATGCCTAGCTGGGCCTATTTGCATTGGCTATTTTTATGCTCAATGCTGGCTTTCCTCACATTTGCAAAAACCAAATTGTTTAGGTTACAGTCTCCAGCGCCCTATACCGCGCATACCGTCGGATCCAACGAATGACTTGGGTCAACACATCTCTGAGATATCAAAGTAATTTGGCTATTGTCGGCAACATTAAACAATGTAATCTGCAGCACTTTATTTAACTATTTAACACACAGTAAGCAGCAGGAGAGTTAAGTCTGAACGAGAGAGTTTCTAAGTTTTGTGAAAAATGTTGCGTTCGACACGCAACAGTCACAGGAACTGCAGTAGACTTCAGGAGGCATCAGACACTGCGCTGTAACCCAGATAGGCTACTAATAGCAGATTTTTTTTTTTTCATTTTAGTGTTTAGTAATGACGTCACCAACGCAATGCCGTTTCAGAATCATCCCCCCCTCTGATTTTTTCATAAATCGCACCCTGTGTACAGACATGGAAACAATTTGTAAACAAGGTGCAACTTCTTCCTTGCATAGAGCTGCTAGAACATGTTTGCACATATAGTTGATGAGCTCTGAGGCATCTACAACCCTAAGGAAAATGCAAAATGAATCGCTTACCCCGTATTCTGGCATCATGGGTGCTGCCAGCTAGGGCTCCCCACACAAAGGTCCCAAAATCTTCCCTTGCCATCAACAATGACCTGAACTACAGTGGAGTGCCATCCTTTTCTATTGTGAAAGTCAGAGGCATGAATCACTTAGGTGCATGATTGGTATGTGCGAGCTGTCAATAGCCCCACCTCTAATAATATTTTTTGAGGAGAGGTGGGGCCATTGACAGCTCGCACATACATACTGTATGTCGCCATCCCCTCCATCTCTGTATCAGTAGGAATTTTAATATATTTTGGCATCAGGATGTCAACGACTGCTTTGCAAAATTCCCTGACACAGTTGCTGACCGTGGGCTGGCTAACCCCAAACAAATTTCCCACCACACAATATTCTGTCGTGCTTGCCAGCCGAAAAATGCCGATGGCAATGGCAATTCTCTTATTAGCTGGTGTGCAGTTTCTAAATTTGGTGTCCTGGCGTGCAATGGCATGCTGTATGGATCGACAAATAAAATTGAATGTTTGCCTAGAAAAACAAAAATTCTGCATCCACTCCTCATCTGTATATTTACAGGCAGTATCTTGGGTCCGTGTAACGCTTTGCAGTGCTTTGATCCATTTTTAGAATCAACATGGAAAAAATGAAAATTGGGTTCAAAACTTCAATTTTCCATTTATCAGACAACTCAGATAATAGGTAATTGATGCTGTTTGTGTATTTCATTGTTGTTTGTCGGTTGCTTTTGAAAGAGTGGATAGTTGAATTTGATACCAAAGTAAAAATGAGTCAATATTTCAATATTCCATTTCTGCGCCGTGGTTGGACTGAACCATGCGCGCTGAGGGATGTCTTGGTTCAGGTAGGGTAAATGAGATGGATGTACAGGAGACCCATAACGTTACAGACCTGACAGAACTACTTGCCTACCCTCTGGCTTACCTGCAAACTCTCTAATACAGAAACCTATGAAGTTGTTGCATGATTTAATATTTTCATGTTTTACCGTGGCCTATTAGAACACCTCCACCGGCACCGCCCTTACGCACAATCAATCATGTGAAGAAACGGTGATGCCGAGTGTTATGCCACCTTGGATATATTTGGGGACGATATAGGAATAACATTTTGTTTAGACCAGGGGTCTTCAACAGGTAGTTCATGAGCTGCTTGCCACCTGAGTAGCTAAAAGAGTCACAGGAAATGTAAATGAATTTCATAACAGCCTAATCACAAAATCTTGATATCTTTAGGCTACTCCTTTAATGCTCTCTGTTTAGAAGTTATGTTGGTAGAGTGCACCAGATTTGGTTATAACTACAGAGACGCAGATGTAGCCTACACTAACAATGTGACGAGTAAGTTCGTGAATGACCTCTAGGCTACTTCAAAAGCAAAGCAGACATATCAGCTGAACCGAAACTTCGCACATGGTTACAGCGCAAGTGTACACGGTAACCCCCGACCAGGTGGCGAGAAGCTCGAGGTACCTGTTGGAGACCCCTGGTCTAAACAAAATGTTACTTTTATATGATATCGTGACGAAATATAGCCTAGGTGGCATAGTCAACACTCGGCATCACAGTTTCTTTATGAGCAGAGGGAGTGTTCCAACTTGGCCACGGTGAACATAAATCACAACAACTTCATAGGCTTCTGTAGGCTATTAGAAAGTTTGCAGGTTAGCCTGCAGGTGGACCAGTAGTTCTGTCAGGTCTGTACGTCTCGAGCTGACTTGACAAGTCTATCCATCTCATTTAAAGGCTAGCTAAGGCCTCTCTCTACAAAAAACAACTGGCGCTACCTGAACCAAGACATCCCTCCGCGCGCTTGGTTCAGTCCAACCACGGCGCAGAAATAGAAAATTGAAATATTGACTCATTTTTACTTTGGTGTCAAATTCAACTATCCACTCACTCAAAAGCAACTATCAAACAACAGTGAAATACACAAAAAGCACCAATTATCTATTATCTGAGTGGTCTGAAAAATGGAAAATTGAAGTTTTGGACACAATTTTCATCTTTTTCATGTGAATTCTAAAAATGGATCAAAGCACTGCAAAGCGTTACACGGACCATCTTGCCACCAGCTGTCCGACCTTGGGAAGGACTGTAGTGCTCTGGCTCTTAAGAGATTTGGAAAACATCTGAAACATAGACAGACAGGTAGATTGATAGATACCTTATTCAGGGCCCAGGTATGGCCAATCTGCCAAATACTTTAATAATAGCCTCTTAGTCTCCTCCTCCTCCTGCTGCCTCTCAGTCGTCTTGTCCTCCTCTTCCTTCTCCTGCCTCTCTGTGGTCTCCTCCTCCTTCCTCTGTCATCTCCTCCTCCTCCTGCCTCTCTGTCTCCATTTCCTCCTCCTGCTTTCCTCATTTTTTACTTTATTTCTGTCATTGATTTCTGCATCTAAGGCATAATGACGACAGTTTGTACATCGTTTAGTACAATAACTTACAGTGATGGTCCAGAGTAATTACATCTAGGGTTAGGGCTAAGGGTAGTGACTTGCGGCAGTGCTGCCTAGGTATCGTTGAGGGCTCAAAACGAAACGGAAATGAAGCGAAAACTTCTACCATTTATGCCTCTTTACTCTTATAGACAATGGGCCCAAAATATTGAGACCCCTACCCATGGTAGAACTAAACCCAATCATGCTTTTCTTTATCTTTAAGGTCTCCCACTTTCCTGGTGAACCGTAGCCTGTAAGTAACAGGCTTCTGGCACACTGCCCTTTCACGCCTCTCCGCAGGCGTGGTTTAGTCAAAAGATGCTTGCACGTGGTTGGAGCAACCTCATATGAATGACATGACACTTCGACCACTCACGTTGAAGCTTTGTGACGTTGGACGTATCGTCACATAAGCGCCGCCAGGTCGGGAACCAAAACGGAAACGTCATACCCACTGAAATCCCTCCCTACGATCCTGATTCGTCGTGCTGCCCCGGTTATTTCGAAAACGAAGGAGGAGAGCGAATCACTGGTGTACCAGAAGCCTGTTACTTACAGGCTACGGTTCACCAGGAAAGTCTCCCACTGTCCCACATATGAAATGGATTGTTGGACAAAAATATCTTGCTGCAAAGATCATGGTTAAATTTATAGATATTGTCATACACCCCATAACTAAAAAGAACAAAAAAAAAAAAATATATATATATATGGGCAATTCCACGAAAAAGTAAACCTCACCTTAAAACTTTAAGTCTCACCTACATGGACATACAAATTCTTTCAGAAAACTTCCAATACAAAAAAGTATTGTCTCGATGTAAATATTCAACTGAGCAAGTTTCGAAAGGATATCTGTTTGTTAAAATTTTTACCCTATTCAGCTATAATGTAAGTCTATGGAGGGGCTTATAATGGGCATAAGTGGGTGATAACACACACAAAGCTGCAATACTATCAGTTATTTTTCATTGTTATATTACTATTTATCTTGTTACAGGTTAAAATCCACCGTTCACAATTGTTTTGTATCGTTTTGGAGGGTTTTTCCAGACGTCACGTCCATAACGTCACATCCATAACGCCATGTCTCCCAATGAAAACCAACTTTTTTTACATTTACATTTGAAATTAAGTCTTTCTCTGTCTTTACTGAGGTGTCCTGTTTGGTATGAATGTAGTAATATTTACATTTCTCTAGAAATTTCACACACTTCACAGCAAAAACTACGCTCTCTCAAAAGTTTGTCCGTTTTTCGTCACGTCCATAACGCAAATTGAAAGGCTCATATTCTTATGATGCAAATCATGATATTATTTTTTTCTGTTTGCCTGTATTCAGCCATGGAGTTTGCAGAAGAATATGAAAAAAATTGTGAAATACTGCTAGGTTTGCAGAGGTTATCTGGCCTTTTGTTCATCAATAATGCACAAAAATGTCACGTCCATAACGCTGGAATTGCCCATA
Organism: Sardinella longiceps; assembly: GCA_027497455.2. Lineage (NCBI taxonomy): Eukaryota > Metazoa > Chordata > Actinopteri > Clupeiformes > Clupeidae > Sardinella > Sardinella longiceps. The sequence continues at coordinate 22,065,833 of JAODXP020000015.1, read as the reverse complement.
TATATATATATATATATATATATATATATATATATAATGGAAAAAATTGGTTAAAATGTACTTGCATGCACAGTACTCACACAAGTGGCACACTTTTTGAGCACAACGGCTGTGCCGGAGAGAACCACATGATATACATAAAAAGTGAAAATATAAATGTTAACTGACACCCCAATATCAAGAAGACCAAAATATTCACCCCTAACCGACCTGCAGTTACCTTAAGGCAGTGCTTCTCAAAGTGTGGTCCGGGGACCACTGGAGGTCCGCGATCATTTAGCCTGTGTTATTATTTGAAGCTTAAAGATTAGGCTAGTTGTTCACTGAGTATAAGAGGCGGACCTTTAATTCACAGTTTATGAAAGCATTTAAAGTGCCTGATCCATAAATTGCTGCGTTAAAGGGTAGCAGCATGCGACTTGGCAAGGGGGCGCAACGGCAGGTGGTCCCTGAAAAAACATTTGGGGACAAATGGTCCTCGGTCTGAAAAAGTTTGAGAAACAATGTCTTAAGGCAGCTGAGGTCATCATAGAAAGAGGATAAAGAAATTGGCTCAGCACATCATGTAAAAATAACATCAGAAACTTGGCTCAGTATTGGCATTGTACTGAAATTCCATGATTTGCTTGAAATTCCCTGATCCATGGGAACCCTGTCTACCCCAGTAATACAGTACCTGACACACAAAAGTCAGTATGGTCTTGTCCACATTCCTTTGTCCTCCATTTGAACAAATAAAAATTATTACCTATTACAAATTCTTTCAGCACCAAAAAGAATACACCCATAAAAAATTACATGGTATACTGCACCTTGTTTCTAGGGCGCAATGTGCACAAACATTCGCTGCATTTCTGTCCTCGGTCTGCAGGTGAAATTGAGTGAAATTTAAACACAATGCAAATGTTCAATGAAATGCCATGCAAATCATTTGCTAAAGAAATCCTTTAGACTACATTGAAAAATTTGAATATGTGCTTATTTGGGGGATGACTTGTTTCAGTTTCCCAACATGTGTGCCTTTTGACCACAGATTTCAGATAAAATAGTATTTTATCCATCCCTTGGAAATTCAAGCATCCATTACAAGTAACACATACACATGGTAAAAACTTCTCGCCCACCGTCTTGTGCCACTCATCTACTGTCCCGCACAACTGTCTTGTAACACATGGTGTCAGGACTCTGGTTTTGTCTCTTGTGTTTCGTGTCTAGTTTCTAGTCTTTGGATTGTCTCTAGTCTCTGTTGTGTTTTATGTGTCTTCAAGTTTATGTTCTGAGTTTATAGTTCTGTCTCTGGTCTTCCTGTGTCTTAGTTTTGCCACGTGCTTGTGTTTACTGTTTGTCCACGCCCTCTGTGCTTCCTGCTTTGTCATGTGACCTTACCTTCTGTCTCTAGTTCCTGGTTTGTCATGTGACTGTGTTTCCTGTTTCAGTTCCTAGTCTGTGCCTCCTATGGCGTTTTCAAGACGACGTAACGTTACGAAACGTTTACTACGTCACCCATAGGGATGAATGGGAACTGTTACGTTACGTTACAAAACGTTACGCCTGTTGAATTCGGCCCTGTGGCGTTTTCAAGACGACGTAACGTTACAAAACGTTTACTACGTCACCCATAGGGATGAATGGGAACTGTTACGTTACGTTACAAAACGTTACGCTCGTTAAATTCGCCAGTGGTCTCCTGTGTCTCCGCCCCTCACCTGTCTCTCGTGATTGCTTGTTCATTGGATTATTGTTTCTTGTCTCATGTTCTCCTGCCTCTCCACCTGTGTCTAATGATCTCTAATGATCTCTAGTCTTGTGTATTTAAGCCTCATGTTTCCAGTGTTCCCTGCTTCGTCATTGTGTTCAGTTTGCATTCTGTTTCTCGTTGTTTCAAGTTAAGATTCAAGATTCAAGAGTTTTATTTGTCACATGCATATTTGTAGTTACAAAGAGCAGTGAAATGTATATTGCGACTATCTCCATGTGCAACAATTATATAAAATTTTAATAATTATAATAAATAATAAATAAAATATTACAGCAAGTAGCAGATCTATGAATTCATAAACCTTATGGCTTGAGGAAAGAAGCTCTTTCTTAGTCTCTCAGTTCTGGATTTCAGAGAACGGAACCGTTTTCCAGATGGCAGTCTTTCAAACATGTTATGACTGGGGTGGTGAATGTCTTTAATAATCCTCTTTGCCCTAGAATGGCATCTCCTGGAATATATGCCCTGTAACCCTGGCAGAGAGGATTTTGTGATCTTTTCGGCACAGTGAATTACTCTGTTTAGGGTGATTTTATCCTGACAGGTGCAGTTTCCATACCAAGTAGATATGTTCCCAGATACAATGGACTCTATGGTGGCAGAGTGTAAAAAGACTTCTGCAGCTCAGTAGAAATCCTGAACTTCCTAAGCCGTCTAAGATGGTACAGACGCTGTCTTGCCTTTTTCACCACAGTGTTGATGTGTAGTGACCATGTCAGATCCTCAGAGATGTGGACTCCAAGGTATTTAAAACTGCTAACTTTCTCCATTTCAGCACCATTTATTTTGAGTGGAGAGTGTAGCTGTTTCTCCCTTCTGAAGTCCACCACTATGTCTTTTGGTTTTAGAGACGTTGAGCTCTAAGTTGTTCTCTTTGCACCATGTTGACAACACCTCTACTTCACTTAGGTAGGCTGACTCATCATTGTTGGAGATGAGTCCAATCACCACAGTGTCGTCAGCAAATTTCACGATAGAGTTGGAATTGTGGGTGGCAGAGCAGTCGTGGGTGTAGAGGGAGTAGAGCAGTGGACTTAACACACATCCTTGGGGGGCACCAGTGTTGAGGGTGATTGAGCTGGAGATGAAACAGCCAATCTTCACTGCCTGAGGTCTGTCTGACAAGAAGTTAAGGATCCAAGAGCAAAGGGAGGGACTTAGGCCAAGAGTTTTGAGCTTGATGATGAGTTTAGAGGGCACAATGGTGTTAAAGGCCGAGCTGTAGTCGATGAACAGTAGCCGTGCATAATTCCCCTTCCCTTTATCCAAATGAGAGAGAGTGGAGTGGAGCACATGGGAGATGGCATCATCAGTGCTCCTGCGATAGGCAAACTGAAGTGGGTCTAATGAGCCAGGGAGACTAGCACAGATGAGGTCTTTAACAAGCCTTTCAAAACACTTCATTACAATTGAAGTCAGCGCTATAGGGCGGTAGTCATTTAGACAGCTGGGGTTGGCCTTCTTAGGTACAGGGATGATGGTGGATCTCTTGAAGCAACTGGGAACAACTGCATTGGCTAAAGATTGATTGAAAATTGTGGTGAAAACAGGTGCAAGCTGGTCAGCACACGATTTTAGGATCTTGCCAAGGATACCTTCAGGGCCAGGAGCTTTTCTGCTGTTCACTCCCTTAAAAATTCTCCTAACATCATGCTCTGAGACAAGCAGTGGAAGAGAATCAGACACTAGGCATACGTCTGCAGTGCTGTCAGCGATAGCTGCGCTAATGTGGGTGTGTTCATTATTACTGACCTCAAAGCGTCCATAAAATACATTGAGGTCATTCACCAACGTTTGATCCACATTAGCCATCATCTCAAGTAAACTAAAGTTTCAAGTCAAGTTCTCAAGTCTTATGTGTTTGCCTTGCAATTGGTTTCAAACAAGACTGTATAACTGTATAAATCCTATGTTTAAAAATTGTAAGGAAAGTTCCTCACAGCATTCAGTGAGCTCATGGCGGTTTTTGGCAGACGCATGGTACAGACTGTCGAAGAAAAACTGAAATTCATTCATCCCTGCTACTTCCTCTACCACATCTCCAACACTCAACTCAAGTCGGTGGTTCATGCAGTGCCACACCATCACATTGGGAAATTTCTCTACAATTTTGGTTGCAACACCTGATTTGCTTCCCAGCATTACTCAAGCCACGTCTGAAGCAAAGCAAACAAACCTTTCTCTCATAGGCTATGTTCAGACTGCACTCCAAATCTGATTTTTAGCATATCTGATCAACATCAGATCTCTCTATCGACCGCGTTCACATTGCTTGTCATATCGGATCTCCATGTCCGCTAATCACCTGCCATATCCACGTGGGTTACTATGGTACCCCAACGCATCATGCCCACAAATAATAAACAAACCCGCGGAGGGTAGAATGCTGGTTGTTTCTCTCTCAGATGGTTAAGTGGGGCCGTAGCACACAGCTACAAGTAACAAGGAAGTATCAGAGATGGAAGAATAAAGTTACTCATCTTTATTTCAGTGCATCAATGCAGTCCAGCACAGCTGTTAGTTGCCTTTCTGATGCGTGGTTGAAAACTTTCACTGACGTTGCTTTCCACACGCGAGGTAAACCTTGCTTTCCACACGCGAGGTAAACTCCAACTTGCGGCAAATCCATAACGCGCACTGACACGTTGTTATAGCAAACGACACTGTTTTTTAAAAGGAAAATTAACATTGATCTCTCACTTCCGTCCATCTGCATTCCACGTGTTGATGTTTGTGTCACGTGACAAATGACGCAAGTGACACGGTGAAATCTTATCCCATGTGGAAAAGCTGTTCAGATCGCAGCATATCCGATATGAATCGCAATTGACACCACATGGGTATGTAGGGCGTAACAGATTCGGAAAAATCGGAATTCATGTGGTTTTCTGCTGTTCAGACCACCCGAAATCAATTCTAGATACAATCTGGATATGAAAAAATCGGATTTGGGATGCCAATCTGAACGAGGCCATAGTGACTTCAGTGAAGCCATGGTGCAACAGATTGCTCATCAGAGCTTGAAAGATCCCGTCTGCGTTGGTAGCAGAAAGCTAAACTAGATCGAGGAAGAATGTGAGTGGCTCTTCACTCAGCCCTAGGCTTGCTCTAATATAAATTATAAAAACTGACTTTTTACTGTCAGTTGTAGACTCATCTATCAGAACTGAAAATTTAGTTCCACTTTGAAGGACCTTGTCAACAACTCTCTTCCGCATTTCATTTGCTATGTGTTGGCTGATTGGTGCATATGAATAGTTTGAATGTAAAGTTCTGCCCATATCTAATCTATTCAAAACCTGCAGATCAATATCAACAGGTAGGTCTGTGAAAGGCCTTGCAGACTTTACAATCTTGTGAGCCTTGCAGATTTCACGATCTTGTAAACCTGACAGTACTTAAAAGATGATCCCTCCGCATATCAGATGTTAGTGTTTCCATTCTCTTTTCTTTAGCCTTTTCCATGCTTTTCTCAGCTGCTTGGTGATGACCTGACATTCTGTGCTTGTGTATCTTCTTACGAAGAGACTGCTGCTGTGCTGCTCTGGTTGCACCATAAGCTGTGACTTTCACAATCCGTGCATCATTCGTTCATTTGTTTTTCCGATTTTGACGATAATTGAAAAAATGAAAACAACGTATAAATTTCTCGTTTTTCCCTTTTCAAAACCTAAACCAGAAATCAGGTTACGGTTTGTTTTCTTGTTTTTTCCATTTTGCACCTCCAAACGGACACTGCATGAAAAGAGGGATTTTCGGGTGTGCGTGGCCCCTTGCACTAGCCTGACATACCCTGCCCATAATACGAATGTTCATCCGTATCCATGGTCTGGGAACGGTCCTCTGGGGCGTGTTTACATCGGTAGAGAGTCTACCGGCCAATAAGCGAAGATGATTAGACAAGCTGTCCAATCGTTTCAAACCAGAAGTGAATTCCCTCCCCCCGCAGTATAATCGCGTCAGGTTAAAGAACCTCCAGACCATGAATACGGATGAACAGCAGTATTATGGTCGGGCTATATCAGGCTACCCTTGCACGTCCACAAAATGTAAAACTGTAGCAGTCTCCCAGGCAATGGTGAAAACTTCCCGCAAATTGTCGCAAACTGACCTGGCAGCTGGTATCCCACGTCCCCCTCGGTCCGTGTATGATTCGAATGATTTGAATTTCACTTAACTCTTGGGGGTCAGAGGCCTTTCAGGCAGTGTGAAGCAGTCTGCTACACTTTTACATTTTTAAATATTTCATCTAACCCAGCTATACCACAAAGAAAGTGTTACTGTGGCAAAGACAACCCAGTTCCAAATCCCAAAATCAGATTCAACTGTAAGATATTCAATAAATTGTTCAATAGAGGCAATGGCCTGTGGGGAAGTGATTCTTTCCTGTGTATACAGAAAACAGTGAAACCTTTGTTGGAGTCTGCAAAAACAAACAACTTGAAAGACCCTCTTCATTGTTTTGTCCTTCATAATATGCTTTATCCTATTATATTATCCTTCAAGCTAATAAATTAATTCAGTTGGAGCTATTGCTATGCATTGGATTGCGTTTTGCATTGCAATTCTACACACAATGTTGACTAAACACAATTAATTTTACTGTAGTGTACTTTAGTAACTGAAATAGGTTTTCAAAAGTAATAACTACATTCTCCCTATAGCCTAAGCAACTTATTATATGCCAACTATAGCATAACAGTGTAATAAAGATGTTATTACACTGTTATGCTAGCTGCCATATAATAATTTTATAATGGACATCTTGATGGACATCTTCCCCAGGCAAAGTCAAGTAAACAACCTATCTGGCTTTCCAAACAAAGGCCCATGTGCTTGTAGAATTGGGTGTGGTTACATCTTGTATCCCCAGACAGTAGCCAATAGTTATCATCTCAGCAACTCGGGGGTGGGTCTGTAAAAGCCTGCTGCTGCCAAAATGACTCTGAAAAAGTTACATTTTGTTTTATACTTTGTATAAAGCAGAAACAAAATATTTTATCATGCAACCTATATATTTGAAAATGAGAAGATTCAAGGTTTCTCTAACGAAATAACAATAAAATGAAAAAATGACTTGATTATGATTTTTTGGTTTTCCAGTGTTAAACAAAAAAACAAAATAACGATTTCTTTTTTGAAACTTTCATTTAACCGGCTTCTCTCTCACAGTTGGAATTTGGACACCTCCTATCGAGAAGCGGAACTGGTCTGTGACCTTCCCCCTCCTCACAACCAGGGACCTCGACTTGGCTGGCTTGAAGTCCATCCATGCCCAGCTGTTGAGTTGCTCGAGGCCTTACAGGATCCATCTACAGCCCGGGACTGATGTCGTAGTCACCGTCATATCATCCATAAATGCTCTGATGGGGGGCTGCCATATACCAGAGTTGGTAATTGGGCCTCTGCACTCCGCCTCTGCTGATTTCACCACCATATTCATGGCCAAGGCAAACAAGATTACAAGATTACTGAAATGGTGCATCCAGTAATAATGCCTTTCTCGAGCCGATGGAATGTAGATGTTACTGTTCCAGAGGTGACTCTCAGACTGAAGCAGCTGTAGTAGTCTAGTATGAGGTCCCTGATCTTCCCTGGAACATGGTGCCGCTCAAGCGAAGTTTCCACAAGCTTGTGTGGAATAGACCCGTAGGCGTTGGCAAGGTCATTTTCTTAAATTTGGCTTTGTTGCGCAACTCCGTGATCTTTCCGTTAATACTTCCACCAGGGGCGATTCTAGGTTCTGAACTTTAGGGGGGCTCAGCCCCAGAGTTGATAGTGGCTCCTGGTTTGAACATCATGCTTTCCAATGCTTAGATTTACGCATTTTTAATCATAACAACCAGCTACGAAATCGATGTTGTCACTTCATAAGACCTAGATAATGTTTGTAAAAACTTGTATGCAGAGGTGCCATCACGTTTATCACAAGTATTATTGGCAAATTTTCATGGTGATTAGCCTAATGTTAGATGTAGGCCTACAGTAGGCTCATTATAAATGCTGGTCATACTGGTGGAGGAGGAATTGGGTTTTTCGTGGACATTGCTAATGTCACAGAATAGGTCTACCCAGCAGTTGTGAATCAAAGATGGTATATTTATTAAAGTAGGCTAGACTTACTGGGGGGTCTGGGGGTACTCCCCCTGATGTTTTTTCCTGCATTTTGGTACATTTTAACAGGTTATTATATATAGGCTATATTTTTAAATTATCCTATTACTTTAGCACTTCATGTGAGATTTGAAGTTTGATGTTGCATTAAAAAGTAGTATTGCCGGGGCAATACTGGCAATACTGAGGATGACAGCCCTGCTTGAATGATATGTTCAGCTCCATGGTAATAGTAAGTAAGGATAATACAAGGCCTACTGTATGAGAAAAGATTGTTTATTTTGGAGTGATAATGCTCTGGTCAAGTGTGAATGATAAGGAAAAACTTTCAATTCAGTTCTTTATTGCAGACCCAGGAGGATCCATATCACAGATTAAAAAAACACACATCATTAGACTCTTTGCTACTGTCATTGGCTTCATTCTTGAAATGGAATTATAGAAAAATCCATCTAGATTCTTTCCAGTGTATCAGTTCACTATCCATGCCTTAGATTCTTGAGCAAGGTAATTATCATACGTTTGAGCTGTAATTTCAGTTATTACCTGTGCCACCTATAGGCCTATGACTTCCAATAGCTTTAGAATCAAAAGAAAAAAAAATAAAGTTGAAAGCATGTACTTTAATATTTTATTCCTAGTTTATTGTGCAAAGAAGAATGAAGGTGCAATAAGGCTGCATCATATTCCTTTCTATCAGGGGTAGTCCTAACCTCTATGATGTCCTATGAACAGGCACCTTATCTGTCGCCCCTCCTATTGCACAGGCATGGCCCTTGGTAATAGAATATTTGGGTAATAGAAAATGTATCTGTTGAAATTGTAGGTCTATTATAAAGTCCAGTATTTTTTTTTTTGTTTGTTTGTTTTGTTTTATTTCTTGAGCTCTTGGTTACTAGATGGAACCCAGCTCGCGTGCGCAAAAAAAAAAAAAACGGTCCGTGATTTTTAGGGGGGCTGAGCTAAATGGCCTAAAATTGCCACTGACTTCCACCAATTATGCTGAGTGACGTCCCAGGCCATTTCTCCAAAGTTGCATCTGTGAAACACAAACATAGAGAAGGAAATTTAGCACACGACTTGATATTCACTGCAGCAGAGATGTGCAACAATGATGGTGGATGGAACGTACTATAAATGGCATTCAATTTAGTTTTGACGCGCCTCTCCCCCCTTAGTAGTGCCTCGTAAATTGCTCTTTAGAAGGACCTCATTTGGGAACACCACTGTTGTGAGTTGCCTCACAAAAGTAGTGGAGGATTTTGCGTTGGTTGCATACGCCCAGGCGAGCTTATCCACCATCACCCCACTTCCTGGAAAGATCTTCAACTAAATAGTTAAGCAGAACACATTCCACAGTGGTGAGGTCAACAGGTTGTTCTGGGCCTCCACAGAGCACAGCAAGAAAGGACACAGACACAGGCCAATATACACAGTAATTATCAGACCTATTACATGCTCCCACATAACATGAAATTCATATCCTAAGACAAGTCACCTTAGAAGAGTCCATTTCACTACTGCTAGCATCATCCACCATCTGACAAGGACAAAGTAGTCAGAATAATAGCCAGCAGCCAGACCAATGGTACCCTGTCTCCGCTGAAAAGCTGAAGCTAAGCAGGTGTGGGCTTGGTTAGTACCTGGATGGGAGACCTCTGGGGAAAACTAGGTAGCTGCTGGAAGTGGTGTTGGTGGGTGGCCAGTAGGTGGCTCTCTTCCCTCTGGCCAAAGATCAAATACCGATGCCCCAGTGCAGTGACGGGGACGCTGTGCTGTAGGAGAGGCCGTCTTTCGGATGAGACGTTAAACCGAGGTCCTGACTCTCAGTGGTCATAAAAGATCCCATGACACTTGTCGCAAAGAGTAGGGAGTTTCCCGGTGTCCTGGCTAAAGTCCCAACCTGGCTCATTCAATCTGGCCCCCTAATCATCCCCCCACTGTAATTGGCTCATTCATCCCTTCTCTCCTGTCCCTTCCCTCACTCTCCATCTCAAGCTGGTGTGTGGTGAGCGTTCTGGCGCCGACTGTGATGGCTGCCGTGCATCACCCAGGTGGGTGCTACACATTGGTGGTGGTTAGTGAGGTCCCCTTTTCCACTGTAAAGCGCTTTGGATCAACTGAGTTGTGTTAAAATGCGCTATATAAATACACTTGACTTGACTTGACTTGAGAATACATCTTTTTTAAAAAAAAAAATAATAATAATAATTCACTATTTACTGTACATTTCGTTTAAGAAAACATACGTTCCTCCATGTCACATTTGAGCAATTTGTAAAGATGGCATAGAACAGCAGATGCCATTGGTCAAACATGTGAAAGTGTAAGACAAAAAAAAAAAAAAAATTAAATTAAATACAATCAAAATTTAATTAAATAAAGGAAAAAAACATAAAGAACCTAGGGATAATCACATTCGCATACAAATGGCACCAGGTATATACAATTCCTATTACTCTAGCAGTTGAGATGGTAACTAGAGGGAAAAGGCAAGTCCACATCAGTCTTTTATTTCCGACAATGGTTACCATTGTTTAGTGATTACTGAAATACAACATAGGTCAACATTAAGGCTGACTTAGTGAGCTCTATATTGTTGGTTTGTAATGGGTAAAGGTTATTTCACTGCACTCTTAATGTTATGAATGAATGTTGTTAATGACCACAAGTGGAGACAGATGAGGTTAGACTGCCCCCTGCTGAGACAAAAAGTAATCTGTTTTGAGGTCAGGTGTGAAAATATAATTCAGACAGAACTGCCAGTGTAGTTTTTGTGCAGCTCTGCAGTCTCTTGTGTGACTGTGGGTGTCGAGCACAATAATACACCCCAGTGTCTTCAGTTTTCAGGCTGTTTACTCTCAGGTTCAGCTGCGTACTGGAGGGTTTAGTGATGGTGAACTGGCCCTGGAGAGACTGGGCAAATATAGTGCCAGTGCCACCATCAATGCGACCGATCCACTCCAGGCCCTTTCCAGGTTTCTGACGGATCCAGTGCATCCGGTAGCTACCCATTGAAAATCCAGACACAGTACAGGACAGAGTGACCGACTCTCCAGGTCTCTTCATCTCTGGACCAGAGGAGGTCAGAGACTGACCAGAAACTCCTGAAAAAAAAAACAGTCAAAATACATGAAATCATTGAAAGACATTACTACCAAAATCTTTTTTTTTTTCTTTTAAAACTTTTGTTGATGTGTACCGGTCAAGTAGACTGCTACTAAGAACAATAACATGTTTCTACTCTCTCATCAAGTCAATGCCTGTCATTGGAGTTACTGTATTATACCACTGATATATCACAGAGCGATGATTCTGTTTTGCATAACTCCTCCCTGCAACATTAAGGTGGGTTACAAAGATTCCAGAAATGTGACAAAAATTAGGATGTTTCCAAATATCATATACAGCCAAAACCTACAGAAAATATAGATGCATAATAGCCTGTGAATTTAAGATGATATGGTTTGAGCTTCTCATTTCCTCCTTTCCCTCTGTTATATATTATTTCTAGGCAATCAGTTGAGGTCTTGCAATGAAGAACCATACCAGTTCATATTTCAAAATGTTCAATGAATACATTTGAAGACAAAAAGTGTGGAGTAAAACAGTCTGAAACCAGAATTGTATAATTAGATACTTCAGAGTCTGAGAATTTTTACTCTGTCAGGCGGATAGTTCTGAGAGACTGGGGGACTGCACAGTGATGATGTTGATGTTGGCCATGTATTATTTTACCCTTATATAAAGTATGTGTCCATCTGTCAATAAGTGGGCAAAATTATGCTGAAGGGAGTTTTTGTTCTAATGATAAGGGTGTTCGTACCACAGTGACTGTCGGGCACAGTAATACACAGCTGTGTCTCCAGCCTGTAGATTCTGGCCCTGTAGGGTAACAGTGCTGCTGGAGGTGTCTCTGGAGATGCTGAACTTGTTTTTCAGTTTATCACTGTAATATGTGTCCCCACTAGAGCATATGCGCCCAATCCACTCCAGTGCTTTTCCTGCAGGCTGCCTTATCCATGCTACACAACAGCAACTTGTCAGTGAATAACCAGCAACTTTACAGGTGAGACTCAAAGTCTGGCCAGGCTGTGTAATCATGGAACTTGGCTGAGTAAGAATAATATTGCCCCTCACATCTGTAACAAAGAGAGAAATTGTAATATTTAGAATACAAATACTGAAAGAATAGTCATCCTCAATGTTTTATTCCCAGATACTTACAGGAGGCTGCTAGCAACAGCAGCAGTAGCAGAGATGAGGGAGTCATAGTTTGGAAAACTAAAGTAGTCTACTGCTAGATGTCCAACAGTTATAGTATATATGAGGAGGAGGAGGAGGGGGTATATAGTTTGCATAAGGTAAATACTGTGGAGTGACCCCGAATATACATACAATAAGTTTGCCAGGAGCCTCATTGATCAAACAGAAAATGATGGCAATTGGTGAAATAGCGATCAGCTGTCTTTGAAACATCAATGTATGCACTGTTCTAAGGAGAATATCAGGGTGTGGGCAAGACCTTGTTCTGTTTGTGTTCTGTTCTGTGTTTGTGTGAACATATTAATGGGTATTTTGACCAAAACACTGGCTTAAATATTAAATGAAACTCACTGTCACTGAGCTCTATAGCAAGCATTTATGTTTATTTTAGCTGTCTTCAAACGTGAAGTGAAAGAATGTCAGTTACTGTAATTGTCAGAAGTCAAGCCAGGCGAGATTACACTGCCTCCTGCTGACTAGAAAAAGAAACAATATGCGAGATATGTTTGGGGGTCAGATGTGAACGTTGTGACAAAATATTTTTTTTTACTTTTTGTTTTGGTTTGAGTGATTGTAAGCTGACAGACAAGTGATTTGTCCAATTATATGTAAGGCTAGTTGAGAGGGTGGGGCGATCCAGCACAAAAGGGTGCAGCTAGTTAGTTGGGCAACAATGGTATAACATTGTAACATTGTCTTGAAGCTGGGTGAGTCTATTTATATCTCCCAGGACAGGGGTTGTCAACTGGTTCAGTCCCAGGAACCACCATTCTGACTAAGAAGTCATCGGCGGCCAATCGTCTTGAGGTGGCGCGGGGTTGCTATTTAAACAGAGATTGCAACAAATCACTTGCAAAAAGACATTTTAGCCAGCGACCACCACATTTACACAACCATGCAGAGATATTATTCTTAAACAAGATTTGGAGTGATGGATATTTTATAAAACAACTGAAAGTACAGTTGTAAAATGATTCCTGCGCTCAAAGCTGTGCTCATTTCTCGAATCAGGTATTCAGAAATCAATTTCAAATACACTAAATTGAACCTGGAACCCATGTCACGGACCACATGCAGTGTTGCCACGGACCACCAGTGGGCCACGGACCACCTGTTGAAAACCCATGTCCCAGGAGGATATAAAGGGTTTGTGCTCTCTCTCTCTCTCTCTCTCTCTCTCTCTCTCTCTCTCTCTCTCTCTCTCTTTCTGTCTCTCTCTCTCTCTCTCTCTCTCTCTCTCTCTCTCTCTCTCTCTCTCTCTCTCTGCTAAAAGGGTTTTTGTACAGCTGGTTGTATTAGTTTAACCACTGTGACTCTCTGGCACAGTAATAGACTGCAGTGTCTTCAGTCTTCAGCTGGGTCATATTTATAGAGATTAGAGCTGTCTTTGGATGCAGTGAATCTGCCTTGCACTGTCTGGGCTGTGCTCTTGTAAGAATCTGAATGGTAGTAAATAATCCATTCCAGCCCTTTGCCTGGAGCTTGGCGGACCCAGTGCATTTCAGTGCTCCCCACACTAAATCCACTGCAGGCACATGTCAGTTTAAGAGTTCCTCCTGGAGTCGCCATCACTGGCTGCTGAGACTGGGTGAGCACAATCTGACCTCCGATCACTGAAAAACAGACACAATCAAATATATTCTTCTCCCGTCATAACTATATTTAACAGTTTAACAGTTATTTGATATTGAGATGAGTATCAAACTCACAGGTGGCAGATTCCAACAGCAGCAGCAGGACTACAGGTAACATGACTGCTGGGGTGGATCAGGGAGGGTCTAAGTGAAACTTTACTCTTCTTCACCACAGACTGACTGACTGACTGACTGCCTGCTGTTTACATAGGGAAAAGTCCAGTGATAAATTTCCATGTATGCTGGTCACAGGTGAGAACTGAAAGTCTGAAAGTGTGACTGACCATTGATTCAAATATACATTTATACAGTGTATGAGAAAGTAATGATATCAATGACGTGCAGAAAAAAAAAACTCACATAAAATGGAGTGTCAATATTTTTCATATCCTAACAGCCTATTGCAGTTTAATCTGGTTTATCTTTCCATTCTGGTGGTCAGAGGTATAAAGCCACAGTGTATCTTTGTGGTTCTTGCATTTTCACATACAATTTCTCTTTATCCTATATGGACACTTAGGTGCAGTAATAGTTGTTCCAGACACATATGTCTACATTTCAAACCGGTAAACAAACAGCATCCATCTGAATGGATAATGACTTGAACATGGTCAGTTATACTGCATGCCAATGATAAGCTCAATAATCAAAATGTCAGATGTTTTATAAAATAAATATATATCAGAGGTATCACTTATGGTGTATGCAAGATATTTTGAGGCATTGAGGGGTTTGGGTTTATAGAGCTTAGGGCTTGCTCTAGTTTTAAACGATGAGAGCATACAAAACAGCCATCCTGTTGTAGCACAGGGAGTCTTGTGATACAGAAATGTGTGTTATTTCATTGCCAATGACAGAGATGCTGGGATCATGGTGGGAGCTGCTACAGACATTATTCATGTGGAGGAGACATGTCTATATATTTGAATATGAAGATGAGTCAGACCGACACAACAATATTCATTCTGCTTATTTATATTCCACATATTACTACTTGTTTAAAATCTTTGCTGTTCTATTAAGTTAGAGGAATTGAGATGAAAAAAGCATCATCCAAGTAACTTCACATGATCAATTAACTGCAGTATGTATGCTCCAGTATCTGAGTGTCTGACAGTTCACTTGATACAAGGTTTTTGTGTGGGGAAGCAGCATGTTTGTCATGTTGTGATTTTCGAGCACAGTAATACACAGCTGTGTCCTCAGACTGGAAATTCTGGCCTTCTAGAAAAACAGTCGTAGCGGAGCTGTCTAACCTGAAACTGATCTTACTCTTCAGGGAGTCTGTAGTTTTACTGCTTCCACAACCACATATGTATCCAACCCACTCAAATGCTTTTCCTGCAGGTTGACGCATCCAGTTGTATTGGTCACCAGTTGAAAATCCTGATATTTTACAAGAAATGGAGAATGACTGGCCTGGTTTCACAACCATAGCACTCGGCTGTGTGAGCTCAACTCCATTTGTACCTGTAATGGAGTGGAAACAATCACATAGTTCAGATCAAGCATCAGTAAAACATGATGAGCTGTTCTGATGAGCAAAGCATTAGTTTCCTCCTCACAGGTGGTGGCTGCCAGTAGCAGCAGCAGAGCTGCAGGGATCATCATGTAGCTGAAGCTGAACTGATGGGAGCTGAGCTGCTCTTCTGTCTTCTTCAGACCAGTGGAAATCACGCAACACCTGCAGTCACACTGGAATGGTTTATAAAAGGGAGGGCAGACACATCATTTGCATGATTTTTTTTCCTCCATTGCTTTAGCTCATCAATACATTAATTAACTGTGTTTTTCGTTTTTTCATCAAAACACTTGGTATGGAAGAATTGGTAAAGCAGATGTATAGAGAGATAGCTAGGCCTATACTGCATTTGACCACTAATACTTCACATTCTGCTTGTATTATTGTTGATTGTATATTGATTCTAAGACTTAGCCATGAAGAAGTCAAATGACCATTGTTTAGTGATTACTGAAATACAACATAGGTCAACATTAAGGCTGACTTAGTGAGCTCTATATTGTTGGTTTGTAATGGGTAAAGGTTATTTCGCTGCACTTTTAATGTTATGAATGTTGTTAATGACCACAAGTGGAGACAGATGAGGTTAGACTGCCCCCTGCTGAGACAAAAAGTAATCTGTTTTGAGGTCAGGTGTGAGAGTATAAGTCAGACAGAACTGCTAGACATGTTTTTGTGCAGCTCTGGAGTCTCTTGTGTGACTGTGGGTCTCGAGCACAATAATACACCCCAGTGTCTTCAGTTTTCAGGCTGTTCACTCTCAGGTTCAGCTGCGTACTGGAGGGTTTAGTGATGGTGAACTGGCCCTGGAGAGACTGGGCAAATCCGGTGCCAGTGCCTGTATCAATGCGGCCGATCCACTCCAGGCCCTTTCCAGGTTTCTGACGGATCCAGTGCATCCAGTGGCTACTCATTGAAAATCCAGATACAGTGCAGGACAGAGTGACCGACTCTCCAGGTCTCTTCATCTCTGGACCAGAGGAGGTCAGAGACTGACCAGAAACACCTGAAATATATACACAGTCAAAACATTATACCAAAATCTTTTTTTTTTTTTTTTTTAAACTTTTGTTCATGTGTACCTGTCAAGTAGACTGCTACTTAAATATATCAGTCCTCAATATTTTATTCCCAGATACTTACAGGAAGCTGTTAGGAACAGCAGCAGTAACAGAGATGAGGGAGTCATAGTTTGTATTTACTGACAGGAGGTGGTCTTCTCTAGAGTACTGCTATAGCTGCCCAAAGGTTAGTGTATATATGAGGAGGAGGAGGAGGAGGGGGTATATAGTTTGCATAAAGTAAATACTGTGGAGTGACCCCAAATAGACAAAATAGTGACCCCAAAATACAATAAGTTTACCTGGAGTGTCATATTGATCAAACATAAATTGATGGTAATTGTTAGGCCTATGTCTCAAGAGATTTCTTAAACAATCATACATAAATTAATTTAAGTGGATGTATACTGGCACTAACATTCCTCTGTTTTCCTGTGTCCACATTTTTTTCCTTTGTCATAAAACAAACAAGCATACAAAAATTGTTCAGAGTGCATTGCAACTGTGAAATTGCATCTGCTGTCTTTGAAACATCAATGTATGCACTGTTGTAAGGAGAATATCAGGGTGAGGGCAAGACTTTGTTCTGTTTGTGTTGTGATCTGTATCTGTGTGAGCATATTAATGGGTATTTTGACCAAAACACTGGCTTAAATATTAAATGAAATTCACTTAAAGAATGTCAGTTACTGTAATTGGCAGAAGTCATGGGAGATTAGATTGCCTCCAGCTGAGCAGAGATGTGTTTGGAGGTCAGATGTGAACATTCAGATGAAACTGGCAGACCTTTTTTGCAGATTTGTTTTGATGTGAGTGGTTGTAGTAATCTGACAGACAAGTGATTTGTCCAATTATATGAAAGGATTTTTAATGATGTCCAGTCTTCTGAGGCAAATCTCTTAGGAACAGATTTTATTTCAGATGGAGTTGCTGCTTGCAGCGTACAATTTATCTGACGTGAGTGAGGTTAGGTATCACCGTCTGGGAGTGTTTGAACACCGTCTGGGGGTGTTGTGAATGAGATAGCTGAGAGGGAGGGGAAATCCAGCACAAATTGGGGCAGTGAATCATCTTTATTTATAAGAATGTTTAACACATTACATCGAAACAGACTTTTTTCATTTGTACACAAAATGTGATGTAATGAAATTGCCTCATGGAATGAAGTTTCCTTTCATGTCCGATACCGTTTCATGTAATTTCAGCAGTTTAAATATAGAAATGATGAGCCTATTAGTAGTGTGTGTGCGTGTGTGTATTGCATGTGTCCAGAACCTTGTGATGAAGTCAGGGGGTCATTTATCCAAAAAGATTGAGAACCACTACACTAAATCAATTATATGTATAATAAAGTAATTAATCACTGATTTATTGAGTTAATTTTTCTTTAATTTTCTTTATTCATCTTTCATTATCTACTCACAGTTCATATCAAATGATAAAACAAAAAAGTTAACATGGCTAGTTAGTTGGGCAATCATGGTATAACATTCTTTTCCCGTATATTCTGCAGCAAGCTGGGTGGGTCTCCCAGGAGGGTTTCTCCTTCCCTCTCATAAAGGGTTTTAGTGCTCTCTCTCTCTCTCTCTGCTAAAGGGTTTTTGTACAGATGGTTGTATTAGTTTAACCACTGTGACTCTCTGGCACAGTAATAGACTGCAGTGTCTTCAGTCTTCAGCTGGGTCATATGCAGGTAGAGATTAGAGCTGTCTTTGGATGCAGTGAATCTGCCTTGCACTGTCTGGGCTATATTCTTGTTACTGTCAGAATAGTAGCGCATGAGCCATTCCAGCCCTTTGCCTGGAGCTTGGCGGATCCAGTGCATGTGTGTGCTCCCCACATTTAATCCACTGCAGGCACAGGTCAGTTTAAGAGTTCCTCCTGGAGTCGCCATCACTGGCTGCTGAGACTGGGTGAGCACAACCTGACCTCCGATCACTGAAAAACAGACACAATAAAAGATATTCTTCTCCCGTTATAACTACATTTAACAGTTTAACACAGTTATTTGATATTGAGATGAGTATCAAACTCACAGGTGGCAGATTCCAACAGCAGCAGCAGGACTACAGGTAACATGACTGCTGGGGTGGATCAGGGAGGGTCTGAGTGAAACCAGCTCTTCTTTAACACAGACTGACTGACTGACTGCCTGACTGCTGTTTAAATAGGGGAGGGTCCAGAGATAGCTTTGCATGTATGCTGGTCACAGGTATAAAGATGAGAACTGAAAGTGTGACTGACCCATTCAAATATATAGTGAATGAGATGAAGTGAATCTCAATGACGAGCAGAAAAAAGTAGTACAAAATATGGAGTTGACAGACTACTGCACTTTAATCTGGTTTATCTTTTGCTGGTCAGAGGTATAAAGCCACAGTGCATCTTTGTGGTTCTTGCATTTTCACATACAATTTCTCTTTATCCTATGGACACATCGATGCAGTAATAGTTACAGTATGTTCCTGACACATATGGAGTGTCTACTGTACATTTCAAACAGTCAGTCAGATAGCATCCATCTGAATGGCTAATGACTAGAACATGGTTAGATGGTTACATACTGCATGCCATCTGATCTCAATAATCAAAATGTCAGAATACAACAAAAAATGTGTAATGTTTCATAAAAATGTGTGTATCAGATGTTTTACTTATGGTGTAGCCTATATGACACTTTTGAGGAATTGAGGGGTTAGGATTTATAGAGCTTAGATTGTTCTGATGTTGAACTATAAAAACAATACAAAACAGCCATCCTGTTGTAGCACAGGGAGTCTTGTGATACAGAGCTGTGTCTGACAGAGATGACAGAGATGCTGGGATCATGGTGGGAGCTCCTACAGACATTATTCATGTGGAGGAGACAAGTCCATTTTTGAATATGGAGATGACTCAGACTGAAAACAGAACCATTCTGCTTATTTATATTCCATTACTTATGTTAAAAATCAATGCTGTCCGATTAAGTTACAAGAACTGTCAACAATATTGCATCACCAAGCTCAGGGCCGGGTCTGGCATAGACGAACTAGGTGATCGCCTAGGGCACCAAATATCAGGGGGGCATCACAATACAGTTTTCACTTCTATTTCACTTCACTTCTATTTCTAGAAAAGAGGGGGCAAAACTCAAATTTGGCCTAGGGCAGCACAAAGGCTAGAACCGGCCCTGACCAAGCCAGATTCATCCAAGTAGTTTCTCATGAATAATTAACTGTAGCATGCAGCGATGTGAGTGCCTGACAGTTAATCTGAGGTTTTTGTGTGGGGAAGCAGCATGTTTGTCATAGTGTGGGGTATCGAGCACAGTAATAAACAGCTGTGTCCTCAGACTGGAAGTTCTGGCCTTGTAGAAACACTGTCTCAGCAGAGCCTTCCACCCTGAAACTGATCTTGCTTTTCAGAGAGTCTGTAGTTCCACTGCTTCCACCACCACCTATGTATCCAACCCACTCCAAGGTTTTCCCTGCAGTTTGACGTATCCAGTTGTACCCGTCACTAGTTGAAAACCCTGATATTTTACAGGAAATGGAGAATGACTGGCCTGGTTTCACAACAATAGCACTCGGCTGTGTGAGCTCAATTCCATTTGTACCTATAATGAAATGGAAGCAATCACATAGTTCAGATCAAGCATCAGTCAAACATGATGAGCTGTTCTGATGAGCAAAGCATTAGTTTCCTCCTCACAGGTGGTGGCTGCCAGTAGCAGCAGCAGAGCTGCAGGGATCATCATGTAGCTGAAGCTGAACTGATGGGAGCTGAGCTGCTCTTCTGTCCTCTTCAGAACAGTGGGGATCACGCAACACCTGCAGCCTCACTGGAATGGTTTATAAAAGGAAGGGCAGGGCTGATACATTTACATCATTTGCATGAGAAGTTGTCAAATTCTGTTTTTCATTGCTTGAACTCAACAATACATTAGTTCACTGTTTATATTTTTCATCAAAACACTTAGAATTAGAGATAGATACATGTAGGTCTGAATAAAAGAAGTGAAGGACAGCACTCTTCAGATTTTTTTCTATTATTTATTCGCCTACGAACGTTTTCGGGCAGAGCCCTTCTTCAGCGTATAATGACAATCGTTCGTAGGCGAATAAATAATAGAAAAAATCTGAAGAGTGCTGTCCTTCACTTATTTTATTCATGTATGCTTTACGTGGGATTAGGCACCCAATTTAAGAACTTCTATGTATCAGCGATAGTGTGAGCGCGTCTCCTCCACTTCATAGATAGATAGGCCTACCTATTTGGCCACTAATGCTTCACATACTTCTTGTATATCCTTGATTGGGTATTGGTTCTATTAGACTGAGCCATGAAGAAATCAAGGGAGTATTTTTTTTCTGTCCATGAACACAGCTCATCATTGTTTGTTTAAGGTTGGCGAGCTGTATCTTGTTGGCTTGTAATGGGTAAAGGTTATTACACCACAAGTGGAGACAGATGAGATTAGACTGCCCCCTGCTGAGACAAAAAGTAATCTGTTTTGTGGTCAGGTGTGAGAGTATAGTCAGACAAAACTGCATAGACATGTTTTTGTGCAGCTCTGGAGTCTCTTGTGTGACTGTGGCTGTCGAGCACAATAATACACCCCAGTGTCCTCAGTTTTCAGGCTGTTTACTCTCAGGTTCAGCTGCGTACTGGAGGGTTTAGTGATGGTGAACTGGCCCTGGAGAGACTGGGCAAATGTGGTGCCAGTGCCTGTGTTAATGTACCCGATCCACTCCAGGCCCTTTCCAGGTTTCTGACGGATCCAGTGCATCCAGTAGATACCCATTGAAATTCCAGACACAGTGCAGGACAGAGTGACCGACTCTCCAGGTCTCTTCATCTCTGGACCAGAGGAGGTCAGAGACTGACCAGAAACTCCTGAAAAAAAAAACAGTCAAAATACATGAAATCATTGAAAGACATTACTACCAAAAAGTTTTTTTTTTTTTTAAACTTTTGTTGATTTGTACCGGTCAAGTAGACTGCTATTAAGATCAATAACATGTTTCTACTGTCTCATCAAGTCAATGCCTGTCATTGGAGTTACTGTATTATACCACTGATATATCACTACAGAGCGATGATTCTGTTTTGCATAACTCCTCCCTGGAGTTTTAAGGTGGGTTACAAAGATTCCAGAAATGTGACAAAAATGAGGATTGATTTCCAAATATCATATACATCCAAAACCTACAGAAAATATAGATGCATATATCATGATTAATAATAGCCTTGGACGTACCGTAGTGAATTTAAGATGATATGGTTTGAGCTTCTCATTTCCTCCTTTCCTTTTTTTATGATTTTATATTATTTCTAGGCAATCAGTTGAGGTCTTGCAATGAAGAACCATACCAGTTCATATTTCAAAATGTTCAATGAAAATGTTTGAAGACATAAAGTGTGTAGTAAAACAGCCTGAAACCAGAATTGTTTAATTGGATACTTCAGAGTCTGATAAATTTTCCTCTGTCTGAAAGATAGTTCTGAGAGACTGGGGGACTGCACAGTGATGATGTTGATGGTGGCCATTTTACCCTTGTTTAAAGTACGTGTCCATCTGTCAATAAGTGGGCAAATTTATGTTGAAAGGAGTTTTTGTTCTAATGATAAGGGTGTTCGTACCACAGTGACTGTCGGGCACAGTAATACACAGCTGTGTCTTCAGCCTGTAGACTCTGGCCCTGTAGGGTAACAGTGCTGCTGGAGGTGTCTCTGGAGATGCTGAACTTGTTCTTCAGTTTATCACTGTAATATGTGCTCCCACTAGAGCATATGTATCCAATCCACTCCAATGCTTTTCCTGCTGGTTGCTGTATCCATGCTACACAACAGCAACTGAGCACATTGAATGACAGCTGAGCACATTGAATGACAGCTATGTCTGAAAATGTGCTATATAAATAAACTTGAACTTGAACTTGAACTTGAACTTGTCAGTGAATAACCAGCAACTTTACAGGAGACCCAAAGTCTGGCCAGGCTGTGTAATCATGGATCTTGGCTAAGTAAGAACAATATTGCCCCTCACATCTGTAACAAAGAGAGAAATTGTAATGTTTAGAATACAAATACTGAATGAATATTCATCCTCAATGTTTAACCCCAGAAACTTACAGGAGGCTGTTAGCAACAGCAGCAGTAACATAGATGAGGCAGTCATAGTTTGTATTTACTGACGGGAGGTGGCCTAGAGTAGGCTACTGCTAGATACCCAACAGTTATTGTGTATTCGAGGAGGAGGAGGGGGTATGTAGTTTGCATAAGGTAAATACTGTGAATTGACCCTGAATAGACATAAAATAGGTTTACCAGGAGCCTCATGTTGATCAAACAGAAAATGATGACAATTGGTGATATTGGATAGTGATCTGCTGTCTTTGAAACATCAATGTATGCACTGTTATAATGAGAATATCAGGGTGTGGGCAAGACCTTGTTCTGTTTGTGTTCTGTTCTGTGTTTGTGTGAACATATTAATGGGTATTTTGACTAAAACACTTGCTTAAATATAAAATGAAATTCACTGTCACTGAGCTCTATAGTTGG
Organism: Sardinella longiceps; assembly: GCA_027497455.2. Classification (NCBI taxonomy): domain Eukaryota; kingdom Metazoa; phylum Chordata; class Actinopteri; order Clupeiformes; family Clupeidae; genus Sardinella; species Sardinella longiceps. Next base: position 22,042,928 of record JAODXP020000015.1, on the reverse strand, counting down.
GATGTATGTTTATTTTAGCTGTCTTCAAACGTGAAGTGAAAGAATGTCAGTTACTGCAATTGTCAGAAGTCAAGCCAGGCGAGATTAGACTGCCTCCTGCTGACTAGAAAAAGAAACAACATGCGGAGATGTGTTTGGGGGTCAGATGTGAACGTTGAGACAAAATATTTTTTTTACTTTTTTGTTTTGGTGTGAGTGATTGTAAGCTGACAGTCAAGTGATTTGTCCAATTATATGTAAGGATAGTTGAGAGGGTGGGGCGATCCAGCACAAAAGGGTGCAGCTAGTTAATTGGGCAATGGTAAAACATTGTAACATTGTCTTGAAGCTGGGTGAGTCTATTTATATCTCCCAGGACAGGGGTTTTCAACTGTTCAGTTCCAGGAACCACCATTCTGACTAAGAAGTCATCGGCGGCCAATCGTCTTGAGGTGGCGCGGGGTTGTTATTTAAACAGAGATTGCAACAAATCACTTGCAAAAAGACATTTTAGCCAGCGACCACCACATTTACACAACCATGCAGAGATATTATTCTTAAACAAGATTTGGAGTGATCGACATTTTATAAAACAGCTGAAAGTACAGTTGTAAAATGATTCCTGCACTCAAAGCTGCTCATTTCTCGAATCAGGTATTCAGAAATCTATTTCAAATACACTAAATTGAAATTGGAACCCATGTCACGGACCACATGCAGTGTTGCCACGGACCACCAGTGGGCCACGGACCACCTGTTGAAAACCGTTGTCCCAGGAGGATATAAAGGGTGTTTATGCTCTCTCTCTCTCTCTCTCTCTCTCTGTCTCTCTCTCTCTCTCTCTCTCTCTCTCTCTCTCTCTCTCTCTCTCTCTCTCTCTCTCTCTCTCTCTCTCTCCCTGCTCAAGGGTTTTTGTGCAGCTGGCTGTATTAGTTTAACCACTGTGCCTGTCTAGCACAGTAATAGACTGCAGTGTCTTCAGTCTTCAGCTGGGTCATATGCAGGTAGAGATTAGAGCTGTCTTTGGATGCAGTGAATCTGCCTTGCACTGTCTGGGCTATATTCTTGTTACTGTCAGAATAGTAGCGCATGAGCCATTCCAGTCCTTTGCCTGGAGCTTGGCGAATCCAGTTCATGTGTGTGCCCCCCACATTTAATCCACTGCAGGCACATGTCAGTTTAAGAGTTCCTCCTGGAGTCGCCATCACTGGCTGCTGAGACTGGGTGAGCACAACCTGACCTCTGATCACTGAAAAACATACACAATAAAATATATTCCTCTCCCGTCATAACTACATTTAACAGTTTATCACAGTTATTTGATATTGAGATGAGCATCAAACTCACAGGTGGCAGATTCCAACAGCAGCAGCAGGACTACAGGTAACATGACTGCTGGGGTGGATCAGGGAGGGTCTGAGTGAAACCAGCTCTTCTTTAACACAGACTGACTGACTGACTGCTGTTTAAATAGGGAAAAGTCCAGTGATAGCTTTGCATGTATGCTGGTCACAGGTATAAAGATGAGAACTGAAATGCTGAAAGTGTGACTGACCCACGATTGAAATATACAAATACAGTGAATAATAATCTCCATGACGTGCAGAAAAAAGTAGTACAAAATATGGAGTGTCATTTTTTTTCACTTTAAAAAAGCTGACAGCCTACTGCAGTTTAATCTGGTTTATCTTTTGCTGGTCAGCGCAGCCACGGTGCATCTTTGTGGTTCTTGCATTTTCAAATATAATTTCTCTTTATCCTATGACACATCGTTACAGTAATAGTTACAGTATGTTCCTGACACATATGGAGTGTCTACATTTCAAACAGGCAGACAAACAGCATCCATCTGAATGGCTAATGATGACTGGAATATGGTTAGTTATAGGATACTGTATACCATCTGAGCTCTTGGCCAATAATCCAATAAAATGTCAGAACATGGTTTGTGATACAGTTGAACCCTGGTGGGAGCTGCTACAGATATTAATCATCTACAGTAGACAAGTTCATTTTTGAATATAGAAATGACTGAAGAACCATCCTGCTTATTTGTGTTCCATACATTACTACTTCTCAAATGTTTAAAATCAATGCCGTCCTTTTACAAATGAGAAGAACTGTTAACAATATTGCATCACCAAACTGTAAGTAATTTCACATGAACAATTGCAACTGCAGTATGTATGTGCTCTGTGATATGAGTGTCTGACAGTTCACTTGATATGAGGTTTTTGTGAGGGGAAGCGGCATGTTTGTCATGGTGTGGGTTCCGAGCACAGTAATACACAGCTGTGTCCTCAGACTGGAAATTCTGGCCTTGTAGAAACACAGTTGTAGCAGAGCTGTCTAACCTGAAACTGATCTTGCTTTTCAGGGAGTCTGTAGTTTTACTGTTTCCACAACCACATATGTGTCCAACCCACTCCAATGTTTTCCCTGCAAGTTGACGCATCCAGTTATACTTGTCACTAGTTGAAAACCCTGATATTTTACAGGAGATGGAGAATGACTGGCCTGGTTTCACAACCATAGCAATCGGCTGTGTGAGCTCAACTCCATTAGTACCTATAATGAAATGGAAGCAATCACATAGTTCAGATCAAGCATCAAAAACATTATGAGCTGTTCTGATGAGCAAAGCATTAGTTTCCTCCTCACAGGTGGTGGCTGCCAGTAGCAGCAGCAGAGCTGCAGGGATCATCATGTAGCTGAAGCTGAACTGATGGGAGCTGAGCTGCTCTTCTGTCCTCTTCAGAACAGTGGGGATCACGCAACACCTGCAGCCTCACTGGAATGGTTTATAAAAGGAAGGGCAGGGCAGACACATTATTTGCATGAAAATTTGTTTTTCTCCATTGCTTTAGCTCATCAATACATTAATTAACTGTGTTTTCCGTTTTTCATCAAAACACTTGGTAAGGAAGAATTGGTAAAGCAGATGTATAGAGAGATAGATAGGCCTACCTACTGTATTTCACATTCTGCTTGTATTATTGTTGATTGTATATTCATTCTATAAGACTTAGCCATGAAAAAGTCAAATGACCATTGTTTAGTGATTACTGAAATACAACATGTGTCAACATTAAGGCTGACTTAGTGAGCTCTATACTGTTGGTTTGTAATGGGTAAAGGTTATTTCACTGCACTTTTAATGTTATGAATGAATGTTGTTAATGACCACAAGTGGAGACAGATGAGGTTAGACTGCCCCCTGCTGAGACAAAAAGTAATCTGTTTTGTGGTCAGGTGTGAGAGTATAAGTCAGACAGAACTGCATAGACATGTTTTTGTGCAGCTCTGGAGTCTCTTGTGTGACTGTGGCTCTCGAGCACAATAATACACCCCAGTGTCTTCAGTTTTCAGGCTGTTCACTCTCAGGTTCAGCTGCGTACTGGAGGGTTTAGTGATGGTGAACTGGCCCTGGAGGGACTGGGCAAATATAGTGCCAGTGCCTGCATCAATGCGGCCGATCCACTCCAGGCCCTTTCCAGGTTTCTGACGGATCCAGTGCATGTAGTTGCTACCCATTGAAAATCCAGACACAGTGCATGACAGTGTGACCGACTCTCCAGGTTTCTTCATCTCTGGACCAGAGGAGGTCAGAGACTGACCAGAAACACCTGAAAACACAGTCAAAACATTACTACCAAAATCTTTTTTTTCTTTTAAAACTTTTGTTCATGTGTACCAGTCAAGTAGACTGCTACTTAAATATATCAGTCCTCAATATTTTATTCCCCGATACTTACAGGAAGCTGTTAGGAACAGCAGCAGTAACAGAGATGAGGGAGTCATAGTTTGTATTTACTGACAGGAGGTGGTCTTCTCTAGAGTACTGCTATAGCTGCCCAAAGGTTAGTGTATATGAGGAGGAGGAGGAGGAGGAGGGAGTATATAGTTTGCATAAAGTAAATACTGTGGAGTGACCCCAAATAGACAAAATAGTGATCCCAAAATACAATAAGTTTACCTGGAGTGTCATATTGATCAAACATAAATTGATGGTAATTGTTAGGCCTATGTTTCAAGAGATTTCTTAAACAATCATACATACATCAATTTAAATCAATTTAAGTGGATGTATACTGGCACTAACATTCCTCTGTTTTCCTGTGTCCACACTATTGAAAGTTGTTCCTTTGTCATAAAACAAACAAGCATAAAAATTGTAAATAATGTCTTCAGAGTGCACTGCAACTGTGAAATTGCATACAGTATGTGATCTGCTGTCTTTGAAACATCGATGTATGCACTGTTGTAAGGAGAATATCAGGGTGAGGGCAAGACTTTGTTCTGTTTGTGTTGTGTTCTGTATCTGTGTGAGCATATTAATGGGTATTTTGACCAAAACACTGGCTTAAATATTAAATGAAATTCACTTAAAGAATGTCAGTTACTGTAATTGGCAGAAGTGGAGTCAAGCGAGATTGCCTCCAGCTGACTAAAAAAGTAACAACATGCAGTGATGTGTTTGGGGGTCAGATGTGAACATTCAGATGAAATTGGAAGACCTTTTTTGCAGATTTGTTTTGATGTGAGTGGTTGTAGTAAGCTGACAGACAAGTGATTTGTCCAATTATATGAAAAGATTTTTAATGATCTGTCAGTCTTCTGAGGCAAATCTTTTAGGAACAGATTTTATTTCAGATGGAGTTGCTGCTTGCAGAGTACAATTTATCGGTAACACTTTGCGGTAAGGGTACATGAATTATCATGAATTCATGCATGATTTCATTCATGATTCATTCATGATTCATGCATTACTTCATCTCTGAATATGTAATGACTCATCAGGTATTAGCATGAATTCATTGTTTATCATGAATGACCTCCTGCTGAAATAGCAGATGATCTTAAGCATTAATTACTCTGGGTACATCATCATGAGTCATGACTAATTACACATGATCATGATGTTTTTGTTCAAAAGAATTTGATAATAAAAGTACATATTTAGCCTACTTTGGCCTAGTTCCTCATATCTATCCCTTACATCAACTAATTTTTACCAATTTAACCATGTCAACACTTTAGTTGAGGGGGCACAAACATGATGAATTCATCATGATCATGCTAATAATCATGACTCATGCTAATTAATCATGACTCATGATGATGTACCCAGTGTAACTAATACTTAAGATCATGTGTTATTTCAGCAGGAGGTCATTAATGACAAACAATGAATTCATGCTAATTCCTGATCATTAGACTTTCAGAGATTAAGTAATGCATGAATCATGAATGATTTCATGCATGAATTCATGATAATTCATGTACGTGAGTGAGGTTAGGTATCACCCCCTGGGAGTGTTTGAACACCGTCTGGGGGTGTTGTGAATGACATAGCTGAGAGGGAGGGGAAATCCAGCACAAATTGGGGCCGTGAATCATCTTTATTTATAAGAATGTTTAACACATTACATCGAAACAGACTTTTTTCATTTGAACACAAAATGTGATGTAATAAAATAGCCTCATGGAATGAAGTTTCCTTTCATGTCCGATACCGTTTCATGTAATTTCAGCAGTTTAAATATGGTAATGATGAGCCTATTAGTAGTGTGTGTGCGTGTGTGTATTGCATGTGTCATCAAAAACCTTGTGATGAAGTCAGGGGGCATTTATCCAAAAAATGGTGTGAACCACTACACTAAATCAATTATTTGTATAAAGTAATTAATCATTGATTTATTGAGTTCATTTTTCTTTAATTTTCTTTATTAATCTTTCATTATCTACTTACAGTTCATATCAAATGATAAAACAAAAAAAATACTACAGCTAGTTAGTTGGGCAATCATGGTATAACATTCTTTTCCCGTATATTCTGCAGCAAGCTGGGTGGGTCTCCGAGGAGGGTTTCTCCTTCCCTCTCATAAAGGGTTTTACAGTAATTTCCCGTATATAAGCCGCATTGTGTATAAGTCGCAGGACAGTGTTTTATGCAAGTTAAAAAACAAACAAACATATTAACATTATAATAACTGCCCCTCTGTTTTAATCTCATAGCGGAAGAAATTTTGCAAAATCAATGTAATAATTTTGCTAATAGTCGGGAAATTACGGTAGTGCTCTCTCTCTCTCTCTCTCTCTCTCTCTCTCTCTCTCTCTCTCTCTCTCTCTCTCTCTCTCTCTCTCTCTCTCTCTCTCTCTCTCTGCTAAAGGGTTTTTGTACAGCTGGTTGTATTGGTTTAACCACTGTGACTCTCTTGCACAGTAATAGACTGCAGTGTCTTCAGTCTTCAGCTGGGTCAGATGCAGATAGAAACTGGAGCTGTCTTTGGATGCAGTGAATCTGCCTTGGACTGTCTGGGCTGTGCTTTTGCTACTGTCAGAATAGTAGTAAATAATCCATTCCAGCCCTTTGCCTGGAGCTTGGCGGACCCAGTGCATGCTATAACTCCCCACACTAAATCCACTGCAGGCACAGGTCAGTTTAAGAGTTCCTCCTGGAGTCGCCACAACCTGACATCTGATCACTGAAAAACAGACACAATAAAAGATATTCTTCTCCCGTCATAACTACATTTAACAGTTTAACACAGTTATTTGATATTGAGATGAGCATCAAACTCACAGGTGGCAGATTCCAACAGCAGCAGCAGGACTACAGGTAACATGACTGCTAGGGTGGATCAGAGAGGGTCTGAGTGAAACTTTACTCTTCTTTAAAACAGACTGACTGACTGCTGTTTAAATAGGGGAAGGTCCAGTGATAGATTTGCATGTATGCTGGTCACAGGTATAAAGATGAGAACTGAAAGTCTGAAATTGTGACTGACCCTCGATTGAAATATACTTTTATATAGTGTACATGAGATAATGTAATGAATCTCAATGACGTGCAATATTTTTTTTTTTTACTGTAAACAACATGCTGACAGCCAACTGCAGTTTTAGCTGGTTTCTCTTTTGCTGGTCAGAGGTACAAAGCCACAGTGCATCTTTGTGGTTCTTGCATTTTCAAATATAATTTCTTTTTATCCTATGGACACATCGATGCAGTAATAGTTACAGTATGTTCCAGACACATTCTGTATGGAGTGTTTACATTTCAAATAGTCAGACAGAGCATCCAACTGAATGACTAATGACTAGATCATGGTTAGTTACACTGCATGCCTTCTGAGCTCAATAATCAGAATAGAACAAAGTAGTAAAAGTAATGTTTCATACAAATATGTGTATCAGATATATTACTTACTATGGTGTATAAGATACTTCTGAGGTTCAGAGGGACTGGGGTTTATAGAGCTTAGATTGCTCTGATGTTGAACTATGAAAACAAAACAAAACAGCCATCCTGTTGTAGCACAGGGAGTCTTGTGATAGAGAGCTGTGTCTGACAGACAGAGATGCTGGGATCCTGGTGGGAGCTACAGACATTCATGTGGAGGAGACAAGTCTATTTATGAATATGAAGATGATTCAGACTGAAACAAGAACCATTCTGCTTACAAATTTATATTCCATACATTACTACTTATCATATGTTTAAAATCAATGTTGTCCTAAATTAAGAAGAATTGTGGTCACCAATATTGCATCGCCAAGCTGAAAGATTCATCCAAGTAACTTTGCATGAACTATTACGTAACTGCAGCATGTATGTGCTCTGTGAGTGCGTGACAGTTAATCTGAGGTTTTTGTGTGGGGAAGCAGCATGTTTGTCATGGTGTGGGTTCCGGGCACAGTAATACACAGCTGTGTCCTCAGACTGGAAATTCTGGCCTTGTAGAAACACTGTCTCAGCAGAGCTGTCTAACCTGAAACTTGCTTTTCAGAGAGTCTGTAGTTCCACTGCTTCCACCACCACCTATGTATCCAACCCACTCCAATGTTTTTCCTGCAGGTTGACGCATCCAGTTGTACCAGTCACTAGTTGAAAACCCTGATATTTTACAGGAGATGGAGAATGACTGGCCTGGTTTCACAACCATAGCACTCGGCTGTGTGAGCTCAATTCCATTTGTACCTATAATGAAATGGAAGCAATCACATAGTTGAGATCAAGCATCAGTAAAACATGATGAGCTGTTCTGATGAGCAAAGCATTAGTTTCCTCCTCACGGGTGGTGGCTGCCAGTAGCAGCAGAGCTGCAGGGATCATCATGTAGCTGAAGCTGAACTGAGCTGCTCTTCTGTCCTCTGAAATGTGTGAATAAAATAGCCTCATGGAATGAAGTTTCCTTTCATGTCCGATACCGTTTCATGTAATTTCAGCAGTTTAAATATGGTAATGATGAGCCTATTAGTAGTGAGTGTGCGTGTGTGTATTGCATGTGTCATCAAGAACCTTGTGATGAAGTCGGGGCATTTATCCAAAAAAGGTTGAGAACCACTACACTAAATCAATTATTTGTATAAAGTAATTAATCACTGATTTATTGAGTTAATTTTTCTTTAATTTTGTTTATTCATCTTTCATTATCTACTCACAGTTCATATCAAATGATAAAACAAAAAAGTTACTACAGCTAGTTAGTTGGGCAATCATGGTATAACATTCTTTTCCCGTATATTCTGCAGCAAGCTGGGTGGGTCTCCCAGGAGGGTTTCTCCTTCCCTCTCATAAAGGGTTTTAGTGCTCTCTCTCTCTCTCTCTCTCTCTCTCTCTCTCTCTCTGCTAAAGGGTTTTTGTACAGCTGGTTGTATTAGTTTAACCACTGTGACTCTCTGGCACAGTAATAGACTGCAGTGTCTTCAGTCTTCAGCTGGGTCATATGCAGATAGAGATTAGAGCTGTCTTTGGATGCAGTGAATCGGCCTTGGACTGTCTGGGCTGTGCTCTTGTAAGAATCTGAATGGTAGTAAATAATCCATTCCAGCCCTTTGCCTGGAGCTTGGCGGACCCAGTGCATGTCATAACTCCCCACACTAAATCCACTGCAGGCACAGGTCAGTTTAAGAGTTCCTCCTGGAGTCGCCATCACTGGCTGCTGAGACTGAGTGAGCACAACCTGACCTCTGATCACTGAAAAACAGACACAATAAAAGATATTCTTCTCCCGTCATAACTACATTGAACAGTTTAACACAGTTAGGCCTATTTGATATTGAGATGAGTATCAAACTCACAGGTGGCAGATTCCAACAGCAGCAGCAGGACTACAGGTAACATGACTGCTGGGGTGGATCAGGGAGGGTCTGAGTGAAACTTTACTCTTCTTTACCACAGACTGACTGACTGACTGCTGTTGAAATAGGGAAAGGTCCAGTGATAAATTTGCATGTTTGCTGGTCACAGGTATAAAGATGAGAACTGAAAGTCTGAAAGTGTGACTGACCATTGATTCAAATAAACATTTATACAGTGTACGAGAAAGTAATGATATCAATGACGTGCAGAAAAAAGTACAAAATATGGAGTGTCAATATTTTTCACTTTAAAAATGCTGACAGCCTACTGCAGTTAAATCTGGTTTATCTTTTGCTGGTCAGAGGTATAAAGCCACAGTGCATCTTTGTGGTTCTTGCATTTTCACATACAATTTCTCTTTATCCTATGGACACATCGCTGCAGTAATAGATATGTTCCTGACACATATGGAGTGTTCACATTTCAAACAGTCAGACAGACAGCATCCATCTGAATGGCTAATAACTAGAACATGGTTAGATGGTCATATACTGCATGCCATCTGAGCTCAATAGTCAAAATGTCAGAATACACCAAAAAAATGTGTAATGTTTCATAAAAATGTGTGTATCAGATGTTTTACTTATGGTGTAGCGGCCTATATGCACTTTTGAGGAATTGAGGGGTTAGGATTTATAGAGCTTAGATTGTTCTGATGTTGAACTATAAAAACAATACAAAACAGCCATCCTGTTGTAGCACAGGGAGTCTTGTGATACAGAAATGTGTGTTATTTCATTGCCAATGACAGAGATGCTGGGATCATGGTGGGAGCTGCTACAGACATTATTCATGTGGAGGAGACAAGTCCATTTTTGAATATGAAGATGAGTCAAACTGACACAACAATATCCATTCTGCTTATTCATATTCCATATATTACTACTTGTTTAAAATCTTTGCTGTTCTATTAAGTTAGAGGAATTGAGATGAAAAAGCATCATTACATCCAAGTACCTTCACATGAACAATGAACTGCAGTATTTGAGTGTCTGACAGTTCACTTGATATGAGGTTTTTGTGTGGGGAAGCAGCATATTTGTCATGTTGTGGTTCTCGAGCACAGTAATACACAGCTGTGTCCTCAGACTGGAAATTCTGGCCTTGTAGAAACACAGTTGTAGCAGAGCTGTCTAACCTGAAACTGATCTTGCTTTTCAGGGAGTCTGTAGTTCCACTGCTTCCACTACCACACATGTATCCAACCCACTCAAATGTTTTTCCTGAAGGTTGACGCAACCAGTGGTAGCAGTGACTAGTTGAAAACCCTGATATTTTACATGAGATGGAGAATGACTGGCCTGGTTTCACAACAATAGCACTTGGCTGTGTGAGCTCAACTCCATTTGTATCTATAATGAAATGGAAGCAATCACATAGTTAAGATCAAGTATCAGTAAAACATGATGAGCTGTTCTGATGAGCAAAGCATGAGTTTCCTCCTCACAGGTGGTGGCTGCCAGTAGCAGCAGCAGAGCTGCAGGGATCATCATGTAGCTGAAGCTGAACTGATGGGAGCTGAGCTGCTCTTCTGTCTTCTTCAGACCAGTGGGGATCACGCAACACCTGCAGCCACACTGGAATGGTTTATATAAGGAAGGGCAGGGCAGATATATCACATCATTTGCATAAAAAGTTTTTTTTTCTCCATTGTTTTAGCTCATCAATACATTAATTAACTGTGTTTTTCCGTTTTTCATCAAAACACTTAGAATTGGTAAGGCAGATAGAGAGATAGATAGGCCTACCTACGGCATTTCACCACTAATACCTCAATTTCTGCCTGTATTATTGTTGATTATACAGTATATTGATTCTTTTAGACTTAGCCATACAGAAGTCAAATGACCATTGTTTAGTGATTACTGAAATACAACAAGGTCAACATTGTCTATTTAAGGCCGACTTGGTGAGCTCTATATTGTTGGCTTGTAATGGGTCATTTATAGAGGACGGTTATTATAAAGTGCTACCAAGGTTATTTCACTGCACTCACATTCACAATATAATGAATGCACAATTATGAATGAATGTTGTTAATGACCACAAGTGGAGACAGATGAGGTTAGACTGCCCCCTGCTGAGACAAAAAGTAATCTGTTTTGTGGTCAGGTGTGAGAGTATAAGTCAGACAGAACTGCATAGACATGTTTTTGTGCAGCTCTGGAGTCTCTTGTGTGACTGTGGGTCTCGAGCACAATAATACACCCCAGTGTCTTCAGTTTTCAGGGTGTTTACTCTCAGGTTCAGCTGCGTACTGGAGGGTTTAGTGATGGTGAACTGGCCCTGGAGAGACTGGGCAAATATAGTGCCAGTGCCTGCATCAATTTGGCCAATCCACTCCAGGCCCTTTCCAGGTTTCTGACGGATCCAGTGTGTATAGTAGCTGCTCAATGAAAATCCAGACACAGTGCAGGACAGAGTGACCGACTCTCCAGGTCTCTTCATCTCTGGACCAGAGGAGGTCAGAGACTGACCAGAAACAACTGAATAAAGCATAAAGAATATGATATGTCAAGCATTTTTGCTTGCAAAAAGACTGCATGAAGTAAAGTCTTTTGGACATGCTTACCGCTCAAACTGGCTGCTATAAAGATTGCACACAGCATTCTTATATTTTGTTGAGTTGTGAACTCAGTATCTGTCAGCAGAATGGGTGGTCAAATCTTATATAACCATATGGAAATGTGTGCTTTGCATAATTCCCATAGGGTTGGATTGTGTGTGCGTGTGTGTGTGTGTGTGTGTGTGTGTGTGTGTGTGTGTGTGTGTGTGTGTGTGTGTGTGTGTGTCTTGTGTTAAATAAAACACATAGCTTTAGCAAAGGTCAAAGATATCACTCATCACAGAAAAAGCATGATTGGAAATTGGAATATGGAATCCACTGAATAAATTCTTTGAAATGAATCAATTATAGTTTTCACATTCTTCTTTTCTTTTCCTTTTTAATCTGGTCTTGTCTGCTCATGCTTCATGTCACATTTTTATTCATTTGGACAGTAGCAACTGATATAAAACTTTAATAATGTATTAGTTACTTGGGGAATTAAATTGTTGCTTTACATTGTTTACTTCTTACCCATTTGCCATGTGTGTGTTTTATCTCTGTCTTTCAAACCTTTGTGAGGCTGATTAAGACTTATTGAGGCCTTATGGCTCATGGCTCAACAAACTGGCTGAGGAAAACTATTTGCCACTGCTAGAGTACGTCTAGATTTCTAGGCCATTGCCTTAGTGGAGTGCCACTTGATAGGAAGTTTTTGTATGGGGAAGCAGCATGTTTGTCATGTTGTGGTTCTCGAGCACAGTAATACACAGCTGTGTCCTCAGACTGGAAATTGGTGCCTTGTAGAAACACCGTCTCAGCAGAGACTGCAGCAGTGAAACTAATCTTGTTCTTTAATGCATCTATAACATAGCTGCTTCCACTGCATATGACCCCAATATATTCCAGCCTTTTCCCCGCAGTCTGCCGAATCCAGCGAGGGCAATAGCTACTAATAGAAAACCCTGAGTACTTGCAGGAGATGGAGAATGACTGCCCTGGTTTCACAACCATAGCACTGGGCTGGGTGAGCTCAATACTATGAGTACCTGGAAAGACGATGACAAGAAATTGATGAGACACTTATAACCTGCAATTCACTGCTACATCCAGTCAAATCCAAATTGTTTTACTTACAAGTTGCAGCGGCCAGCAGCAGCAGTAGAGATGCAGCCATCATGGTCATGGAGGCTGAGACGTTCAGGGAGACTGATGTTCTGAAGACACGTGAGCACCTTTATATCAGGAGGGGGAACATGGGAAGGAAGGAAGACAGAGAAATGGAGAGGAGAGGTCATATTTATGAGAAATAAGCAAATCAAACTACACTGTGGCCTAGATGCATGAGATCAGAAACTGGCAGTTGCATTCCTTTTAGCTTTGAAGATCAAATGAATAGAGAAAATGTCTTTTCATACACTGTAAAAATGATCAAAAAGTCATAGTAAAAAAAAACAAAAAAAAAACATGTATTTTGATACACCTTAACTCACAAAGACTGACTAATTCACGCTTATTCAACTTCATGTCATGAGACTTCAATGTTTCGAGTTTACTCTAAGTCACTTCAATAAAATCTTGAAGCTGTAGCACTAGTATTAGGGTTATACAGTGAAGAGTTATACAGTAAATGCATTCATAAAGTGGTAAAATGCATTATAATTAGGCATTATAATGTTACATGAGCTTTTAAAACTTGAAGTCACAAAGCATTGTAAGCTTCTTTGGCCTTTTCATATTATGTATTATACGGAAACAAATTGGTGCCTTATTGATTTTCACAGGTAATTATGTTTATGCACTGAGCACTGGTAACTCATTATTTGACATGTGCAAACAGGTATGTAAAAGCACAATTAACAAACTGAAGCTTTGTGACAATTCAAATTGTAAAGGCTTGTATAAGATAACATTGCAATGTCTTCTACAGATTTCTGTAGTGATAGTTTCAGTAGGGTGGAATGGGGTGACCACATAGGCCTACACATATTTTGTATGTTTGTGTGTGTGTGTGTGTGTGTGTGTGTGTGTGTGTGTGTGTGTGTGTGTGTGTGTGTGTGTGTGTGTGTGTGTGTGTGTGTGTGTGTGTGTGTGTGTGTGTGCACATTAAGATGGAGGAAGTGTTTTTGTACAGCCTGGCCTTTGCCTTCCTCCACTGTGCCCTCCGAGCACAGTAGTACACAGCAGTGTCTTCAGTCCTCAGACTGTTCATCTGTAAGTAGAGTTTGCTGCTGGAATCATCCCTGGAGATGGTGAATCTCCCCTGGACTGACTGGGAGTATGAGATTGGTGTACTGGCTGTGCTTATGTAATGCAATCCACTCCAGGCCTTTCCCAGGAGCCTGTCTGACCCAGGCCATCCTGTAGCTACTGAATGTGAATCCAGAGGCTGTGCAGGTCAGTTTGTGAGATCCTCCAGGACTGATGACCACTGGACCAGATTCAGTCAGGGTCTGACCATCTATACCTGTAAAAGATGATAGATTTCAAAATGAAAATAGTAGGTCTGCAAATTCCTAAGACAAAGGTACATTTTTACATAGAATAAACCTACCCATTATACATAGAGACAGAAAAAGGAGTGTTAAACCCATAGCTGAACCAATACACAGGTTCAAAAAATACCCATTTCTAATGTGCCTCACAAATACATATACTAAGGGGTGAATAATATTTTGCATTGGCCACTCCCTTTTGAATAGAATATTTCATGCTTCATCAGTTGTGTACTACAGCATTATGTACCTATATGCAATAACTGGGTGAAATAACTAGTAATGAAATAACTGGGGTGAAAAGCTGCTTTTTGTCTATAGAAGGAAAAGGTTAATTTCTGCCTCTAAATTATAATGAGAATAACATGAAGTGCTGTTAGGGTGCTGCCCTCATGTGGTTTGCTGTGTTCATGGCTCTGCTGTCTGAGCAGGTTTTTATCTATCTTAGTTTTCCAGAAAAGAGATCAAAGGCTTTATTGCAATAGCTTCTTCATATGATGGTAATATAGATGCTCTTGATAAAATAAAATTTAAAAATGTGTATGTTTAACAGATGCCAGCGAGCTCGGCCGGGGTGGGGACCCTTGCTTCGGGACCCGTGCGCAGTGCGGACCGCCACAGAATACATTGGTGCCGTGACCTGGATGGGAGTGAGAATTTGGGGGGTGAGTGTAACGGATGACAGCTAGCTCGGCGGCAGTACGTGTGAATCCTCACAACCCAATTCCTTGGGCGTTTCTAACTGCTGAGTTAGAAGCCTGGGCTTTGGCTCAGTGGTTAGAGCGTCCGACTCCCACGCCGGGAGTTTGTAGCTTGCGGGGTGGCAGGTTCGAGGTGTGGTGCAGACCGCCACCGGCTACATATGTAAAAGTCAATTACAAAGTCATTACTGAGCAACCCACAGGTTGAATAAAAACCAAAACATTTTACACATTCTATCCAGACCAGACACACAGAAAAGATTTTTGCAAAAAGCAAGGATAACGGCCTTCAAACTTCAAAGTTTATCAGTTGCATTTCATGTTTGCAGCTCAGTATTAAAGATAACGTCTTTGGGTGCTGTATTTAGTTTCTTTTCTTACTAACAATGGTGGTTATTGCTATTAGGCCTATTGTTGCTGGCTAGTTCACCTGTCCTTTACTATGGTTGTCACAAGTTTTATATATTTGCACTGTTTTATGTTCTATTTGCATTTTGTATGCTGTGTCAAGTGTTCAAGGTTTTGGTACAGCCTCATAGTTTCTTGTATGACTGTGAGTAGCAGGCACAGTAATACACAGCTGAGTCTTCAGGCTGCATGTTTTGCCCTCGCAGGGTGATTGTGTTACTGGAGGTGTCTCTGGAGACACTGAATTTGTTCTTCAGGGAGTCTTTGTCTGTTGTGCTACCATCACTCCAGATAATATTGATCAACTCCAGAGCTTTCGCTGATGGCTGTTGAATCCAAGCTGTGCGCTCGCTAGTAACTGAATATGAGACCTTACAGTTGATGGTCAAGGTTTGACCAGGCTGGACCATTGCTGAAGCTGGCTGAGTGAGCTCATATGAACAAACACCTGCAAGAACATAAGACAATAATCCATTACAGTCATCATGAGCCAATACAGAAACAAATCCATTTCATAGAAACTTACTGGATGCAGCAGCTAGCAATAGTACCACAGATGCCAGAGACATGGCTTGTGTAGGGATGATGATCTGACACTATATCATTAGCAATCACGTATCATGAGAGGTTATATATACTCTGCACTTCTCAAACAGGAAGAGATCTTTTGAGGATTTGCATAAGCCTACACATGTCTAATTTCCCATTATCGCGAATGAAAACAACGGAAATGTAAAATTGCAATTCATTCCAACTGATTGCAATTTAGTATAAACAATATGATCAATGCAACAGTGGACAAAATATGTGAAGGTAAACTTATTTCACAGACGCGATAGAGTACTGTATGTCTGCAGAGAAGAGACGGAATGAAGATATGTGGTATGTGTGTGGATGGAGATAATTCATTTCTATTTTGCATATCACAGTGAATGCGAACGCAGCCTAAAACTCCACCAGCATTTTTACCATGATGAAAAGTTGTTATTTTACATGTGAATCAAGCTAGAGTGAGATGGAAGTGTGGCATGAGGGCGTGTGAAACAGTCAAATGCATACAGTATGTCTTGCATATGAGTTGGCAGCTTAATGCTCATCCTGTTTGCCATAGACGTCAGCTGTCACAGTGTGACTGTCTGATGCTCACTGATGTTCAACCACTTGATGCTCACTGATGTTCACGCATTGTCATTTGTCTTTAACAATTTGGAAGCTTTGCACTGGATGACAAAGAGAAGTCAACAATGCACTCCCCTAAAAATAGCAAAGACAGCGTGTATTGTGTCCAAGCATGATAGGGCCCTTACTGTCACTTATGTCTGAAAGAGGCTTCTGTTCTATTACTTTTTTTGTTATGGACTAACACTACCCCCTTGTGGTTATCAGTGTAATTGAAATGTTCAGTATAGTAGAAATAGCAATATGTTTTTGTACATCTCCACTCAGTATGTGGGTGACTGTGCCACTCCTGCACACAGGAGGGTGATTGGTGACAGTAATACACAGCTGAGTCTCCAGACTGCATGTTTTGCCCTCGCAGGGTGATTGTGTTACTGGAGGTGTCTCTGGAGACACTGAACTTGTTCTTCAGTGAGTCTTTATGGTCTGTGCTACCATCATGCCAGATGATATTGATCCACTCCAGAGCTTTCCCTGATGGCTGTCAAATCCAAGCTGTGTGAGAGCCAGTTACTGAATATGAGACTTTACAGTTGATGGTCAAGGTTTGACCAGGCTGGACCATCAGAGAAGCTGGCTGAGTGAGCTCCTGACTGATTGAGCTGCGGACATCTGGAAAACAAACAAACAAAAACACAAAACACATATGAAGCCCATTACAGAACTATTTACAATTTATTCTCACACAACACAGTTATTCATTAACACTACAATGTCCATATTTACTTTCCTCACTCAGTCACACTTACAGTAGGCAGCTACCAGCAGCAGCAGTGGCAGAGCTGGAGATGATTGGGTCATGGTGTGTGTTAAAGATGGCTCACAGGTTCTGTTCTGTTTATTTATAGGGGTTAGTAGCACTCTAAACAGTTGGGAGTGTATTACTTTGCATGAGGAGATGACACACACACACACACACACACACACACACACACACACACACACACACAGTCACACACACACACACACACACACACACACACACACACACACACACACACACACACACACACACACACACACATGCTTTTGGACCCAATGAAAATGGAGGTGGACAGAAGAGTCATGTAAACATAAAACATATATTTAGTGAGTTGTCCTTTTGATAAGGTGTCAGCTAAATACAATAAATAAAACCATAAATCCTATCCTTCTGTAATGTGTGTCAATATCATATGTAAACTTCCTGTAATGTCAACTTGTTTCTTAATAAGATTACACTGCCCCCTTCTGGACATAAAAAAACACACAAAAGAGTATAGAAAGGAAACTTTCCACCAGATCTGCAGAAGTACATGAATATTGTAGTAGACAACTGACTGTATGACATGCAAATATGTTCTATTTGAATTTTGTATGCTGTGTCAGGTGTTTAAGGTTTTGGTACAGCCGCATAGCTTATTGTGCAACAGTGAGTGGAAAAAAACAACAGCTATTGTTAGAAAAAACAACTGTTATTGACTAAGAACTGCACAATGTGACATGCAGGGGCATGGCTGTACTTTAATTTATTTATTCCATGCTGTGTCAAGGGTTAATGGTTTTGGTACAGCCTCATAGCTTATTGTACCACAGTGATCGTCGGGCACAGTAATACACAGCTGAGTCTTCAGACTGCATGTTTTGCCCTCGCAGGGTGATTGTGTTACTGGAGGTGTCTCTGGAGACACTGAACTTGTTCTTCAGTGAGTCTTTATGGTCTGTGCTACCACCACTCCAGATGATATTGATCCACTCCAGAGCTTTCCCTGATGCCTGTCTAATCCAAGCTGTGGGAGAGCCAGTCACTGAATATGAGACTTTACAGTTGATGGTCAAGCTTTGACCAGGCTGGACCATCACTGAAGCTGGCTGAGTGAGCTCATATGAATGAACACCTGCAAGAACACCAAAAGAATTATCCATTACAGTCATCATGAGCCAGTTCTGAGACAATGTCATGTGTATTCAGATCAATTCCATTTAAGTGGAGAAACTTACTGGATGCAGCAGCCAGCAATAGTACCATAGATGACAGAGACATGGCTTGTGTAGGCAATGATGATCTGATATAACATTAGCAATCTGGTCATTGCCAGAGTTTATAGACTCCACACTTCTCAAACAGGAAGTGATTTGCAGGGGATTTACATACACATCACATTCAAATAGCGCACTTACTAACTGCTAAAATGCACCAAGTATAGCCTAAAATGCAGAGATAGCCTAAAACTCCTTCATTTAACCATGATGAATAATTGTTATTTTACATTTGAATTAAGAGTTGTTGGTGGGAGGGTGTGTGTAAACAGTTAAATGCATATGTTTTGCTTGAAAGCTGGCAGCTAAATGCTCATTTTGCTTGCCATAGATATCAGCTGTCACAATTAATTCAATGTCAGCAAAAAAAAAAAAAAAAAAAAGTGAATGTAATTTTCCATTGATGGTCTTAATCATTTATTTACCATCAAATGTTTCTTCTATTGTAGACAAGACTATGTTTTTTGCACATCTTTGTAGACATCATAAATAAAAGATCCTCCAATTAATGTTGCAGCCTTAGTTGTTTTGCATGAATGAACTCTGCATATCCCATAAAATAGATCTCAAGTGATGCACAACTCACATTCAACCAGGTTTTTCTCAACCTCTCACGCATTGCCATTTACCTCTGACAATTTGTAAACACTGGACCACATAAACGAGAAGTCAACAATGCACTCACCTAAAAATAGCAAAGACATCTTGTATTGTCCCCTACTGTCACTTGTGTCTGAAAGGGGCCTCTGTTCTATTACTGTATTATGGACTAACACTACCCCCTTGTGGTTATCAGTGTAATTGGATTGTTCAGTATAGTAGAAATAGCAATATGTTTTTGTACATCTCCACTCAGTATGTGGGTGACTGTGCCACTCCTGCACAGTAATACACAGCAGACTCCTCTGCTTTTAGACCAGACAGTTTCAGGTACACCATGCTGCTGGGGTTGTCTCTGGTGATTTCAATACGTCCCTCAACAGTTTGAGCATAGATTGTTTTACTGGCATCATACCAAATAATACCAATCCACTCCAATGTTTTTCCTGGAGCCTGTCTAATCCAGTTCATGCCATAGTCTCCAAAGGTAAACCCTGATCCTTTACAGGAGAGACTGAGAGTTTCACCAGGCTTCTTCAGCACTGCACTGGAGGGAATGGACTCCAGGCTTTGGCATTTTATACCTGAAAGACAAAAACAAGCGGTAAATGATCTCAGCACACTGAGCACAGTACCAATCAACTTGTCTTTTGCCATTCATAGACACTCACATGCTATGGTGTTGAGCAGCAGAATTAGAGACAGTGTGTTCTTCATCCTGTAAGAGTTGATGTGAGCTGCAGCTCTGTGTGAGTACAAATAGCCTATACACTAGTGCTGTCAAACGATTAAAAAAATTGATCTGATTAATCACAAAATTTTGCAATGATTAATCGTGATTAATCACTTTTAATCGCAACTCATTTCCTCCAGTAAGAATTTGGATGCTCGGGTATGTTGGATCCTTATTTTGACCTGTAAATGTCCTGATACTAAATAGTTGGCTTTGTTTGTCTCAATTGGGGCAATTCACACCTGTCCCCTACCCCCAAAGATTCCCCAAACATGTTGTTGGAGAGTCAGGAGCTAGTAGGCCCTAATCTTTGTATGGTTTGACTTGATAGTCGAACCATTTTCTATCTGAAATTGAACATAATACATCCCATGAAAGTGGAACCATACATCAGGATTAATCTGAGTTAATTTTTTTAATCTGAGTTAAATTTTTTGGAGTAATCACATGATTAATCAGTTAATTTTGCCAGCACTACTATACACATATACAAAGATGCTCCCGTCAGTGAGTTTGCATAAACATGGTGGCAAGGCCAGTCACCATTTCGCTCTCAGAGATGTAAAAAAACAGTGTGAGTGTGTGTGTGTGTGTGAGAGAGAGAGAGAGAGAGAGAAGGAGAGAGAGAGACAGAGAGAGAGAGAGAGAAAGAACATAGGGACAAGTTGCACATGTATAAGATGGATTCTGAGAATAGGAAAGAGTTGTTGGTCATGTGGCCCACTCTCTCGCAGAGAAAGTTGTGGTCCTGTAAGCTATGGGGGTGTAGTACCCTACTGTAGGTGAAATGTACATTATGAGTTTTATCATTTCATTGTGGAGGAACATGTGTGGCTCAGGTGGATTTTATGGGGATAGTTTTTGTTTATGTGTCATACTTCAGTGGAATGAGGTGGGCATTACTATTCTATGCCAGTGCACTCTTATACTACTACTACTACTACTACTACTACTACTACTACTACTAATAATAATAATAATAATACTACTAATAATAATAAATACCTTGTAGGCTCATGTAATCATGTAATAGGCCTTATATATTTGATATAAGATCATACAAAATTCACTCCCTGGCCTAGAATAAATCAAGTAGCTAGTGTCAGCAGTGTCAGTAAGTGTCATAATAAGATAAACATTTTGTACAGCCATCAAATGTTTTGTATCACAGTGAGTTCCGAGCACAGTAATACACAGCTGTGTCTTCAGCCTGTAGATCCTGGCCCTGTAGAGTTACTGTTTTGCTGGAGGTGTCTCGGGAGAGGGTGATTTTGTTTTTCAACGAGTCTTTGTAGGAAAGGCTCCCACCTGTGCTAACATAACCAACCCATTCAAGGGCTTTCCCTGATGCCTGTCTAATCCATCCAGTGCCATAGCTGGAGAGAGAATATGAGACTTTACAGTTAATGGTCAAGCTTTGACCAGGCTGGATCATCAGAGAGGCTGGCTGAGTGAGCTCCTCCATTCGGACATCTGGAACAAAGATAGGAAGAGACCGATATGAGATGAATCATTCAGCATCATTCAGTGAATATTTCAATGTATTTTGTGTTACTCCTGAAAATGTCAATAATTCAGAATTACTCATAGGCTAGACCTACTGCTAACAGAAATGAAAATCTAAAACACAAACTATTGTACAAAAGACTGATGGGTCTCTTTAGTCTCTTCATCCTAGACACTCACATGTAATAGCTAACAGCAGAAGGAGAGATGCAGGAATCATGGTTAGTGATGCAGCTATATTGATGAAAGTTGCTCTCTAGTGGTTGGACCTTAACTGCTGATATAGTGAGTTGTGTGTGGAGGTGCTTTGCATAAAGTTACCCTCTATTGGTCTGTATGGCTACTCACAAAAGGAAATTATTGTTCACTTGGAATTCATCATGTCAACATTTCCTACTGTGAATAATTCAATAAAGCAAGATGTCTTATTAGCCATGACTCTCCATGTACAAGTTTAAATTAATCTATATACAATACACACGTTGTCCGAAACTTTGATCCAAATCTGTGCAGTACTTTTCGAGTAATGTTGCTCACAGACAGACAGACAGACAGACACACACACACACACACACACACACACACACACAGACTCACACACGCCAAGCAAAACATTACCTCCTTGGCGGAGGTAATAATTAAGATTTTCACTATTTATACAAGTGTGTGTGTGTGTGTGTGTGTGTGTGTGTGTTTGTCTGTGTGTGTGTGTGTGTATTACAATTTGAAACACCTACAGTTTTACAGTAGGCTATATGGTGTGGTGATGATATGGACTATGATATGGACACGTGATTAGGTTTTTGTACAGCCTAGTCATTGTTTTCAATTACAGTGGGTCTCGAGCACAGTAGTACACAGCTGTGTCTTCAGTCTTCAGACTGTTTATCTGTAAATAGACTTCACTTCTGGAATCATCCCTGGAGATGGTGAATCTCCCCTGGACTGACTGGGAATAGAACGTATGACTACTACCAGTGTGAACAAATGCAACCCACTCCAACCCTTTTCCAGGGGCTTGTCGGACCCAGTTCATAGCATAGCTGCTAAGTGTGAATCCAGAAGTTTTGCAGGTCAGTTTGTGAGCACCTCCAGGACTGATGACCACTGGACCAGATTCAGTCAGTGTCTGACCCCACACACCTGCAAAAATGCATTCATGCATTACTGACCTCAAACGTCTGAAGTATCATGAAGGGAAGCAATGAATAAGCAAAGCTCACCTGTTGAACAAACAGCAAGTAACAGAAGTAGTGTCAGAGTCATGACTAAATGATGCATGCTGTCTGACTGTCACAATGATCTGTTTTTCAAACTTGCTTCCTACACAGATATACTGTGTTGGAAAACAGTGTTTTTGTTTTGCATTGACCACTCCCATTTCAATTTCATTGATATTCTGTTTACAACCAGGCCATATAGATAGCCAACCTCAATTTTTAATTTTAATGTTCAAATTTAATTTAATTTAAAATTTAATTTTCAATTTTAAATGTTTATTAATGTTTGTGTGATAAGAGAGTGAAATAGATTTTTATTCATATTCATATCCTTGCTGTTATTCTAATATAATATACTTTAATATCATAAGAGAATTGTTATCATGTGGGAAATGAGGAAGTGTTTTTGTACAGCCTGGCTTGTGTCTTCCTCCACTGTGCCCTCCGAGTGCAGTAGTACACAGCAGTGTCTTCACTCCTCAGACTGTTCATCTGTAAGTAGAGTTTGCTGCTGGAATCATCCCTGGAGATGGTGAATCTCCCTGGACTGACTGGGAGTATGAGATTGGGGAACTAGATGTGCTTATGTAAGCAATCCATTCCAGGCCTTTCCCAGGAGCCTGTCTGATCCAGGCCATCTCATAGTTTCTAAATGTGAATCCAGCAGCTGTGCAGGTCAGTTTGTGAGATCCTCCAGGACTGATGACCACTGGACTAGACTCAATCAGTGTCTGACCATCTATACCTGTAAAAGATGATAGATTTCAAAATGAAAATAGTAGGTCTGCAAATTCCTAAGACAAAGGTACATTTTTACATAGAATAAACCTACCCATTATACATAGAGACAGAAAAAGGAGTGTTAAACCCATAGCTGAACCAATACACGGGTTCCAAAAAATACCCATTTCTAAAGTGCCTCACAAATACATATACTAAGGGGTGAATAATATTTTGCATTGGCCACTCCCTTTTGAATAGAATATTTCATGCTTCATCAGTTGTGTACTACAGCATTATGTACCTAAGTATGCAAAGACTAGTAATGAAATAACTGGGGTGAAAAGCTGCTTTTTGTCTATAGAAGGAAAAGGTTAATTTCTGCCTCTAAATTATAATGAGAATAACATGAAGTGCTGTTAGGGTGCGCCCTCATGTGGTTTGCTGTGTTCATGGCTCTGCTGTCTGAGCAGGTTTTTTATCTATCTTAGTTTTCCAGAAAAGAGATCAAAGGCTTTATTGCAATAGCTTCTTCATATGATGGTAATATAGATGCTCTTGATAAAATAAAATTTAAAAATGTGTATGTTTAACAGATGCCAGCGAGCTCGGCCGGGGTGGGGACCCTTGCTTCGGGACCCGCGCGCAGTGCGGACCGCCACAGACTACATTGGTGCCGTGACCCGGATGGGAGTGAGAATTTGGGGGGTGAGTGTAACGGATGCCAGCTAGCTTGGCTAGCTCGGCGGCAGTACGTGTAAATCCTCACAACCCAATTCCTTGGGCGTTTCTAACTGCTGAGTTAGAAGCCTGGGCTTTTGGCTCAGTGGTTAGAGCGTCTGACTCCCACGCCGGGAGTTTGTAGCTTGCGGGGTGGCGGGTTCGAGGTGTGGTGCAGACTGCCCCGGCTACATATGTAAAAGTCAATTACAAAGTCATTACTGAGCAACCCACAGGTTGAATAAAAACAAAAACGTTTTACACATTCTATCCAGACCAGACACACAGAAAAGATTTTGGTAACACTTTGCGGTAAGGGTACATGAATTATCATGAATTCATGCATGAAATAATTCATGATAAATTCATGATTCATGCATTACTTCATCTCTGAAAGTCTAATGAGTTATCAGGAATTAACATGAATTCATTATTTGTCATTAATGACCTCCTGCTGAAATAGCACATGATCTTAAGTATTAGTTACTCTGGGTACATCATCATGAGTCATGATTAATTAGCATGAATCATGATTATTAGCATGATCATGATGAATTCATCACGTTTGTGCCCCCTCAACTAAAGTGTTGACATGGCTAAATTGGTCAAATTTAGTTGACATATGGCGTATGACTAGGCCAAAGTAGGCTAAATAAGTACTTTTATTATATCAAATTATATCAAATTCTTTTGAACAAAAACATCATGATCATGTGTAATTAGTCATGGCTCATGATGATGTATACAGAGTAATTAATGCTTAAGATCATATGCTATTTCAGCAGGAGGTCATTAATGATAAACAATGAATTCATGATGAGTCATTAGATATTCAGAGATGAAGTAATGCATGAATCATGAATGAAATCATGCATGAATTCATGATAATTCATGTACCCTTACCGCAAAGTGTTACCAAGATTTTTGTAAAAAGCAAGGATAAACATTACCTCACTCACGTCAGATGTAGCGCTACGCGCGTTCATCTGATATTCAGCGATAGACGAATGATTTCAGGAGCCAGAAATCCTTGAATCTAACTGGGCAAACGGCTTGTCCATCAATTTAATTGACGTACACTGCAGCCAACCACATCGAAACCAACCGAAGACGCTCGTTACGTTTGTTGGATTGGTTGGATTCAAAACAGTTGCTTCTTCGCTGCGTCACACCCTCTACAGCAGCCAGCGGCCCTGATTGGTCCGGTTAGAGAATAATGGCTTGAAATCTCTCTGATGGGCTTCAACATCAGATCGTTGCGCGGAAGTGCCTTACGAAAGTTACGTAGCGCATGATCTGACGTGAGTGAGGTAAAGGATAACAGCCTTCAAAGTTCAAAGCCTATCAGTTGCGTTTCATGTTTGCAGCTCAGTATTAAAGAAACGCTCTTTGGGTGCTGTATTTAGTTTCTTTTCTTACTAACAATGGTGGTTATTGCTATTAGGCCTGTTGTTGCTGGCTAGTTCACCTGTCCTTTATGGTTGTTACAAGTTTTATATATTTGCACTGTTTTATGTTCTATTTGCATTTTGTATGCTGTGTCAAGTGTTCAAGGTTTTGGTACAGCCTCATAGTTTCTTGTACGACTGTGAGTAGCAGGCACAGTAATACACAGCTGAGTCTTCAGACTGCATGTTTTGCCCTCGCAGGGTGATTGTGTTACTGGAGGTGTCTCTGGAGACACTGAACTTGTTCTTCAGGGAGTCTTTGTGATCTGTGCTACCACCACTCCAGATGATATTGATCCACTCCAGAGCTTTTCCTGCAGGCTGTCGAATCCAAGCTGTGCTCCAGCTAGTAACTGAATATGAGACTTTACAGTTGATGGTCAAGGTTTGACCAGGCTGGATCATCAGAGAAGCTGGCTGAGTGAGCTCCTGACTGATTGAGCTGCGGACATCTGGAAAACAAACAAACAAATAAAAAAGACAAAACACATATGAAGTCCATTACAGAACTATTTACAATTTATTCTCACACAACACAGTTATTCATTAACACTACAATGTCCATGTTTACTTTCCTCACTCAGTCACAATTACAGCAGGCAGCTACCAGCAGCAGCAGTGGCAGAGCTGGAGATGATTGGGTCATGGTGTGTGTTAAAGATGGCTCACAGGTTCTGTTTATTTATAGGGGTTAGTAGCTCTCCAAACAGTTGGGAGTATACCATTACTTTGCATGAGGAGATGACACACACACACACACACACACACACACACACACACACACACACACACACACACACACACACACACACACACATGCTTTTGGACCCAATGAAAATGGAGGTGGACAGAAGAGTCATGTAAACATAAAACATATTTAGTGAGTTTAGTGACTTTTGATAAGGTGTCAGCTAAATACAATAAATAAAACCATAAATCCTATCCTTCTGTAATGTGTGTCAATATCATGTAAACTTCCTGTAATGTCAACTTGTTTCTAAATAAGATTACACTGCCCCCTTCTGGACATAAAAAAAACACAACCTGAGTGTTTCCATGGATTTCTTGAGTACACAATGCACATGTATAGTGTCTGAGCGCCGCTGGTAAGAATTCTTGGATTGATGTTAAAACGCATACTGTTTTGTTCTGCCTAGTGTGTATACTGAGTATACGGTCTTGTTCTGTGTTGTTGTTTGTTCTGTTCTATTGTGTATACTGTGCATTGTTCTGTTTTGTTGTTGTTTCAATATGAAACCATTATAGCTGCTATCTTGGCCAGGACTCCCTTGGAAAAGAGATTTTGAATCTCAGTGGGATTATTTCCTGGTAAAATAAAGGTTAAAAAAAAAATGCCTATAATACAATTGTTCTCAAACCCTGCTCAATACCTCCAGGAACTACATTTAGTTGCACATGCATTATTTGACAACAACTACTTTACGTATATACTCCACAGACCTGGAAAAGCAAAAATAAAATTGGGAAAATCCTTTTTATACTACACCCATCCATCAAATGATAATCATCTGTGTCAATATGTTTTTTTGTTCGTATATTTTACAGATTTCACAGCAGACAGGCAGACAGAAAGGTTCCATTCATAAAAAAAATGTTTAGAAACATCAAAGTCAGGACAATTGGAATGACCTATATGGCTTATTGTGTTGTTGAATTTTTTCTCAAGATCCAAATTTAATTGTTGCCAAAATTATTCAGTGCTCCAGTAAGTATATCCTAATATTAAATAATCAAAAAAGTCAGTAGTTTCTATGAGCTCAGTATTCATAAAGAATTGTAAATACATTCATACATATTTAAAACGCAGTCATGCATAGAGCCTAACAACTAAAGAACGGTTTATACACTCTTGACTATAGGCCTACTCATCAGGCATTATTATTTGGCATGTGTAATCGGTATTGAAAGGGCAATTAACAAACTGCAGCTTTGAAATGCAAAACTTTCAATATTATAATGCCTTAAGTACAGTCATTAGAATGTATAAACAGTCATGATCATTAATGGCATAAGTCATTATAAGAATTTATGCATTATAACTGTAAATGAATGTATTTATGCTTTATGCATACAGTCTTTAGGTAAAGTGTTACCAAGAAGTCCATGCAGTAAAAAGCCCTAAGTGAAAGTGTTTGTCTACAGACAGGCTGCTAATGTAAGTTTCTCCATCCATCTGGGTGTTTTTGTGCAGGTCTCCCACTGAGCTGCAGCAGTGTGTCTCTACGGGCACAGTAGTACACAGCTGAGTCCCCAGTCTGCAGGCCGCTGATGTCTAAGTAGAGCACATTACTGCTGCTGTCTCTGCTGATGCTGAAGCGGCTCTTAAAGGAGTCGGCATAGTCAATGGAGCCTCTGCCCCACATGATGCCAATCCACTGCATGGCTTTGGCTGGAGGGTGTTGGATCCAGCTCTGTGCCGATAGTCAGTGAGGGCATAACCAGACACCTGACAGGATATTCTCACTGAGCCACCGGAGGACTTGACCTGGTCTGGAGATGAGGTCAAGGTGATACCATAGAGATCTGAAGAAGAGAACAAATATAATCAGAGGTATTTTGCCCAAGCGAGGCTCACAAATATGTCAATAACACACAAGGACAGCAACCAGAAATATGAAATAAGCTCAGAGTTGACACTCACATGGCACATGGAGCAGAATGATGAGGTTGAGAGTTAAACTGATCATGCTGGAAGTGCAGCCCTCACACTGATGCATTCATGTCCACCCCTTCTATCCCTTTTATTGGTGTGTTTTTGCCTACATGCTAATTGCAGCCTACATCAGACGGCCTGATTTGTGTACAGTATTGTGCAGTCTTCTGAGATGTTATTGTAACACTAGCATAAACACGTTGTAAATAGATAGGTATTTATTATTTTTGTTTGTTTATTTATTATTTTGTACTGTATATTTATATTGGAACCTGTGGAACATGAATTTAAGTCTATAGACAACAATAGATACCATCTAGTAGCATTATGTAAAATAATTGAGATTTTCTCTTTCATGTTTTTATACAAGTGTGTGTGTGTGTGTGTGTGTGTGTGTGTGTGTGTGTGTGTGTGTGTGTGTGTGTGTGTGTAAAAATAATAATGATAGGATATACATAGAAAATATAGCCCTGATGAAATGTATTGTAGTGTTACTGCTTCATGTCTTTGATGTGGACATATGGTTAGGTTTTTGTACAGCCTAGACATTGTTTTCAATTACAGTGGTGGCGAGCACAGTAATACACAGCTGTGTCTTCTTCTGGAATCATCCCTTGAGATGGTGAATCTCCCCTGGACTGACTGGGAATAGTACCTAGAAGTGCTGCCAGTGTGAACAAATGCAACCCACTCCAACCCTTTTCCAGGGGCTTGTCGGACCCAGTTCATCCGGTAGCTACTGAATGTGAATCCAGAGGCTGTGCAGGTCAGTTTGTGAGAACCTCCAGGCCTGATGACCACTGGTTCAGATTCAGTCAGTGTCTGACCCCACACACCTGCAAAAATGCTTTCATGCATTACTGGCCTCAAACGTCTCAAGTATCATGAAGGGAAGCAATGAATAAGCAAAGCTCACCTGTTGAACAAACAGCCAGTAACAGAAGTAGTGTCAGAGTCATGACTAAGTGATGCATGCTGTCTGAGTGTCACAATGATCTGTTTTTCAAACTTGCTTCCTACACAGATATACTGTGTTGGAAAACAGTGTTTTTGTTTTGCATTGGCCACTCCCATTTCAATTTTATTGATAGCTACTGTTTACAACCAGGCCATAGAGAGTCAACCTCAATTTTGCCTTCATTTCTTATGGTTATTAATGCTTGTGTGATAAGAGAGTAAAAGAGTGAAATCAACTCTTATTCTTATTAGTTTTCTTGCTGTTACTCTATTATAATATATTTTAATTGTCATCATGTGGTAAATGAGGAAGTGTTTTTGTACAGCCTGGCCTTTGCCTTCCTCTACTGTGTGCCCTCCGAGCGCAGTAGTACACAGCAGTGTCTTCACTCCTCAGACTGTTCATCTGTAAGTAGAGTTTGCTGCTGGAATCATCCCTGGAGATGGTGAATCTCCCCTGGACTGACTGGGAGTAGTAGATTGGTGTACTAGATGTGCCAATGTAAGCAATCCACTCCAGTCCTTTCCCAGGAGCCTGTCTGACCCAGTCCATAGCATAGCTGCTAAGTGTGAATCCAGAGGCTGTGCAGGTCAGTTTGTGAGATCCTCCAGGACTGATGACCACTGGTCCAGATTCAGTCAGGGTCTGGCCCCAAACACCTACATAAACAGAAATACCATCTCAAAACTCAATCTGTAAAAGAAATCATCTGAGGTAAAGATAAGGACCAAAATGGTGAAACCCACCAGTTAGACACAGTGCCAGTAAAATGGACTTTATCAAACACATGGCTGACAGGAACAGGTTGTCAGGATATCACAATTATCTTATTTGTCAAACTTGCTTCTCACCCAGATAAATGAGGAGTTGATTTCTGTTTTGCATTGGCCACACCCATTTGAATTGGATTGATATTTACTGTTTCAAAGCAGGAAGGGACATTTGTGATGGGGACATGAAATGCAGTGTGATTGTACAGTATATAGGACGCAACAATGATATGCTTTACAGAAAACATGACTGCACTGCCCTTGTGTGGTAGATTAAAATATTGCACCTAAACTGCCCGAAATTCTCTCTCAACATTACTGTAATCTCATTAGGTCTGATAATTTAAGATTATCAGACAAAAATGGCTAGTTTTGAACAAGAGCCTACTCTGGCCAAGAGCTAAAAAAAAGAAAAGAAAAAAAAAGCCCAATTACTCAGTCAAGGCGAGTCCATTTATTAGCAATAATCAAGCAAGTATCAAGTCCCTAAATTGATGACTCAAGGCGAGTCGAGTCAAGTCATGTAACTAAAGTCCCCCCATATTTCTGTTATGGAGTAGGGCCAAACTGAATGAAGTAATACTTTTTTTCTTTTTTAATTTTCTGACCAGATCTTAGTAAAACTGGCACCTTAAGTCTACAATTGGTACATATTCATTTTCAAGGACTGGAAGCTATAATGAACAGAACAAGTTTGGTAGAAAAATTATAATATCTTTGGATTCTACATCGTTTTGATTCTCTATATGCACTAAAAAAAACACTGCAGCAATTTAACCACAATTCATGGCCTGCGTGCTGCTAAAATGGCGGAAGTTGCTCTTTGTTAAGTTGCCTGCTGTATTATTCGTGGGGAAGGTTATAAACAGAGCAACCCACAAGAAGAGAACATGAAAGTCTGATTTGACTTGAACTCAAAATGGATAATTGTCAAAAGTTGAAAAGTTGGAAATACATCTATCACTTTAA
Source organism: Sardinella longiceps (assembly GCA_027497455.2). Taxonomy (NCBI): domain Eukaryota; kingdom Metazoa; phylum Chordata; class Actinopteri; order Clupeiformes; family Clupeidae; genus Sardinella; species Sardinella longiceps. Next base: position 22,012,136 of record JAODXP020000015.1, on the reverse strand, counting down.
TATCGGCCTAATTAATTAAACAGCCTAAATAGTTTTTGAAAAGACAAGCTATTGACGAAGAATCATACAGTGTGACACGTGGGGTATAGTTATTATTTTATTACGTCCGCCAAGGAGGTTATGTTTTAGCCGGCGTGTGTGTGTCTGTCTGTCTGTATGTCTGTCTGTCTGTCTGTGTGTCTGTGTGTCTGTCTGTGTACAACATAACTCAAAAAGTACTGCATGGATTTGGATGAAATTTTCAGACTACATCTGTATTGGGACAAGGAAGAACTGATTCCCCCTGGGGTGGATTTTGTCAAAAGTGAAACTAACATACCAGCTGTCCCATACTTTGGCCCAGTCCCATTTCTCTTCCCTAACACTAGCACTCGTTTTCGAGTTCCCTCCAAGATGACACACCCCTCGATTGTGTAGTGAGAAGTGCAAATCTTCCCCTAATAAATGGGACAACACTTGCGTAAAAACGTCTTCACCTGTTTTACGCGTCTGAACGGATATAAGGCTCTAAACCGGCATAAACTGTTCAAAAGCCGTCATCCACAAATTATCATTGAGAAAATCACCCACATGAGAGGATCTGGTAATTCTGTTGAAAGATTTGCGCACTTTGAAAAATATCGATCTTTTTAATAGTCATGTTTTGATACACCAGTGCTGAATTCAACTGTATTTACATCAAACTAAGATATCCCGACATTAAAAAATATGTATACATGCTTAATTGCAACAGTAGCGATCTTTTTGAAGTTCTTATCCAGAGCTGAGACAACGGGACACAGCTCGTGCATTTGGACACAGATCGGGTACCGACGCGCACTTTGAAAAATCTCGATCTTTTTAATAGTCATGTTTTGACACACCTGCGCAGAATTCAACTGAATTTACATCAAACTAAGATATCCCGACATTAAAATATATATATACATGCTTAATTGCAATAGTAGCTATATTTTTTGAAGCTCTTATCCAGAGCTGAGGACAGAGATCGGGTACCGACACTCAATCATTTTGTTTAGCTGATCAGTTCACAAAGAACCGTGGGTAATTTCATCTTCACTTCAACTTCACTTCGTTCGAAGTCTGCACCAGACCTCCCTCCGTTTGAAGGGGCGATTTGAAGGGCTGAAAGCCACTATCCCTCGGTCCCGAAAGTATTGGGACACCCTACACTTACACATGAACGCGCAAACCGAGTGTTAGGGCCAAAATCGAGGGGAAGTGATAGTGAAGTGATAGTAATGGGACTGGGCCTTAATCTGATTCACACAACACTTGGTACACTTCATCTTTGGACCATGCCTCACAAAACTTCTCTGTTGTTTTGTTCAAAAGTGCTCGCCCTCTACAGCCAATGAAATTTGACGGCGAAGTCACCAAACAGGAAGTGACCTCATATCTCGGCCATGCTTTGATGTATCACATCCAAACTTGGTATATGGACTCTTCCCCCGATCCTGACCAGGAAAAAAATTACGTTACACTCTCTAGCACACCTAGTGGTCAAACATTATATCTCGTTTACGCTTTTACATAGTGCAACCAAATTTGGTATGTGGACTGACAACCCGGTCCTGACTACGTAGAAAAAAATATGTTAAACTCTCTACTCCTGGTGGTCAAACATATTTCCGCAACGGTTTGAAGTATCATAACCCAACTTGGTATATGGACTCAGGACCCTGTCCTGATAACATAGGCCCACTGTGAAGGGTCTAGCACCACCAGTTGGTGATCACTGGAAATGCATGCATATGCTTGCAATTTAGTGTCAAGTGGGGTGAAGTGGGGGAAGGCGAAGAACTGGGGGGGTCTGGGTTGCAAGTGGGAGGATGGGCTTTTGCTGCTTATTTTTTAATATTGCATCTGTGACCACATTGCCTTGGCAGAGGTCTGCGCTCTCCGAGTGATTTTCTACTTTATTTATTTGATCTTCCTTCCCTTTTTTGATCAGTATTTTCCATGCTGTGTCAAGGGTTAATGGTTTTGGTACAGCCTCATAGCTTATTGTACCACAGTGATCGTCGGGCACAGTAATACACAGCTGAGTCTCCAGGCTGCATGTTTTGCCCTTGCAGGATGATTGTGTTACTGGAGGTGTCTCCGGAGACACTGAACTTGTTCTTCAGGGAGTTTTTATCTGTTGTGCTACCACCACTCCAGATGATATTGATCCACTCCAGAGCTTTCCCTGATGGCTGTCGAATCCAAGCAGTGTCCCAGCTAGTAACTGAATATGAGACCTTACAGTTGATGGTCAAGGTTTGACCAGGCTGGATCATCAGAGAAGCTGGCTGAGTGAGCTCCTGACTGATTGAGCTGCGGACATCTGGAAAACAAACAAACAAAAAAAAAAAAGACAAAACACATATGAACATTAAAGAACTATTTACAATTTATTCTCATACACCACAGTTATTTATTAACACTACAATGTCCATATTTACTTCCCTCACTCAGTCACACTTACAGTAGGCAGCTACCAGCAGCAGCAGTGGCAGAGCTGGAGATGACTGGGTCATGGTGTGTGTTAAAGATGAGCTCACAGGTTCTGTTTATTTATAGGGGTTAGTAGCACTCTAAACAGTTAGGAGTGTACCATTACTTTGCATGAGGAGATGACACACACACACACACACACACACACACACACACACACACACACACACACACACACACACACACACACACATATGCTTTTGGACCCAATGAAAATGGAGAAAATGACTTTTGATAAGGTGTCAGCTAAATACAATAAATAAAACCATAAATCCTATCCTTCTGTAATGTGTGTCAATATCATGTAAACTTCCTGTAATGTCAACTTGTTTCTTAATAAGATTACACTGCCCCCTTCTGGACATAAAAAAAACACAACCTGAGTGTTTCCATGGATTTCTTGAGTACACAATGCACATGTATAGTATCTGAGCGCCGCTGGTAAGAATTCTTGGATTGATGTTAAAACGCATACTGTTTTGTTCTGCCTAGTGTGTATACTGAGTATACTGTCTTGTTCTGTGTTGTTGTTTGTTCTGTTCTAATGTGTATATTGTGTATTTCCTGTCTTGTTCTGTTTTGTTGTTGTTTCAATATGAAACCATTATAGCTGCTATCTTGGCCAGGACTCCCTTGGAAAAGAGATTTTGAATCTCAATGGGATTATTTCCTGGTAAAATAAAGGTTAAAAAAAAAAAATGCCTATAATACAATTGTTCTCAAACCCTGCTCAATACCTCCAGGAACTACATTTAGTTGCACATGCATTATTTGACAACAACTACTTTACGTATATACTCCACAGACCTGGAAAAGCAAAAATAAAATTGGGAAAATCCTTTTTATACTATACCCATCCATCAAATGATAATCATCTGTGTCAATATGTTTTTTGTTCGTATATTTTAAAGATTTCACAGCAGACAGGCAGACAGAAAGGTTCCATTCATAAAAAAATGTTTAAAAACATCAAAGTCAGGACAATTGGAATGACCTATATGGCTTATTGTGTTGTTGAATTTTTTCTCAAGATCCAAATTTAATTGTTGCCAAAATTATTCAGTGCTCCAATAAGTATATCCTAATATTAAATAATCAAAAAAGTCAGTAGTTTCTATGAGCTCAGTATTCATAAAGAATTGTAAATACATTCATACAGATTTAAAACGCAGTCATGCATAGAGCCTAACAACTAAAGAACGGTTTACACATTCTCTTGACTATAGGCCTACTCATCAGGCATTATTATTTGGCATGTGTAATCGGTATTGAAAGGGCAATTAACAAACTGCAGCTTTGAAATGCAAGACTTTCAATATTATAATGCCTTAAGTACAGTCATTAGAATGTATAAACAGTCATGATCATTAATGGCATAAGTCATTATAAGAATTTATGCATTATAACTGTAAATGAATGTATTTATGCTTTATGCATACAGTCTTTAGGTAAAGTGTTACCAAGAAGTCCATGCAGTAAAAAGCCCTAAGTGAAAGTGTTTGTCTATAGGCAGGTTGCTAATGTAAGTTTCTCCATCCATCTGGGTGTTTTTGTGCAGGTCTCCCACTGAGCTGCAGCAGTGTGTCTCTACGGGCACAGTAGTACACAGCTGAGTCCCCAGTCTGCAGGCCGCTGATGTCTAGGTAGAGCACATTACTGCTGCTGTCTCTGCTGATGCTGAAGCGGCTCTTAAAGGAGTCGGCATAGTCAATGGAGCCTCTGCCCCACATGATACCGATCCACTGCATGGCTTTGGCTGGAGGGTGTCGGATCCAGCCTGTGCCGTAGTCAGTGAGGGCATAACCAGACACCTGACAGGATATTCGCACTGAGCCACCGGAGGACTTGACCTGGTCTGGAGATGAGGTCAAGGTGATACCATAGAGATCTGAGGAAGAGAACAAATATAATCAGATGTATTATGCCCAAGTCAGGCTCACAAATATGTCAATAACACACAAGGACAGCAACCAGAAATATGAAATAAGCTCAGAGTTGACACTCACATGGCACATGGAGCAGAATGATGAGGTTGAGAGTTAAACTGATCATGCTGGAAGTGCAGCCCTCACACTGATGCATTCATGTCCACCCCTTCTATCCCTTTTATTGGTGTGTTTTTGCCTACATGCTAATTGCAGCCTACATCAGACGGCCTGATTTGTGTACAGTATTGTGCAGTCTTCTGAGATGTTATTGTAACACTAGCATAAACACGTTGTAAATAGATAGGTATTTATTATTTTTGTTTGTTTATTTATTATTTTGTACTGTATATTTATATTGGAAACTGTAGAACATGAATTTAAGTGTAATAGATAACAATAGATACCATCTAGTTCTAAACCAATGAGTTCACACATTTAACTTGACTAGGTAAAATAATTGAGATTTTCTCTTTCGTGTATTTATACAAGTGTGTGTGTGTGTGTGTGTGTGTGTGTGTGTGTGTGTGTGTGTGTGTGTGTTTATTTATTTATTTATTTATTGGTTTATTTGGTAGGGACCATGCATATTTATGAACATTTTTGTATAAAAATACAGCCATGTAAATATGCCAGAATTAGTCAAAAGACTACTTTTCATCTGTAGTCCCCTGGCAGGTAACATAAAATCATATCTAAAAAAGACAAAAGACAAACAAAAAGACAAACATGGACAACACCAAAGCAGGTACAATGCTGACATGGAACATCACCAAAGGTACACATACACATGACAATCTACTCCAAGACAGAAAAATCAAACATACATGCAGACAGCAAGCAGAAAAAGAAAAAGCAAGTTGTGTGAAAATAATGATAGGATATACATAGAAAATATAGCCCTGATGAAATGTATTGTAGTGTTACTGCTTCATGTCTTTGATGTGGACATATGGTTAGTTTTGTACAGCCTAGACATTGTTTTCAATCACTGTCGCGGCGAGCACAGTAATACACAGCTGTGTCTTCAGTCTTCAAGCTGTTCATCTGTAAGTAGACTTCACTTCTGGAATCATCCCTTGAGATGGTGAATCTCCCCTGGACTGACTGGGAATAGTACCTAGAAGTGCTGCCAGTGTGAACAAATGCAACCCACTCCAACCCTTTTCCAGGGGCTTGTCGGACCCAGTTCACGGGATAGCTGCTAAATGTGAATCCAGAGGTTTTGCAGGTCAGTTTGTGAGAACCTCCAGGACTGATGACCACTGGACCAGATTCAGTCAGTGTCTGACCCCATACACCTGCAAACATGCATTCATGCATTACTGACCTCAAACGTCTGAAGTATCATAAGGGGAAGCAATGAATAAGCAAAGCTCACCTGTTGAACAAACAGCCAGTAACAGAAGTAGTGTCAGAGTCATGACTAAATGATGCATGCTGTCTGACTGTCACAATGATCTGTTTTTCAAACTTGCTTCCTACACAGATATACTGTGTTGGAAAACAGTGTTTTTGTTTTGCATTGGCCACTCCCATTTCAATTTCAATGATAGCTACTGTTTCCAACCAGGCCATATAGTGAGTCAACATCAATTTTCCCTTCATTTCCAAAAGAGTGAAATCAATTCTTATTCTTATTCATTTCCTTTCTGTTATGTAGGGATAACGGCCAGCGAGGTGACCAGTTATTCATTAATAATTGGCGAGGTGGAATCTAGGAACTAGCGGAGTTATTCCGCCAAGCCAATTATTAATGAAGAACTGGTCACCTCGGAGGTCGTTATCCCGCTTATCTCCCGTATCTATTTATCTCTACGTATATTTGACGAAGCGTATAAATTAGAACATAAATTTAAGTGTAATAGATAACAATAGATACCATCTAGTAGCCTACTAAACCAATGAGTTCATACATTTAACTTGACTAGGTAAAATAATTGAGATTTCTCTTTCATGTATTTATACAAGTGTGTGTGTGTGTGTGTGTGTGTGTGTGTGTGTGTGTGTGTGTGTGTGTGTGTGTGTGTAAAAATAACGATAAGATACTGTATATGTACAAAATATAGCCCTGATGAAATGTATTGTTGGCGTTACTGCTTCAGTGTCTTTGATGTGGACATATAGTTAGGTTTTTGTACAGCCTAGACATTGTTTTCCATTACAGTGGTGCCGAGCACAGTAATGCAGCTGTGTCTTCCAGTCTTCAGGCTGTTCATCTGTAAATAGACTTCACTGGAATCATCCCTGGAGATGGTGAATCTCCCCTGGACCTGACTGGGAATAGAACTTATGACTACTACCAGTGTGAACAAATGCAACCCACTCCAACCCTTTTCCAGGGGCTTGTCGGACCCAGTTCATCCGGTAGCTACTGAACGTGAATCCAGAGCTGTGCAGGTCAGTTTGTCGAGATCCTCCAGGACTGATGACCACTGGTTCAGATTCAGTCAGTGTCTGACCCCACACACCTGCAAAAATGCATTCATGCATTACTGACCTCAAACGTCTGAAGTATCGTGAAGGGAAGCAATGAATAAGCAAAGCTCACCTGTTGAACAAACAGCCAGTAACAGAAGTGTCAGAGTCATGACTAAATGGTGCATGCATGTCTAGGTGTCACAATGATCTGTTTTTCAAACTTGCTTCCCACACAGATATACTGTGTTGGAAAACAGTGTTGTTGTTTTGCATTGGCCACTCCCATTTCAATTTTATTGATAGCTACTGTTTATGCAAGATCTGATATCACCAAGTATTTAAGAGTCCAGGATCAACATCAAACGTTTTCCCTGGATCAATGTACCTTAACCCTAACCCTAACCCTAACCCATTCATCTAGGGCAACAAGTTTGACATTGATCCCGGACTCTTAATTACTTGGTGATATCAGATCATCCACTGTGCATAACCAGGCCATAGAGAGTCAACCTCAATTTTGCCTTTAGCTCTTTATGTTTATTAATGTTTATGTGATAAGAGAGTAAAAGAGTGAAATCAATTCTTATTCTTATTCATTTTCTTGCTGTTACTCTTATTATAATATATATTTTAATTGTCATCATGTGGTAAATGAGGAAGTGTTTTTGTACAGTCTGGCCTTTGCCTTCCTCCACTGTGCCCTCCGAGCACAGTAGTACACAGCAGTGTCTTCAGTCCTCAGACTGTTCATCTGTAAGTAGAGTTTGCTGCTGGAATCATCCCTGGAGATGGTGAATCTCCCCTGGACCTGACTGGGAGTAGTAGATTGGGGAACTGCCTGTGTCTATGTAAGCAATCCACTCCAGTCCTTTCCCAGGAGCCTGTCTGACCCAGCTCATAGCATAGCTTCTAAATGTGAACCCAGAGGTTGTGCAGGTCAGTTTGTGAGATCCTCCAGGACTAATGATCACTGGACCAGATTCAGTCAGGGTCTGACCCCACACACCTGCAAAAACAGAAATACCATCTCAAAACTCAATCTGTAAAAAGAAATAATCTGATGTAAAGAAAAGAACCAAAAAAGGTGAAACCCACCGGTTAGACACAGAGACAGTAAAATGCACGTTTTCAAAGTCATGGCTGACAGAGTACAAGTTGTCAGGATTTCAAAATTTGTCAAACTTGCTTCTCATCCAGATAAATGAAGAGTTGATTTCCTGTTTTGCATTGACCACACCCATTTGAATTGGATTGATATTTACCGGTGCTGTTTCAAAGCAAAAACTGACACTAGTAGCGAGAAGGGCTACTCTCAGTCGATTTATTAGATATATGCAGGCCTATTGCAACGGGACAGACAAACCAGGCATTTATTGTGCTTTACTTATCTATTTATTTTTTGGGTGGGAGCAGGGACATAATAAAGTGGTAGGGAGATGAATTGCATTGTAAATGATGCAAAATATAACATGCTTTATAGAAAACATAGACTCCACTGCCCTCGTAGTGGTAGATAAAAATACTGTATCTAGACTGCCCCAAGGTCCATTCTTCCTGACATTATTCTCACTATAGGATTAGCTACAAAAATGTCTTGGACCAGGAGCCTACTCTGACCAAGTTGGGTTCATGATGTAAAAAAAGGAAAGAAAAAAGAAAGAAAAGTGTTTGAAAGAAAAAATAGAATATTGAATAAAAATAGAAAAAGAAATAGAAGTTGACCGGAATCCCGACCATTTCTTGTCTTTCTCACTACTAATGAATGAGCACATACAGAGACCAACACGTTTAGGAAAAAAGCTGAATGTTAGATGTCCAGCTGTGAAGAATTGGTAGAGTTTTTATTGCATTGTTTCCCAAAACCCACAACACTGTACAAGTAGCAATACAACTGACTTCTTTAACTTCCTATACCAATGCTCTCAAAATGTGACTACAGAGTAACTCCATAAGACCCTTTTTTTTCTCTGGCCAGATATTCGCAAAACCAGCACCCTGTGTGTGTGTGTGTGTGTGTGTGTGTGTAGAGGAAATAAAAGTTAAATCATGATGGCATAATGATATAAAGTCTATGGTGAACGGAGTCACCTCATTTTATCTGTTCATTAATGCTGACACAGTACATCCTATCATATATGGGCAATTCCAGCATTATGGACATGACATTTGCATGCATTATTGATGAACAAAAGGCCACATAACCCCTGTAAGCCTAGCAGTATTTCACTATTTTCATTTTCTTATGCAAACTCTCTGGCTGAATACAGGCAAACAATATAAAATCCTATCATGATTTACATCATAAGAGTATGAGCCTTTTCAATTTGCATTATGGACGTGACAAGAAATGGACAAGCTTTTTGGGCGATTACAGATTATGGATAGATTACATTTTTTTTGTATGAGGATTTTTTTTTGGGGGGGGGGGGGGGGTCTCCTGACAATGGAAACCCAATGTGGTGAAAGTCACATACTGTATTCAGCTGAAAACATCTTAAGTTAGTCTCCTCCTACATTGCTTCACATATTGCTGAATGCCTCATCACTACACACACACACACACACACACACACACACACACACACACACACTTCCACACCACAATGGCACGGCTGACTGCTCATTGTCTTTTCATGCTCTTGTACACTAAAGGTAGTACTTTGCATGTTGCATGTCATTTGTACTTTTTTCCTTAGCATGTTGGCAATTAATGAATATTAATGCATGTAAAGATGATTACATTGTTAACACTCATACAATATTGTGTATGGATGTTGCCATTTCCTAGGAATTACATGTGAAGCTGAAGAGAGAATGGATCAGTCACCTGCTCAGGTGAAGAGACCAGAAGAGACAGTTAAGATCTCCTGTAAAATATTTGGGTTTAAAATGACAGACTACTACATCTTCTGGATCAGGCAGACACCTGGAAAAGCATTGGAGTGGATTGGTACAATAGATAGTGGACGAACCTCTATTAACTATGCAGAGTCTCTGAAAGGCCAGTTCACCCTGACTGAGGACGTCTCCATCAGCACTCAGTACTTGGAGGCTAAGAGTCTGAGAGCAGAGGACACTGCTGTTTACTACTGTGCACAAGAGTCACAGTGACTGAAGCTGGTGTAGCAGCTGTGCAAAAACATGAGCTTCATTCATACTGTATGTATCTGTTGTACACACACAGCTAAAGCGAAGACAAGACCTAGTTATGATATAAACTGTTGCCACAAATTCCTCCTTAGCAAACCAATATAGCATATAGGGCTCGGTATACTGTACCTCAAATTCCCTTTTAATTTGACCAATTTTTTTTCAGATTCTTTAGGACACATTAGGATGCTGGATGCAACTGCCAATTACACAAACCTCTACATAGTGAAATGTGCCCTTACAAATCCAGCCAACAACCAAAGTAAATACACAGTGGGATACAGGACACCATATGTGAATTACAAAATAAATAGACATTGTAACAAACAGCAAGTCCAACATTCAAATGCAAGAATCTCTGGTAAATGATCATGACCCAAAGAAGCAATATGCAAAAGCTAGAACTAGAAAACCTCCACTAGCTGCAATGTGATGTTCTTAGATGTGCCTGACAACACAAGTTATATTGCGTGTCTGCTGTCGTACACTGCCTCCTATTGGATGTTTGAGTAAAATCACTTAATATGTTTTTGTACAGGTTCATACAACCTTTTTGTCATTGTGGAGCCTTGCACAGTAGTACACAGCAGAGTCCTCTGCTCTCAGTCCAGACAGTTTCAGGTACACCATGCTGCTGGGATTGTCTCTGGTGATTTCTATACGTCCTTGGACACTGTTGGCATATCTGGTGGCACTACCATCTGTATATATGAGACCCATCCACTCCAGTGATTTTCCCGTTAACTGTCTGATCCAGTGCATTTGAGAGTTTCCAAAAGTAAACCCTGATCCTTTACAAGAGAGGCTAAGTGTTTCTCCTGGCCTTTTCAGAACGGCACCTGAAGGAATGGACTCCAGGCTTTGACCATGTAAACCTAGAAGAAATAGTATGACAAATGTCATAATGTGGTAGTGAAAGACTTAAATAAGTTATAGCCTTATAAGAATATAAACTCACGGGGTAGTATACTGCTGAGTAGCAGGAGCAGTGAGAGTGTGTCCTTCATACTGTGAGTGCTTGTATGAACTGAATTGCAGCTCACAGTTCTGTAGCGCCACATAAATACTCGATGCTCTACACTTTCACTTTCAGGGGATTTCTGATCCACTGATTAGATTACCAGATAGGGTGTAGTATTTTTCATTTAAATCGCTACAAGTTGACGAATCAACCATGATTTTCAACATATCAACACTTAGAAATTGAATTTATTTGAAATCATCAGCTGCAACCATGTTAAATCATTGTCTGCCATTAACACATACTCTATTTACAGTATTCCCACCCAGAATGCTGAACATAGAACAAGGGGTTTTTTTAAGAGGACAGAGGCAAATTATTTATTGCATATGTATTCACTGTTTATTGATGAGATAGTATCATAATGATCAAGATACAGTAGAGAATGAAACATGTTTTGGCAGAAGCATATTTCTAAAGTTGTGCAGTGCAGATGGCTGAGTTATTGTGGTTGGATTCTTTACTGTGGCTGCATGGAGCATTTCTTTGTTTGGATCAGGCACAAGAATTTATGTGACAGGTAAGATATGAAAAGAAATCAGTTAAACTGTCAATTATGTCAGTGTTCTATGTACTGAAACATTGGAAATATTTGTCTTGTCAAAATTTAAAGCCCTACGTAATTTTGCTTTTTACAAAAGTTTGACTTTTGCATGCTGAAAAAAATCCTTAACTACCACAGTGCTGGTGTTACATGTTAAGCCAGTCACCATTTACGTCATGAATAGACACCAATTTTTTCTTTGAGGAATAAATCATAAATTCTAGAGGAAACGTGACATTGTAAGGATAATGTCAGCTTTCCACTGACACGAGTATAGAACATTTGTAATAAATTTAGAAGTATTGGAAAAAAAACCACACACAAAATTCAGAGGGTCGCAACTCCCTGTGTCAATAAATTGTGCTTTAAAATTGGAACAGAAAGTGAAAATAAGATAAAACTGTAGTCATTTTTGTTATGGCTTTCCAGAGTGACTGAAATGTCATTGTAGGTTATCAGTCCTTGATATGTGATTATGTAGTTAACTTAAATTTCAGACAGTAACAATAGCATTTTATCATATGAAGACATCTTATGCAATCATATACATATCCTTGTACTGTATGTAAGAGCGATGCATATGTAGCCTATGATTGCATAAGATGTCTTATGATAAATGCTATTGTTACTGTCTGCAATTTTAAGTTATGTTACGGTATAATGATATTGATCTCATCAATCAATAGAAATATGGGGTTAAAAATTAGTGTTGTCAAGGGATTCAAAAATCTGATTAATTGCAAATTTTGCCATGATTAATCATGTTTAATTACCTTTAATCATAACACATTTCTACCAAGAAGATTTTGAATGGTAGGGTATTGCATCCTTATTTTGCCCTGTCAAGAGCCTGAAGCTAATAGCTGGCTTTGTTCTTCTCAAATGGGGCAATTTCACACATATACCCAACACCCACTGATTCTCCATACATCAAGTATAAGATCAAAAATTGGAAGTTAAGTTTTGGACAATGTTAGTCCATTAATGCATCTTCCTCCTTTATTGTTGGTTATGGAGGTATACGTCCATATCTGTTTGTTTAGATTTGATAGGCTAGCCATTTCTAGTTGAAATTGAATATAATATATGTCAGGAAAGTGGAACCATATCAACCTAGATTAATCTGAGTTCATTCTTTTAATCTGAGTTATTATATTTAAAAAAAATGTATTAAGCACTTGAGTTAAAGCTTTCATTTTTCCAACACTACTAAAAATCTATGGTTGTGTGTCTGAATTTTGAAGTCTGAATTATGTTTCTGTTTTCAATTCATTTTATGTATGAATTTAGTTTATTTCTTGATGTTAATATTCAAATTTCAGACCAATCCATACGTGAACCTGAAGTGTCTGTCTACATGACCACAAAATCTCAACAAGGGAAGAACACCTTTTTGTGCCATGTGTAACAGGGTGATATCCTGTTAGGCCAAAATGGCCAACCAAGTAGCCTGACTACGCCACCCTGAGGCCTAATGCCTCAGGGATCCTTTAAGAGATTTTAGCATTTAGAAACACAACTAAATTGCACAGGTTCAAAGACACACTGAGACATGAATTCCAAAACAAACAAAAGATTTATTACAGACAAAATGAGAAATGGAGGTGGGGATCTGGGGGAGGCAACTAGGGAAGCATGCTTCAAATCAACACATTCATACATGCAGTAAGAGAAGTTCACAGCAAACCACAAACAAGTGATAAGCAATACACTGGACACACCACACATGTGCTATATAAACTAGCCACCCCCAGGGCCACCTTCATGTTAAAGAAACATGAAATACTAAGAACAAAAAGAAAAGGACAGAAGTAGTAAAACGAAATTAAACATAAAACTAAACCAAAACAAGACAGCAGCACGGCCCATGTTATTCAATGTGCTGTGCAACCAGCACTGAAGCCAAGGCCAGAGACAGGGCAGTTGGCGTTGCCCATGGTAGCTTGGCTGTGTGTACAATACATCTAAATTGAAGACAAACCAGAGTTACACAAAGAACAAAATCAATTAAAATAAAAACACAATGACTGACAACATACCTGCGGGTAGAGCCTGCAGCACAGACAGAAGCTAGACAGTTGAGCCTACCCTGCTACTTTCCCTCTTAAATAAGGCCCCACTGCTGCCAGATTGAACAATTGGTAGCTAGCCCCGCCCCCTCGTTAGCAATGAACTGGGTTGAGAGCAAGCAGGCAAGTCTCCCTGCTACACATGCAAGGAACATGTTCCCAGATACAATCAGATTCCAGTGGAAAGTACTTAAAGATTATAACTGGGTCAACATGCAGAAAAACGAAAGTGAGGTGCTAGAAACAAGCTTCTCAGATCAGACAAGGACCAGTTTGATGATAATTGACAAGAAGAGGGCTGAGGGGAACCGTTATGCATGCTTCTACTCACATGAACACAATGGAAAAGAGCTTCTGGAGAAAGGTACCATTTTGTATTTTGTGTTATTTATGGTGTCCTTTTTTATATTTGTCCTCTTTATCCAAACTTTATGTCTGCCATTACTTCTAAATAGGGTACATTATGTAGACAAACAGGCTTATTTTCGTAACATAAAAGGCTAGACTATGCCTTTAAATGTGATGTGATGTTTGGCTCTCCTTTACATAACAAAAATTGAATGGTAGTCATGAACTTTATGAATAATTTCCTCCTTCGAATGTTTGCATTTGTGCTTTTTACAGAGTACCGTAGAGCTGCACGCAGTTTAAATCTGGCAGCATGGATGTATACTCTTATGGTTTTGAAGAGCATCGTGTACTTCTGTGCTGTCTCCTACTTCATGTGCAAAAAGAATGTCAGAAGCAAGCAGTCCCACGGAAAAGCCGTGTCCATGGAGCTTACTGGCTTGATTCTTCTTCACTGACAGCATACAGTCAAATGCCTTTGCCACATGCTGCCTTTTACAAAGAAATGTCTTGAAAATATTTACTCCTCATTTTAATCCTTGGTTTTTTTGATTGCTTTGTTATGTTTAATGTGCAGAAACGGTCTTGTATGGTATTATTGCTTTAGGTTTAGGTTAATCTTATTCTGTAATAGCTTGTATTTTGTTGATTGAGTTACTTGAGATGATTAAATTAGTATACAAGAGTGGGGCCTTAGGCCATTAACTTTCAAGTAAGCTTCTGTGGACAGATAGATCCATATTATTTAAGTAAGTTTTGCCCTTTGCTAGTCAGAGATGCCAGTAAAACTTCTCTGTGCATCTTGGTACATCATTGTACATCATTGTAATTCCTGTTTGAATCTGAATACCGAGTGAGTCTTCGGTATCTGTGGAACAAAAATGGCATCAGGGTTTAGAAACTCTTATGTTTTTCTAAGATAAGTAAGGAAGTAACAAATAAGACTTTATATCACCCGGTGGAATAGAATTTTAGTTGCAACAGGGTGATAAGCGGGATAACGGCCCCTCAAGGTGTCCTGATAGGCCTAAAGCTGGCAACAGACCTACCGATTATTAACCCCGATTTTGATACGATGGAACGTCCGGGCCAGTCATGGGTAGTCACGGGTAATCATGAGTAGTCGCAAGTTTCAGTCGTGGCTAGAATCGTTATGTGTGTTTGGGTGACAGATTTGTAACGATGCGATTCTTCCCATTGTTGACGCAATTACGACTGGGTCCGACTGAATCAAACATGTTTGATATGATCTTAACCGGTCCGTTCTGAGGTCGCTATGATACCAATTATGACATTAAAATGCCGACAACTCGATCGTTAGGTTTGTGCTCATGAACGACCGTCAATCGTCCCAGATTGAGTCTGTAGGTTTGGCTCACTAATCGTAAAAGACTGGCGTTCTAATCGTAAAAGACTGAGAAAGTCGGTAGGTCTGTTCCCAGCTTAAGGTAATAATGCCGTCAGGCTGTTCTTCGCCTCCACCTCGTCCATTATTACCTTAAATTGGGACACCTCGGCGGGCGGCCGTTATCCCGGCCTTAGGCCTACATATCTGACATGCAGCATTTTTGTTGTTGTTGTTGTTGTGCTATTGTCGATTTAAAGTACTAACCACAATATTGTTTGACAGAAAGCAGCATGTTTTAAATACATCATCCCCATTAAAGACTTTTGCACATCCAAAATGTGTAATTTTGGCAGAAGTGCTTCTGTTTATTCCTGTAAACTGATCTTAAAATGTTTATTTGAGATTTGAGTTGAGAGTGCAACAAAACAATCAAGAAAAACTGTAATAAATAAGCTGCTGCATATAGTTCAAGGGAAGTAGTCTTTTATTAGTAGTATTTTATATCTCTTAGCACCAATGCTTTATTTATGTAAGCAAAGGCAAAACAATCTTTGAATCTTGAGTGTACAATTGGTACTTTTTCATATTCTGGGATTGGAAGCTAATGAACAGAACAAGTGTGGCAGAAAAATTGTAATATCTTTTTGTTCCATGTCTTCGTGATTCTCTATATGCAATGTGGCAGAACAATGTGGTAAATGAAAAAAACTGCAGCAGTTTAACCACAATTAATGGCCTGTATGAAACTGAAATGGCGGAAGCTGTTCGTTGCTAGGCCACCTTGCATCTGCAGTATTATTTGGGGGGAAGGTGATAAACAGAGGAACCCACAAGAACAAAACATGAAAGCCTGATTTGACTTGAACTCAAAATGAATAACTGTCAAAAGCTGAAAAGTTGGAAACACATCTATCACTTTAATATCGGTTTGTCTCCTCTCTGCCACCCACTGAGAAAACACCTGCATTTCCGTGAATGGTTATTGTATTCACATACACAGATGTTTAACCCTTTAACCCTCACAGTGTCTGTTGAATGGTAACACACAACTCTCTTCAGTCTGCAGGTTCTGACTCTTTAGAGTCACTGTGTTACTGGAGGTGTCTCTGGAGACTCTGAACTTGTTTTTCAGTTTACTACACCATCAGGTCATCACCATCCACCACAGGCCATTTCCTGTCTGCTACCAAATCCTTCATATATGCCTTTTACACTTAAATCGAGCAGACATTAAATAACCCACAGACTAATTCATACAAAAAAGGAGTTCAGTGGAGTAACAGTGTACATCCCCTTGCACTATTAAAACAATTAATTACAAAATGTACCACATTCAGTCTGACAAACTTAATCCTTGACTCTATCCCCTATACCAACCCGATTCACACTAAAACCTTTGTGTTTGCGGTGTGCCCATGGTTGTGATGAGGCTACCTTGCAGCTTTCCTTTCAGTGACCATATTTAGGCCTTTAGGCCGCGATCACACCGGGGCGGAATTTTCAGCTGGAGGCGGATTTTTTCTGTTGTTTCTTAATGGCAGGGAGCGTATTCCGCGCTGATTTTCCGCTGAGCGCGGAACGCGGATTTTCCGCGGGTCCGCTGCAGGCGGACAGAATAGAAAAAAATTCAACTCAGTGCGGAAAATCCGCGGACACGTCACTCACGTATTGACCATTCTCGACGCAGAAAACGCAATATATTCAAAACCTTCGTCATTTACAAACGTTTTTATGACATATCTAGTGAGATTTATATCTTTACTTTCATAATCTTTGTTCATTCAGTCAATAGAAACTTTAGTTACTCAGTTTGCTTAGCGAAATAAGGGCTATGCTAAGCGGAGTGAGCCTGTGGTTGTCTTAGCAACGGCAAACAAAATCCGCCCCTGAATCCTTGTTTTTTCAACTTTCGTCTGCACAACCTCGCGGATTACACGCGGAAATTGCGCCCGGTGTGATCGCGGCCTTAGGCCTTAGCATTTAGGTTGCATGAAGGTCATGTAGCCTAAACTCCTTGTTGTGATTGTCACTACCTCTTCTGAATTTCTAAAATCCAGCCTATGTTTGTATGTGGGCAAACTGCATTCGGATGGTCTGCATGACAAAAAAAAAAAAAAAAAAAAAAAAAAAACAGGGCTGGGCTGGGCTGCAAATGTTGATTTCACCAGTGGACAGTGACGGACTGGGATAGAGAAACGGCCCTGGCATTTTGACCCACAACGCGGCCCCAAGACCCCCCAGTACCCCCCCCCCCCCCCCACGCACACACAGACACACACACAGAGAGAGAGACACCACTTCGCGGAAGTTGCAACAACTTGGTGATCGCGCACCACATGAAAACACATTGGTAAACACAAGGTGCATCCTCCTACTAGAACTAGGTGCATGGTGCATCCTACACGTCGAAAACGGTGCGTACTTATAACAAGCGCACTCTGCACTCGTTGGCCCGCCCCACACAGAGAGAAATTGTGACTATTAATAAAATAGTAGGCCTAGTAAACACTGAAGTTTCAGAAACCGACCTTTAAATAACAGGCACCAGGCAAGCATCAACGTGCCTACACACACACACTATACAATCAATGAACCAACCACTTTTGATGTCCGCTTTGCTCCCGCACCGCTTCTTTACGCAAAAGTCCCTTCTTAACGCTGTCCAGTGGACAGTGGCCCAGCTATATGATGACAAGACTATGAGTGGGAGTCAGTCCAACTTCTATGCTAACCAGTCCAGAGCTGAACGCAAAACAACATACCGTAGGCTACATCGATATGGCTACTAAAATGTATTTCAGCAAGACGCCACCAATTCGAGAGCCCATTACCAAGTCATGAAGTTAAGAATACAGTACGAATAAGAAAAACTACAACAGCCCCCAGATTACCACAAGCTAAAAAGGTTTACAGATCACATCACCTTGGCTAGTAGCGAGACTAGCCACGGACTGGCTTATGACAGTAGAAACGCGACCTTACGTGAACTAAAAAAAAAGTGTCACGGCGGACACAAACAATGATTATTAATGGAAATCCTTCAGCCCCTACCTGGTCTTATTCGTAGCGTCGGGCGGTGCAACACATCTTCTAATATCCATATTTGTGTGGGCGAGAGAGCTCTGCGTGCTATTCCATGTGTGAATGGCCTTGTGATTTCTTGGCGATTGCAGAGACAAAACAACACACTTCTTCATGGTCTTCTTCCAAGCAAGCCAAGAAGCCGGCATAATAGATACTACGACATAGATTCGAACAGAACACCGTGTTTTCAGTGACAACAACCTTGAATTTATGGGACACTTCTATTTGTTGTTGCACATTTGTTGAGGTCAGTGGTCCGTTAGTGCTCACAGGAAGTTTATCGTCAGTCACTAGGGAAACGGAGGACTGAATAAAAATCCCACAAAGCAATGCTTTACTACAGTTGTCTCAAACAAAAGCAAAATATAAATAGGTATAGATTTTTTTTATTATTTTGAACACTTTTACATCATTGGAATATATATTCAGGAAAAATACAACATGAAACATAATGAGACCCACCCATCAAGATGCCACCGCCCGTGTGTAATGTATGGCAGTGTCAGTGGTATAAATAGCGAAACGGTGTTTGAGGAATGCAATCTTAATAGAACTTTGAACGCAGGTAGTGTGATATTTGAATACTTTATTCCCATACATATGATTTTGGGGCCGCAACGAGTATTGGAAGGGCCGCGATAAGTATTGAAAGAGCCGCGGCCCTTCTGGCATGTGCCCAAATGCCAGACCGTTCAGTCCGTGCCTGCCAGTGGATTTACATGCTGTTCTGTTGACAGTGACGAAAATACTGTATATCAATTTAATGTGATTCTTCAACCCCTGAAGGCCATTTTCATAACAATAATAGGTAACACTTTATTTGAAGGTACCGTCATAAGACTGACACGACACTGTCATTAACTATGACATGACGTCAAGAATCTGTCATAAACTTTATAAACCTGTCATGACTTCTATGACCACAATTAATGGCCTTATCAAACAGAGAACAGGCAGGGGGTATTTTGTATTGTGTACTCATAATGTTTTACAGACATTTGGCTTCAATGTGTTTATTTTTAAGTGTATAAAGCATTTAATTCATACATTATGTCTTTTTAATAATACCTGTGATGTTATCCCATTACCAATCTTATTTAACACTGTTTATGGACCCAGTATTCATCATAAAAATATACAGACCATATAACGCTTTCCTATACTGCCTCCTACTGTCCATCAGTAAAATGAGGTTGTAATCAGGCATAGTTTTTGTTAAGTCTCCTCCAGCCTTTCTGTCACTGTGGGTCCTGCACAGTAATACACAGCTGAGTCCTCTGCTCTCAGGCTAGACAGTTTCAGGTACACCATGCTGCTGGGGTTGTTTCTGGTGATTTCAATACGTCCCTCAACAGTTTGAGCATAGATAGTTTTACTTGCATCATACCAAATAACACCAATCCAGTCCAGTGCTTTTCCTGGTGCCTGTCTAATCCAGTGCATGTGGTAGCTTCCAAAATTAAACCCTGATCCTTTACAGGAGAGACTGAGAGTTTCACCAGGCTTCTTCAGTACTGCACTGGAGGGAATGGACTCCAGGCTTTGGCATTTTATACCTGAAAGATAAACAAAGACAAGAGATAAATGATTACAGCACAGTAATTCAAAACGTGATTTACCATTCAAAGACACTCACATGCTATGGTGCTAAGCAGCAGTATCAGTGAGAGTGTGTCCTTCATTCTGTGGGTGTGGATGTGAACTCAACAACAGCTCATAGTTCTGCAGCTCTATATACTGCTAGCATGGACATGAGTTTGGCACTGAGTTTGCATGATCATGGTGGTTAGCCGGGGGTTCTTGAAGGTAATGTCATGTATCTATTTGTGTGATGAGTCTGAGTGAACCGAGTAGAATTAATGTGAATTTGTAACATACAGTATGTTGGGATGTGAAGTATCAGAAAAACTGGCCAGCGCAATTTTAAGGTCTCAGAAAAGTGGTATGGACATGTCCCTACACTACACCCTGGAGCTGAAATGCACATTGCTGTAAAATCTGATATAAGGAGGACTGTGTGAGTCCATTATACATGCAGTAGCTACCATATTGCACATACCCACATACAGGGGTGTAGTGGGCGTGGAACGCGGGGGTACGCCGTCCACCCACTTCTCACGTGAAAAAAAAATAAATAAATAAATGAAAAAGCCTACAAATTATATATCAAACGACATGCATTGGCAATGAACATAACCGAATTTGTAGGGGTGGGCGTCGGACGCAAGGGTGAAAGCAACATGCATAGAATACACTGACTAGACATTTCAAACGAAATGAACAGGGCCAGGGGAATGACAGGGGCACGCACACACATGCACTCACACTCAAACTCCTCGGTCGCAATCGAGTTCTGCGGCCCTCTGACCTGCGTGGCTCTGTAGCCAAGCTATGACAGTTTCGTTAGTTTTAACCAAAACAGGAAATGTACGTTACACCGTTGCGTTTTCTTTTTGCTTTGTTTTTATCCTCTCAACTGAGGCAGCGTCTGCGGGTAAGGGCTTTGAAGTGTTGAAAGTTGGTTTGAATAAGCGCAACGACGCATCATTTTGGATTCGTAGCCCCAAAACAGTAGGCTACCGGTAAATTTAGCCAAGTACAACTCGTACTGAGGCAGGTCGTTTGCCGTAAGGTTAATGCTTATAAAATAGTCAGGCTTATCTGTATCTAGCTAAAGCATTAAGTTGCTCTATGCGTGTTATAGCATCAGCATGTTGGAGTTGAGTTGGAGTAAAGTAGTTCACGGATCATTACACCACTTAGATAACGGCATCTGCTTATTTTTAGTCATTTTTAGCCTACATGAATAGGCTATAGATGATGTTAAAACCATAACATGATTAAAACAATCTTGAATGGAAACTCACTTATTTACGTTGGACTGGCAGCTAGAAGTTCTGTATTGACAGTTAATCATGCAGCCTAATAATAACAATCATGTAAGCGACTGGAGATAAAGCAAGGTTTTTTTTTTTTTTTTTTTTGGGGGGGGGGGGGGGGGGGGGGGGCGTCGTCATCACAAATAGCGTACCCCCACTTCAAAAATCCCCACTACACCACTGCCCACATACTCACAAAAGGGAATTGTTCACTTGGGTCAAGTCTAACAAAGTCAGTCTTTTGTACTGTGAAGAACAGAGCAAGATTATAAGTTGGCCATGACTGCTCAAAGTGTCAAATAGCCTATAGTTTATATGTACTATGTATGTTTGCTTATGCATAGATTGGCTACTGTATATCCAAAATATTTATGTTTCTGATTTTAATGATTTAAGGTGTGTCACCACAACCCAGTTCTACATTTGTCATAAGCGTAAAATGTAGTCTACATTTCAATAGATTCAAATAAATAAATAAAATATTAGTGACTTTTGCCTAGACCTAATTAATAACTTTGATTAACTGCCATGTCAACTGTACATTACAATGTACATTATCTCAACTTATTATTAATGCCAACTTTTTACAAAGAAAGCCTGCACTGCCCTCTTCTGGAAAGAAAATCCCTGCTGATGAGTCCTTGCTGAGGGAACTCACAAATTTTCCACTGTTCACCAACCCTTCTGAAATATGTTTGTAAATGTCTCTATATGGGGCATATGTGAGGGGTGTACAGGAATAGCGGTCAGTTCAAAACCCTCAACAAAACTCTCAACACACAAAAGTCTCAACACTGTCAGAGGGAAGGTTATGCAAAGCCCTCCTCTGGCCAGCCCCCTTTTTGTAAGACATTACTTATTTCGTTAATTCAGTGTATCTATAGTAACACGTTTGAGATGGATGTGGGAACCATGTGGTGGTCCTATATGATCTTCTCCCTCATGGCCATAACAGGTAAGATCTTGTTACTCTTGTTTCTCTCGCTGATGTATTTTCACTATGCTGTTTTGTGAAAATCCGCAGGCTCAAGAAGTCAGGTGCTAACACAGCCTGAATCAGTGATGGTAAATCCTGAAGGATCCCATAAGCTGACTTGCACAGCATCTGGTTTCAACTTTGGGGATCACTGGATGTACTGGTTCAGACAGGCACCAGGAAAAAGGTTGGAGTGGGTTGCAACTATCTCATTTTGGGCTGGAAGTCAAATATACTATTCTGCTGCTGTTAAAGGAAGATTCACCATCTCCAGAGATAACAGCAAGAAGCAGCTGTTTCTGCAGATGAACAGCCTGAAGACTGATGATACTGCTGTGTATTACTGTTATGCACTAGACACACACACAGTGACAGATGTTGTTCCATTCCTGTACAAACAACTTGTCATAGGCTAATACAAATCAGAGTTGGCATCCACAATGCAGTACCGTTTCATTGCATTAATAAGAAATAAAATATGATAAATGCAGCCATGGAGTATTTCATCTTCATTTATGAGATCACTGTGTTGGGGTAGTTACTTTTAAAACGTAATATAATGTTTTGCAATTACAAGTTACCCCATATAAAATGAAATAGTGTAATGTAACTAATTACAGTTGATTACTTTTGGATTACAACATTTGTGCCATTTTTGAAACTTAGGGTTAAAAGGTAAGTTTGTAGATCCTGAAAAAGCTAAGTCCAATCCCCTGTCTTTCCCTGTAGACACATATCAGTACAGGAACAAATTGGAAGGGGAAAGGGACAAATGGCATTTGGGTTTGATAGACATACCAGGCAATCTCTTTTGTTTTGTTGTTTGCTTAAAATAGTTGGATGTTGTATTATTATGGCCTGTTCGTTCCACAGATGACTAACCAATGTTTACATCCGCCAAGGAGGTTATGTTTTTGCTGGCGTCTGTCTGTGTGTGTGTCTGTCTATATGTGTGTTTGTACAACATAACTCAAAAAGTACTACGGATTTGGATGAAATTTATGGGCAACGTGCGTGTTGGGACAAGGAACCGCTGATAAAATTTTGGTGGTGGTCGGTGATCCAGAACACAACCTGGACTTTATATTGTGTTTGTGACCACATTGCCTTGGCAGAGGTCTGAGCTCTCTCAGTGTTTTTATAGTATTCTTATGTTTTAATTAGTTGGTTACAATCAAGTAGTACATTTCAAGTAATAGGCCTATATTGTAAACAGTGCTCAAGGGAAGCATCTCATACCCCACCTTTAACATTAGACTACAGCATTACTCAACAATGACTGGTATCAAAATCCTTTTAAATTTCCTGAGCACAGTTGGACTTCAAGACATTAGCAGTTATCTATTTGTAGGGGATTGATTGTGTATATGAGCGTCTGCTCACTACAGTTAATTTTTATGTTCTGCAAGGGGTCTGAGCTGACAGTATAGTTTCCCCACAAATGCAGCACACACTAGCAGATCCAGCAGCAAGTGGGTGATGTTGCCAATTCAAACATAATAGTGTGGGGTAGTGTAGTGTATGGGGTTCCCCCAGCAGTAGTGACGTAGACGGATGACGTGGGGAGGGAATCCCTTTGAGGATGCGTTGCACCTGGATATAGCCCCAACAGGTAAGCAGGTTGGGAGAGTCGGCCAGTCCATTGTTTGCTCAAGTCTCGTGCCATCTTCGTCCAGCTAAGCGGGTTTTGTGTGTCCAGGGTGTAAGGTAAGACGTTAACGTTAGTCTGTTTTATAGCTGATGGAATGTGGGTAGACGGTAATCGTTGGGGATATTTGTTTTATAGCCAATGCGGGGAAGTTGCAGTGTTTTGTCCGGGAAGTCAAGTGAACTACAAAACGCCGGGAGCTGGGTGAGTTGGCATGGGCCTTGTGGCTGTGGGTTGGTTTGTTTCATCATTTATACGGTTTTCGTTAATATGATAGCCGTGGGTAATGTGTTTTATCTTTCTTTTTAAATCACAGGCATGGCGCACGCCACTGTTCGTTCCTCAGTGTAATAGTAACGTAATTCGGTAACGGTGCATCTTGTGGTTGTTGTGTGGGTGGAATATCTAATGATTGTAAGGCCATTGAGCCACTTTTATGGGAAATGCTTATTGTAGTGGGTGGGAATTCCGTGGTTTATTGCACCGCTGTCTTAGTTATGAAGATATCTGAGTAACGTTAGCCTAACGTAGCGCCGTGTTATGGTGTGTGTCAACGTGCCTCCGTGTGTGTGTTAATTAACGCAAATTAATAAATAATTGTATTTTTCTACTTTTTTTATAAATTGGCTCCTGCTTCGTTGAATCGGTCTTACAATTGAACCAATTAGACTTAATAGTAGGTTCATCAGACTTTCCGACTTTCAGACTTACCCCTTGACTTGAGCCCTGTCAGGCAGGGGGTCAGGTTAAGGGCCTTGCAGGCAGTGCTGCCTGAAAGTTGCCGTTGAGGGCAAAAAAATACCATTGAGCTTGTATTGTGTTTGTTGTAAATGAAAGGTAGCTGCGCTCGTGTGTTGCTAAACATTCAGTAAGAGGAGGAGGATTTTTTGGTGGAAGAATTGGATTTATGAATAATTTTTAAGTAACATGTTTAGTTATTGTGTCCTTTCTTAATGAAACTATTCCAGGTTAATGTGGTAAACAATTTTAGAAACACAATAAAATCACTCAAGTTTGTTTTACCACGGTGTCTGCACTCCGCCATGCATCTTGCCTAACAAACAAGGCAAAGCTATCATAACCACCAGCCTCTTGTGATTAATTGCCTACATAATCTTTAAATTCAATTTAGCACAATTGTGATCAGCACTGAAAGCTCAATCTCAGATCATGCAGTTTCATGTCTGTGTAACAAGAACGATAGATTACATAGTTATTATCTTCGCCAAGGCGGTTATGTACTGGCATGTGTGTATCTGTGTTCAACATAACTTGAAAAGTACTGCATGGATTTGGATGAAATTTTCGGACAACGTGTGTACTGGGACGAGTAAGAACTGATTCGATTTTGGTGGCGATCGGTGATCCAGAACACCATCTGTGACCACATTGTCTTGGTGGAGGTCTGCGCTCTCTGAGCGTTTTTCTAGTTATTTATTTATTTATTCTGGTCATGATTTTAGACTGATGCAGTGAGGTCAGACAAACAAATGAACTGATAGTGATGACAAATACTGTATCAGCATAAGAGCATATCAGTGCGTAATACTGTTTTACCAATCAGTGTGCATGAACATTGCATCCAAGCAATCGTGAGTGATACATGGTACATTGCACATCTGCTGCCTCCTCTTGGCCATATGAGTATTATCAGGTAACCACACCTACAGTACACAAGGTTTTTGTACAGTTTCATTCAGCCTTTCTGTCACTGTGCTGCTGCTGCTAAGCAGTAATACACAGCTGAGTCCTCAGCTCTCAGGCTAGACAGTTTCATGTACACCGTGCTTCTAGGATTTGTTCTGGTTATTTCTATGCGTCCTTCAACATTTTGAGCATATTTTGTACTTGCATCTTTCCAAATGCCTCCCATCCACTCCAGTGTCTTTCCCGGTGCCTGTCTGATCCAGCGCATGCCATAGTCTCCAAAGGTAAACCCAGATCCTTTACAGGAGAGACTGAGAGTTTCACCAGGCCTCTTCAAAATTCCACCTGAAGGAATGGACTCCATGCGTTGGCATAAACCTAGAAAGATATAGATATAGCATTTCCATGTGTAATATTTTCAAAGTCTGGCACATTTAAAAGCTTATTCTTAACATTAAGAATAGAAAAACTCACAAGGTATGCTGTGAAGGAGCGCTATCAGTATCAGTGAAAGTGTGTCCTTCATCTTGTGATGCTGACATGAGCTGCAGCTCACAATTTAAGTGGTGAATGCACTGGCAACACTTCCACCACCAGGGGATTTCTGGTCATCTGATTGAACATGTAGATTTTGAAATATATGGACAGTCCACCCCATAAGGATTTGTTTTGTTGCCTACCTGATTGTGACCTTTAGTCTTAAAGAGGTACAGCTAGTAGGAGTCACATTAAAAATAGAATTCAATATAAATTTAGAAAATATTAATAGGTACAACAATCGCCCTTGTTTAAAGCTCCTCCTCTTTGAATTGTCTGAAAAAGAAATCATGATAAAACATAAATGACACTTTGTAGATGACATTGCACTAAATATTTTGATTTGTACAATAGCAATGATAATTAGTTTTTGAGCATTTGTGATTCATTGTGGGTGCCTCTGTATTTGGATCGGGCACACAGCTCTATGTTACAGGTATGAAACACTTGTCTTAACCATGTGTAGTTAGCCATTGTAGAATTTAAATTGATTTGAAAGTTTTAAAGGATGAAAGACTAATAATGGTTCTTGTAGACTTTTAGGTTTCGGAAAGAATAGGCCTAAATTAAAAGAAAACTGATGTTTATGTTATGTAGATGGCTGAGTTATTGTAGATCAATATTTCATTGTGTAACCTTTTTGGATCAGGGACAACAGTTCATGTGACAGGTGAGAAATATTTAATTTTGATGTTGAATACAATACAGGAGCTTTAACTTACAGTTTGTCTAACATAAAACATGTGACCAGAAATTTATATACAGTTTGTTATCAAAAAATAATAATAATGTACTGTAAACTGCCCTTGCAATGGTTAGAAAAATTAACAAGATATAGACACAAGCCTTGAAAGCGACTGTGACATTTGTACACATTTTTCACATTTTATTTCATATACCGCATGAATCCAAAATTCCCCAAAATTCCCCAAAACAAGGGCAATCCCTCAATAAATCCCATGGTATAGAATGATGTGAATGATTACATGAAATTTGAGCATTTGCCCTACATGAAAAAGGCTTATGTACAATTTTTTTTCTTTTTTTTTTACAGCCATTTTAAAGTCAATTTTCTGCGGAACTGTTCATACATTTTTAAATCAATTATGGATTCAATACATATACAGTATATGAAATTGCAATGGTGGTAGTGCTGAGAGAAAGTAAATT
The DNA here is from genome assembly GCA_027497455.2 of Sardinella longiceps. Lineage (NCBI taxonomy): Eukaryota > Metazoa > Chordata > Actinopteri > Clupeiformes > Clupeidae > Sardinella > Sardinella longiceps. The sequence continues at coordinate 21,984,870 of JAODXP020000015.1, read as the reverse complement.
ACTGCATATACATGCATAGTTCTATATTGATGAGTATTCTATAAAACTACCCTCTAATAGGAGGGTTGTAGTCATCACTAGTTCAAGTGAAATCCTACTGTTGAATCTAAACAGGTCCAAGTCCACAAAACACAGCCAACATACACATTATTAAAGAAAAAAGCGTAATGTGAAAGTGTGAAACTAATTAAACATTAAAAAAATGGAAGACTTTCGTTTTATAATCTTAACCATTAAATGGCTATACTGTAGTCTATGTGCAACATGTTTATGTGTACGGGTAAGGGACGTTCAGGGAAATAATATTAAACATTATATATATTAACATAGGCCTATATTATATGTATTGTATGAATAGGCCTATAGGAAATTATACTAATGTTTAAAGGGGAAATCCTGTCAATTTTCAACAAGAGCTCTATTGCTCAAGCTACTTGAGATTAGCCAATACTGAAGACGCAAGATATTTTGGTCTAACCATATAGGTTTCCTTGAACAGAGAATAAGCCCTGACCGTTAACCCAATGGGGCAAGTTTTCAAAACTGTGTTTACAGCATTTAAACATGCTCCAAATATCACCCCAAAAGTTATGCAACATCATCAGACACATTACAACACAGAACTGTATTGTGTATGGCAACAAATGGCTGGGAAAGTGGTTAAAACTGTGAGCTTATGCAAGCAGCCCAATATTGTTTGTTTACAAAACGGTTTTGTAAACACTGCATAAAAACACAATTTTAAGCACTTTGTTAGACATTTGTAGTCATAAACACTACAGAGGTGTTTTGTAATGTGTCTGATGATGTTACATAGCTTTTGGGGTGACATTTGGTGCATGATTTGATGCTGAAAACTGTTTTGAAAACTTGCCCCATTGGGTGAACTGTCAGGGCTTACTCTCTGTTCAAGGAAACCTATATGGTTGGACTAAAATGTCTTGCGTCTTCAGTATTTGCTAATCTCTAGTAGCTTGAGCAATAGAGCTCTTGTTGAAATTTGACAGGATTTCCCCTTTAAGGGGAAGTTCACTTTTTTCAGCATGTTTTAGCATGCCCCTTTTCTGGAGCACAATAACCGCTTGGTGAGCAGCATATGTTTATGAATCTGTTTAAGGCCATTATCAGACATGCTCAAAGCAAGCCATTCTGAAACAGAAAAGGGGGGTTCTAAATTAGCCAAATATCCAAGACAGGACCAGTTGTCAACATTTTGAATTGTTCTATTTCATCTCCATCTACACTCCAGAAAAGGGGCGAAACATGCTAAAAAGTGAACTTCTCTTTTGATAGTGATTAGAAAAACAGGGAAAGTCAGAGTCTTTGAGTCCGAATGAGTCTGAAAATCAATAAGCAATTCAGAGTCAGTGAAGTCACAGGTACCTCAATAGTGGCTAAAAGTGTCTCTTTAAACAGAATTATGTTTTTGTCTTGTTAATTTATTTCTGTAAAAATAAAAACTGCATAAAGGTACGCTGTAGTTTTGGGAGGGAATGTGTAAGTTTTTCTGCTGGAAATTTCTCAACCAACTCCTTAAAATGGTTATTAAAGGAATGCCACATACCATTATTTTTCACAATTATCTGTGGTATCATTTCTGTCAGAAAATATGGATGATATACAGCCATGTGGATAAACAGCATTGTGCTGCTTTAAAAACTAGTGTAGATGATACAATTAGAAAATCTACCCCACCTGTTTATTCTCTTCACCTCAGGTGGTACATGAGGGAGTGTGGGACTATGGTCTGTTTTTTTATTATTATTATTATTATTTTTTTTTTTCTGAATTATTTACCATTAACCATTAACTTTCAGATCAATCCGTTCGTGAACCTGAAGTATCTGTCTATGCGACAACAAGATCTCAACAAGGGAGGAACACATGTCTATGTCATGCCAGTAAAATGTTCCCAGATATAGTCAGATTCTATTGGAAAGTACTGAGAGAGTACTGTTTTCGGTAATGGTGGAAAGAAAAATGGCCGCCACGAGTCATTTTTGCGATGGCTCCATTTCTGAAATTGTTCAGGGCACCAAACTGTACAAGTATACCAAATTTCACGCTTTTATGAAAAAGTGAACACTTCACCTATTTTTTGTCACATATCATCTGGACTAATAAATCATAAATTCTAGAGGAAACGTGACATTGTAAGGATAATGTCAGCTTTCCACTGACACGAGTATAGAACATTTGTAATAAATTTAGAAGTATTGGAAAAAAAACCACACACAAAATTCAGAGGGTCGCAACTCCCTGTGTCAATAAATTGTGCTTTAAAATTGGAACAGAAAGTAAAAATAAGATAAAACTGTAGTCATTTTTGTTATGGCTTTCCAGAGTGACTGAAATGTCATTGTAGGTTATCAGTCCTTGATATGTGATTATGTAGTTAACTTAAAATTTCAGACAGTAACAATAGCATTTTATCATATGAAGACATCTTATGCAATCATATACATATCCTTGTACTGTATGTAAGAGCGATGCATATGTAGCCTATGATTGCATAAGATGTCTTATGATAAATGCTATTGTTACTGTCTGCAATTTTAAGTTATGTTACGGTATAATGATATTGATCTCATCAATCAATAGAAATATGGGGTTAAAAATTAGTGTTGTCAAGGGATTCAAAAATCTGATTAATTGCAAATTTTGCCATGATTAATCATGTTTAATTACCTTTAATCATAACACATTTCTACACTCTTAAAACTGCTGGGTTAAAAAGTAACTCAACTGTAACCCACCACCTGAGTAAAAAAAGGACCAATCCAGACTTGGGTTACAGTAACTCATTTAGTTGGGTTATCAATTTGACCCAAAATATTGGGTTGTACTTCTTACCCAACTTTGGGTAGATGTTTACTCACTGCTGGGTTAATGTTACCACAGATGTGGGTTGAAAGGTATTTTTTTACATTATTGTTAATTTAATTTTAGTTTATTTCCATCTATTACAGGATTATTTCTAGATTATATTTTATTATATTCTTACTATATAGGCTACATACTATATGCATAAGTATATGAAGTCAATTTATAAATCAACAACACCAGATTGAGATAACTGTTTATTTAAAACATTCAAAAGTCAAATACACAACTATGCTTATTTACAATATACTCTACCCAAATGTTTATCCAAAATAGTCTATCCAAACAAACATTGCACATTGCTGTAGTTATTGGCGTTTTGATACTAAACATTGACCATCAGAGCTTATCTTGTGAGTGTGATTTCGAGAATTGCATTTGAATTGCATTATGCCTCCAACGGATGGTGTTGGAATCAACCCCCGTCTCTGCAGCAACTGCAGTAGGCCAATTCTTCCTTTCAGCTTCTAGAAAAAAAACGGTAACAATTAGCCCTGATATGTAACAGTATCTAAAATATGAAGTCCTTAAATTAAGCTAATGGCTTGTTAAAATACTTGAACACAACACAATCTTGTAACAGACAATATAGGGATTCACCACATCAATGAGCAGACAGCCTGACTTCCAAATCTGAATGTTTATAAAAAAATTTTTTAAAAAAAGTTGATGCCCACCTGACAGAAGTATGATGGAAACCTGGGACACCTTATGAGGATGTGTGCATGGGGTGAACAGGTGGGGTGCGGTGAAAGCTCGAAGAAGAGTAGGCACTGCAACTGAAGACATTAGACATCAGATACATTACATCTGTCTAGAATTCATCACTTTCATTATAATAAAAAATATTCATGTAGGCCTGCATACCTTTTGCTTTGGTTCCAAATGCCTCGGGTCAGGTGAAAAATTTCTATGCAGAATAGCACTGTGGATAGTCATGGGAAGGGGCGATACAGCTGTGGAACACCAATGACAAAAAGGTCTGGCATTAGGATTATCAGTGTTTAAATAGTTTATGAATAGTCCCAAATTTAAGTGGGGCTAAAGAAATGGTTGAGAATCCTACCTGAAGTTTAGAAGCGGCCAGCAGTTCAGAGGTTGAGGATTTGTAGATGGGGTGGATAGGGAGGATGAGGTGGACGCAGGAGTGGTTGGGGGCACTGGAGCAGAAGACATAAGTTTAGCTCATTAGTTTCTGACAATTGATCACTACATAATGATATAAAATGTAAATTAACATTAGGCCTACCTTTGCAATGATTTGGTTCAGAATTGCCTCGTTTAGGATCATGGACTGGAACGCATGGCAGGCAGTCATGGAAGACATGATTCAGCTGTTGAAAACAATGACCATAATGCCCTGGTTATCTGTGTTTCAATGAACAAATTTACATTTAATATTAGGCTATAAGCTAACGTGAGCATTTCATGCCATAACCAGACACTCTAACCTGTAGGGACAGTTCAGGAATGTGTACTAACCCCTACTTAGGTAGCCAATTAGCCATATTTCTATGAAAATACTAACATTACACGGGTCTAATATGTGCTATCCCTCTCCCTCTCTCACACGCACGCACACGCACACACACAGACCTTTGCCCCCTTTCACTACCATTCACTCAAGCTGCAGATGTCAGTTGCTAACAGTAGACATGCAGACATGCATGCTAGTTATTAAAGATTTGCACCTAAACAGGCTCAAGTTCAGGCGTGGTTTCTCCACGCATTCACATTAAGATACTCGTCACTGTCGTTTTGAAGTTCAATAAACAAGTAGGCTACATCCTAGCTACTTCTTTGTAGCTTAGCTATCTAGTAGCTGGGGAAGCCAAGCTAGCCAACGGTGGTATCGATAGCACTAAGTAGCTAATAATATTTGGACAGGCTCTGAAAATACTTTTTCAAACTATTTGGTACACATTTAGCCTACATAAAAGCACACGTTAGTAACTATGTTATGGGTGTATATGATTCAACATTTCAACCCCAAGAAGCTAACGTTAGCAGGTTTTGTTGCTAATAATGTGCTAACGTTAGCGACAAGCTTTAATACACTAAGGTTAGCAACAAAACAATTTCTCTATCACAAATCAACCAAGTTTGGCTTACCTTACTGAAGTCTCTGCTTGAAGTGTTTGAAAAATCCGTAGTGCTGCACACACAATGGCCAGTTTCTACTGAGGGTAGAAAGGTCTGCGACCGTTTGCTGATGGATTTAAATGTCTTCAAATTCAAATTTTGCGTTTCATCACCAACCCAACATAAATGGGTTATCATTTTACCCAAATGCAAACCAATTATGGGTCAATTACGAAATGTTGCACTTAACCCAGCATGTGAGGTTATTCAAATTGCCCAAAAATAACCCTGCAATTTTAAGAGTGTACCAAGAAGATTTTGAATGGTAGGGTATAGTTGCATCCTTATTTTGCTTTGGCAAGACCCTGAAGCTAATTAGCTGGCTTTGTTCGTCTCAAATGGGGCAATTTCACACATATACCCAACACCCACTGATTCTCCATACATCAAGTATAAGATCAAAAATTGGAAGTTAAGTTTTGGACAATGTTAGTCCATTAATGCATCTTCACTTCACCCTCCTTTATTGTTGGTTATGGAGGTATACGTCCATATCTGTTTGTTTAATTAGATTTGATAGGCATAGCCATATTCTAGCTGAAATTGAATATAATGTATTATATAATAATATAGTACAGGAAAGTGGAACCATATCAACCTAGATTAATCTGAGTTCATTCTTATTAATCTGAGTTATTATATTTTAATAAAATGTATTAAGCACTTGAGTCAAAGCTTTCAATTTTTCCAACACTACTAAAAATCTATGGTTGTGTGTCTGAATTTTGAAGTCTGAATTATGTTTCTGTTTTTGATTGGTCATTTTATGTATGAATTTAGTTTATTTCTTGATGTTAATATTCAAATTTCAGACCAATCCATACGTGAACCTGAAGTGTCTGTCTACATGACCACAAAATCTCAACAAGGGAAGAACACCTTTCCTGTGCCATGCAAGGAACATGTTCCCAGATACAATCAGATTCCAGTGGAAAGTACTTAAAGATTATAACTGGGTCAACATGCAGAAGAACGAAAGTGAGGTGCTAGAAAACAAGCTTCTCAGATCAGACAAGGACCAGTTTGATGATAATTGACAAGAAGAGGGCTGAGGGGAACCGTTATGCATGCTTCTACTCACATGAACACAATGGAAAAGAGCTTCTGGAGAAAGGTACCATTTTGTATTTTGTGTTATTTATGGTGTCCTTTTTATATTTGTCCTCTCTGTACTCTTTATCAAACTTTATGTCTGCCATTACTTCTAAATAGGGTACATTATGTAGACAAGCAGGCTTATTTTCGTAACATAAAAGGCTAGACTATGCCTTTTAATGTGATGTGATGTCTGGCTCTCCTTTACATAACAAAAATTGAATGGTAGTCATGAACTTTAAGAATAATTTCCTCCTTCGAATGTTTGCATTTGTGCTTTTTACAGAGTACCGTAGAGCTGCACGCAGTTTAAATCTGGCAGCATGGATGTATACTCTTATGGTTTTGAAGAGCATCGTGTACTTCTGTGCTGTCTCCTACTTCATGTGCAAAAAGAATGTGAGAAGCAAGCAGTCCCACGGAAAAGCCATGTCTATGGAGCTTACTGGCTTGATTCTTCTTCACTGACAGCATACAGTCAAATGCCTTTGCCACATGCAGCCTTTTACAAAGAAATGTCTTGAAAATATTTACTCCTCATTTCAATCCTTAGTTCTTTTGATTGCTTTCTTATGTTTAATGTGCAGAAACAGTCTTGTATGGTATTATTGCCATACAATTAATCTTATTCTGTAATAGCTTATATTTTGTTGATTGAGTAACTTGAGATGCTTAAATTAGTATACAAGGGTGGGGCCTTAGGGCATCAACTTTCAAGTAAGCTTCTGTGGACAGATAGATCCATATTACTTAAGTAAGTTTTGCCCTTTGCTAGTCAGAGATGCCAGTAAAACTTCTCTGTGCATCTTGGTACATCATTGTACATCATTGTAATTCCTGTTTGAATCTGAATACTGAGTGAGTCTTCGGTATCTGTGGAACAAAAATGGCATTAGGGTTTAGAAACTCTTATGTTTTTCTAAGATAAGTAAGGAAGTAACAAATAAGACTTTATATCACACGGTGGAATAGAATTTTAGTTGCAACAGGGTGATAAGCGGGATAACGGCCTCAAGGTGTCCCGATATAGGCCTAAGGTAATAATGGACTCCGGCTGCGCCGTCAGGCTGTTCTTCGCCTCCACCTCGTCCATTATTACCTTAAATTGGGACATGTCGGCGGGCGGCCGTTATCCCTTAGGCCTACATATCTGATCTGCAGCATTTTGTTGTTGTTGTTGTTGTTGTTGTGCTATTGTCGATTTAAAGTACTAATATTGTTTGACAGAAAGCAGCATGTTTTAAATACATCGTCCCCATTAAAGACTTTTGCACACAAAATGTGTAATTTTGCCAGAAGTGCTTCTGTTTATTCTGTAATATCTTTTTGTTCCATGTCTTCGTGATTCTCTATATGCACTGTGGCAGAACAATGTGGTAAATAAAAAAAAACTGCAGCAGTTTAACCACAATTAATGGCCTGTATGAAACTGACATGGCGGAAGTTGCTCGTTGCTAGGCCACCTTGCATCTGCAGTATTATTTGGGGGGAAGGTGATAAACAGAGGAACCCACAAGAACAAAACATGAAAGCCTGATTTGACTTGAACTCAAAATGAATAACTGTCAAATGCTGAAAAGTTGGAAACACATCTATCACTTTAATATCGGTTTGTCTCCTCTCTGCCACCCACTGAAAAAACACCTGCATTTCCGTGAATGGTTATTGTATTCACATACACAGATGTTTAATCCTTTAATCCTCACAGGGTATCTGTTGAACGGTAACACACAACTCTCTTCAGTCTGAAGGTTCTAAGAATCACTATGTTTCTGGAGGTGTCTCTGGAGACACTGAACTTGTTTTTCAGTTTACTACACCATCAGGTCATCACCATCCACACACAGGCCACTTCCTGTCCGCTACCTAATCCATCATATATGCCTTTTACACTTAAATTGAGCGGACATTAAATAACCTATTCCACAGACTAATTCATACAAAAAGGAATACAAACTGTGGAACTGCCCCAGTGGAGTAACGGTGTACATCCCTTGCACTATTAAAACAATTAATTATATAACTAGGGACATTGCCATAGACAATATGTACATTCTGTCTGACAAACTTAATACTTGACTCTATCCCCTATACCAGTGGTTCTCAAACTTTTTCTGTCATTCCCCACTCAAGAAGGCAGAGAATTATCACGCCCCACCTGGAAGGCTCAATTTGCGCACAATATCGCTGAGGAATACTTTGCGAGTATAGGATTTTCGTCAATGTTAGAATTTTCATGTTACTAATTCTGAGCCAAATTTCTCTCAAACCCCTCATCACACCAAGTAGCAAATAACACCATTGGAACGCTCAATTATTGTCAAATGTGCATATCAGGATGAATAGCTGTGAATTCGGGGGGCAAAGAGATGTCTTGCGCCCCACCTGTCATGTGTCTGCGCCCCACTAGTGGGGCCCGCCCCACAGTTTGAGAAACACTGCCCTATACCAACCCGATTCACACTAAAACCTTTGTGTTTGCGGTGTGCCCATGGTTGTGATGAGGCTACTTTGCAGCTTTCCTTTCAGTGACTATATTTAGGCCTTTAGGCCTTAGCATTCAGGTTGCATGAAGGTCATGTAGCCTAAACTCCTCGTTGTGATTGTCACTACCTCTTCTGAATTTCTAAAATCCAGCCTATGTCTGTATGTGGGCAAACTGCATTCGGATGGTCTGCATGACAAAAAAAAAAAAAAAAAAAAAAAAAAAACAGGGCTGGGCTGGGCTGCAAATGTTGATTTCACCAGTGGATTTACATGCTGTACTGTTGACAGTGACGAAAATACTGTATATCAATTTAATGTGATTCTTCAACCCCTGAAGGCCATTTTCATAACAATAATAGGTAACACTTTATTTGAAGGTACCGTCATAAGACTGACACGACACTGTCATTAACTATGACATGACGTCAAGAATCTGTCATAAACTTTATAAACCTGTCATGACTTCTATGACCACAATTAATGGCCTTATCAAACAGAGAACAGGCAGGGGGTATTTTGTATTGTGTACTCATAATGTTTTACAGACATTTGGCTTCAATGTGTTTATTTTTAAGTGTATCAAGCAATTTTTTAATTCATAAATTATGTCTTTTTAATAATACCTGTGATGTTATCCCATTACCAATCTTATTTAACACTGTTTATGGACCCAGTATTCATCATAAAAATATACAGACCATATAACGCTTTCCTATACTGCCTCCTACTGTCCATCAGTAAAATGAGGTTGTAATCAGGCATAGTTTTTGTTAAGTCTCCTCCAGCCTTTCTGTCACTGTGGGTCTTGCACAGTAATACACAGCTGAGTCCTCTGCTCTCAGACTAGACAGTTTCAGGTACACCATGCTGCTGGGGTTGTTTCTGGTGATTTCAATACGTCCCTCAACAGTTTGAGCATAGATAGTTTTACTTGCATCATACCAAATAACACCTATCCACTCCAGTGCTTTTCCTGGAGCCTGTCTAATCCAGTGCATGCCATATTCTCCAAAGGTAAACCCTGATCCTTTACAGGAGAGACTGAGAGTTTCTCCAGGCTTCTTCGGCACTGCACTGGAGGGAATGGACTCCATGCTTTGGCATTTTATACCTGAAAGACAAAAACAAAGACAAGAGATAAATGATTACAGCACAATACCAAATTGAAAAAGTGATCTACCATTCAAAGACACTCACATGCTATGGTGCTAAGCAACAGCACCAGTGAGAGTGTGTCCTTCATTCTGTGGGTGTGGATGTAAACTCAACAACAGCTCATAGTTCTGCAGCTCTATATACTGCAAGCATGGATATGAGTTTGGCACTGAGTTTGCATAATCAAGGTGGTTAGCAGAGGCTCTTGGAGGTGATGTCATTCATCTCTTCATGTGATGAGTCTGAGTGAACCGAGAAGAATTAATGTGAATTTGGAACATATGT
>JAODXP020000015.1:21856826-21974723 GCA_027497455.2 Sardinella longiceps | reverse complement strand
CCCTACAGTTATCTTTTATGGTTGGTGTGAAGGAAGAAAAATTGATTTCCAAAACAGCCATAACTCAGCATTCACAGACAAAAATTTAGATGATAGATATATATTTATTTCATGATGAAAACAAAGGTGGGTCGAAACGTTGCGTTATGCTTTTAGCTCAATAAATTAAGTTATTCTGGGAGAATGCAAAGTACGGCCATTATTTTTGTCCTGCACCTGGCCTGAGTGAGGTGAGATGATCATGGATTAATTTAAAAAAAAATAACTATAAATTTTTTAACACAATAATCAGGTGATTAGTATTGTGATAATCATTATTATAACATATGCATATACAGTACATTTAGTCACTCTTTTAAATTGCAAGTCGTTTTTTACACATTTTCTGGAAATTGCATGAAACTAAAATAAATAAATAAATAAATAAATAAAAAATCTAATGTTTTTTGGGGAAAAAAAACTGTAAAAGACTATTTTAACAGGGTGATGCTTTTTTATCATGTGATGTTTAGTTGAGTTTCAGTTTTTGATCAGCTCTAGAGTCTCCTGTGCCACTGTGGCTCTCGGGCACAGTAATACACAGCTGTGTCCTCAGTCTTCAGACTGTTCATCTGCAGATACACCTGACTCTTCCCATCATCTCTTGAGATAGTGAACCGCCCCTGAATAGCCTGAGCGTGATAGATATGTGATGAGCCACTGTATTTGCTCGCAATCCATTCCAGTCCTTTCCCAGGAGCCTGCCTGATCCAAGCTAGATAGTGGCCACTGATTGTTAACCCAGAAACTGTGCAGGTCAGTTTGTGAGATCCTCCAGGACTGATGACCACTGGACCAGATTCAGTCAGGGTCTGACCATGTCCACCTGAAAAAAAAAGCAATACAGTAAATGCAGTGACTGTGACTACATTAATGTTTGCTGATGCATTGTGGAAAAATGGGTTTCACACCTGTTAAGTAGACAGTCAGCAAAGTTGATACAATCAGTAAGTCCATGTCTGTCAGTGGTGTGGAGTCTGCCCTTGTTGAAGAATGTATTCGAGAGACCTTGGTTTTGATGGTCCTCTAGATAGAGGGACAAGGCTGATAGATATCAGTACTCTATGTAGAGAAGTCGCTGTTCATCATGACTCTTCAATGAGCTGTCTGTCCCAGAATAGGAGGGACAGATAGGAGAATGTGTGATAGGAACCGAAGGTATATTGCAACATCAGAAAAGGTTTGAACCTTTGCCAGAGAGCAGAATTTTGATAAGTTCTTGCAGGCGAATGGAGAAGACCACTTCGTAATTGCACTGTAGTTGTACCATAGGGGCATCGAGCTATAGGTGTTAGAAGCCAAATCGCTTTTTTAAACCATCAAAGTAGCCCTCATTGATACAGTAGTATACCGGCTCAAAGTAGCTTCACTCTTCATTGATACAGTCGTGTAATGACGGTTTCAACATTTACAGATGAGCAATTTATGCGCACCCTGAAGTAGCCAGTGAGCCTTCCCGTTACCGATGGACTGAGTGACTGTTTTGTGTTTTGTCTGTCTGTGTTTGTCTTCGTTAAAAGTGCTTTGAGTGGCCTTGGTGCCAAAAAATGTGCTATATAAATAAAGCTTACGTACTTTAAAATAAGGCATTGAGAACTTAGTAAGTGTTCAGATAGCTAGCTAGCACCTGCATAATATGTGTCTGAGTCTCTGAGATGAGAGATGAGAGGATGTGAGATATTTACCGCATACAGTGTATGTGTATTTACACATCTGATTGAGTAGTATGTTGCTCAGCTCTGTCTGAAGCCAGAATGTTCCACATTATGCTATGTGAATGCTGAGCATACTGCCATCTAGGCTTCTGCCCTTGTAAAGTACAAAAGAACAAGTATACTTTTTTATTATACAATAAAATAAAGCACTTTAATAATAACATAATGTCTATGCCATTTTGTGTTGGTATTGTGGGATGCAATAGACGGAGGTATTTGTGTGGGGAAGCGGCATGTTTGTTATGCTGTGGGGTTTCGAACACAGTAGTACACAGCTGTGTCTTCAGTCTGGGAATTCTGCCCTTGCACATAGATAGTGTTGGTGGCAGTGTCTCTAGTGAAAGTGAACTTATTTTTTAATAATCCCGTAGTACCACTGTCTCCACCTCCACAGATCCAACCAATCCACTCCATAGTTTTTCCTACAGGATGACGTATCCAGTTTGTGCAGTAGCTAGTGACTGCGTACCCTGAGATCTTACAGGAGATGGAAAACGATTCTCCATGTCTTACTGTTATCTCACTTGGCTGGATCAGCTCAATACCAAGGTTACCTGTAGAGGGGAATGCTGGCCATTAGTGACTATGAGAAATATATTTGAATAAATCTAAAGTTATATGATCATTCACTCACAGGTAGCAGCTGTCAGCAGCAGCAGTAGAGATGCTATCATGTTCATGGTGAAACTTCAGAGAGGCTCTTCTGAGTTCTTCAGTCCAGCAGCTTCTGATGAGCTGAAATGACACGAGCACCTTTATATCAGGAGGGAAAACATGACATGAGAAGGGAGGAGTGAAGGGCAGACAGCTGGACACAGACATACAGACACACTCAAGTCATTCAGTGTATTATTTTTTGTGTATATTTTGTGAAACAATAACTTAACAAAATGTCTTTGAAGTGTAATTATGACTGATGGAGACTGTTCATGTTGGAAACTGAGGTTATGGAAGCAAAATCATGATACATGATACAAATCAGTTTCCCTTTGTTTACCTTTTGGCCTCTAGCAATTTCCTAGGATTTTTCCATGTGTCTTTATGTGCCATATGTCCTTATTTATTCATAATTCATTCTCCAAGCTGAAATGTCTCTTTGCAAGATGAAACATATCACATTTGTAAGTTTATTAACAAGTTGATATATTTTCAACACAATCCTCTACAGGCCTCCATATTTCCATCTGCAAACTGCAACTGTATCAATGTGAGAAGAAACACTGCCCCCTGCTGTGTCATTTTTCTTCAGGAAGTTGGTAGTTCCTGTCATGACAACTTATTTCATGTCTCTTGAGTGAAGAGCTGCTACGCTAAAGCACTACACTGCTTAGTTTCTCCTAATTGGACTGTTTTGTTGTTGTTGTTGTTGTTGTTGTTGTACTATATTTTCAGCAATGTAAATGATTTCAGGTGTATAAGTTAGGGGTTTCCAGACTTTATTGAACCGGCGGTGACACCACACAGAGCAGAACAATCCCTGAGGACCTCTCATTATCATAACACAGATTTAACCATATAAAAGATAAAAAGTTACAGGCCAATGTCTGCTCTAATGCTGTGTGTATGGTGTATTAGGCTGCAAGGTTTTTGATCACCTCTAGAGTCTCCTGTGCCACTGTGTGTATCGGGCACAGTAATACACAGCTGTGTCCTCAGTCTTCAGGCTGTTCATCTGCAGATACACCTGGCTCTTGCTGTTGTCTCTGGAGATGGTGAACCGGCCCTGAAAAGCCTGAGCGTAGTAGACGTTTGATGTGTCATACATGTATGCAATCCATTCCAGTCCTTTCCCAGGAGCCTGTCTGATCCAGGCCATCCAGTAGCTACTGAATGTGAATCCAGAGGCTGTGCAGGTCAGTTTGTGAGATCCTCCAGGACTGATGACCACTGGACCAGATTCAGTCAGGGTCTGACCATGTCCACCTGAAAAAAAGCAAGAAAAATGAATACAGTAATTGTGACTGCTTTACTTTATCCATGCATTGTGGAAAATTGGGTCCCATACCTGTTAAGTAGACAGCCATCAATGTTAATACAATCATTAAGTTCATGTCTGTTAGCTGTGAGAGTGTGTGTCAGTGTCCTTATGTCTGACTATTTGTACTCTGAGGAATCTTGGTTTTGCATGGCTTCTTCCTGATAGGAGGGACAATGCAGGCATCTTAACTAATACAAAAAATATGATTTGATATGACCTTGTCATGACAGTAATTCCTAAGTTTGTCTACAGTTTGAAATGTGTTATAAGGGTTTGTTTCTTATCAGTATCTATCTCCCATTTTAATCTATTTGTTTCAAAATTATACACATTGTAATTCAGCAGTCTTTCTATAACATACTCCAAAATAGATGAAGCAAATAATTACACAAATCATTTTGGTGTATGCCTAGGTATATGAGTGAAATTAATGAAACATGTCATGTTTGTATAAGTTTTAGTTATCAACACAGTCCTCTACAGGGCCTCCACATTTTCACCTACAGACTGCATCAATATGAGAGGAAACACTGCCCCCTGCTGTCTCATTTTTCCTCATATACGGCAGGGGTTCTCAAACTTTTGACAGGTGAGGACCAATTTAGGGACCCCACATTGAACTGAAGGCCACCAAAGTGGCTGGGGGAGAAAAAGTGTGTGGTTTTAACAGTTTTACGGATATTAGCAGAGGTTACAGCGGTCCGCCAGAAATGTTTCCACTGGCCATCATTGGCCCCGGGCCGCACTATGAGAACCTATGATATACGGTCTGTAGTTCCTGTCATGTAAAACTATTTCATGTCTCTACATGCCTCTTGAGTAAAGAGCTACTACACTGAAGATTGTCTCATGGGGGCTCTGTTTATATAATGACTATTCACACTAGGGTTGGGTTGGCTGTTAATTTGCATGCACATTGTCCTTGTGTACCAGATCAAATGTAAGGGAGTCTAGGATTATTAAGTGCACTGTAATCACCAATCTACTTAGTTTCTCCTAATTTGACTGTGCCTTACTTAATATATCATGTTTACAGCCTTAAAAACAAGTACAGTCATTTTTCTTAGTCCAAGTCACAATAATGTTCCTGGTAAGGGTAAGAGGCATAACCAAGTCATATATCTCTTGATGACATTGTTAAATATTTGGATTGACTGTGAAGCAAATGTTTTTGTTCTAGTCTGACATTGGTTTGCATCACAGTGATATCGGGCACAGTAATACACAGCTGTGTCTCCAGCCTGTAGACTCTGGCCCTGTAGGGTAACAGTGCTGCTGGAGGTGTTCTCTGGAGATGCTGAACTTGTTTTTCAGTTTGTCGCTGTAATATGTGCTCCCATCATGGCAAATGTATCCAATCCACTCTGGTGATTTTCCTGCAGGCTGTCTTATCCATGCTGTGCAACAACAGCCACTTGTTAGCTCGTACCCTGACACCTTACAGGTGAGACTCAAAGTCTGACCGGGCTGTATCATCATGGAACTTGATGGCTGAGTGAGAACAACATCACTCCTCACACCTGTAATAAAAAATACACATTGAATTGAACACACTGCTATCAAATCTGCAAGCTATCAAACATTTACAATGTAAAGCACTTGATGTATCTCACTCACAGGAAGCTGTTAGCAGCAGTAACTGCAGACATATAAAGATCATGGTTTATGTTGGAACAGAGCTGATGGGAGCTGGTCTTCTGTAGGCGACTGTTCAATGCTCACATCTTATATGGGGAGGAGGGTATATGCAGTTTGCATACTGTAATTGGTGAGAGTTCTAGTGTATATATGGAAGAAATACTGACAACAAAGATATACTTTGCAGTCATAAATATGTCATAACACTACAATTTAATATTCCTTAAAAATGTTTCGTCAGCATTATTCAAGATCAGAGAAGATGTTTTTCATTACAGGCCAATAGCCTACATGAATAATTAATATCACATTTTACTAAGGTTTCATTAAAGGTTTCTCAAAAAAAAAAAGTTGTGGAGACCTGTAATGGATTATTGTGTATTTTTTGGAAGTAGATTTTATGCTATGTGCCATGCTAATGCAGTCACCATTAATTTGTTCTCAAACATACAAAGATAACATCTTTCTGAGGGCATAATTTATATAGTATACAGCATACTCAATTTGACCTATGTTTTCTATACTGTTAATCATTTGTGGTAGGCCTACATTTTTATTATTTTTTTCTCCCAAACTAACATCATTATTAGCACTGTCTTTGGGCCTCCACATCACAAACAACCTCACATGGACTCAGAACACAAACATCTCCTAGAAAGCCTTTTGTATGACACATATGGTGCATGTGCTTGGTATATTCAGAATGTTCATAAATGAATGTGCTAGCTCTCACTCTGTAGCAAAGTAGTTTATGACAGTGGTTGGTTAGTAATGGAGTTCTCTTTGAGAAACTAGCCTTTAAATGAAAGCTACTGTCACTGCGCCAAAGCAAGTTTTTGTTTTAATCATCTGCATGTTTGTGCAACAGTGGTGCTCGGGCACAGTAATACACAGCTGAGTCTTCAGGCTGCATGTTTTGCCCTTGCAGGGTGATTGTGTTACTGGAGGTGTCTCTGGAGATACTGAACTTGTTCTTCAGGGAGTCTTTTTTGTATATGCTACCACCACTCCAGATAACATTGATCCACTCCAGAGCTTTCCCTGATGCCTGTCTAATCCATCCAGTGCCATAGCCAGTAACTGAATATGATACTTTACAGTTGAGGGTCAAGCTTTGACCAGGCTGGATCATCAGAGAAGCTGGCTGAGTGAGCTCCTCCATTCGGACATCTGTGGGGAAAAGTCAAAACTCAATTCATGCTCATATAATCTAGCAGTCAGCACTGTATGATGACTGATCCATGAGAAGCTCAGTTTTAAAATGACAGACAAGTGACTCATTTCCAAAACAAAGATCACAAAGATTATTACACATGTTGATTTCCACAATCAGACACACTTACAGCAGGCAGCTATCAGCAGTAGCAGAATAAGAGGCTCCAGTACTCGGCTCATGGTGAGTGTTGGAGCTGGTCTCATGGAGGCTGTGCTTTTATAGTGACTATCAACACAGTATGGTGGGGTGGGCTGTTAGTTTGCATAAGCATAATTCATGATGCATTATTCATGTTATCAAGGATTAATTTCATCCATTTCATTTTAATCACTACTATGTTGTAATTTTTGTTCATTTACAGGCTGAAAATGTCTAACCCTTTAAAAAATGGAGCATGTCATCTTTATTATTATGAACAGAGTCAAGGGCCTCCTCATTGCCCCTGCAGACTCCAAGTGCCTTAATATAAGAGGAAACACTGCCCCCTGCTGTGTCATGTTAAGTTAGTCACATTAATTCCTGTCAGGGAAGCCTTCTCATGTGTGATGTATCAACAATTTAATGTGTCTCTCTGGAAGATACTCTGTTAAAATGTGCCAATATAAAATATTTGGACTAACTGATATCAAGTCGGCCGGTTGTAATATAATTGTTTTCCATCCAGAAATCCATCCATTGATTTCCATATCAGAACATGTCTTCAGCCTTTATTCTGGATGTGTCTCAGAAAATTATTCAATTTTTAGGCTAAATTTGTTTATCTTGAAAATAGCAATATTAATCATAAATAAAAATAGCAATTTATATTATCAATAAAAATAGAAATGTCTATTATAAATACACATTAATTAATATAAAATTAATAGAACAAAATAAATAAAGTGTGTGTGTATCTGCATATAGGATTTTTTATTTTGCTTTTGTTTTCTAGTCTTAATTTGTATGAGCGACTTTAGCAAACACTGATATTCTGCAGTTATATAGTCTAAATTTGCAAATTCTGAAGTCAATAAATGTTTTCCGATTGACCCACATTACATTATAACATACATTTTACATTATGTATTTTTGAACATGTATGGTTTCCTGAGAAGAAAATGCTATACATTTCCTTTCAAACAAACAAACAAAAGGAAAAAAAACTCTTAATTTTATGATAGGAATATAATGACCATGTGATTTGTTATATGACTTCCTACAACAGTTTAATTCTGGTTGTGTGATAAAATGAGTTGAGGGTTTTTGATCAGCCTTGGTGCTTCCTCTTTCACTGTGGCTCTCGGGCACAGTAATAAACAGCCGTGTCCTCAGTCTTCAGGCTGTTCATCTGCAGATACACCTGACTCTTCCCATCATCTCTTGAGATAGTGAACCTTCCCTGAATAGCCTGAGCGTGATAGATATATGATGAGCCACTGTATATGCTCGCAATCCATTCCAGTCCTTTCCCAGGAGCCTGTCTGATCCAAGCTAGATAGTGGCTACTAATTGTTAATCCAGAGGCTGTGCAGGTCAGTTTGTGAGATCCTCCAGGACTGATGACCACTGGACCAGATTCAGTCAGGGTCTGACCATGTCCACCTGAAAAAACAAAACAATGCAGTAAATGACTGTTGTGACTACATTAATATTTGCTGATGCATTGTGGAAAAATGGGTCTCACACCTGTTAAGTAGACAGCCAGCAAGGTTGATACAATCATTAAGTCCATGTCTGTCAGTGGTGTGTGAGTCTGCCCCCTTATATCTGAAGATATGTATTCTGAGAGGACCTTTGGTTTTGCATGGCTCCTCCAGATAGGAGGGACAAGGCAGATGATATCTGTAATGTATGTATTTCAAGTTTGTAGCCAGCTGTTCATCATGAGCCTCTTCAAATAAGCTAGATACTGTAACAGATGCCTCTGTCCAGTGTAAGATGTTTATGTGAGATGTTTGCACTTGTGAAATATTTTGGTTGAATCCCCATACACATTTCATTGCAGTCCATTTGACTGGTGATCTGAAATTATGATAAAGCACATAAATGTTTGGTTGTAGTATTGACATAACGTAAACATATGTGCTACAGCTACACAGTGAGGTCCCCCTTTAATTGTAAAGTCTATGGAAGTATAGGCTATACATAATGTGTTGTTATTGTTAAATTATGTTCAGTGTGCAAAGACAATCTGCAATTTATCAATTCCTGCTTTGGTAACAGATATTTCTGTTTTTCCTCCTACTGTCTTGGTAGGACTTTTTCCTCAAGTTAAAGTTATTGTGTCACTGCTTGTAGTCAGGAAGTCAGCTTGTGTTTTCAGACTACTTATCCATCTTGTGTGTTTCGAGCTAAAGTTGCTGCTGCTTAGTTTTTGTTCTAATGATAAGGGTGTTTGTATGACCAAGCGAAGTGGTAAAGGGTCTTGGCAGTGTAGGTGAGCGACTACGCCACGAGGGGCCTTTAACCCAAGATATGCTTTACACTGGGTTTTATGTAGAACACCTATCTTTACACAAGTGGGTTCCTACACAAACAGGTAAGTTAGTAATGGACAGAGGCATGTGGTTTCCAAAGCAAATACATATTTATTAAGAAACAAATCAGAAATAAGATTTCTTGGTAGCAGGTACCGGGCTAATGGAGGCAGGATGGGGAGAATAGTGGCTGCCACCACAGATACACAAAGTTAATCAGATGGCACAGAATAGTAACACAGCAATAATAGGGGATTACCTGCCCTGGCAGAAGAGCAACACTCACACACACGCACACATCCGGTGCTCATGGCACTGGTGCCTGTTCACACACACAAACACGCAGGATATAAAATTAACTTTTTGACCCAACTGCCAATGGCAGGTAAGGCCTGATCATTTTCCGTACGAAAAATATTGTTACCGGCCACTGAAAAAAAAAAAAAAAATTAGGGAGCTTTTTAGAACAACTCATTTTCTCTCAGGTGTCTCAATAACAAAAGCCAAAATACACCCAAGTTCAAAATGTATTTTATAGTAGATGTCTATTAGCTATTATAAAACTTAGTTAGCATATTTTCTGTACGCTAATGTTTACATACACATCACAAAGTAATGATTGTGAAGCCAATGCCCCCTGCACTTTCTCAGATGACAGGCTCTATCCTGATTTCAAAACAGTTGACAAAATAGACTTTAATATGTCATCTGAAAAGCCATTTGGTCATCTCAACTCAACTACTGTACTACATCTGCCTACTGGCTCTGCTCATTTCATTTCACATTAATGCGAAAATCAATCATGTTTCGGGTAGCTTGGTTGTTTTATTAGCCATTGTAGGTGGAAATTTATTTGCTGCTGTTGCAAAACTTTGACCCCTGAGCTGTAAATCTGCAGGAGTCTAGCCAGCACAACAGGAAGTGTTCTGTGAAGAGTGGTGTGTGTGTGTGTGTGTGTGTGTGTGTGTGTGTGTGTGTGTGTGTGTGTGTGTGTGTGTGTGTGTGTGTGTGTGTGTGTGTGTGAGAGAGAGAGAGAGAGAGAGAGAGAGAGAGAGAGAGAGAGAGAGTGTGTGTGTGTGTGTGTGTGTGTGTGTGTGTGTGTGTGTGTGTGTGTGTTTGGGGTGGGGAAATGGGGGTTGGGCAGAGAAGGGTGTGTGTTATGGAGTTCCCATTTTGGATTAATTCATTGCCATTTCTTTTGCAACTATTTCATCGACTCTTTGATTTGGTTCTTCATGATCTAAATGGGTAAAGACTCTGGGTCTCACTGGAAAGAGGCTGACAACTGATAGAACAGTTCTCACTTGCACCAAAACTGATACTGCAGCTACAACAGTTCTCAGTTCCACCCAAAACCAAATCCAATGGGGCAATGGGCCAATAAACACCTACATGATACCAGTACATTGTTATAATCTTCAAGCATCTCTCATTAATATTGTATAATTATTGGTGTTACTTACAGTTGTTTAACTACAGCCTAAAGTCATATTTGATTGAAAAACACTACCAATTTAACTACTAAAATGAATAAACAGTAAATCTTGGGGGCCCTTTTCAGCCTGGTTTGCCTGCCCTGTTTGCACCGGCCCTGATCACTGCCCAATCTCTGAACATGACCTCTTATAAAGGTAAGGGTGAAATACAATTAATATATCAACCCAAATATCAAAAACTGGTTCAAGCAACCAAAGGACATACACTCTCCTGTCTGTTGTGATAGATGCATGTATTTAGCATCAGCCATGAAGGCAAAGCATGGCAGACTACTTATATGATGCCTGTCTGATAACAACTACTCAAAAATGATCCTATATAATATGAGCATATGGTCTCCTTATAACATAAAGCGGACATGGAATGTATTAATGGAGTTTTGCTCCATGTTCTCTGATGTTAGCATATTCAACTTTGATTTATGAAAAATAAGCTAAAATGCCATTTTATACAACCTATTTGGATGGCACATGTGGCTATAACACCCTACTATTAGGCAAAAGCAAATGGACTATAGTTGATTTGTGACATATCACAGACAGGTTTTGTTCAAATGTACTCATTTTTAGTGTCTATTATAAGATTTACATATGGAGGGCGAAAGCAGCTAAACAAGTTTCAGGTTCGTGATAGCTCTGTGGCCTTATGCGACCTCTTTCGCAAACAGAGAGAGAGAGAGAGAGACAGAAAGACACGCACCACTGACTCTTTGCAGCCACAGGTTATTGGAGGTCTTAATGAAGATCAGAGTGTGTGAGCAGGAAGTGGCAGGCGGGTGTGGATGATTTCACCTACATCCAGTGGCATGACATTGAGCACACTTTCACAAACATGGCAGCTGATTCTCTGGTAATTTCACAGTGAAGGCAGGTGTGAATGACTTTACTAACACCTATAAATCTAGCAACAGAGCCATTCAGATAAGTGATAAAAATGGGGGCCTATTCTCCGTAAATCTGATAGTGGAGGCAGGTGTGAACGGAAGCGCTGAACACAATCTCAGAAATAGAACTGATTTTCTAGTAGTCTGCCAATGAAATCCTCACATGAAACTAGCCACTGCTAAGAAAATGTACATTGTTGACACGCAAATCATGACACCACAGGTGTGGCGTGGCTTTCCATGGAATTTTTGATTATCGGAATTTTTGATTATCGGAATTTAAGTGGTGAAATTCACACCTTTTTTTCTACTCATTTATTCCCTTTTGAATGCTAATACATTAAGTGATAAAGATGCTAAACTCCTATATTAGTGATGGTTCCAGTGAAAAGCTAAGGAAAACTTGTGTTTGTCTGTGATGAATGTTGTCATTGATGAATGCCAATTCATTCTTTGTTGATGGACAATCTTCTTATTAAAATTTAAGTGACTGACTCTATCTTGCATATTGTATCTACCTGGACTAAGGTTGAAGATTGGATCAGAGTAGCTATAGACATTGGGTAGTAGGTACGTCTTCCGGCAGCTATGAGCAGCAGTAGCAGAATAAGAGGCTCCAGTACTCGGCTCATGGTGAGTGTTGGAGCTGGTCTCATGGAGGCTGTTCTTTATAGGGAATCTACTCATAGGGGTGGGCAGTTAGTTTGCATAAACATAATTACCTCCGCCAAGGAGGCTATGTTTTCGCCAACGTGTGTGTGTGTCTGTCTGTGTGTCTGTATGTGTACAACATAACTCAAAAAGTACTGCACGGATTTGGATGAAATTGTCGGACAACATGTGTATTGGGACAAGGAAGAACTGATTCGATTTTGGTGGTGATCGGTGACCCAGAACGTCATCTGTGACCGGAGGTCTGCGCTCTCTGACCGCTTTTTGTCATGTTATCAAGGATCAATTTCATTTTAATCACTACTATGCTTTTGTCAATTTACAGGCTGAAAACATCCCTTTACAAAATGGACCATGTAATCTTTGGGAGTTTTATTATCATGAACACAGTCCAGGGCCTCCTGAGTTTCATCAGAGACACTTTGTTTTCATCTGCAGACTCCAAGTGCCTTGATGTTAGAGGAAACACTGCCCCCTACTGTGTCATGTGAAGTTAGTCACAGTAATTTGGGGAAGTAATTTATATTATTAATGAAAATAGAATTTATATTATAAATATTAATTAATTAATATAGTAAGTCATAAATGTTTTCCATTAGATAGACCCAGATTAATATGATTACATTATTACATACATTTTACATTATGCATTTCATGTATGGATTTCCTGGGAAGAAAATGTTATTATGCTATTCATTTCCTTTAAAAAAAAAAAAAGTTAATATCATGATAGGAATACAATGGCCTTGTGATTTGTTACATCACTATGATATAGGGCAACGGTTTAATTTGGTTATGTGATGAAATGAGTTGAGGGTTTTTGATCAGCCTTGGTGCTTCCTCTTTCACTGTGGCTCTCGGGCACAGTAATAAACAGCCGTGTCCTCAGTCTTCAGGCTGTTCATCTGCAGATACACCTGACTCTTCCCATCATCTCTTGAGATAGTGAACCGCCCCTGAATAGCCTGAGCGTGATAGACATATGATGAGCCACTGTATATGCTCGCAATCCATTCCAGTCCTTTCCCAGGAGCCTGCCTGATCCAAGCTAGATAGCGGCTACTAATTGTTAATCCAGCAGCTGTGCAGGTCAGTTTGTGAGATCCGCCAGGACTGATGACCACTGGACCAGATTCAGTCAGAGTCTGACCATGGCCACCTGAAAAAAAAGCAATGCTATGAAAACAGTAATTGTAACTACATTCATTTTTATTGATGCATTGTTAAAAAAAAATGTCTCACACCTGTTAAGCAGAGAGCCAGCAAAGTTGATACAATCATTAAGTCCATGTCTGCGGCGTGGGAGTGTGTCATGTTCCCTTACGCTATAAGATATGTATTCTGAAATGAGTCTGGTTTTGCATGGCTCCTTCCTGATTGGAGGGACAGGGTAGATTTCTTTAATGCAGCGGTCTCAAACTCAAATGAGCTGGGGGCCACTACTGTCAACATTGTCTGACTGGAGGGCCACCTCAGGCATCCAATTGCATTTTTTTTATTATTATTATTTTATTTAATACGTTTATTTAACAGGGACCTGCATATTTCCTTTGCAATTATTATTATTTATTTATTTTAATCTATGAGATATTCAATATTAGGCCTATATCACATCATTGAATGCATAGCCTACTAGAACAAATGTCAATATTTAGGAGATTGTCTTGAATCTGGTAATATAAGAGTCATGATAAAGGTATTCTGTATTCAACAATTTGCAACAATATATGTGCTGACAATATTGTATTAATTATGATAATTATGAATATTAAATATAATTTATTGCTAATTTGGATCTTGAGACAACATTTTTAACATCTGTCCTGACAAACAGTTAGGCTACTTAAAGTTAGTCCTGACAAACAGCTAAAAACAACTTTCACTATGGAAGAGAATTCATCTATTTTGGTATGACACTGTTGAAGACAATGCAGAAATTTTATATGATTTCAAGATCGGATTACTCGGAGACCGCTAATCACAAAGACGACTGCTATGTGCCATTGTAATCTGTAGGATTTCCTGTTTATTTTGATATGTGTATTGCCATAGTTAATCTGTGAGATATTGCGCAAAGAACAATGTATGACATGGAGCAGAACTGTATTGGTGATCATAATTTTAATACATATTCAACGCTAATTATCTTGCGAAGTGTTCATCACAGCACTGTTGGAATGGTCAGTTTGTGCAGATTCCAATGATGCCCTTATTATTTTGGTACGATTAGAACGCCGCAAGTAGCGTGACGGAGAAGAACGGGTGCGCTGCCGTCGAGATGTTTGCGTCTCTCTCCAGGGCCGGATTGCGTTATAATTTTGCCAACAGCCCGCGGGCCGGATCTGGGCCGGGAGTTTGAGACCCCTGCTTTAATGTATGTATGTAAAGTATGTACCCAGCAGTTCTTCATGTGTCCAGATGTTTGTTCATGTTTGATTTAACACAGGCCTACACATACATTGCAGTCCACTTGGCTGGGGATCTGCACAGTTGAAATGTGTTGTATTGATCATAAAGATGTGTACTGCACAGTCAGGTCGCCCTTTAATTCTAAAGCCTTTAAAAATACTTTATACATAATGTGGTGTTGTTGAATTATGTTTTGGTGTGCAAAGATAGATGTAAATTGATCAATCTCTGTTTTGGAAACATGTTTTACAGCTGTCTTTGCAGGACTTTTTCTTGAAGTCTAAAGTTGGATGGTGTCACTGGGGATAGTGGGGAAACATAGCTGTGCAGCAACTTGCCTTATTCTTATTCTTATTATTTTAAATGCATATTTTTTTTTCAATGAATCTGCTGTTTTTAAAACACTAGAATCACATTCATAAGTAGCGATAATGCATTTAAGAAGTCTTGTGTTACCTTCTAAGCCTTTAGGCCTACAACTCAGTGTCACAAATCTTAAGGAAGCTAGATTATTCTAATATAGCCTATAAAGCTTAGATTTGTTAATTGCCCTTTGAAATGCCCAACTCCCCATGCCAATGAAAGAAGAGTTTCAATCACTTATAATGCATACAATGTGTAGTGTATGATGGGAATTACACTAAGCCTATATGTATTTGCTCAATGGTGTATAGTCTGGCACAGTTAACATAGAGTTTAGGTAGACCTCCCCTCCATCTGTCTGTCATTCTGGACTATACATTAGTATAGACTCCTGCGTTTTTTTCCTCCTGAGTTTTTGTTCTAATGATAAGGGTGTTCGTACCACAGTGACTGTCGGGCACAGTAATACACAGCTGTGTCCTCAGTCTGTAAATTCTGGCCCTGTAGGGTAACAGTGCTGCTGGAGGTGTCTCTGGAGATGCTGAACTTGTTCTTCAGTTTATCACTGTAATATGTGCCCCCACTGTAGTCAATGGCTGCAACCCACTCCAGTGCTTTTCCTGCAGGTTGCCGTATCCAATGTGTGTAGTAACAGCAGCTAGACAATGAATACTGTACCGTACAGGTAAGACTCACAGCCTGCCCAGGTTGTGTTATCAAAGAACCCGGTTGAGTAAGAACGTCATCACTCCTCACACCTGTAAAAGACACATGTAAGAACAGAAACTTTTCTGATGACACAAGAATATTCCTATTTCTCCTTTGTGACTTTGGGGACTTACATGAGGTTGCCAGCAGGAATAACAATGCTACAGGGACCATTATGGTTTGTGTCAGAACAGAACTGTTGGGAGCTGCTGTGCACTGGATGGTGAGGAGAGGCCCGAACCTTATTTATATGGAAGGAGGACAGGTTCATTTTTGAATATGGAAATGAGTCAGGAAGAAAAACGATGTTTGTGAATACTGTATTCAGTTCTCTGTAAATCAGTTCTCTGCAGATCATATGGCTCTTGTGTATTATGTGCTTGTTTTTGTTGGACATAGTTGTTTTGTAACAACAAAGTATAAAAACATTTCGAAAGATAGGTGTATGAGGAATACAGTACTTGGGAAGCGTTTTAAAGTATTAATAATAATCAAATAATTCACTGCCTCTACCAGATAATGTTTTTGCTGGTATTCGTTCGTTCTTTTGTCTCATTGTGTGCAAAATAACAACATATTAGCAAGAAACATGCTTGCATACTGGAGTTGATCTGAAAAGGAGTGATCCTATTGCTTTGGTGTGATGTACACTCTCTGAGTGCTCTTCTTTATTCATTACAGTTATGTAATTAAATAATTTAACAATTAAAATGATAAACTGACCATTTATTTACTGTCTTATGTGCAGAAACATGAAGAAATTAATAAGAACAAAACAATTTTCTCATACCAACAAGGCCACTTAATGTCTACTGGGAATTAGCATCTCTTTAGAGACATAAGTGACTGTAGTTAGGTGCCTAAATTCAACTGTCTGTAAATGTTTTTGTACAGCTGGTTGTATTAGTTTAACCACTGTGACTCTCTGGCACAGTAATAGACTGTAGTGTCTTCAGTCTTCAGCTGGGTCAAATGCAGGTAGAAACTGGAGCTGTCTTTAGATGCAGTGAATCGGCCTTGGACTGTCTGGGCTGTGCTCTTGCTACTGTCAGTATAGTGGTACATGAGCCATTCCAGTCCTTTGCCTGGAGTTTGGCGAATCCAGTGCATAGTATAATCACCCACATTAAATCCACTGCAGGCACAGGTCAGTTTAAGAGTTCCTCCTGGAGTCGCCATCACGGACTGCTGAGACTGGGTGAGCACAATCTGACCTCTGATCACTGAAAAGAAAAGTTTAAATGGTCACCCGTGACAGACACATTACACTTTATACTAAATTGAATTCGTGGTAGGCCTTGATATTGTACTCAGGGGTGGCAGATTCCAACAGCAGCAGCAGGACTACAGGTAACATGACTGCTGGGGTGTACTTCTTCTCTACCTCTGGGCTGAAATACAGACTGATTGACTGACTCACTGCTTCTTAAATAGGAGTGCTATTTGCATTTACACATACAGTACAGGCGATTTCTTGTAAATACTAAACACAGCTGTAACTTGTTTTCCGCCTCCTCCTCATTCATTCATTTTGTGTAACAGCAAACGTCATCCGCCATTATCCCTTACACTCAGTAGGACAATAGCAGCATTTCTTTTGAACAGAAAATTAAACACTATGGTCACACAGTGATGAGCACAGGTATACTACAAAAAACAAAAAACATGACTTTTTTTCCAATTAATTATGATTCATCTCAAATTGCCATTGTGATTCATTTAACTTTTTGTTTAAATCAATTGACTGTGTGCTAAAATGATAGGCCTATTTTGAATGACTTTGAATGAAACAGTTCTCACAAAATGTGCCTGACTGACTCCAAACTATGCAACTATACAAAAACTATGCCCATTTGATTATCTTTAAAACAATAAAATATTTGACATTTTCACTCCATCTGACATGAGACCAAAGAGATGAACATTGGACAAGTGATAGGACCATATTTATGTAGGCCTACAGTAAGTTATGGATAAAAAGAGGTCTCTGTCCAAACCTTTCTCATATGATTTATGTGAGAACACAGCCCTCTAGATGTCTTCTCTTGTGAAACAGTTCATCAGGTTGATTTCACATTTTATTACAGTGTTTTTGGCTGATCTGAGATCATGATAAAATAGAGGTGAAATGACTTGTTGTTGATATATCATGCGTGGGTACATACACAATAGGCAATGGCACCAATTGTTATTGATTAATTATTTATATTTACATCTTCCAGAAGTTTTTGTTCAAGCCTAAAGTTGTTTTGAGTCACTGTGAGTAGCGGGCACAGTAATACACAGCTGAGTCTTCAGGCTGCATGTTTTGCCCTTGCAGAGTTACTGTCCTGGAAGTGTCTCTGGAGACACTGAACTTGTTTTTTAACGAGTCCTTATTTGCTGTGCTTCCACCAGTCCAAATAATATTGATCCACTCCAAACCTTTTCCTGCTGGCTGTCGAACCCAAGTTGTGGCATAATCAGTGAGAGAATAAGAGACCTTGCAATTGACAGTCATCTGTTGTCCAGGCTGGATTATCATCGTGGCTGGTTGTGTAAGGTCATCAGCCTGAGTGCCTGCAGAACAGAAAAATCAACATTTCCCTTTAGGTGACGACACTTTATATGAAGCCAAGCAAAACACACTAATTCTGTTTTCACTTGACTGTTACATACCATACATACTGTACAGAGACACAAGCAACAGAAGACTTGACAGAAACATGGTGTATTACAGAATCAGATCTTGGCTCTGTAACTGACTAGAACTCTCAACTGCTGATTAGCTCATAGCTAATCATGTCTTTATTTGTAGAAAGATGGAGGGGAGGTTACAAATCATATCCAAATCATTATGATCATGTGCTTTTTTGTGAGCATGCTGCCCTCTACAGTAGATGTTTGCACTTACCAAACTTGAAGAGAGAATATAATTAATGCATTACTGATGACTAGTATAGTATTTTTGATATGCATTGTTTTAGCTGGGCATCTTCCTTTTTGAGTGACTTTTATTTATGTGTAAACATTTTTGATAATGACTGATGACCCAAAAGGTGAAGCCTCAACAATGGAACTCACTTGGTTTTGAAGAGTTAATCTTCAGAGTAAAAAATGAATAAATAAACAAAAAAAAGTAATAAAATAATTTAAATTTTAATGATCAAACTCAATAAATCAGGCCAAAGCAACCAACTTGAGTTGGAATTAATATAAAGTTTATATTATATATATTTCTGTAAATTAATGGACTTCAAAGGCTTTGCATCTCACTCTTCATACATCTTGGTAGATCAATCACATTACTCTGAACAGAGAGTTGTCTATCAGGGTGCTGAGGCTCCTTAGAGCTCAATCTTTCAGTCATGGCCAGATAGAACAGTTAAATGTTAGAGTTAGTCTGGCTAGTATAATTATTCCTGATGCTATAGTTTGGCTTGCCAGGCTAGTATAGCCTACATTACTTAAATACCCAAGGCTCAGGGCATGGCCTTTGTTCATGTAATGTAAGTGGTAACAAAGTGGTAACTAAAAGTGATTTATTAGCCTCATAATGAAAGAGGAAACGAGATAAGCAATTTGACACTGATGCATGTTTATATTCAGTGTTGGGTAGTAACGAGTTACATGTAACGAAATTACGTAATTTAATTACAAAATAAAAGTAACAGTAATCAATTACAGTTACTTTGAAAAAATGTGTAATTGAATTACAGTTACTTCAAGAAATATTCAGAATTACAATTTTAGTGACATGATCCCAATATCATCTGCAGAAACATTGGCTAAGTGTGCTTCATGTAAATCCTTCTATATCCTTTATTTACGACTAAATGTCACTACTACAGCTAAAATACACTATGCTAATATAATTGTTTCTACTGTCATGTTGGCAACACTACTCACTTGTAAGTTTCAGTAGCAAGGAGGCCTGACTGTCAGACAGAAACTACAACATAGGCCTGTAGCCCATTGCCAGATATAAAAATGAGCTCAGGTGCACACATACTTTATGAGCAATCTCAGACAAACACCTGCTTATTCAGTGATGTTCACCAAGTATTTTAACTATTTGCTCGTAGTGAATTCTGACACTTCTGTGGGAGTTAAAAAGAATTTTTGCAATGTCAATGGTGAATAATAGGACTGTGTGACAGTTAACATTGCCAGGATTCAAAAACTCAAAATTGCTTGAAAAAAAAAAAAAAAAAAAAAAAAAGGTCAAAAATGTCAAAATTTATTAAAGTAATCAAAATAGTTACACTACAATTACTATTTCAAAGGGGTAACTTGTAACTGTAACGCATTACATTTCTAAAGTAACCCAACACTGTTTATATTAACGTGTTGAAGTAGCCTGACATAGCCCGCCCATAATACGAATGTTCATCCGTATCCATGGTCTGGGAACGGTCCTCTGGGGCGTGTTTACATCGGTAGAGAGTCTACCGGCCAATAAGCGAAGCTGATTAGATGAACAGCAGTATTATGGTCGGGCTATGTAAGGCTAGTGTTAAAGAGCAGAATACTATTGCCTACTATTTCTGTCTGAATGTTTTCTGTTATTCAACACAAGTGGTAAGTTAGAGCAAGAACCATTGGATTTTTCTTGTTCTGTGCCTGGTTTTGTACTATAGACTTGTAGTCAAGACCGCTTAGACCAAGACCAAGACAATACCAAGACCAGAGGCTAACAAGACCGAGACAAGACCAAGACCAGAGGCTAACGAGACTGAGACGAGACCGAGACCGAGACAAATTGAGGCCAAGACCGAGACCGAGACCGGAAAAAAAAAAAAAGTAGACTAGGCTATGTTGGAAGTTATAACTTGATTTGAGAAAACTTTTGTTAATATTCAACCCATATTAGAGAATACTATTTAAACTGTTGGCAACAATGTGGATAGGGATAGCAGCAATGCGGGCAGAAAAGTCAACTCCATTACATTCAATTTTATGTTGGCTACGTTGGCCTTGCTTCCACTGGTCTCACCACACTACCAAAATATCATATTTTATTTCATATTTTACAAAAACAAATATACAGTTTAAATTTGCACTTTTAAAGTAGGCTAGGCTCAGCACAAAATTAAGCTCTATACTTTTCTGAGATGCATTTCATTCATATTTGCCCATAACTGCTTATTTGGATTTCTTAAAGTTGGCAACCCAACCAGGCCTACCAGTATACTCTGTCTATACCAAAGATTCTATAGGCTAGGCTACTAGGCCTACTTCTTTGTTTAATTGAATATTAATTTAACATGGCCTGAGTTAATTTCGAGGACATACAATACAAGGATAAGCTAGCCTACTTTGTGAGGTGACAATGCTGGTGTTCACAGTTTTGGGCAGCCTGCACTTTTACCAGAGTGTTTGATCTGCTTTTACTGCTAGAATGCAAAACCCGGAGCGGATTATCAGCGGTATACATTCGCTATTCCATCAAGTGGAATGGATTCTTTCGGGATGCAATAAAGACAACTTTGAGAATACATTAGCGGCGTTCATTTATTTATCGCCCGATAAGAGTCTGGGCCGCCACTAATCACAATCTATTTATTCACATTCATAATATTCTCCCATAAACTTTGGAGGCAAGTGGACATAAGATTACAATGCATTGCTCAATTTACTTTAGGGTGAAATGCATTTTTATTTCCATTCGTCCTGCATGAAGCTCTTAATGATAAAGTGATTTGATGAGTGAGAGTTCGAAATATTCCCACGCTCCACTGTTTCACTTACACCGTTTGTCCTATAAATCTTGCGATCAGGAAAGACTTAATTTCACTCGCAAGTGATTTGACATCATTCACAAGAGTCCATGAACCATTAAATACAGGAGTTTTTAGGATGTCTGTGTCTCGTTGGCCTACACTAAATTTAACAAAATGAAAGATGAAAGATTTAATTCCCATACATTTGAGATCACGTTAACTAGCATGACACCTTGCTCAGCCATAACACATGCCTACGCGAACATTCCACAATTAATTAGGCTGCATTTTGCGAATTGAAAGTAAACTTTTAGGAGAGTAATTTAGAGCTAGGGCTACATCTGTCACTGAAAGAGACCGGCCCATAAATGCATCTAGCCTTGCGCTGCTGCTGCAGCTAGGGGCGTCTTCTGTGCGCCCTCACTTTCGTTTTGGTGCGTCTCGGTGTTTATAGGCTAAATTTAAATTTAAATAATTTAAATCGGAAACTCGATCTCGTTAAAATATATATTTATTGCATTTATTTATCTTGCCTTGGTCCAAGACAAGACCAAGGGATCCGAGACCAAGACAAGACCAAGACAATAGGCTGTCAAGGCCAAGACGAGACCGACACCACGTAAAATTGGTCTCGAGACCGGTCTCGAGACCAAGACCGGTCTCGAGACATACAACTCTATTGTACTATGTGGGTTTTTGTATGTCTCACTGGGCACTTGTGTCAATGTGGCTCTCGGGCACAGACAGCAGTGTCTTCACTCTGTAGGCTGTTCATCTGCAGATACACCTGCTTCATGCCGTTGTCTCTGGAGATGGTGAATCTCCCCTCAACAGCTTTGGAATAGATTATGGTTCCTCCACTTGGTGCTGATATGTGTGACACCCATTCTAGCCCTTTGCCCTGAGGTTGCCGAATCCATGATATATCAGCATAAGTATCACTTATCCCAGAATAGGTGCAGGTCAGTTTGTGGGAATCTCCAGGTTTAATTACCACTGATGCCGACTCTGATAATGTCTGTGTCTCACCACCTGAAAAGAAAACAAATGTTTCCCAGCTCAAAGTTGATATACTCTAATAAGCTTTTCTTACAATTTTACCTGTTATATTTTTTACCCCGCAATTTTTCTCAAATGTGATTACCTGTTATAAATACAGATATCAAAATCACACAGATCATATTCATCTTCAGCTTGAGAAGTCCTTCTGAATGGCTTGTGTAGAATGGAGCACGGCTACAGAGAGAGAGAGAGAGAGAGAGAGAGAGAGAGAGAGAGAGAGAGAGAGAGAGAGAGAGAGATAGTACCTACAGTATATGAGGTCAGTCTTTATTTGCATCAGTGCCACCTGTTTATGGACAAAGGAGGAGTTTGCTAGTGAAGTCTGAATTCACTCCCACTCTATTAGACTTGAGGTGAATATTTGTCACACATACATGAATGAATACCATTTGTTTTATAATGAACAAATGTTTCATAGCCTGTTTATTAAATTGTTCCAAAAGTAGACACCTTGTTAGGGCGTTTTAGATACCAAACATCTGGTTTAGGTGTCATGTTAGATTCTCCTAAAATTGACTCTGATCCATTTTCTCCAATCTCTTGATAAAATGTGTAAAGAAATATTTTGATGAGACAAGACTGCCCTCTGTAGGCTCTAAAAAGGATCAACATAAAGGAGAGGCAAGGAAGCACTTTTTAAATTAGCCCTGGGTTGTTTTTGTACAGCATGATATTCCCTTGAGTGAATGTTTGCCTCGAGCACAGTAATATAAAGCAGTGTCTTCAGCTAGGCTGTTCACTAGCAGGTTCAGATACAAGTAGCCTAGTTGGAGTTTCTGGTAATGACTTTGAATTAGTGACTACTTTAAAATCTTCAGGTAATAGTATTTTAATGATGACTTCATTATTAATTTACATTGATGTAACACAGTGATTAAAAAGCCATACAGAATAAATACAATAAATTAGAATTAAAATAATAACAGTTCATGTAGTTCATAATTGCTCATTTGGACTAAAAAGAGTGTCTTTAAAATATGGGATTTTGTATCTCAAGGATCCTGTTTTTGGGTCATGAAGAATGGAATTCTGGGAAATGTAGTATTGAGTATCAGGTTTACATGTCAAATATAATGTGCAACTAATTATGCAATATGTGAATTTCTGGAGATGTAATTTCATTAGAAAAGTGGAATGTAAGCTGTGAAGTTTATTATTTTGAAGCTGGAATGTAAATGTATTTTATTTTACTGTGTTAGACTTTCTAGAATGTTTCTAGAGGTGAAAGGTCACAAACCGCGCGAAAGAGACTGAGAGAGACGAGAGAAGAAGCACCTAGAATGGAGGCTGCTGCGGTCTTCGCGGTGCAATGTTTATGTAGAATGTGATTAACATTTTAGTTTGCATTGAAAGTGTATTCGGACTGAATGTACTACACTACGCGAACGTCGGAGACTGTGGAACTTTTATCGTTTGAGTGAATTTATCGTTTGGAAGACTTAACGTGAGTGACTCTGCAAAAGCCTTTGAAGTTAGCTATCCATGCTAAGCGCATCGAGCAAGACTTCCATTGCTACTCGCGGGGAAACTGCGTGGATTCATCGAGCTGCTGGATGTTCCTGATTGCCTTCCCGAGGGGGATATTCGAGTGTCATCGCTACAGAGACTGCCATTGTTGCTGGTGAGGTGAACTACCTACGCTACGCGAGCAATTTGGATTAAGGTACAAAACTTTTATTTTATTTGGCTCATTCAGAGTGAAGCAGCCATATTGTTTTGGGCTACACCGACCACAAGCATCGCTCCAGGCCTGCAACGTTTGGGTTAAACTGAGTAATATTGCCGGCTGGGACTGGGGTGTGTGTGTGAGTGTGCGTGTGTGTATGGGCCCTCAGGTTTGTTTTCAATTGAATTGTGTGTGCTAATGCTTTATATTTGAATGCTTTTTGATAGCCTATGGCTATTGAGGTGCGTTAGCCTAGTGTCAGATTAAAGGTGACATTTGGAGATTTAGGTTAAAGGTACATTTTGATATTTTATTTAAAGGGTACATTTAAGGTATTTTGAATACTTAAAGAGTATTTTGGTATTTTGTTTTATTTCATTTAAAGGTATTCTAGGAATACTTCTTTTGTGTTTTTGTATTTAAAACGTTGATATTTCATACTTTTTGGTTAATTTAAAACATTTAATATTTAAAACTTGAACATTTAAAAACTATTTTCTTTATTCAGTAAAGATATTCTTATTTAATATCTAAGAAGTTGTCTTTTGAGTGTTATTGACATATTTCAAGTGTTATGTAATTAAGATAGCATTGCATAAGGGTAATTAAGAGTAAATACACACAGGTTGAAATAATAGTTTATTACACATAGTACATACATTTAAAAGGGACGACGAACTATCAAAGTAAGTTATTAAAGGGTTACTTAAAAGAACCCAGGAGCGCTCCCATAAGGGCAAAGATACAGTCAAGGGGTGCTACACAAAATGGAGGCACCGCTGGGATAGTTTGTCCCAAGTCCCTTATTGTTTCATTATTGATGCAGAAGAGTCCTTAGCTGAAGTTTTTGTGTTTGCTATTGAATTTGAATTATGGCTGAAGGAAGTGATTCTATTACACAAGAGGAGCTTGTGAATTGGTGTAAGGATGCTTTGATTGATACAGCTCATGCATTTGTATTGATTGGCGTTCCCGCTGATGCTGAAGTAGCGTTACTGGAAAGCACCGCCGAAAGTGTAAAAGTTTTTGGCAGAGTTCGTGTTAGAGCTACCAAGTCTGGTCCAACTACGGCTAGTAAGTTGGTTTTATGTGAATGTCGCGAGAAGATAGATCCAAGTCGTGTGCCGTCTGAAGTTTTGCCGACAGGGGGTACGCAGGCATGGAAGATTGAAGTTGTCAGAGACATGGTATCTGCCCCTAATGATTTTGAAACAAAGTTCAAGAAACTTCTACAAGATGAAGGCAAGTCTTTGACTGATATTCAAACAATGCTTTCTCCTCTTTCGGTCAGTTCGCCAGAAGCTGTTATCCGTGCTGTTGGAGAGCTTTTGGAAAAGAACAAGAAGTCCAGTGAGGGCACAGCTTACAGAAGATTAAGAGTGTTCTCTGGTGTAGTGCCTACTCCTGCTGGAGAGGAAACCATGGAGAATTGGATGGAACAAGCAAAGCTTATGATTTCTGAGTGTGATTGCACTGAAAAAGAAAAACGCAAACGTATTGTGGAAAGTTTAAAGGGCCCTGCTCTTGAGATTATCAAAGCAGTGAGATTGTCAAGTGATGATGCTAGTGCGTCAGATTATCTTGTAGCGCTGGAAAGTGCGTTTGGGACTTCAGAGTCCGGCGAAGATTTGTATTTTGCCTTTAGACTACTTCGCCAGAACCCTGGTGAGGCTTTGTCTGAGTTTCTCCGTCGAATGGAAAAGTCATTGACAAAAGTAGCGCAGAGAGGCGGATTGCCTGCTGCACAAGTGGATAGAGCGAGAGTTGAGCAGTTGATTAGAGGAGCTGTTGAGTCCGACATGATGCTGTTACAGCTACGACTGAGGGAAAGAAAAGAATCTCCTCCAACTTTCTTGAGTCTACTCAACGAGATTCGTGAGGAAGAGGAGAATGAGGCCAAAAGACGTAAGCTTGATGTGACGACAAAACCTGCATTTCCTCAAGACGTCTCAGAGCCGAAACAGACAGACATTCAAGCATTGAAGGCTGAGGTCAAAGAGCTACGTGCTAAGCTTGAAGAGTCACGTAAGGCACCTACGACTCCCAAAGCCTCAGAGCCTAAAGTCAAGACCTCTCCCAAGTGTGATGAGAAGCAACCAGCCACTGAGGTGCAAGAGCTAAAAACTCAACTACAGCAATTGCAACAGCAGCTGACTGTCATGAGTGTAGAGCGCAGTGCACCACTTAGACAAAAACCACCTCAGCAACCCGCTGTGAGTTCAAGTGACAGAAGTAGACCAACAGTGAACAGAGATGACTTCTTTTGCTATCGGTGTGGTGGTGACGGACACATCGCCAACAGATGCCAAGAGCCTGAAAATCCATCTGAAGTCATTCGAAAGCTACTTCGCTCTCTGAAGAGACTTAAAGATGAGAAAAGCCAAACCCAGACAGAGAGTAGTGATACTGCTTTATCCCGAAAGAGTCATATCAGTGAAGCTGCTCCAAGCAACATTCCTAGTGGGTTGGTAGGACCTGCCTCCACTATGTCTGTCAAGATAAATGGCCATGAATGTAAAGCGCTGTTAGACAGTGGATCTCAAGTGACGATAATATTTGACAAGTGGTACAAGAGATTCTTACCAAAAGTGCCGATTCATCCGATCACAGGTCTAGCGATATGGGGATTGAGTTCATCCAGCTACCCTTACCAAGGCTACATAGTAGTAGATGTCGAATTTCCTGCTACTTTGACTGGAGCGTGTGAGACTCTCTCTGTGTTAGCTCTAGTTTGCCCTGAGCCAAGTGGTCCAGACCACATTCCTGTTATCATCGGAACGAATGCAAACGTGTTTCACCGCTTAGCCTCTCTATGCCAAGATGCTAATGTTTCAGAGCAGACTCATTCTCTGAGGATACTACCACAGACACCAGTGTTGAAGCTTTCAAAACCTCAACAGATGGACATGGAAGAGCCCATTGGTGAAGTCAGGTGGATGGGTCCAGGTCCTCTAACTGTCCCTGCCAGAGGCGAAAGATCTGCCATCTGCAAAGTTGAATGCAAGCAACCACTGAGAAGAGACATAGTGATGGTAGAGACTCCACCCTCTGTGACGCTGCCTGCTGGTGTGATTGTTCAGCCGGTGGTCCTATCATCTTCTGACCTGAATGTCAACAGTTTCAATGTTCTGATAAGGAATTAGACTCTGAAAGAAACAACTATGTTGGCTGGTACAGTCATTGCTCATGTGTTCCCCACTGACACAGTTACTTCGGCTGAAAGACCCAAGTCTACAGCAAAGGTCCTTGATGCTGAATTGTTTGACTTCGGTGATTCTCCAATTCCAGAGGTCTGGAAGAAGAGGTTGCGTCAGAAGCTGTCCAACCGAGGAAACGTGTTTTCACTCGATGAGTGGGATGTGGGTCTTGCCAAGGGCGTCGAACACCACATAAGACTCAGCGACCCCAGACCATTCAGAGAGCGATCCAGACGCATAGCCCCGGCAGACATTGATGACGTACGCCGTCACCTGAAAGACCTGCTGGCAGCGGGCATCATCAAAGAATCAAGAAGTCCCTATGCGTCCCCGATAGTAATTGTGAGGAAGAAAAACGGAACAGTGCGCATGTGCATTGATTATCGCACATTGAACAACAGAACAATCCCAGATCAGTACACCACTCCAAGGATTGACGATGCCTTAGATTGTCTATCCGGCAGTCGTTGGTTCTCAGTGTTGGATCTGCGGAGCGGGTATTACCAGATACCCATGGCTACTGAAGACCAAGATAAAACAGCTTTTATCTGCCCTCTGGGTTTCTACGAATTCCAGAGAATGCCTCAAGGTATAACAGGAGCTCCGGCTACTTTTCAACGTTTGATGGAGAGAGCCGTGGGTGACATGCATCTGCTCCAGGTGATTGTTTACCTTGATGACGTGATCGTATTCGGACGTACCTTAGAGGAGCATGAAGAAAGACTTCTCAAAGTGCTCGACAGACTGGAAGAATGTGGCCTGAAGATATCCCTGGATAAGTGCCAGTTTTGTCAGTCACAAGTGAAGTATGTTGGACATATTGTGTCTGCCTCAGGAATTGCCACTGACCCAGAGAAAGTGAGTGCCGTTAAGAACTGGAAGATGCCGACAGACCTAAGATCTCTGAGGTCATTCCTCGGATTCTGTGGCTATTATCGCAGATTTATCCAGAATTATTCTGCCATAGTCCGACCACTCACAGAGCTTACAAAAGGTTACCCTCCAACCCGGACTGGATGCAAGATTGCACAGGAAAAGAAGTCCTACTTCAAGGAAGGAGAGCCTTTTGGTCAGCGCTGGGACGAGGAGTGCACCAAGGCGCTCAATGACATCATTTACCGCCTGACGCATGCCCCAGTGTTGGCATTTGCCGATCCAGCCAAACCATATGTGCTCCACGTTGATGCTAGTCTGAATGGCTTAGGCGCTGTTCTTAATCAAGAATACCCTGAAGGTCTCAGGCCTGTAGCATATGCAAGCCGCAAGCTAAGTGCCTCTGAGCAGCGTTACACCATTCATCAGTTAGAATTTCTCGCGTTAAAATGGGCCGTCGTGGACAAATTTCACGATTACCTGTATGGGGCAAAGTTTACAGTGAGAACGGATAACAATCCGCTCACTTATGTCTTAACCAGTGCCAAGCTCAATGCAACTGGTCACAGGTGGTTGTCAGCCCTTGCCACCTATGATTTCAAAGTTCAATACCGCCCTGGTAGACACAACATTGACGCTGATTTGCTGTCACGTCAATTGCCGTCCATCCATGTGTCACCAGATTGGAAAGAGATTTCTCCCCATGGAGTTAAAGCCATTTGCCAGATAGCTGCCCCTGGCGAACACTCCAATGGACGTCTCATTGATCAGCTAGGAGCTAACTCCCAAAGTGTCCCTAGTGTCTATGCCTGTCCGACACAATTGGAGCTGAGCAACCTAGAACAGTTGAGCCACAATGACCTGCGTAAAGCACAAGATCAAGACCCAGTCATTGGCCCTGTAAAACATGCAATCGAGACTGGTCAGCTACAGTCTATGGCCAAGACTCAAGACCAAAGTGTTTTGCTACTGCAAAGACAAAGTCCTAAGTTGATTATCAAGAATCATCTGAGAAATACCATCTGATGGTCATGCATTCTCTTCACGATGATTCTGGTCACCTAGGAGTTGAAAGGACTAGTGAACTCATCAAGGATAGATTCTACTGGCCGCGAATGTCCACACAGATCGAAGATTACATCAAGAACTGTGGGAGATGCATCGCCAGGAAGACGCTTCCTCAACGAGCTGCACCCCTGAGTCAAATCACGAGCACAGGTCCTCTAGACTTGGTGTGCATAGACTTCTTGTCTATAGAGCCAGACTCAAGAGGTATTGCAAATGTACTGGTCGTAACAGATCATTTCACTCGCTACGCCCAAGCGTTCCCTTGCAGAGATCAAAGAGCTATAACCGTGGCCAAGACCCTGTTTGAAAAATTCTTTGTGCATTATGGCTTACCTTCGCGTATTCATTCTGATCAGGGCAGAGACTTTGAAAGTCGCCTTAATAAAGAACTACTTGGGATGCTAGGTATCCGAAAGTCAAGAACATCGCCTTATCATCCGCAAGGAGATGCACAGCCTGAACGTTTCAACAGGACGTTGTTGTCCATGTTGGGAACTTTAGATCCTGCCAAGAGGTCACGATGGAGTCAGAGCATCAGTGAATTAGTCCATGCGTACAATTGTACGAAAAACGAAGCTACTGGCTATTCGCCATATCTACTCATGTTTGGTAGAGAAGCCCGTATGCCGATTGACATCTGTTTCAATACTTCCGCTGATGGGAAAGAGCCTGTAAAGTACCAGCAGTATGTTGAAAGCATGAAGAGGGATCTTCAGAATGCATATAAGCTTGCTTCTGATGCTTCACAGAAGAGTCATGAAAGAAACAAGAAATACTACGACAAGAGAGTGAAACATCAAACTCTGGAACCAGGAGACAGAGTGTTGATTAAGAATCTTGGATTGACTGGAAAACACAAGTTACAAGACAGATGGAATTCCTTGCCATATATTGTGGTGAAGAAGTTTCCAGACTTACCAGTGTATCGCCTGAAACCGGAACGAGGTACAGGAGGTATACGAACGCTACACAGAGACCACCTATTGCCGATAGGAGAGTCTGTGAGGTTCCCGGCTCCAGAAGAAAAGAAACAAGAGCCTGGTAGACCTTTGACCAGAACCCAGACCGAACAGAGACGGGTAAGAAAGGAAGCCAGGAATGATGAAGTCCAAGAAGAAGAGAGACAGGAGTTTGAAGAGTCTTCATCAGATGAAGAGTATGGAGGACACTATTTCTCTGTCAGTGATGATGTGAGGGAGATGTTCCGAATTCCACCATCTGCAGCGACTGAGCGAGAACCCTCAGATGCAAGAGCCACAGAGCCTATTCTCTTAGAGGAGGATCAAGCTCAAGATGTTCCAGAACTTGAGGAGACTCAAGTAGAAGAGGATAGAAGTCTTCAGCTACCTCCAGACCCCGTGGTGGTCACAGAGTCTGAAGGGGGAGAAAATCTTCCTGCCATGGATGTAGTTGATGATGATCCACCTGTGGAAATGCCACTTGCAGACCCTCTCTGTGACGAACGTCCCAGGAGACAGGTTCGGCCTGTGACAAGATTTACCTATGATGAGCCAGGAAAACCGGTAGATAGGCCGCTTACTGTGGTTCACAAGGGTATGGTTGTTCACATTAGTAGTCCCTTGTCTGAAAAGAAGAGGTGTAAAACCCTTTGGTGTCATCCTATGGCCCAATGTTCCCAGTGTGCTATTAGAAATCCAAACCCTGTAAGGAAAGGCCTTATTCATGTTTAGGGCTTTAGCGCATGAGGACATGCTAACCTTCAGAAGGGGGAGGGTGTAACACAGTGATTAAAAAGCCATACAGAATAAATACAATAAATTAGAATTAAAATAATAACAGTTCATGTAGTTCATAATTACTCATTTGGACTAAAAAGAGTGTCTTTAAAATATGGGATTTTGTATCTCAAGGATCCTGTTTTTGGGTCATGAAGAATGGAATTCTGGGAAATGTAGTATTGAGTATCAGGTTTACATGTCAAATATAATGTGCAACTAATTATGCAATATGTGAATTTCTGGAGATGTAATTTCATTAGAAAAGTGGAATGTAAGCTGTGAAGTTTATTATTTTGAAGCTGGAATGTAAATGTATTTTATTTTACTGTGTTAGACTTTCTAGAATGTTTCTAGAGGTGAAAGGTCACAAACCGCGCGAAAGAGACTGAGAGAGACGAGAGAAGAAGCACCTAGAATGGAGGCTGCTGCGGTCTTCGCGGTGCAATGTTTATGTAGAATGTGATTAACATTTTAGTTTGCATTGAAAGTGTATTCGGACTGAATGTACTACACTACGCGAACGTCGGAGACTGTGGAACTTTTATCGTTTGAGTGAATTTACCGTTTGGAAGACTTAACGTGAGTGACTCTGCAAAAGCCTTTGAAGTTAGCTATCCATGCTAAGCGCATCGAACAAGACTTCCATTGCTACTCGCGGGGAAACTGCGTGGATTCATCGAGCTGCTGGATGTTCCTGATTGCCTTCCCGAGGGGGATATTCGAGTGTCATCGCTACAGAGACTGCCATTGTTGCTGGTGAGGTGAACTACCTACGCTACGCGAGCAATTTGGATTAAGGTACAAAACTTTTATTTTATTTGGCTCATTCAGAGTGAAGCAGCCATATTGTTTTGGGCTACACCGACCACAAGCATCGCTCCAGGCCTGCAACGTTTGGGTTAAACTGAGTAATATTGCCGGCTGGGACTGGGGTGTGTGTGTGAGTGCGTGTGTGTGTGTGTGGGCCCACAGGTTTGTTTTCAATTGAATTGTGTGTGCTAATGCTTTATATTTGAATGCTTTTTGATAGCCTATGGCTATTGAGGTGCGTTAGCCTAGTGTCAGATTAAAGGTGACATTTGGAGATTTAGGTTAAAGGTACATTTTGATATTTTATTTAAAGGGTACATTTAAGGTATTTTGAATACTTAAAGAGTATTTTGGTATTTTGTTTTATTTCATTTAAAGGTATTCTAGGAATACTTCTTTTGTGTTTTTGTATTTAAAACGTTGATATTTCATACTTTTTGGTTAATTTAAAACATTTAATATTTAAAACTTGAACATTTAAAAACTATTTTCTTTATTCAGTAAAGATATTCTTATTTAATATCTAAGAAGTTGTCTTT
Source organism: Sardinella longiceps (assembly GCA_027497455.2). Lineage (NCBI taxonomy): Eukaryota > Metazoa > Chordata > Actinopteri > Clupeiformes > Clupeidae > Sardinella > Sardinella longiceps. Next base: position 21,942,493 of record JAODXP020000015.1, on the reverse strand, counting down.
TGAGTGTTATTGACATATTTCAAGTGTTATGTAACTAAGATAGCATTGCATAAGGGTAATTAAGAGTAAATACACACAGGTTGAAATAATAGTTTATTACACATAGTACATACATTTAAAGGGGACGACGAACTATCAAAGTAAGTTATTAAAGGGTTACTTAAAAGAACCCAGGAGCGCTCCCATAAGGGCAAAGATACAGTCAAGGGGTGCTACATTGACAACACAATAATTGCAAGATTATTTCTCCAACCTACCTAACGGCATAATGTATAATGACTAAACAATTGACTATGTTAAGTTCTTTATCTAACTTGCGCAGGCTAAATTTGGCGTGAAAGTATAAGCGGAGCAGATATATTTCACGTCTTCTTTTATAGAAACAGGTTAACTGGACCTGTACATTCGTCCTCTTAAGTTTTATACAAGAACTAACAGTCATATAGGCCTATGACTTGTAGGTTGCCAATGGGAGACCATAACACCTCTGATAGAACAGTCAACACTATAACCATATAACCTTAAGAGCGTATATCCTGAATGATACTTAACAGACTAGTAATCAATAACAAATATCAGAGAATTACTTTACTTCATCATTTACAGATGAAGAGAATACAATGACAAATTATGTAAAATCACTCAACCCTAAGAACTTAGCATTGACTGCGCTGACATGGACATTAATATTCCGATACCAATTGGATTATGACCATATTCCGAATATGACATTATTGTGAACGGTGTTTACTTGAGTTGCTTAAGAATATTCCATTTATACTCCCTATTTACACGTAGCCCAGCATAGTCCGATTAAGGAGTGTTCTATCCACCTTATTCCTAGATCCCATGATGCCTTGCACGAAAAAGGAGAGCTACATCCATTTCAGTTATTTCACATTTGTTTACAATGACAAGCCATCATCATTCATAAATTATTTCCTGACACATTTCAATAAAGAAAGCAACACATTTTGTAATGAATCAAGTTCAAGTTTATTTATATAGCACCATGGTTCCCAAACTTTTTACTGTTGCGTACCCCCTGAGACACTCTAGTCCTACTGACATAGAGCTGACCCCATTTCATTGTCTTGTTTTAAAATAAATGAAAAAATGGAAGAAACTACCTACACATATGGATTAATTACAACTGGTACTCATGTATAATACAGAATTTAAGTGAGGAGGTACGTAAATTTACCTAATAGTGCAGCTGCTATCAGCGTTAGCAAAAGCTAAATTAGAGATTGCAAATTAGCGGCTAAACTACTTTCAGCTTCACATGTAAAAAGGTAATTTTCGGATTTCTGTTAGAGTTCAGTTCTGATATGAAATATAATATTATTCGTGGTCAACAATTGTAACTGTAAGACGTAAGCAGAGAGGTACAACAATATTCAGTGGTGTCTGACGTTAGCTTGCAAGCAAGCTATGCTGATTAGCATAGCATGTCAAACGATGTGTTACGTCTCTGGTATTACTCATTCACAACTGCATGATTTACCCCTCTATTTAGAGTGTAATGTACAGTTTACATCAGTTAATAGATACGAAACATATGTCATGGTTGTCCTGTAGTTAAATAATGAAACGGAACATGCAATATGAAGTTAGATGTGATATTTTAAATTGTGTTGTCTTCCGGAATTGTCTTTGAACTTCCGGTCGGCTAGCCACGGCTAGCTAGCTACATTGAGAAGGCACTGGTTAAAAGATGGAGCGGCTAACTTGGCAAGAGACCAAATTCAATATTAAAACATCAGATGGGAGGGTTGTACTACGCCACCCAAGATTGGTAGACAGTGCTGAATGGGTCGATGACATGAGACGGTGGCCTCAAGTGTCATACGGCGACATTTTTAATTATTTAGTCTTGTCTGTGGGGGTAGATGGGGCCACTATGCGAAATTACAAGAGCACCGAAGCTTTCCAATATCTACATAGTGGCAAGGTTGGTCGTGTCTTGTTGAGCGAGTCAGGAGAAAGATATGTGTTTTTAAAGGCTGCTGTGAACCCTAGCCAATCTAGCACACCAAGCCACAACGCTTGGGTTTTGACTCGGGCCGATGGAGCGGTGGAGACGACCGGCTGCACCTGCATCGCCGGCTTAGGCCGCGATCACACCGGGGCGGAATTTCCGCGTGTAATCCGCAAGGTTGTGCAGACGAAAGTTGAAAAAACAAGGAGCTGATTTTTTTCAGGAGCGGATTTTGTTTGCCGTTGCTACGACAACCACAGGTTCACTCCGCTTAGCATAGCCCTTATTTCGCTAATCAAACTGAGTAACTAAAGTTTCTATTCACTGAATGAACAAAGATTATGAAAGTAAAGATATAAATCTCACTAGATATGTCATAAAAACGTTTGTTAATGACGAAGGTTTTGAATATATTGCGTTTTCTGCGTCGAGAATGGTCAATACGTGAGTGACGTGTCCGCGGATTTTCCGCACTGAGTTGAATTTTTTTCTATTCTGTCCGCCTGCAGCGGACCCGCGGAAAATCCGCGTTCCGCGCTCAGCGGAAAATCAGCGCGGAATACGCTCCCTGCCATTAAGAAACAACAGAAAAAATCCGCCTCCAGCTGAAAATTCCGCCCCGGTGTGATCGCGGCCTTAGGGAGGTCGTGTAGCCATGCCGCGGCAATTCTGTGGAAGGTAAGTCGAGCTGTAGTCAGCATACTTATATGTTGTAGGCAAAGTGTAAATAACATAATTGTATTATTTGACTTGGCTAGGATGACGACAAACTGTAAACAAGGCACATAACTAGGATAATGTTAAAGTTTAGCCATTTGAATATACAGGGTGACCTAGACTAGCTAACGTTACAGTAGTGTAGCGTAAGCTAACGTTAGCTCTGTTCGTATGTCATAAGCTGCTCCAGAAGGTTTAAATCTGCGGATTTCCCTTGTTTGTTTTTCCTTATCACGAAAGAAGTTGCGTTAACGTTACATTGTTATTATATGATGTTTTGCAATGTTGCAGTGTTGGTTAGACGGACTTCACTCGGGAGTTATCACAGTAGTTGCCTAGCCATGTTATGGTAGCTACGCCCACTCAATGCCTTTCTGTCTGTCAGTGTACTGTACACCGTTTGTTTATATCTGATTATATTAACATATTTTGTCTCTGGACAAACAGTTGCTGAACTGGTGACCATAAGTAAGTCTAATCCCTTCATGGTTACAAGAACTAAGGCAGTGGTTCTCAAACTTTTTCTGTCATTCCCCACTCAAGAAGGCAGAGAATTATAACGCCCCACCTGGAAGGCTCAATTTGCGCACAATATCTCTGAGGAATACTTTGCGAGTATAGGATTTTTGTCAATGTTAGAATTTTCATGTTACTAATTCTGAGCCAAATTTCTCTCAAACCCCTTATCACACCAAGTAGCAAATAACACCATTGGAAAGCTCAATTTATTGTCAAATGTGCATATCAGGTTACCTCACTCACGTCAGATGTAGCGCTACGCGCGTTCATCTGATATTCAGCGATAGACGAGATATTTCAGGAGCCAGAAATCCTTGAATCTAACTGGGCAAACGGCTTGTCCATCAATTTAATTGACGTACACTGCAGCCAACCACATCGAAACCAACCGATGACGCTGGTTACGTTTGTTGGATTGGTTGGATTCAAAACAGTTGCTTATTCGCTACGTCACACCCTCTACAGCAGCTAGCGGCCCTGATTGGTCCGGTTAGAGAATAATGGCTTGAAATCTCTCTGATGGGCTTCAACATCAGATCGTTGCGCGGAAGTGCCTTACGAAAGTTACGTAGCGCATGATCTGATGTGAGTGAGGTAACATATCAGGATGAATAACTGTGAATTCGGGGGGCAAAGAGATGTCTTGCGCCCCACCTGTCATGTGTCTGCGCCCCACTAGTGGGGCCCGCCCCACAGTTTGAGAAACACTGAACTAAGGTAAGTAAGGACTCCAGGTAAGTAAGTTTTATTGAAGATTTGAAGAAGCCTTGAATTGACTTCTGGTAAGTGTACATTATGTGTGTCACATGAACAATGTGTGTTGAAAGCCTTACTATCATCTTAAAGGTAAGTTAGCTGTTCACTCCCAATGGCGTGTTCAGCATGAGCTGTCAATATTCATTGAAAGGGGTATGGGATTAATATATTTCCTAGCTTGGGGGGGGGGGGGGCATTTTACTGATAATCCCATACCGAAAAAAAATGAAAGTTGACATCTCTAAAACGTTCAGTCTAATCACTTGTCTTGCTTGGAACAAGGTAAGGTCATAAATAATATTGATATTGGGTATAGTCACCTCAATTGATCAGGTTATTTTATTGGTACTCATGGGTAAACCCTAACCCTAGGAAATTGACATCCTTACATAACAACCCATAGAGACATGCATGATAAAACATATAGGACAGATATTGACTAATGACAATTAAAGCACATAGGTTACAGTACATAACCAGCATACTTTAGCATACTTATTTTCAAGTATAGCTACAGAACATCTCCAAGGTGCTTTGTGCAGTTTTGCTAATAAAGTTATGGTAGTACATGTCCGAAAGTGCTCTGTGCATGTGTTGTGCAAATATACCTGCAGTACATGAACAAAGTGCTTTGTGCAATTATTGTGCAAATATGGCTACTGGATAGCACTAAAGTGCTTTGTGCTGATAGCAAACAGTACACTGTACATAAAAAATGGTAAAATGTATGGTTTCAGGTGGAGAATGCTGTGTCCAGTGGCCTCACAGGAGTTGCGTGCACTGATGAGCAGAGGATTTGGAATTGTGGGACGCAAAGAAACATCGCTCCCAAGCTTCTTTCCGATATCTCCTTCACCCACCATAAGGCAGATGATCCATTTAAGACACCGGATGTGAGGCCACACCATCTACCTCTGCCTCCCACCCCCCTTTTCCAGACGCAAGAGGCTCTTCGCAGTGGGCTTGGTCATCTAAAGCTGCCTAGGTCGAGTCTCCTCTGGAAGTGTGTCAACGCCGAAACCGCTGCCGTGGACCGTCCAGAGCCTCAAGCCTCAACACACACTGAGCATGATGGCTCCAACACCTGCCCTCGCTGCTCAAGCTTCTTTCACGCTTTTGTGGCAATAGACTCCCCAAGGTTGGAGCAGCTGACGCGGGAACAGAGTGCCTCACACCTGTGGCATGACTCCCGCAGATTGAGAATCACTGCGAGTTCTGCAAAGAAGGTGCCAGTAAGAAGCAACCCCCATGTCTTCCTGCAGCAACATATATATCCTCGTTTTCACGGAAATGCAGCGACCAGGCATGGTCTTGAGGGTGAAGTGTTGGCCCTGAAATGGTTGGAAGACAGTGGCTACAACGTAACACGCCATGGCACGGTGTTGTGCCCAAGTGATCCCTGGCTGTCGGCGAGTCCTGATGGCATTCTGTCCTCAGGGGAGCTGCTAGAGATTAAGTGCCCTTTTCTTAAACAGGATGAATCTCTAGAGGACTTGTTAGGAGGCAAAAAGTACGATGTAAAGCTTGTCGGGGGTGTTCCTCAGCTGCAGCCTAATGGCCCCCGCGGCTTTTACACACAAATTCAAATTGGCTTGTTCTGCACAAAGCTAAGTGCATGCAAATTACTAATTTGGTCTAATTCGAAACAGATAATCCTTGATATCCCATATGATGAACCTTTCTGCTCAAAGACTGTTGGTAGGTTAAGGGAATTTTATTTCAGGAACATGCTCCCTTTTGTCACAGATGAGTTTAATGAAGGCCGCCTGATGCTCTGCGATCGTTACATGCAGCTGTGTAAATGATCACATTTGATGACCTGTGTGATAAAGATGTGCGTGGTTGTACACCTTTTCCCCTTTTCCCACTACATTACAATGCTGACTTGCACTACACCTTTGATATGACTTACATTGACTGACTTGTGTAAATAGTTCCTTTTCCAATGTACTTGTCAAATCTTTAACTTGTGTGGTCTACCCTGAAGCCAATGGTTTGGCAGTCAGCAGGCTCGTGCTACAGGCTATGCTTGAATGATGTTCAGCCATTGGTTTAATGCCATGTCTCCTGTGAGCCAAAACGGCATGTTATCTGGATTTTTTATTACATCAGTTTATCAGTCCATCAAATAGAACAATTAATATATAATGTTAAAATAAATAATATGTTTATTAAACTTTTGACAAGGACATCATGTTTTACATTACAATACACATATCCATTCATGTCTGGCAGAGAGTTGTAGATTTAAGGCAAAGTTATTTAAAACAATACCAAGTTCAAGTTTATTTGTCACATACATAATCATGATGGTACACAATTTGCAGTGAAATGCGAGACTGTTTGGAAGGATGAAAGAAACTCCTCCTAAGGCGTTCAGTCTTTGACATCAAACTACAATATCCTCTGCCTGATTGTAGTAAGTCAGTTCATGTAATTGCCAAACCACATGTTGCCTTAGCCACCATAGTACTGGCTCACCTCAAGTCAAGATTGTGGGCATGTGAGGGATCTAAGAATAGTTGATGCATGATGTTAGTGCATAATGTTCTTTAAAGCACTATGGTATTGCTGCCTAGAATGCCAGACACACTAAATTTCTCTGTAATGTCCAGACAGTGAGCCTTCTGAACAAGTGTCTCCGAACAGTTGATGATGCATGATGTTGGTGGATAATGTTCTTTAAAGCACTATGGCATTGTCTAGAACGTCAAAGACTAAGACACACTAAATTTCTCTGCAATGTCAAGATAGTGAGCCTCCAAACAGTTACATGTTAGTGGATAATTTGTGAAAATTAACAATATAAACAACAAATGTACTTGAACACTGAATACATGTTCAAACTCTATAGATTTGTAAAACTGAACAATAACAAAGAACAACATTTTAATTAATGTAACCATTACAACTGATTGAAATTCAATAATCTGGACTTATTTACATTATAATTTAAGCATTAAGCATTTCACTCCTCCTCTTCCTGAATAATGTCCCCTCGAAGATTACAAAGACCTGCACAAATTCTGAGAATCTTGTCAAGCTTTGGGGCAAGGTTTATAGGGAGAGTTTGAGAGAGAATTCTGTAATTCTTCAGGCGACGTATGACCCTCTCAACATGCACTCTCACGTTTGCTATTCGCCTTGTGGTGGTGGTGTCTTCTTCAGACAGCGGCAGACCTCTTTTGGTGAAAGCGGGAAGGATCAGCTTGACTTTGCGTTCCAACAGAAGATCTTGGATCACAAAACCCCGATCAGCCATTACCTCGTCACCTGGGCGCAAATACTCTAGGAACCCAGAGTTGGCAGTAATAAATTTGTCGCTGCATCTCCCTCCATATGCAGGCGAAATGAACATAATCAAACCACATGGTGCAATAGCAACCATGAACTTGATTGTGTTTTGGCCATAATAATGACTGTAAGACTCGCCTCTTGAGTCCAGATTGTAAGCTTTCTGAAGGGGGGTCTCAGAGCAGTCGATGACGCACGTTGTCAGGGGGTAGTGTTCTTTGAAGCACTGTGGCATAGTCGCCTGGATTGCCTCCCTTGGCAACCAAGGAATGTAACACCTCATCTTTTCCTCCATGAGGTCAAGCCACTGACAGAATGTTCTACTGACTGCAGACTGAGACACTCTGAATCTCTCTGCAATGTCTTCCTGTACTAAGTTCAGCCGAAGTTTCATCAGGGTCATCAACAGCTGATCCTTAGGATGCAGACCTAGATGGGAGCATCCTGCTGTCAGATCGTCAGCCAAAGCCTCAAATGCCTCCAGTGGCAGCCCAGTGTACAGGAGAGACAGACGATCAGTCCTGAGAAGTTCAGTGTGTACTAGATGTTGGTCAGGATACTGTGTTGCCTGGTCATGGAGGTGAGGATAGTGGAGCAGGTCACTGCCATAGTTATGGTCTTCCATGTGGAGATTTTCCCATTGGGTCGATGCATCGCAGTGGGTCATCACATCAGTCACATCTGTGCTCTCATCAGACATCCCATCCGTCTCCTGGTCCGCAGAGCTGGTGGAGGGTAGACAATAATACAACGCCAGTAAATAATCAGCAAAAGGTTAATGATTTCCTCTCTTTAGCATAACTACTCCTAGGCATCAAGCTATTAAGCTTTATCTGGATCAAGTTAAGGCACATTTACAAATTGTGAGGAAACTTACTAAAGCATTGTAAACAATAAATAACCTCAAAGAGAAAAAACCCTCAGACTTGTATTATAAATATATTTTGAGCAGAGCAATAGAAAAGACCAACACGTTTCAACACTAGGTCTGCTCTTTGACCTTTTCCAATAAGACATTTGTTATTAGCATTATGTTGTAGGTGTCACTAATCAGAAGGTGGCTTTAGCATTTTATCATTGGTTTTGTGAGCATGCCATTGTGGATTAAGGTCCGTTACACTAAAAAGACATAATTGCCGACATGTCCTCTTCAAACTAAACTGTTGAATGATCATAACGTCACTTTTGAAAAAGGGTACAAATGTAATAGCCTACACATCATTCTCATTGCACGCTAGCTGGCTAGCGGCTAGCGATATAGCTGCTAACATTATTGCTTGCAAAATGTTAACGTTATCTTACCTGGGAGTCTCACAAGCACCCGACGAGGGGTCGGGGCCGGGGGAGGAACGTATCCGAGCCATTTTTCTGGGTATGGATGGTCCTTTGATGGTTTGCCGTCCACAAAATGGAAAGAGCAGACGTAAGGCTTTTTAGGTGGATACTTCAAGTTGAGCGCCTTTAGCCACATACGCCTTCCCTCATCGCTACATGGGGGAGGATATAAATTAAAAAGTGCCCCGCAACATTCAGCCCTTATTTTCCCGTGTGGACACGGTTGCTGCAAAGACCTACGTCTTTTTACCCAATTATTATGGCAGCCCTTCACCGCACAAGTGATACTGGACATACTTCTGACAAACCAAAACCGTAGTAAAACACCGCAATCGCAATGGGCAAGTTGCTCAACCGGAAGTTCAAAGACAATTCGGAACAATATGGCGCCGCCCTTTGTTACGCGGTGAATAAGGTGAATATGCCCACTAGAATAAGCAATGTTATGTGTTCCTTATGGCGGTTTATTTCACTGTCATAGTATGATAGCGCAGAGTTGAAATTATGGGGTATTATGATAATTCTTAGCAGATAGTTAGATGGGGGTCCCATAGACAAGTGCTGCGTTTAACCGAAGTCCGAAGCCGATTGACCGGATGTTCCACACGTTTTCGTTGCCACAGCAGCGGGCCCAGGAATAAGGTGGATAGAACGGAAGATGAGGCATTCCTAGTCACAGTTCCTAATACCATTTCCATAGTGTTTTGCAGCACCAGCATCAGCTAGCCACCATGCAACCTTACTGTATCATTTCGGTCTTTTTCTAAGGCTAATTATTCAAAGAACAATTATCCAGAGATTAATATTATAAATGGCCAATTGGTGCGTAGACACATCCAACTGACGCAACAGGCATGCAAAGCAGTTACGATTGGCCTGTCTCATGCCACCAAGAAAAACTCGCAAACTGTGGATGAGTGTCCGGAGCAAGGATTGGTGGGAGTGGAGAAATAATTTCCGCATGTCATGGCCATTGTTTGACAATCAATGTGTCATGATAGAGGAGGTGATGAGTCCACCTGCACCACTACAGATGCATGTGGCAATCGCACTATATAAACTTGCTAGTTGCGTCGAATATCCCTAGTCTGGAGGAGGCCTGTGTCATCGCCAAATTCGAAAGGGCGCATCACATCCCCAAAATCATTCGATGCATTGATGGCACCCACATCCCTGTATTGCCACCAACAAACGAGTACAGAGACTTTGTGAACCGTAAGGGGTGGCCATCTTGCGTCCTTCAGGCAGTGGTGGATGACAGATATGGACATGTCCTGTACACTGACAACTGGTACAGTAGTCCAACACTGTTTCTGTATTTGATGTTACACAGAACAGGAGCATGTGGGACTGAGAGGGCGAAATGAAAGGGGATGCCTGAATTCCGCAAAAGAATGAAGAAAGATGAGGTGGAGCTGAGATGTGCAGGCAGTCTTCTAGCGGTTAAGTGGCAGGTTAAAAGCGATGTCCATGTGCTGCCCACTGTCAGCAGTTCAGCAATGGCAGACGCAGGGAAAGTAGACTTTGTCACAGGCAAAACAAATATGAAGCCCTCCTGTGTGCTCGACTACAGTGAGAGCATGGGAGCAGTGGACCGGTTCTACATGAGGAACAGCTTTGTTCATTGAAATGGTATTAAAAGGTGTTTTTTCACCTGGTTGACTGTGCCATTCACAACACATATTGTAGGCCTACATCAGCAAGTCACTGGCCAGGTCATCCGCCCTCAAGACTTCAGAGAGAACCTTGTGCATTAGCTGTTAGAGAACCACCACACACCCAGGCATGCCCCCACTCCTGGGCTACCATCTCTGGACAGTCCACACCGTCTCACAGCACGCCATTTTCCATCATAGGCTATGTTCAGACTGCACTCCAAAGCTGATTTTTAGCATATCTGATCAACATCAGATCTCTCTATCGACCGCGTTCACATTGCTTGTCATATCGGATCTCCATGTCCGCTAATCACCTGCCATATCCACGTGGGTTACTATGGTACCCTAACGCATCATGCCCACAAATAATAAACAAAACCGCGGAGGGTAGAATGTTGGTTCTTTCTCTCTCAGATGGTTAAGTGGGCCGTAGCACACAGCTACAAGTAACAAGGAAGTATCAGAGATGGAAGAATAAAGTTACTCATCTTTATTTCAGTGCATCAATGCAGTCCAGCACAGCCGTTAGTTGCCTTTCTGATGCGTGGTTGAAAACTTTCACTGACGTTGCTTTCCACACGCGAGGTAAACCTTGCTTTCCACACGCGAGGTAAACTCCAACTTGCGGCAAATCCATAACGCGCACTGACACGTTGTTATAGCAAACGACACTGTTTTTTTAAAAGGAGAATTAACATTGATCTCTCACTTCCGTCCATCTGCATTCCACGTGTTGATGTTTGTGTCACGTGACAAATGACGCAAGTGACACGGTGAAATCTTATCCCATGTGGAAAAGCTGTTCAGATCGCAGCATATCCGATATGAATCGCAATTGACACCACATGGGTATAATGGGTAGGGCGTAACAGATTCGGAAAAATCGGAATTCATGTGGTTTTCTGCTGTTCAGACCACCCGAAATCAATTCTAGATACAATCTGGATATGAAAAAATCGGATTTGGGATGCCAATCTGAACGAGGCCATAGATCAAAAGAGCTCAGATTGCGATAATTAGGGACATGAACATGAGTATTGAGATTTTGTCCTCTGCAGCGTGCTCTTCCGGGGGGAGTCTTCTGAACTTTAGGCTATCTCTCTATCTTTAGACAGACGGAAATATATGACACTGGCAAAGGTAGAATATGTTGGAGGCACATACATGTACATACCGATTGGACTCGTGACACTCAATTCACCGACAACCCCCACATGGTGTGTGATGTGAAAAAATGCTTGCTTACCTTGCAGTTGGCAGAGTGCAGAATATCATATGGTCACAGTCGAACTATGTTTTCTGATTCTTTCCCGTGGCATAAATGAAGAGGTTTACTTAGCTAGCTAGCTTTCATAATAATTAATGCATGAAAATGTCACGTCCATAATGCTGGAATTGCCCATTTATGTTTTGTTTATCTCTGTGGTTATCATAAACAATTAACCCATAATTTGCTCGTCCCCAAGACGACCCCTGTTGCGCATAAGCCATGTGGCAGTCTCCCTCCGCCACCTCTCATCCTTGTCCAACAGCACCTGGAACCTCCTTTCCTCTGTCCTCTCTCTCTCCTCCTCCAGCCTCTGGAACTCTGCCTTGTCCCTGTCCTGCATCTCTCGCAGAACCAAGTGCGTCATTTTAGCCGGGGATATGTCCCAGGGACTTTTTGTCATGACAGATTTTGTCCCCAGCACTATTGACAATTGAAAATAACATATCATTAACACAAAATCTCTAAGCATGGTACGTAAATGCCAGGGCAACGATATCCACGCGAATGCAAGGAAAGTTGTCTGCTTGCGCAATTAATTGTAACGCTGGAAATTAAAAAATAAAGCCAATCTCACTTAAGGCAAAAAAAAAAAAAAAAAAAATCAGGTAAGGTCTAAACAACAGCTGTGCTCATCTTGGTGTAAAACAAAGCAGATTTTCCCTAGGCCTTATGCGCAAATTCTAACATTTACTTTGTGGTAAGTAGCCTATCTCAGTGAGTGTAGATCATGTTACTTAGCCTACTATACAAGATCAGACATAGACTACTTCAGCCTAGGCTAAAGTCTGAATCGAAGACTAGTCACTTTGGAGAAGTTATAGGAAGTTACCGCAAGCTTTTCTTTGAAGACATCAGCTGGTGAAGTATTGCGTCTTTTAACCGTTCAGCCCGACATTTGTTGACCAAGAGATTAACGTTTTGTTTGGGACTTATATTGCTATCAATCTGTGTGGTTACAATAATTTACATTGGGACTAATAGAGCAGTTAGTTCATAGGAACCATTGAGTTTGTTTTCGGGACGTTTAATGACTTTTAAAAGCATAACTTTTAAAAGCGTCTTTTCTGCATCACTGGCCGGGCAGCTATTTTTCTTTTGAATTAGTCCCGTACATTTTCTGCCTATTGTAGGCTTTACTATTCTTTTGAAAGGTAAAGGCTACATAATAATTTATACCCTGGTCCTCGGACACATCGCTCACTCCGCCCTGAGATGAGCCTACTCATTCATTCATTTATTATTAGGTATGCAGGCCTAAATCATCGAGAACATAACAAGAAGATTTTTGGCAAATAGACGGAGGTTACAATGCGCTGTGTTTCAAATTGCTGCACGTTTAGGCTACCTTGATTGCATTCAGCTATACACCGGAATACAGGTCATTAGGCCTTTTGCATTTTGGCAAGAGTCGTTTAGGCCCCCTTGCCGTCGTTTAGTTCACAGCCAGGGAGCAGTTGTTCAGCCAGGCTAGCAGCTGAAATCTTTTTATCTCCACATTTCGTTATTATTGTACATTCGTTATTATAAGACATAGGCTAGCCTATATCAGCTGTAGTGGTCTGTCTGAGTAGCCTACATATCTATGGTAAATTATTTAATAACCAACTTAAGTGTGAAAACGTTTTTTTTTAGGTTATTTAATAAATGGTGATTTATAAATTCCTTGTGGAAATAATCATCCGCACTGCGTTAGATTAGGGCGGTTTGTGAGAATTAAAATAGGCTTGTGATTTATAAAATAAGCATCGCATTGTGATCGAAAGGGATCATGTTAATTATTTTTCCGTCACATTATAAGCTTTATTTTAGCCTACGTTATAGGTCTGACTGAGATCTAGAGAGCGCAGCATATTGCAAGGGCTACTCGCGTGCGCAAAGCTGTCCAAACATAAATTCCTCACGTATCACCTAGATAGGTCTAGATAATATTTTTTTTCTGCGAAAAGATAGGCTTACATATTGCAATTTTATATAGACAGAAGCATAAAAGAGACATTAAGAAATTTCTATCCCCAGCACTTTGGAACCAAGCTGTATATCAGTGTTTTTGTCCCCAGCACTTCATAAATCAAACTGACGCCCTTGCGCAGAACCTCTGACACATCTAACCGCTTCTTTTCCGGTGGTTGATGTGGCAGAAGTTACACCAGATGCATGCTCTGGGGCAGGCCCAGAGACTATGGCTATGTTCAGACTGCACTCCAAATCTGATTTTTAGCATATCTGATCAACATCAGATCTCTCTATCGACCGCGTTCACATTGCTTGTCATATCGGATCTCCATGTCCGCTAATCACCTGCCATATCCACGTGGGTTACTATGGTACCCCAACGCATCATGCCCACAAATAATAAACAAACCCGCGGAGGGTAGAATGCTGGTTGTTTCTCTCTCAGATGGTTAAGTGGGGCCGTAGCACACAGCTACAAGTAACAAGGAAGTATCAGAGATGGAAGAATAAAGTTACTCATCTTTATTTCAGTGCATCAATGCAGTCCAGCACAGCTGTTAGTTGCCTTTCTGATGCGTGGTTGAAAACTTTCACTGACGTTGCTTTCCACACGCGAGGTAAACCTTGCTTTCCACACGCGAGGTAAACTCCAACTTGCGGCAAATCCATAACGCGCACTGACACGTTGTTATAGCAAACGACACTGTTTTTTAAAAGGAGAATTAACATTAATCTCTCACTTCCGTCCATCTGCATTCCACGTGTTGATGTTTGTGTCACGTGACAAATGACGCAAGTGACACGGTGAAATCTTATCCCATGTGGAAAAGCTGTTCAGATCGCAGCATATCCGATATGAATCGCAATTGACACCACATGGGTATGTAGGGCGTAACAGATTCGGAAAAATCGGAATTCATGTGGTTTTCTGCTGTTCAGACCACCCGAAATCAATTCTAGATACAATCTGGATATGAAAAAATCGGATTTGGGATGCCAATCTGAACGAGGCCAATGAGGACTCTGGGCGTCACAGAGGGAATACCATTTCTAAATGTACAGTTACTCATATCTACATTTACATTTACATTTATGCATTTAGCAGACGCTTTTATCCAAAGCGACTTACACAACAGGATTAACAATTAAGGGACATTCCTGGAATTTGGGGACTTTTCGGCATCAATATTTTTCAAAAATTGACTTTTGATTTCACAATCTTCTTTTACATATTTAAGAATGACAGCTAATTAGCTATCAATTCATGTGATTTGTCCAGCTCAGGCATCTAAGGTATTTATTTTATAAGACATTTATTTTTAAGTATTTATTATGGCGGCCGCAACCCTGTTACCCATATTTAGAAACCTGAAAGATGACTACTTTCACTATTTACTATAAAATATACATTAAATTATTATATTATATCATTACTTGAACAATGAAAAAGGCAATAAGTTAAACAATCATGAAATTAAATGCTAATTTTATGGGATTTTAACATAAATGTTGTGGTAACAGGGTTGAAGTAACCAGTAACAGGGTTGCACAAATTAGCAGGGTAACTGTTGTGTTATTATTTATTTAAAATTTTGACAGCAGTATGACAGCTAAACATTTTAAACCTGTGAAACATTGTTCAATGGGCAATACCACATTGTTGATATGACAGAACATGAGGCAGCATGGTATTATTTTAACATTTTGTGCATTTTCTCTCTCATCAACTTAAATTGTTAAGAATTATTCCAATCAAACAAATGTCTGCCATTTTATTGGTGATAAATGTATATGAACTAAAGCCCACCTCTATGGAATTGTTTTTACCATTTTATATTTCATTTCTATGAAGAAATAAGGGTATGAAGTATTGCACAAGAATTTGTAGTCACAGGGTTGCAAGTAACAGGGTTGCGATTTCAAGCTAATATTAGGTTTAACTCAAGGACAGATGCTATCTGTGGAAAGTATCATTACTATCAAGGCAGGGGACCTCCTTTCCTACATACATTAAGAAATATTTTTTTGTTACTATTTCTTCTTATTTGAAAAATAAGAGTAACAGGGTTGCATGAATTGAGTGACACGTGCAACTTTGTCAGATAAAATTAGAAAAGTATGAAAGACAAAAGTGTGGCCAGTAACTTGGTTTAGTCATGGTTATTGCTAATTGCCTGAAGATGATACATACTCTTTGTCATGTGACTCACTCGTTTTTCTCTACCTCTGCTGGGCAGAATTACCTGGGAAGGCGTTCCTTTGGTATCCGGAGTTGGCGAAGAGTGACCTTTGCCTTTATCATGGTACTCAGATAGGTAGGTGCAGATCCATTGAGTACTTTGTACGCCAGCAGTAGTGATTTGAATTTGATGCGTGCAGCCAGGGGTAACCAGTGTAGTTCAATATCTTTACACTGAAGAGTTTTTCCTCCCAGTGAAGAGGGCTTGATTTGCCACCCGCCACAGAATAAGCCCCGTTGTATCCTCCTCGGTCACTAAACAAAAAAAAAAACAAACACAAAAAGGAAGGTGAAACGATCAACTTGAGATCAACAACTACAACTGCATAATTGCTTTGGGAAAATGTAAAGACTATGCATGCAATGATTCAATTAAGGATTAAATTGTTGAGTAATGCTGTTGATGTAACGTCAAAATTAGCTAGCCGACTATGTTGTGTAACGTTAATGTTAGTCAGCGGCTGCATTTCTGCACCAAAAATTAACCTGACACGTGTAACATGATTCGAGTCGCAATTATGTTACAGTTAGCCACTTCGCTTAGCCTGGCGAATGCCAAACTAAAATCACAAGTGATATTTAGTCTGGGGACCTACCTATTGCATTTATAGGTAGGTAGTTTATAATTGTCCATAGTCGTTTATTGGGCGCTACGAATGTCTATCATAGCGTCTGTACATACCTCGGAGCCAATACCAGAGCCACCACGTGACGTAAAATGCAATTGAGGGCCGTACAAATCCCTTTTTGTTCTGTGATTGGATACGAAAGCAGGCGAGAAAAACGGCCATGGTCACCATGCTGCTCTGCAGAGTGAAATGAAATAAGTGGGCAAAGGAGCATGGGAACTCCCAGGCTACACTTCGCTATGAACCAAACAAGATACAGGTAAAACTTACATTTATGTGGGACTCTAAAACCGTCTCATCTCATAGCGGATCTTCAGTCTGAATTGGTCTTTTCTTGTGTTGTGTATACTGAACTTTAACTTATTCCATGCCTTGATATTATATAATCAAACGTGTTCATAATGTTACACTCCAACGGTCGTGAGAAGTTTAGATAACCTCATGTTACAATTGTGAGCAATGAACACTACAACTAACCCCAGGGAGGAAATGGTCATACACACAATTTTCCCCTAGTTGAACAACATCTTGTTATCATATTTAGCCTACATGTGATTCAGAGTAATCGTAGCCCGCTAACTCAGAAAAGCACTCGGAGAGTGCAGACCTCCGCCAAGGGCGATGAGCAGTAGCGAAGTGCTTTTGATCTTGCACACCATTGGTGGAGAGTCTAGATTCAAAAAATGACATCATGCAACTTTTGGCAATTTACATATACCTTCCCCCTTGCCTGCTGGACCAGGAAGTTTTAGGAATCAGAAGCACATGGAGCTCTGACATCATCAAAACAAACAAAAAGTGACATCTTCTTCATAATATTATCTACAGATAACATACACTTAATACTATAGTATTATTAAACAGCAAATACCTCAAAATGGCTGACGTCTCACTGTGAATTCAACAGAGATCTCCCAAAGGAAGGCGGACCTTAGGGGCTTGTTCACTGCCAGGACTGTATTTGCATATCTCCCATTTGATTGGTAGTCTACCTGAATCTAGACAATCCAACACTTTGATTGGCCCAGAGGCTACATTGAATGTAGACACCAGGCTAATGGGAGAGCTGAACTGTCTACAGTTGAACGTAGACTTTGCACTTCTGTAGACTCCACTTCTGCCAGGGCAATGTGTTCACAGATGCAATATAATATATTACCAGCAAAAGCCTGTCCTCCCACTTGCAACCCCTTGCAATTTCTTGCCACACATAGGCCTACTTAGCTGCATATTTGCAAAATTCTTCTAGATTGTATCAAATGCTGCCTTTCTAATGCTGCACCTACATAGCACTTGTTTACCTCAAACAAATGCATATGGATTGATTGACTAGATTTCCTGTTAAGATTGAAATAACTGCACTATGAAATGTTGCACTGAATAATTATTTGTAAAAAATCTATGGAGGGATTGGTTGACAGGTTAGGAGACGTCACCATTTATCATGCCGATTGCCAGACAAACAGCCTTCAACAAACACACTGTTGGAAATTTTTTATGATAATCCTGCCACAGTAATGGAAATGTATGCTACCATGAATACTCTTACAAATTTGTTTGAATACTTTCAGTTTTGTTTATTCATTCCATTAAGCAAGCTTTCATTTATATTTATTCTAATTTACATATCAATTTCCATCCAACATGATCTACAATCTGGATGAGACAGGCATCACTGATTTGCAGAAACCCAAGCAAGTAGTCACAGAGAGAGGGAAGAAGCAAATTGGTTCAGTGGCATCCAAAGAAAGAGGAGGGCTCGTCACCTGGATATGTGCAGTAAATGCTGTCTGGAATGTCATTCCACCACTATTCATCTTCTCTCAGGTGAACTACCGTGATCATTTTATCAGAGGTTCTCCCACTGGTTCAATAGGCTGTGCCACAAGGTCTGGTTGGACCAATGCTGATCCATTAATGGGTAGTTTTTGTAGCTAGTTTAATGTTATTATTAACTTAACCTCAACCTACGTGTCCATTAAATATTAACTTTTGATGCTGTTGTCCTTGAAGTCTTTGAATAAAAGTCAGCAAATGAGTGGTAATAGCACAGCAATTTATTTAAGTGGAGTTATAAGAAAACATAATACTGATAAACAGCGAGTCTATCGCACAGTGGAAGCGGCCATTATCAGACCAACTTATGTACGCAATGGAGCTGTGTGAATTTGCCCGCCCAGGAGGTGGTGTTATGGGAAGAAAGGTGGAGAGAGATGGCACAGAGGGACAGAGAGCCAGTAGCTCGCAATCACCTCTTCCTGGCAGCCCTGGAGGCATTGGCCAGGTAAAATTAAATTAGTTAGCATTTTGAGTCTGGCGTAAATGCTTTTCTTGTTTCAGGTGGTTTGTTCTGTTATGTTCTGTTATTGTTTATGTTCTGTTGTTGTGTTAAATAAATGTATTTTCCACACAGGTGCTGCAGTTGCCCTAATTATATAATTGTATGCGATGTATGCAGTGTTGGGCAAGCTACTCCGAAACAAATGAATCTAAAAGTAGTCATGATCTGGTGCATAACACAGTGCTGCAATCCTATTTCTTTCTAATTCTCCAAAGATGGAGACGGAGCCTGGAGCTGTTGCCACTCGTCCTGGACCTTCCTCCCCTGTTGCTCCAGCCACATCATCTACGGCGTCCTCGGGCTCCAGCACATCTCCCCGGCTCAAACAAATGTTGTGGAGAATGGTGCAGCAGAGGATGACCTCCGGGACAAACAGGATATCCACCTCCAGGGCCTTCAGGAAGATTGACCTCCAACTGGTTTTTAGAATTCCGAAGGCCCGCTCCACCACCACTCGGGCCTTTGTCAGCCTGCTGTTGTAGGCCACCTGCAGATGGTTTTGGAGTGGCTGTCGGAAGGGGGTCATCAGCACCATAGGCTGTGAGAGGAAGTACCCTGGTGGAGGGTACTGCTTCTCCAGATATAGGGGGCTGTTCCTGAGGACCCGGGAGCGGAACCAGTATAGCCCACGCACACGTCCACAAACAAAGTACTGGCTGCTGACTCCATGCTGAAACAATCAGTGCAAATAGTCAATTTAATAAAAGTATGGCCGCTAAAATCTCACTTGTTATGGATCCTCTGCCAGGAGATGGGGTCAGGGCACGAACACCTGCTTCTGCACCAGGGCTCTCAAGTCTCACGCATTGAGCGTGTGACACACTCTTCAGAGTGTTTTCACACTCTCACACGCCACACATGCGTTTTCACACGCCCGTCAAAAAAACTCCACGGAGTCAAATTTTCTCCTGGCTGTTTTTTAAGCTTTGCGGAGGGTTTTGGTGAACCCCTGCAGGCTTACACGCGCATGACATGTTAAGAGAAGATGCATCAACCTACAGGTGTTGTGCGCCAGCTTGCATAACAATGGTGACAACTCTTTAAAATATAAAATAAACCCATCCACCCCAACATCGCCATCATAAAATGTTCACAATGATATCTCCAGTATATTTACACCCCCAGTACATTAAACATTCACAAACACAGTTAAAAATCCAAAACAGTAATAGCATAACCCACTCCCAGCGTGCTCAGCTTCAGGAAGTAACAGGCACAGCACTGTCGTTGAGCCAATCAGAATAATAGATCGCTATGTTGTAGCGCAGACCTAGTCAAAGAGGGTGGAGTTTCCGTTAGGGTATCAGCTAAGCGCGCGAACAACTGTCAGGTTCGAAACTTTTAAAAATGGCTGTAGGTTTTACAGTACAGTACAATAAAATTCAACAGTATGATACCACTTCATATCAATATAGCTGCAAGCAGCAATGAGGGGGCCAAGCAGCCGAAGCTGGCTAATTTGCAAAAGGCAGAAGGCTTTAGTTATGCCAGTCAGATTTCCTTAAGCCACCAAAAGCAGTTTCATACCAGCAGACCAAAGTTTGGTTCAGATAAGACCATTTGCTGTTTGGCGGCTTTAACGCCATATTCGATTGGCTGTTACGACCAAACGGTTACAAGTGGGACAATAAAAAGGAATAGCTCAAGCACAGCACTGACAGTCTACACAACCCCCCCCCCAGCCCCCACTTTTCCCCCAGCCTACCACTGCTCCCTCATCCCCCCACTTCCCCCTCATCCCGCCACTTCTCCCCCAAGCCTTCCACTTCGCCCTCATGCCCCTCACTCCCCCTAGCCCCCACTTCTCCCCCCATCCCCCAATTCACCCCCCCAACCTCCCACTTCCCACCTCACCAGCCTCCCACTTCCCCCTCATTCCCTCACTTCTCCCCCCAGCCTCCCACTTCCTCCTCATCCCCCTCACTCTCCCCTAGCGCCCACATCTCCCCCCAGCCCCCACTTCACCCGCCCCCCACCCTCCCACTTCCCCCTCATCCCCTCCATCCCCCACTTCTCCCCCTCAACCTCCCACTTCCCATCCCTCAACCTCCCACTTCCCCTCATCCCCCTCATCCCCCTACGTCTCTCCTCTTGACTGTGCATGGCTGTTACGACAAAACGGTTTGAAGTGGGACAATACAAAGGAATCGCTTTTCTTCGGCTTGGCTTACAGATACTGTCAACCAATTTTCATGCAGATTGGACAAAATTTGTGGTCTGTGTAGCGTTAGTTTCACTTTCAACAAAATCCAAAATGGCGGAAAGGCTACTTGGACAGAATATCATGTCATGGGGTTCGTTGGAATCGGCTTGGCCCGAGGATTCCATAGATACCAGGCTTTTGGTAATCCGTGGTATTGGTCAGAAGTTATAATCATAAATGCACTCCAATATTAGCCAAAATAACCTTTTTGCCTGTAAAAACGCCCCCCAGTGGTGTAGCTGCACCAAATTTGGTGAGCCTTTTCAGGAGTGGACCAGACAACAGCTGACTAAGTTTCGTGACGTTTCGTCAAAGCGTTGCCGAGATATGAGGTCACTTCCTGTTTGGCGACTTTTGACGTGGAATTCAATAGGCTGTGGAGGCCTGAAAGCTTTTGAAACTTTATTGGCTGTAAATGGGACTTCCCATAGTACGATCTGACAGTGGAATTTTGGTCATACCCCAAACCCCTCATGAGCTATTAGCCAAAACACGTTTTTGTTAATTATAGCGCCCCCTAGAGGCCAAACTGCGCCAAATTTGTTATGGCCCCATTAGATGGTGTCAGTTGTCATGACACCAAGTTTGGTTAAGATTGGTCAAAGGGTCTCCGAGATATGAGCTCACTTCCTGTTTGGCGGCTTCGCTGCCGTTTTCGATTGGCTGTTAAGGCCAAACGGTTATTAATCCGGTAATTTCATGTGATAACTTTTTTTCGGCTTGGCCTGAAGATACTATGTACCAAGTTTCATGAAGATTGGACAAAATTTGTGGCCTGTGAAGCTTTAGTTTCACTTTCGACAAAATTCAAAATGGCGGAAAATCTAGTCGGGCGGAAAATGACGTCATAGGGTGCGTTGGAATCGGCTTGATCCAAGGATTCCAATGATGCCAGGCTTGTCAAAATCGGTTGCACGGGTCAGAAGTTACAAACATGGATGCAGTTCCAACTTTGACCTGTTGGTGGCGCTAGAGAGTTTGAGCTGGCGGCATGAAATTTGCTGTGTTTGATGAGGGCAGTGTGCCCAACCAGTGTGCCAAATTTCACAACTTTTTACCAATCGGTTCTATGGGCTGCCATAGACTTCAATGGGAGCGGAATAATAATAAATATAGCCGCTAGCGGCAATGAGCGGGGTCCAAGCTATGGGCACTTGGTCAAGGCTTTTGGCTCCTCTGCCCTCTGCTCCTGCTCCCCTACTGACCAACTATTTTTGTTGCTTCATCCAGGATGCGAACCTGGGACCATTTGCATGCTAGACGGTAACCAAACCACTGCGCTATGCAGTCCCACACATTACATGAGACCTTGGTTTCCTGTGAATTGTGCTGTGGTAGAGGATTACAAATGGAATTCAGGTGTGAGTGACGAGGACAGGTGAAGTTGATTGAGGACAGCAGTGAAATGCAATGTCTTTGAACCTTGGAAAGACATAAGCATCATAGAAAGTAAATTTTGAGAAACTCTGTAACTTCAGTGAGTTTTTGAATTTTGGACATTAATGGCATTTAAGAAAAGATGCCAATGAGTGTACAGATTAATATGATGTGAGACTTTGGAGTCCAGGCCAATGATGTCTTGGGATATGGGCTTAAATGGAATTGGCTTTATTATAGCACCACCTCTGTCCCTACTCCAGCTCACATTTTTGTTGCTTCACCTGGGATATGAACCTAGGACCTTCTGCATGTTAGGCGGCAACCAAACCCCTGCGCTACGCAGACTCAGTGAAACTGCCTGTCTTTTTTGTGTGTGTGTATTGGCTCTGCATAGGATTGCAAATGGAATTCAGGTGTGAATGATGAGGACAGGTGAAATTGATTGGGGACAGCATTGAAATGCAGTCGCTTTGAACCTTGAAAAGACACATCTAAGCATCATGGAAAGTGAATTTCAGACACTCTGTAACTTTCAACCCTAAAGAAATACTTCAATGTTGGTGAGGTGCTTACTGTTTGTGTTTGTGTTTCTTTATTGACTACTGGTGAATACCTATATGGTACTTGTTTATTTATTTATTTGTTCATTTCAATGTGTCTTTTTTTTTTAAATGACTGGCTGGAACTTAATTTCCCTCTAGGGAATAATAAACTGGACTTGTATTGAATTGCAGAATTTTGAGTTTGGCACATTGGGCTTGATCATCACCAAAGTATCACTATGACCACTTTTTCTATCCTCTTGTGTTCTGTTCATTGACAAATGATGTGCTTTAAATTTAGCATGTTGGGCTAGGGCCATCACGCATGTGTGACTATGACAATGAGGTTTATGAAACTATTGTGAAGTTGACTATGGCATTCTGAACACATGATTTTTGGGTCACCACATTAAAGCAGTAGCACTCCTTGTCTCTTCTTACCTTGGAAGATTTGGCCACTGAGAGGGTGAGTGCCGGAGATGGGTTTTGAACCTGCGATCCCATGGTCTTTCCTTTGCGCTCCTAGGCCTGAGCCCACTGAGCTAATGGGCCTACAATGTTTTTCTCTTTCAGTCACCTACTCAAGGTGGTAAGGAATAGGTCCCAAGCCAGGTACAGATTTCATAGTAAAATTAAAGCATTTTGGTAAAGTGTTGACCAGCGAAATTTTGTACACTTGCTTGAACTGACATGATCATTAATCACATTAAATTTGGTATTGATTGGTCAATGTTGATCAAGGTGGTCTAACTTTATTGCACTATAATATTAATATGGTTTGGCATATGAAAATTTCATTTGATAATATTTATGAGGCTTGGTCTGAAGATTATCTGTATACATTTTGATCATGATATGACCAATTTTGTGACCTGTGATAGTTTACTTTCACTTTGGCTTTTCAGTGAATTTGTGAAAAAACTAAATATTTTTTGACATTAATGGTATTTGAGAAAAGATGCTATTGGATGTAGAGATTAATGTGATCTAAGAATTTGGAGTCTAGGTCAATGTGATCTTGAGATATGGGTTGGAATGGAAATTGCTTTATTATAGCGCCACCTATGGATGCAGTACCTCAGGAATGGGTATCTGAGTAGTGGGGGCAATTTGGGACCAGACCCTAAAGTTTCATGATCCTGGGACTTATGGTTTAGGCTCCAGCATGACTTTTAGCGGAGAAAAATAATAATAATAAATATAGCTGCAAGCAGCAATTAACGGGGTCCAAGCAGAAGTCCTGTGCAGCCCTCTCTGGCTACAAGACAACTTGGACTCGTTTTCCAAATCCCAGTTTGACGCACCCAGGATGGGAACTTGCTACCAGCTTGGCTGAAGGCACTAATAGAGTTGTAAAACTTGACTTGTTTTCAGTTCCCTTTGAGTCACATGAGACAGTCAAGTTAGTTGGGTAAGTTTCTATATGCCAGTCAGTTGAATGGGGAAGTGCTGCTCATTCCCTCCCCCCACTCTGCTCTTTGCACCAGCCAGGAGTCGAACCGGCCACCCTTCGGTCCCCAGTCCAACTCCCTGACCGGTACACCACGGATACGTAGGGTGCCTGTTACGTTTTTCTAGAACAGAAAGATTTAACAATTAACTTAAGATTAAAGAACATTTTAAATCTAACTGTTAAATTTAAATTCTAAATCTAAATGTTGAATCTAGATCCTAAATCTAAATTTTAAATCTAAATGCTGAATCTAAACGTTAAATCCAAGCCTTGGATTTATATTTAGGATTCATATTTAACATTTAGCCTAAGATTTAAGAACATTTTAAATCTAAATGCTACATGTAAATGTTAACTCTAAATCCTAAATCTAAATGTTAAATCCAAACCTTGGATTTATATTTAGGATTTATATTTAACATTTAGCCTAAGATTTAAGAACATTTTAAATCTAAATGCTATATGTAAATGTTAACTCTAAATCCTAAATCTAAATGTTAATCTAAATGCTAAATATAAATGTTAAATCCAAACCTTGGATTTATATTTAGGATTTATATTTATCATTTAACCTAAGATTTAAGAACATTTTAAATCGAAATGCTTTATCTAAATGTTAAGTCTATATGCTAACATTTAGATATAGTGTTTAGAATGTTCTGAAATCTTAGGCTAAATGTTAAATATAAATGGATGGATGTGTACAGTATTTTGGCTCCAATAAGTTAAGATTAAAACTATATGCTACAAGTGAAAGGAACGTTTCATCAATTTCCAATATCCCTATACAATACTCAGACGTGTGAAATCTGCTGATGATATCATGTCACCGTCAGGATTCGAACCCATGATCTTTGGATTACAAGACTGAAGCTAATCCACTACTCCATGATGGATTGTAGTAGGCATTTATTCTTGCAATCTAAGTAGTGACGAGGAACAACTTTTCAACTCTTTAGTGACTGCAGATTGCAAAGATTAAAGTTGAAATGACTACTTGAGAGCCTCAAGGCACAAGCTAATGTGGATTTTACTGAATACTTCTAGCTCTCATGTGTGTTGAGAGCTTCAAAGCACAAGTGTCTTTCCATGCAGTCTCTGTTGGCCACACCCCCTTCCAGCTCACCTTCAGCCAATTACCTTAGGCCATACCACTTATTAAGGACACCTGTGCCCATGCTGAACTCTTTGTCTGCGCAGACTCCAAACCTGAAAGCTGCTGTTGAATCTTCTGTGTTTTTCGTGTGCATTATTGACTGTGTAAGTTTGTCCTGTTTATGCTCATCTAATATTACTGAATCTTTGAGCAGACTTGTGCATTCTATGTTTGATGATTAAGCTGTATTTGTTTGTTGAATTGATTGATTTCTTGGTTTCTACTTGTGGAACAGAACATAGCCCATAAGACTGATATCTTCTGACTGTGTAGTTCAATTTATGTGACGTACCTACTTCTAGCATGTTTCATGGGCCAGGTGATGTGTATCTTGTGTGCTACTGTTTTATGTTTGTATTTTGTATTGACTTATTGTGGCATGGGGCTAATTGTTGCCTTTTCATTTCCCTCCCTGAAAACCACAAACACACAGACCCCCACACACATTCATATGTGACACACACACATTCTACACACAATACACACATTTCAGAAATGCATCACATTCATCTCCCCTGGACACACTCTTGGATGTTGTGTTGATCTGGAAATAAAAGAACTGTACTTGTAACCTGACTGTCCTTGATCCTGTATCCTGTGTTGAGAGCTTCAAAGCACAAGGAATGGTGGATTTTATTAAATACTTCAATGTTGATGTATCCTACCAAAGATTCATAGACCTGTAACCAATGAGTATGTGTTTGTGAACTGTGCAAAATGTTTGAGATTGTGTGTGGTTTTTTGTTTGTTTTACCTCAATAAAGATGTCTCTTTGTGTGCTGTGAGTAATTTACAAATGATTTCACAGTGAGTGACATGTGAATTCATCAAGATTATGCCAGCATGATAATTAGTGATTGGATCATTTTCCAGCATGAGATGACCCGAGCTGGGATTTGAATTCATAATGTTCTGCTTTAAGAGGCTAGGCATTAAGCCACTGAGCTAATGAGAATTGCACTGACTACAACTTTCAGTTACCTCAAACTAGCGAGGATATGTTTAGCATTCAGTGAGTGCCGATTGCCAATCAATTCCACAGGTGCCAGTGATCATGAAGTTGAATGATCTGTGTTGTCACTTTCAAGGCGCATGTTCCAAGACAAGGTGAACTCAAATAAATCTTCAAGGAAGTCTGGATGGAAAAACTGAATACTTTTTGTTTTACCTCAATGAAGATATTATTGTGAGCTGAGAATTCTTTACAAATGATTTTATGTTAATGGTGCGTACTATGTTAAGTTCAGCCATCAAGATAATTAGTGGTTTGATCTGGCTAAACTGGGATTTGAACCCACAATGTTCTGCTTTGAGATGCTATGCATTAACCTACTGAGCTAATGAGAATTGCTCTTAATGCCACTTTCATTTACCTACTTAAAGTAGCAAGGAACCGAACAGTCCAAGCTAAAATGAGAAGAATGAGTTTAGTGTTCAGTGAGTGCAGATTGCCAATGAATTCCACAGGTGCCAGTGATTATGAAGTTGACTGAAAAGCCAGTTGAATGATCAGAATTGTCACTTTCAAGGCAGATGTTCAAGATGAGGTGAATTCAAGCAAGTCAGGATAGAAATACTGAATATTTTTTTTAGCTCAATAAAGATATATTATTGTGAGTTGAGAATTCTTTACAAATTATGTTATGTAGATGGTGCATACTATGTTAAGTTCAGCCATCAAGATTATGCCAGCATGATAATTAGTGGTTTGAGATGGCAGAGGTGGGATTTGAACCCACAATGTTCTACTTTGAAAAACTACGCATTAACCCACTGAGCTAATGAGATTTGCTCCCACTACTACTTTCAGTTACCTAGTTAAACTAGTGAGGAATGTAACAGTCCAAGATGAATGAGAAGAATGAGTTTAGTGTTCAGTGAGTGCTGATTGCCAATCAATTCCACAGGTGCCAGTGATCATGAAGTTGACTGAAAAGCCAGTTGAATGATCGGAATTGTCACTTTCAAGGCAGATGTTCAAGATGAGGTGAATTCAAGCAAGTCAGGATAGAAATACTGAATATTTTTTTAGCTCAATAAAGATATATTATTGTGAGTTGAGAATTCTTTACAAATTATTTTATGTAGATGGTGCATACTATGTTAAGTTCAGCCATCAAGATTATGCCAGCATGATAATTAGTGGTTTGATCTGGCATGAGATGGCAGAGGTGGGATTTGAACCCACAATGTTCTACTTTGAAAAGCTACGCATTAACCCACTGAGCTAATGAGAATTGCTCTTAATGCTACTTTCATTTACCTACTTAAAGTAGCAAGGAACCTAACAGTCCAAGCTGAAATGAGAAGAATGAGTTTAGTGTTCAGTGAGTGCAGATTGCCAATGAATTCCACAGGTGCCAGTGATTATGAAGTTGACTGAAAAGCCAGTTGAATGATCAGAATTGTCACTTTCAAGGCAGATGTTCAAGATGAGGTGAATTCAAGCAAGTCAGGATAGAAATACTGAATATTTTTTTTAGCTCAATAAAGATATATTATTGTGAGTTGAGAATTCTTTACAAATTATGTTATGTAGATGGTGCATACTATGTTAAGTTCAGCCATCAAGATTATGCCAGCATGATAATTAGTGGTTTGAGATGGCAGAGGTGGGATTTGAACCCACAATGTTCTACTTTGAAAAACTACGCATTAACCCACTGAGCTAATGAGATTTGCTCCCACTACTACTTTCAGTTACCTAGTTAAACTAGTGAGGAATGTAACAGTCCAAGATGAATGAGAAGAATGAGTTTAGTGTTCAGTGAGTGCTGATTGCCAATCAATTCCACAGGTGCCAGTGATCATGAAGTTGACTGAAAAGCCAGTTGAATGATCGGAATTGTCACTTTCAAGGCAGATGTTCAAGATGAGGTGAATTCAAGCAAGTCAGGATAGAAATACTGAATATTTTTTTAGCTCAATAAAGATATATTATTGTGAGTTGAGAATTCTTTACAAATTATTTTATGTAGATGGTGCATACTATGTTAAGTTCAGCCATCAAGATTATGCCAGCATGATAATTAGTGGTTTGATCTGGCATGAGATGGCAGAGGTGGGATTTGAACCCACAATGTTCTACTTTGAAAAGCTACGCATTAACCCACTGAGCTAATGAGATTTGCTCCCACTACTACTTTCAGTTACCTAGTTGAACTAGTGAGGAACGTAACAGTCCAAGATGAATGAGAAGAATGAGTTTAGTGTTCAGTGAGTGCTGATTGCCAATCAATTCCACAGGTGCAAGTGATCATGAAGTTGACTGAAAAGCCAGTTGAATGGTCTGAGTTGTCACTTTCAAGGTGCATGTTCAAGACAAGGTGAATTCAATAGTCAGGATAGAAACACTGAATATCTTTATTGTTTGGTAACTGTGCTGTTTGATTTAGATTGTGTTTGATATTGCCATAAAGTAGTTTTGTGTGTGTGAGTTTTGACATCAGAATTAGCATTTTCATCAACCTTGTCATGTCGGAGATGGGATTTGAACCCTTGATCTCATAGCCGTTCACTTTGAAGTGCTAGGCCTATGCTCACTGAGCCAGTCTGCCTGCACAGCAATACTGCTGACAGTCACTCATTCAAAGTTGTAAGGGTTAGCCTACAAGCAGCCCACTGATTTCAAACTAAAATTAAAGCATTTTGACAAAGAGTAGACAAGGGAGATTTTGCACAATTACTTGAACTTATAAAATGATTAAACTATTAAAATTTCAAAGGGTTTGGTTGATTTTAATCAAAGTGCTCAAACTTTAATTAACTGTAATATTAAAACCGATAGACATATGCAAGTGACAGTGAATAGAATAGAGTGGCTTGGTCTGTAGATTGTGTCTGACCATTTTGGTCATGATAGGACTAATTTTGTGGCCTGTGAAACTTTAGTTTCACTTTGGCTAAAGTCAGAAATTCTGGGCAAACTAAACATTTTTTGTAAAATAAGACCATTGTAAGAAAGATGCAGTCAAGTCCAAGGATTAAGGGACTATAGGACTTTTGAGTGTATGCACTACTGGTCAGGAGATATGGGCTTGAATGGTTTTTGTTGAATTATAGCGCCACCTATGTGTGCAGTACCACTAGTTTTAGGCTCTGAGTAGTGGGGGCAATTTCTGGTCTTTCTGGAAAATTACAGGAGTTTTGGCCTTGCGGTTTAGGCTGCCCAACCACTTTTAGCGGAGAAAAAGAATAATAATAATAATAAATATAGCTGCAAGCAGCAATTAACGGGGTCCAAGCAGAAGTCCTGTGCAGCCCTCTCTGGCTACAAGACAACTTTGACTCGTTTTCCAAATCCCAGTTTGGGAACTTGCTACCAGCTTGGCTGAAGGCTCTAATAGAGCTGTAATACTTGACTTGTTTTCAGTTCTTGGTTCCCTCTGAGTCAGTCAAGTTAGTTGGGTAAGTTTCTATATGCCAGTCAGTTGAATGGGGAAGTGTTGCTCATTCCCTCCCCCCACTCTACTCTCTGCACCGGCCGGGAGTCGAACCGGCCACCCTTCGGTCCCCAGTCCAACTCCCTGACCGGTACACCACGGATACTTAGGCTGCCTGTTACGTTTTTCTAGAACAGAAAGATTTAACAATTAACTTAAGATTAAAGAACATTTTAAATGTAAATGTTAAATTTAAATTCTAAATCTAAATGTTGAATCTAGATCCTAAATCGAAATGTTAAATCTAAATGCTAAATCTAAACGTTAAATCCAAGCCTTGGATTTATATTTAGGATTTATATTTAACATTTAGCCTAAGATTTAAGAACATTTTAAATCTAAATGCTACATGTAAATTTTAACTCTAAATCCTAAATCTAAATGTTAAATCTAAATGCTAAATCTAAATGTTAACATTTAACATTTAGCCTAAGAGTTAAGAACATTAAATCTAAATGCTATACTGTCAGGATTCAAGAAGTTAAGATTAAAACTATATGTTACCAGTGAAAGGAAAGTTTCTTCCATTTCCAATATCCCTATACAATACTCAGATGTGTGAAATCTGCTGATGATGTCACGTCACTGTCAGGATTCGAACCCATCATCTTTGGATTACAAGACTGAAGCTAATCCACTACTCCATGATGGATTGTAGTAGGAGTTCTTTCTTGCAATCTAAGTAGTGGTGAGGAAGAACTTTTAAACTCTAGTGACTGCAGATTGCAAAGATTAAAGTTGACTGAAATGACTGCTTGAGAGTCTCAAGGCACAAGCTAATGTGGATTTTACTGAATACTTCTAGCTCTCATGTGTGTTGAGAGCTTCAAAGCACAAGTGTCTCTCCATGCAGTCTCTGTTGGCCACACCCCCTTCCAGCTCACCTTCAGCCAATTACCTTAGGCCATACCACTTATTAAGGACACCTGTGCCCATGCTGAACTCTTTGTCTGCGCAGACTCCAAACCTGAAAGCTGCTGTTGAATCTTCTGTGTTTTTCGTGTGCATTATTGACTGTGTAAGTTTGTCCTGTTTATGCTCATCTAATATTACTGAATCTTTGAGCAGACTTGTGCATTCTGTGTTTGATGATTAAGCTGTATTTGTTTGTTGAATTGATTGATTTCTTGGTTTCTGCTTGTGGAACAGAACATAGCCCATCAGACTGATATCTTCTGACTGTGTAGTTCAATTTATGTGACGTACCTACTTCTAGCATGTTTCATGGGCCAGGTGATGTGTATCTTGTGTGCTACTGTTTTATGTTTGTATTTTATATTGACTTATTGTGGCATGGGCCTAATTGGTGCCTTTTCATTTCCCTCCCTGAAAACTCACACAGACCCCCACACACATTGATATGTGTCACACACATTGTACACACAATACACACATTTCAGACATGTATCACTTTCATCTCTCCTGGACACACTCTTGGATGTTGTGTTGATCTGGAAATAAAAGAACTGTACTTGTAACCTGACTGTCCTTGATCCTGTATCCTGTGTTGAGAGCTTCAAAGCACAAGGAATGGTGGATTTTATTAAATACTTCAATGTTGATGTATCCTACCAAAGATTCATAGACCTGTAACCAATGAGTATGTGTTTGTGAACTGTGCAAAATGTTTGAGATTGTGTGTGTTTTTTTTTTTTTTTTTTACCTCAATAAAGATGTCTCTTTGTGTGCTGTGAGTAATTTACAAATGATTTCACAGTGAGTGACATGTGAAGTCATCAAGATTATGCCAGCATGATAATTAGTGATTGGATCATTTTCCAGCATGAGATGACCGAGCTGGGATTTGAATTCATAATGTTCTGCTTTAAGAGGCTAGGCATTAAGCCACTGAGCTAATGAGAATTGCACTGACTACAACTGTCAGTTACCTCAAACTAGCGAGGATATGTTTAGCATTCAGTGAGTGCCGATTGCCAATCAATTCCACAGGTGCCAGTGATCATGAAGTTGAATGATCGGTGTTGTCCCTTTCAAGGCGCATGTTCCAAGACAAGGTGAACTCAAATCTTCAAGCAAGTCAGGATACCTCAATAAAGATATATTATTGTGAGCTGAGAATTCTTTACAAATGATTTTATGTAAATGGTGCGTACTATGTTAAGTTCAGCCATCAAGATTATGCCAGCATGATAATTAGTGGTTTGATCTGGCTGAACTGGGTTTTGATCCCACAATGTTCTGCTTTGAGATGCTATGCATTAACCCACTGAGCTAATGAGAATTTCTCTTAATGCTACTTTCATTTACCTACTTAAAGTAGCAAGGAACCTAACAGTCCAAGCTGAAATGAGAAGAATGAGTTTAGTGTTCAGTGAGTGCAGATTGCCAATGAATTCCACAGGTGCCAGTGATCATGAAGTTGACTGAAAAGCCAGTTGAATGATCAGAATTGTCACTTTCAAGGCAGATGTTCAAGATGAGGTGAATTCAAGCAAGTCAGGATAGAAATACTGAATATTTTTTTAGCTCAATAAAGATATATTATTGTGAGTTGAGAATTCTTTACAAATTATTTTATGTAGATGGTGCATACTATGTTAAGTTCAGCCATCAAGATTATGCCAGCATGATAATTAGTGGTTTGATCTGGCATGAGATGGCAGAGGTGGGATTTGAACCCACAATGTTCTACTTTGAAAAGCTACGCATTAACCCACTGAGCTAATGAGATTTGCTCCCACTACTACTTTCAGTTACCTAGTTAAACTAGTGAGGAATGTAACAGTCCAAGATGAATGAGAAGAATGAGTTTAGTGTTCAGTGACTGCTGATTGCCAATCAATTCCACAGGTGCCAGTGATCATGAAGTTGACTGAAAAGCCAGTTGAATGGTCTGAGTTGTCACTTTCAAGGTGCATGTTCAAGACAAGGTGACTTCAATAGTCAGGATAGAAACACTGAATATCTTTATTGTTTGGTAACTGTGCTTTTTGATTTAGATTGTGTTTGATATTGCCATAAAGTAGTTTTGTGTGTGTTATTTGCAAATGATGTGTGTGAGTTTTGACATCAGAATTAGCATTTTCATCAACCTTGTCATATCGGAGATGGGATTTGAACCCTTGATGTCATAGCCTTTCACTTTGAAGTGCTAGGCCTATGCTCACTGAGCCAGTCTGCCTGCACAGCAATACTGCTGGCGAGTCACTCATTCAAAGTTGTAAGGGTTAGCCTACAAGCAGACCACTGATTTCAAACTAAAATTAAAGCACTTTGACAAAGAGTAGACCAGGGAGATTTTGCACAGTTACTTGAACTTATAAAATGATTAAACTATTAAAATTAAACTAAGTAGTGGTGAGGAACAACTTTTCAACTCTAGTGACTGCAGATTGCAAAGATTAAAGTTGACTGAAATGACTGCTTGAGAGCCTCAAGTCACGAGTTAATGTGGATTTTACTGAATACTTCTAGCTCTCATGTGTGTTGAGCGCTTCAGAGCACAATTGTCTTTCCATCCAGTCTCTGTTGGCCACACCCCTTCCAGCTCACCTTCAGCCAATTACCTTAGGCCATGCCACTTATTAAGGACACCTGTGACCATGCTGAACTCTTTGTCTGCTCAGACTCCAAACCTGAATGCTGCTGTTGAATGAGTTTTTCGTGTGCGTTATTGACAGTGTAAGTTTGTCTTGTTTATGCTTATTTAGAATATTACTGAATCTTTGAGCAGACTTGTGCATTCTATGTTTGATGATTAAGCTGTATTTGTTTGTTGAATTGATTGATTTCTTGGTTTCTGCTTGGAACAGAACATAGCCCTGTGTAGTTTAATTTATATCACATGCCTAAAGATGGCAAAGCAAGGCTTCATGAGTTAATGAGACTTTCCAGCGCAAAGGCTCACCAAAAGGCTCATTACCCGAGAGCTCATGAGATCTTTCTCTCTAGTGTCACCTGCTGTCCAAAGGGAAATATAACAGCCTAAATTAGCCTCGTAGATGTAGGCTCTGGTTTGTGTAAATGTGGTCACACTTCGCTAACCTTTTCTTGTTCAGCACTTTGGCTTGACTGCAGTTGTTTTTAGATGTTCTGTATAAATAAATGCATACTTAAACCAGTTGAAGCCTAAACCAATGAATGATTATAAAAGTGTGAGAGTGTGTGCATGTGTGTATCTGGAAATAATATTATTTTAATGCTTATCAATCAAATTAAATGAACGCAAGACTTCTTATGAAACTAGGAACAAACTTTAACAGACCAACAGACCAGTATACTAATATAATTTGCACTACTACTAGGCTACTACAATAATAATAATAATAATAATAATAATAATAATAATAATAATAATAATAATAATAATAATAATAATAATAATATCAGGGTAATTAATCAGAGAGCGTGTAGGCCTACATTTGTGTATGTGTGTGGATACATGTGGTTTTCTGTAAATAATAAATAAAGAATGTTTAATACTGTGTTGCGAAATAATCTGTTCATAATAAACACTGTAAACCTATGAATTAATCAAATACATACATCTGTAAGTACATAATTAGTAAATAACTTAGCTTACTTGCACATACAGCATAAATTGCTGTTCAAAGCAAATAACACTGAGAACCTTCTGTAATGCTCTGCTATTGAGACTAATGTAAAAAAAAAAAAAAAAAAACACTGCTGTTACACAGCTTGGCCACAGGATGGTGCTCTAAGACCACAAATGGGAACACTAAATAAACTCTGAAGCCTACAGAAACCGATGCCGCGAACAGCACGGTAAATTGCACTTCAGAGTGCTCAATAGAAGCTCGAATACGAGCATAAGATTTGGATAGAACTCCTCCGGCAAAAAAAATACATTTTACTTTCCCTTTTCAACATATTTATTTTGTGTATACCATGTTTAATGAATTAAATAATGGGCTGAAAATACTGATAACACCATCTCTAGAAATATTTTGATTGAATTCTCAGCTCTGCCGTTTATGTCTCAAACATTCTATTCAGAGATTCCCGTAGGCTTTAGTTGTCATAAATACGGTCCACCAATCAATCTGACATTACATACAAAATGTGCGATCATTAGTATGAAATGTTGTCTAAGTATCTCTCATTTATTTGCTACGTTTGCAACATTTGCTGTAACAACCAGCATCACAAGTCAACGCACGCACAACCTGCCTCTCACAAACACCAAACGTCAACTCAATACGCAGGCGAGGATCTGACGCCTTTTCAGCGGGAGCAACACTCGAAATGAGCCACTGACGTGTACACAGAATGTGAGGTCTCACATTTGGTTGGTCACGTGCTTTTTAAGGAAAGGAGACAGATCTCGAACGAGGTTCCATGAGGAACGCCCCCTTTTTGCTCGGAATCTCGTTCGTAGCCTCGCTTCAAAGGCCACATCATTACACATGCCTACTTCTAGCATGTTTCATGGGCTAGGTGATGTGTATCTTGTGAGCTACTGCGGTGTTTTATGTTTGTATTTTGTATTGACTGATTGTGGCATGAATTGTTGCCTTTTCATTTCCCTCCCTAAACACACACACACTCATTGTACACACATTTCAGACATGTATCACATTCATCTCTCCTGGACTTTTGGATGTTGTGTTGTGTTGATCTGGAAATAAAAGAACTTAACTTGTAACCTGACTGTATCCTTGATCCTGTATCCTGTGTTGAGAGCTTCAAAGCACAAGGAATGGTGGATTTTATTAAATACTTCAATGTTGATGTATCCTACCAAAGATTCATAGACCTGTAACCAATGAGTGTTTTTGTGAACTGTACAAAATGTTTGAGATTGTGTGTGTTTTTACCTTAATAAACATGTCTTATTGTGTGCTGTAAATTATTTACAAATGATTTTATGTAGACAGTGAGTGACATGTTAATGTTCAGTCATCAAGATTATGCCAGCCTCATTAGTGGTTTGATAATTTTCTAGCATGAGATGACTGAGCTGGGATTTGAACCCACAATGTTCTGATTTGAGAGGCTAGGCATTAAGCCACTGAGCTAATGAGGATTGCACTGATCACTACTTTCATTTACCTAGTCAAACTAGCGAGTTGTGTTAAGTATTCAGTAAGTGCCAATTAATTCCACAGGTGCCAGTGATCATGAAGTTGACTGAAAAGCCAGCTGAATGATCAGAATTGTCACTTTCAAGGCACGTGTTCAAGATGAGGTGAATTCAAGCAAGTCAGGATGGAAATACTGAATACTTTTTTCTTACCTCAATAAAGATGTATTATTGTGAGCTGTGGATTATTTACAATTGATTTTATGTAGATAGTCCATGACATGTTAAGTTCAGGCATCAAGATTATGCCAGCATGATAATTAGTGGTTTAATTTGACATGAGATGGCTGAGCTGGGATTTGAACCCACAATGTTCTGCTTTAAGAGGCTAGGCATTAACCCACTGAGCTAATGAGAATTGGTCTCAATCTTACTTTCATTTACCTACTTAAAGTAGCAAGGAACCTAACAGTCCAAGCTGAAATGAGAAGAATGAGTTTAGTATTCAGTGAGTGCAGATTGCCAATCAATTCCACAGGTGCCAGTGATCATGAAGTTGACTGAAAAGCCAGTTGAATGGTCTGAGTTGTCACTTTCAAGGTGCATGTTCAAGACAAGGTGAATTCAATAATCAGGATAGAAACACTGAATATCTTTATTGTTTGGTAACTGTGCTGTTTGATTTAGATTGTGTTTGATATTTTGCCATAAAGTAGTTTTGTGTGTGTGAGTTTTGACATCAGAATTAGCATTTTCATCAACCTTGTCATGTCGGAGATGGGATTTGAACCCTTGATCTCATAGCCTTTCACTTTGAATTGCTAGGCCTATGCTCACTGAGCCAGTCTGCCTGCATAGCATTATTGCTGAGAGTCACTCACTCAAAGTCGTAAGGGATAGCCTACAAGCAGACCACTGATTTCAAACTAAAATTAAAGCACTTTGACAAAGAGTAGACCAGGGAGATTTTGCACAGTTACTTGAACTTATAAAATGATTAAACTATTAAAATTTCAAAGGGTTTGGTTGATTTTAATGAAAGTGCTCAAACTTTAATTAACTATAATATTAATACCGATAGACATATGCAAGTGACAGTGAATAGAATAGAGTGGCTTGGTCTGTAGATTGTGTCTGACCATTTTGGTCATGATATGACTAATTTTGTGGCCTGTGAAACTTTAGTTTCACTTTGGCTAAAGTCAGAAATTCTGGGCAAACTAAACATTTTTTGTAAAATAAGACCATTGTAAGAAAGATGCAGTCAAGTCCAAGGATTAAGGGACTATAGGACTTTTGAGTGTATGCACTACTGGTCAGGAGATATGGGCTTGAATGGAATTTGTTGAATTCTAGCGCCACCTATGTGTGCAGTACCACTAGTTTTAGGCTCTGAGTAGTGGGGGCAATTTCTGGTCTTTCTAGAAAATTTCAGGAGTTTTGGCCTTGCGGTTTAGGCTGCCCAACCACTTTTAGCGGAGAAAAAGAAGAATAATAATAATAATAAACAGAACAAAAACAATAGGGTTCCGCGCAGCTATGCTGCTTGGACCCCTAATAATAATAATAAACAGAACAAAAACAATAGGGTTCCGCGCAGCTATGCTGCTTGGACCCCTAATAATAATAATAAAAAACGGAACAAAAACAATAGGGTTCCGCGCAGCTTCGCTGCTTGGACCCCTAATAATAAGAAACAGTAGAAACACTAAGGGTGCCTTCGCAGCTTCGCTGCTTGGCCCCCAATTACAGTACAGTGCTGTAGTTAATATTGCATTTTGGGTAATATTTGTGCTTACTGTAACCGAGCCTGATCAAAATTTCTTTGCTGTAACTTTATTGTAACTTTGCTGCCACCTTGCTGTATTTAAGAGCCACTGCCACCTCGTTCGCTAAAGTTTTGCCAACCGACGTTACGTCTATGTTCTATTGAAGACTGACTGGCGAAGTGACTGGTGAATGACTGCTACTTGGAACTCCGAGTTATTGCAGTTTGGTGAGTTTGGTTTTCACATACATCAAGCTTTACCACGTATTGTGCAAGTTTTACGTTCTAGTTCATGCAAATCTTTTCTTAAGTAAAAAGATAAGTTTAATGGGTGCTTATGTGTTCTAGATAGCTAGTGCTAGCATGTAACCACAGCTATATAGGCGGGAGCTTACTACATATTAAATAACTACAGGGTGTTCGTTTAACTTAAACGTATCTTGTATTCTTTAAGCATTCATTTTAACGTGTATTCATTTGGAAATAGAAAATGTCGACATCTGTGTGAATGAACGATACGCTCGTCATAGGGTGTGAGAGAAATTTCCAGAGTGTGTATGTAACCAGTTGCAACTTTAAATGTTTTACCAGTTGTGCCTAGTCAGCGAACTAGACTTTGGAATGTTTGCCTAAACACCATTGCTTAAACCAGTTGCTCAATTTATGGACCCAGTCATAAATCACCACATGGCATGAGAGTCTTCTGTGCCCCAAAGGAAAAACACAAGTTGCGCCAATCAGTAACCAAAATGTTTATGGGTTTACTGCATGTTGGGGGGTTGCTGGTGTCCCAATAAATGCTTCTCTCGAGCTGTGATCTGGGAGTTGGGGCTTCGACGTGCCTGCATGGCACTGTCGCTGTCCTTTCTCCCAGCGCTAGTGTCTGTACAAATGCATTAAACTCTTTGACTGATTTTGTCGGGCCGGCTCCATTGATTAGTAGTTATGAACTTCTAATAATTACTACATTTTTGGTGTCAGAAGTGGGATTCCATAATTCTGCAACACAGGATGAAGTCCAGGACAACGCCACGGCTTCTCGGAACCGCGCACACTGAGAAGAAACCGCTTTGAATTTAATTTGGTGAGTCCGGGACGACATCCGTGGAGCAGACTGACGGAATTCCCGAACGTGCTGGAGCGGCCGACAAAGGTTAGTAAAGAGTGCTGAATTGCACATTTAATTGTTGTGGTTAATTCAGAAAGGCCTGTGGGTTGCTGTTCTTAGAGGAACAGAGTGGGTTGAGGGTGCCTTATCGCTATTAAATCGGGCGTGATTAATAGGATAGTTGGTGTCTTTTGAAGCTAGCTGGCTGCTCTTAGAGGAGCAGTGCGGTTGCCTAGGTGTGCCCTGAAAGAGGGGTGTTTGACGTCTGTACCTGAAAGAGGGGTGTTTTGCGCATGCTAGGAGCGGCGCGTGCTCAGGGAGCAAGTGAGGAGTCGCATGTCATTATCACTGTGCAGAGGCACCTATTACAAAGATAATCGACAGCCTCTGCGTGAGGGGGATCCACGCAGTGACGGTCTTTCGCTGTTAATTCAGCGGATTATCCAGGCTATTCTCAGGGAGGATAGTGGCGACTCTGAGGGGGTGTTAGACGCATTCTCAGGGAGAATAGCGGGGGTCTAACACAAGTGTACACTGTAACATCTGTATCAGTACTGAATATTGTGGCCATTATTGTTGAGTGCGGTGTAGCTGTCAGCTGTATCGGGGTGTGACGGCCTCGACTGTGTGTCTGTGTTTGTACTTGTGTATGTGCGTGCGAGAATATTAACATATGTGTACACGTTAACATCTTTATCAGTGCTGTTTAAGCATTCTGAAATTTCAAGACGTAATGTAATATAGGAGAGATGAATTACTTGATTGATCTGTTTCCTCGTGTTGAAGTATTGGTTGCTTGTAGTATTGTGGCCAGCTCTATTGGGTTGGGCTAAAGTGTGAGTGTGTCGCGACTGAGCGTGTGTGTTTGTGCTGAAGCATTGAGCCTAGACGTGCGTGTGTGTCAGAGAGCCGCGCTGAGTTGGCTGTGCCTCGCAATGAACTGTTTGTATCTGTGTGTATGTGTGTGTGGAGTGGCACACTTGACCATAGGGGTATGGAGAGACAGAGAAGTGTGCATCTTGTGTAGGAGACGTCTAAGATTTTTACTGAGTCTGCCGCAATGCTTGTTTTCATTTTCCGGTGGAATATGCGTCAGATAATTGATAATAAAAAACATTCAGGGGACCATTGAGTTATGGGAGTATAGAAAATGCAGTAGCAGATAACTGGGAAGCAATTGTGGGGATGGATAGTAGGCATACAGAAAGTACTAAGGGGAGTGACAGCATAAAATGATTGGGAAATAGGTATGAAGGCAACGTATGTGTAGAAATGAGTATGAGGGCTAAAAGCATGTGGTATAGAGGTCGGGGATATTTTTCCATCGAGAAGAAAGTATGGGCGTAGAGGGGGCAGGAGCTGGGAACTAAAGTGAAGGTTTAAGAAAAAAGGGGCAGCATTAAGGCTATTGTTTTATTTGAAAAAACAAAAAGAGAAAACTCCATGCAGACGAAAGAGAACATGGGTTAACTGAGGATGAAGTCAGGATGTCACAAAATACAGCCACCACCGTACGTCATGTTTTGCCTCACCAAGCTCACTCCCGTAACCCGATACCAGCCGTCCAACCTTCCCCCGCACAATCAACCAGCAGAATGCGCAACTCAGACTCGCAAAAGTTAGGAGCACTGCAGTGAATATTAACCTGAATGGACTATCAGAAGTGACATGTGCCTCACAGAGCTGATGAGGTATGGGAAGAACTTAAATAACTTCAGCAGAGAAGCAGATGAGCTCCAGAACCTAACGCATGTCACTCTTGCGTGACGAGAGAGCGCAGACGAACCAAGAAGGAGGAGGGGGAGGGAGGCTAGGTCAGGGGGTTAGTGGGAGCAAGGGGAGGCACGGAGCACAGAGGAAAGGATGTGGCAGAACAAAGGAACAATAAAGACTGCGTTGATTTTGCATAATTGGGATTTTGAAGGAACGAGTATCCTGACCACACCAGTGGAGCAATCCACACCAGCACAGACCAGTGCAAAAAGATGACTTTCAGTCACAGCAATATGATGGCAGTCCCGCATGAACTCAGAATTGTAACTGCATCTTCAACTTGCATATAATCTGAAAGCACAGCCCAAACTCTCTATCCTTTCTGCAAACGGAGAATTTTATTTGTTTTATTTGTTTTGTTTTACGCATTTTTGATATTGGGTAAGATATTACAGGGAAAATAGATTAACAGCAGGGTTACAATATATGGAAAGCCCATGCATACAACAGGTGTAACCTGTCATATAGCGTCTAAGACCATGTCTGAGCCGTTAAAGGCAAGGCATGAAGTGGTGCATTTCATCATTAAATCATTAACTCCAACTCAATGGTTTTCCCCCTAAAAGACTGAGTCGGTGCTTATATTTAGGCTTATAGTGGATTGCGTGGGCACTGGCATTAGGTGCGGCCCACATAGATGCGATAGAATATGTAAATCACCAGTGCCAACCCAGAGAGTTAGAACACCTGAATGAATAGCTTGTATTGTTGTGGACTCATTAAAAACTAATTCCGGACAATTTTAAGAAAATGGTACCAATTAATTAAAAGTCGACTCAATTGATTGTGTTGGAGTAGCTACCAGCAAAGAAATTAATGCAGAATGAAAACCGGTTCTAGAGCTGAAAAGTTGGTTACCCATGCTGTTCCATTCGCATGTGAATTGAGAATTGCGATCGAAGTTTTTATTCATCCATGCCGATGTGTCCGCATGTGATTTGGGCAAAGACAGAATGAATGTGATGTGAGAAGGCCTTGGTGTGGAATGTGTGAAGTGCGAAGTATGAGTGAAATGAATGAATGTTATACATTTAAACTGAATAACACTTAACACATAGTTTCATGGCTCTGTAAGCAGAAAGCCAGCTTGTAAATCAAAGTGCGCGCAAATACAACAGATGAACATAGGGGTCCCTCTGTACAGAGAAAATTGATTATTTAGACTATTTATAACTATTGAACTAGAGACAAGGGTGGCATTAGGCTTCTGCAGAGCCTGGTAAATTCATAAGACAAACCCAAGTCTGTACAAGCTTGCGCAAATTAAATGAGAATCCGACTTGACAACTTGACGTTGACTGACAATTCAAAGGGTTTGGTGAAGAAAATGCATTGCTATCAGCCCATGCATTTGCGCACGTAAAGGGGTGCTGAATTGGTCTACATTAATAGATGGTTATGATTACTATGAACCCGGGAGATAGGTCTTTAACGACAAATGAATCTACTAATGACTTTAACCTTACGCATGAGAAGGGGGGGGCAGCAAACTTTTATGTGTTTTTTCCAGTCTTATGTCATCTCTAACAGCATGCATAACCCAAACAAACTGCCACAGACTTCACTGCCGCCGACCGTTTGTCTATGTGCATGCCTTGATTATCGCATATAAATCCATAAAGTCAGTGAGAAATGAAGTAGCCTAGTAATAGTTGTCGACATGACTTCAGCTCGCCTGCAATCCAATTGTTACTTTCAGTGTGGCATCGGTAGGGCCCATCGATGGCATTGCGGAAAGACGACTAAAATTGTGGATTGCCGGTTGGAAGAATTCATGTTGACTCATGCTTGAGCTATAGTCTTTAAAAATTGTTTTATAATTGTGTTATTATAATAGTATATATATGTAGGGTCAATATTGTCAATAATGTTGCGTTGAGAAGTGCTGATAATGGAGAAATGCAAAACGTAGGCTACAACATATGTGATGTGCACCGTAGACTACATGAAATTGTAATAAAGATATGGAATAAAACCATGGTGCAGAAAACACTAATTGGATGAACACTCTCAAACAGTGCAGTGGTTCAATGATTATCATATGAACGTAGTAGGCCTACATGGTCTTCAAAGGCTTTTGAATTGTTGAAAGTTTCCAAGTTGAAAGTACTAGGCAGAGCTATACTTTCAAAGGGGGAGACATTCAGGAGTGAAATTTAAAAAATTTAATGGAATTAAAAGAAATAAAATATGCATATTTACCACAAAACTATAACAGGCGGGCTGTGCCCTGGCTTAGGCTACTCATGCAACACTAGTGACACGCAAGGAGTCACAAGAAATGACGTTAAATGGTGCCTGCAAAGAAAGTCTTAGATCGCAGAGAGTGTTCCATCACAGTAACAAGGTTTCTCCATTATCAGTTCAGATTGCAGAATGTAAGAAAGCGACTGTGAGTTATATTCGAAAATTGATACTGCTCTGTTTTTATTGTCTTGACAGGTTATGTTGGCGTTCACCGAGGTTGCCATTCACCAAACCTCACCGAACCAGGCTCTCAAAAGGACCAGAGGAGGGCTAAACGAGCCATTGGAAGCAGACTGGCGTTGAAATCCAAACAAGGCTGGAAGGCGCATATATGAAGACACCCGCGCTTGTGGAAGACCATACGAAGAGGTTTAACACCCAATCGAACCAGGCTCTTGGGTGCTCGCAGTGGATTCAAGGAGGAAACATTGGAATCAAGAAAACTGGCGGGGGCACTATCAAGTCGTAGTGTCAACACTGGCTGTTGTGAGAACCGCAGAATGAGATGTTGGTTCATCTGTCAAAAGCACACATTACAGACTGACATCTAGGCAACATATGTCACATTATGGAACCCTTGCTTCAGTTTAGATAAGGTGAAAACGTTACAAGTTTGTTATTTTCTGTTTGTTATTTTTGACAGTGGCCTGGAGCAGGGTAACACCTGTAACAGAAGTGCTGTTGAAGACTAGGGACTAGAGTTTTATTTCAGTTTTATAACTGAGCAAGAATGTTGACGGTTGCCACATTGATTGTGCCTGATGAACATTTGTGTCCCCGCTGAAGACTTCAGTAGGATCAGCAGAATAGGCTGCGTCAACTTGCAGTCTGCACCGGGAAAGCGCTCATGGACAATATAAGTTTAAGGCATCCGAGTGTGCCAGAAGAAATCACCAAAAGACTCTTGGCGATACATTGTTTGAATTGTTTGTTTCATTTGAATTTGAAAGATATACTTTCAAAAGGAGGGAATGTGAGAGAAATTTCCAGAGTGTGTATGTAACCAGTTGCAACTTTAAATGTTTTACCAGTTGTGCCTAGTCAGCGAACTAGACTTTGGAATGTTTGCCTAAACACCATTGCTTAAACCAGTTGCTCAATTTATGGACCCAGTCATAAATCACCACATGGCATGAGAGTCTTCTGTGCCCCAAAGGAAAAACACAAGTTGCGCCAATCAGTAACCAAAATGTTTATGGGTTTACTGCATGTTGGGGGGTTGCTGGTGTCCCAATAAATGCTTCTCTCGAGCTGTGATCTGGGAGTTGGGGCTTCGACGTGCCTGCATGGCACTGTCGCTGTCCTTTCTCCCAGCGCTAGTGTCTGTACAAATGCATTAAACTCTTTGACTGATTTTGTCGGGCCGGCTCCATTGATTAGTAGTTATGAACTTCTAATAATTACTACAAGGGAACGACGATTCATCTAGCTGCTACTCAGTTAGACTAGCCTCCCCAAAAGTCTGCTTGGCTTCACAGATTAGACAGTGTGTGTGTGTGTGTGTGTATGAATTACATTTTAGAGGTATAAAAATATCGGTATCTGGTGTTATTTACACTTAGAATACAGTAATTACGTAGTCTAGAATAACGATTGAAAACGACGATACTCTCGTCCCCCATAGGGAACGACGATTCATCTACTCAGTTAGACTCAGACTAGCCTCCCCAAAAGTCTGCTTGGCTACACAGATTACCAGTGTGTG
Source organism: Sardinella longiceps (assembly GCA_027497455.2). Taxonomy (NCBI): domain Eukaryota; kingdom Metazoa; phylum Chordata; class Actinopteri; order Clupeiformes; family Clupeidae; genus Sardinella; species Sardinella longiceps. The sequence continues at coordinate 21,898,020 of JAODXP020000015.1, read as the reverse complement.
TGTGTGTATGAATTAAATTTTAGGTATAAAAATATCGGTATCTGGTGTTATTTACACTTAGAATACAGTAATTACGTGGTCTAGAATAACGATTGAAAACGACGATACTCTCGTCCCCCATAGGGAATGACGATTCAGGCTAACATTATTTTAGCATGTCAAATCTGTTCATGTTTGACCCTGTAGCTTAGTTGTCAGGCATAATTTGACGTTTTTATTTCATAGTGATACATGTGATTTTGTTTGAAGTAGCCCAACATTTATTTGCTAGCTGGAAATAATTAAGGAAAGTCTTCAAGAGTTGCTAATAGGGTTTTGTCTTTTTTGTCCAGTTGCTTTAACTAACTGAACACTTGAGCATTTTAATCAGTTGTCAAATTATAGATGGGAAGTTCAAATATAATCTAACATTTCTAACAATCTAGGTTTCTGGTGAGAATTAACCCTGATGAGGGCAAGAAATGCTCTTCGCGACAAGGTGTCAGCAAGAAGACTGGGAGAATGGTTCAGAGAAAAGCACCTAGAGCCATAGAGGGATTGTGTTCTCTACCTCTGCTATTCTCTAACTCTGCTGTAAGAGTTCAAATGCTACATTGTTCACACTGTGTGTCTGTGTGTGAGAAAGGGAGGAAGAAAGAGTGAGTGAGCGTGAGTGAGCATGTGTGTGTGTGTGTGTGTGTGTGGCAGCCATAGCCATAGAGGGATTGTGTTCTCTACCTCTGGTTTGTTGGAATAGTTTACAGTTTTAGATTAAAGTTTAAATACTACTTCTGTTAGAGTTTAAATACTACATTGTTCACACTGTGTGTCTGTGTGTGAGAAAGGGAGGGAGAAAGAGTGAGTGAGCGTGTGGGAGCATGAGAGTGTGTGTGTGTGTGTGTGTGTGTGTGTGTGTGTGTGTGTGGCAGCCAGAGCCATAAAGGGATTGTGTTCTCTACCTCTTGTGACAGCAGTGATGTTTTTTTTTAATAACATGTTAAATGCATTAAATGCAAATGGATTGTGTTCTCTACCTCTTGTGACAGCAGTGATGTTTTTTTTAATTACATGTTAAATGCAATAATATGAGTTGCAATAATATGAGTTGCTGAAGAATTAATAAATATATTTTATGTAAGATTGTGATGTTTTTCTTGATTCATGCATGTTGTAATAACTTAAATACTTAAGTCTAAATAAAAAAATAATGATATAATAAATAAATGAATGAAATAAATATTAAATGCAACTGAGGAATAGGTCAAATTTGAAAATAAAATAAAAACAGTAAAGTACTGTATTGTCTTATAATTACTGTACACTACTGTAAACTACATTACAGTACTGTATTGCTCATTTAATATACAGTAAAGTTCTGGCAACCGTGCTGCCTGTACTGTACTGTAATTTTACAGGAATTTTTTTAACAGTGTAGAGGTGCCTGAAGCAGAAGGTGGAGTGCCAGAAGAGGGGGCAGGTGATGATGATGATGGTGCTGAGGTCAGGGTGGCTATGAAAAGGTCTCTAGCTGGGGCTGCCACTTATAGATGTTCATTTAAAAATGAATGGACAGTGAAATGGCCATTTATAACAGTAGGCACCACCAGCTCGTACTATTGGTGCTCTCTCTGCAGGCAAGAGAGTGGACTGCGATGTCAATGATGTGGCTTACTTCGTGGAAAGGTAAAAGTTACATTTTTCAAAATCTGTTGCAAAGTTTAATCACATTTGTTGAAAAACCAAAGCCTTTTATTTCTCCTGGTTAAGTACGCATTGTATTATTTAGGTTTCCCAAACTGCTTCCATTTGGAGCACCAGAGGAGCAAGACAGGCTGGCAGAGGAGTTCCAGGAATACCAACTAATGGAGGTCCCGGACTCCCAGCAGGAGGTCAAAGCTTTCTGGGATGGCCTGTCCTCCCTCAAGAATAGGGTAAGAAATACCTAGCATACACAAACTGTCATGAGCAACTTAAGTTTAAAAATATATAGGAGGGTAATTACGGTTCCTTTGTTTTTTTTCCAAAGGTGACTGGAACGCCCAGATTTGCAAGACTGACTGCAGCAGCTAAGCTGGTATTAATACTACCACACTCAAACGCGGATGCAGAGGGGGTCTTCTCCATGGTAGGGTTAAACAAAACCAAAACCAGGAATTCCTTGGCTCTGGACGGAACCCTCTCAGCTATAATGACCGTGAAAATGGCTGCCATTGAGCCCAATTGTTTCAAATGGGAGCCCCCAGTGTCAGCCATTAAGGCATCGAAATCGGCTACCAACAAATACAACACCCAACATCGCTCATAAACACACACACATACACACACACACACACACACACACACACACACACACACACACACACACACACACACACACACCCAGGGCTTGACACTGACACCTACAAATACTGGTAAAACTTGGCTGTGGCTGGTTATAATTTCAGTGTCACTTGCCAATATGGCAGGTTACTTATTCTAATGTATGACATATCAAAATAGCCTATTCTGCACTTTGGCCCTTGTGTATTCATTGTTTGTATTTAAGTTCAAGAAATGTAGTTTATTAAAAAAAGAAAGAATTCACTTCTTTGTCCGTGTGTTCATATATCTGTATGTCGTGCAGTATTTCACTGGAAATATAATAATTAATGAGGGAATGTCAGTGCCAGCACCCATCTTTTGCATGGGCCTTTGGGTTTCTCAAGCTAACTTGGTCGTTTTGAAAGGCAATATATAAAATGATTATTATTATTATTATTATTATAACACACACAAAATATTCAAAATATTTTTGTTTTCTTTACTAGATGAAACAAATGTCATAACTAGGCTTATTAGTGCTACTTATGTGTTATTGTTGTTGTAATAACCGGCCGATGGGCCGTTGGGCCGAAGGTTCGGTGCCCCCCCACCCAATCTCACTCCCAACAAACTTCAAAACTTGAGAGCCCTGTTCTGCACACTGAGGTTCGCTGGCTCTCTAGGGGGCGGATGTTACAGTAATTGTATGAACTGTGAGAGGAGGTGAAGTGTTTTTTGACAGAAATCAAATTGGATCTGGTGAAGCATCTGGATGACACTATGTGGCTTGCAGTGTGGCTCCCAACTAGCCTAGAAATCTAGACTCCTAGCGGCAGCAAATTGCTTCTGCTGCCACAGGAGTCTAGCCATTCTAGGCAGAGCAGAAGGCGGGACGATCTAACTTGTATCAGGCCAATCAAATCGTCTTGAGGGGCAAGGGACAAGTGACGAAAAAGAGTTACGGAGATCTCGTCTTTTTGTTGCGCTGAAGCAAAGTGAGCATTTGTGGAAATTATTGAGAGTATCCCTGATATTCCCCAACTGCTTGTGTAACGGAGGCCAGCTAGCGCGGCTAGCTCGGTGGTAGTGTGTAAATCCTCATCACCCAATTCCATGGGCGCTTCTAACACGCTGAGTTAGAAGCTCGGGCTTTTAGCTCAGTTGGTTAGAGCGTTCCACTCCCACCCCGGGATTTTGTAGCTTGCGGGGTGGCGGGTTCGAGACCCGTGTGCGGTGCGGACCGCCACCGGCTACATTGGTGCCGTGACCCGGATGGGAGTGAGGATTTGGAGGGTGAGTGTAACGGAGGCCAGCTAGCGCGGCTAGCTCGGTGGTAGTGTGTAAATCCTCATCACCCAATTCCATGGGCGCTTCTAACACGCTGAGTTAGAAGCTCGGGCTTTTAGCTCAGTTGGTTAGAGCGTTCCACTCCCACCCCGGGATTTTGTAGCTTGCGGGGTGGCGGGTTCGAGACCCGTGTGCGGTGCGGACCGCCACCGGCTACGCTTGTCATCATTTCAAGCCTAATGGAGTAAGTTGTTACTGTTTGTTTTTGTAGTAGATGAACTTAATATTAGATCAGGCTATGCCAATAATTATTAGAAGTTATTAGCGAGCTAATACTTGCAAGCTAACGTTAGTTTTATATTTCAAAGTTGCAGACTGTAGGTTGAAGACCCCAAAATTAGCACGCTAACTTGGACATACTGAACTGCTGTAGAACCCCAAAATTGCAATTGTTGGTATCATGAATGATTACAGACTTTATGACTAGTGCTGTCAGTTTAACGTGTTAATAACGACATTAACGCAAACCCATTTTAACGCTGTCAATTTTTTTAAACGCGCAATTAACACATTTGACCCGCGTAATTTCAGAAGAATCTGAGACCGTCAATTCTGCTAAAGTTTCAGAGCTTCATAGCAAATGTTTGTTACTGCCCCAGAGCTTTGTGGCCTTCCCTCTCCTGCATTCAAATGCAAAATAAACCAACTGAATCAGTTCACTGCCACACTTCATGGGAGACAGCATGTGGTCTACAACATTAGCTGCATTGCTCACCTGACAGGTGCCGTTCAGAAGCATGGTCATCTCACAACTTTTGTGGCCTCTCTAGTTAGGGGGATGGTCATCACTGTTCAGGCATAATTAATAGTTTTCGTTCATTGTATTAGTATCAATGTCCTTATTTTCGACCACATATTCATGTACTGTACAGTATAAATATCCCTAGAGCTCAATGTGGTTCTATTCCTCAACATCAAAAAGCAAACACATACCTATAACTGTAACTACCCATCTTTCCATCCAGCTCCAACTCGACAAGAGGGAAGTGGGGTCGCTTCCTTCAATGCTGATTTTCAGGATGAGGATGACGATGACTTTGAGGATATGGAGAAATCTATGAAGAAATTAAAATCAGTGTTAGGATTTGCAATTAGTCAAATTCAAATAATAGTGTTAGTGATGATTCAAATATAACATTCTATCTGAAATTAGGAGTGACTAACTAGACTGCCTGACTTGGGCACAGAGATTAAATGAGTTTGCAGAGGTCATAGTAGGCCTGTTAAGAGATTGCACAAGTGAAACCTTACATTAAGAGGAACGTAGGACTAACATTATTGAAGGTCTGTCCGCTTGTGGTAGTGACTGCGCTGCTGGGCATCCTGCGCCTCTCCCATTCTGACCTTCCAAAGGATGGCAGGGCCCTGCTTAGGAATACTTCACCAAAGAATTGGCACTCCTTGAAAGGGGTTTCTGTTACCTGGGAAAGACACATTACATTTATGCATTTAGCAGACGCTTTTATCCAAAGCAACTTACATGTGTCAAATTTTATTTGTACATGTACTTTCAGTAAAAATACATGGATCTTGACATCAGTCAATAGTCTTTTGATGTTAGGTGTATGTCCTGTCTTAAACAAGTCTTGCTCAGGGATGCAAAATGAATTTCAGTGAAAACTGACAATAAACTCTTATCGTATCATATAGTATTGTATAAATAGTCCTCTACGCAGAATCTGAAAGACAGGACCCCGGTGAGAGTACATGCCAATTTTAAGGCTTGTATATGTCTAAAAACCAAAGATATGGGTGTCCAAATAGAGTATGCTTGCAAATTTTGTGTGCAATTCACAATCCTGAAAAGGGGGCATGGCACTGAAACTTTGGAGGGTCCTACTTCCAAAACCATTAAAAGGTGCTCAAACTTAGGATTCTTTCATTTGACATTCAAATGTACATGTACAAATACAAATAAAATTAGGCAAATTGAAGAGGTGTCACTGGGGAGTTTCAAGTTCAATTTTGGGAGCAGGCAAGGGTGATAGTTCAGATAAAAAAAAAAAAACATATTGCCATATTGCTGTTCGTAATGGTTGTAGACTGATTTGTTGAAATGTTTGGGCTAAAAGCCCAATGTCAGCTAGCAGCTTTCTCTGGAGGCTAATGTAGGTGACATGCCATATAAGAACTAGACAACAAACAATTTAGTTTGACACAGCACACTTACAAGTTTGACAGCTGGCCGTTGGGTCCAGCTGGTGTGGATTTTGTTCGCCAGTTGACCCGGTTGTGTGAAGACAAGAATGTCTCCAAGACTCCACGGTTCAGGAGGGAAGGGAAGTCCTGGTGCTCTGTTATGCATATGGCTCTCTGAGATGCGTTATGCCCCGAGACGTCAAGGCCTTGAAAACTTGTGTCCAGCTCCATTTCTTGGATTTGAGGTGCAACTAAGTCCCACTCCCTACAGCAGAGACATTCGTCCTCCGTAGGCATAATTGCACATTTCTGGCACTGGCACCAACAGTCTCCTGATGCCCTGTCCCTGCTCTCGGCGAGAGCTGTCTCTGACGCCCTTTCTCTTTCTGCCCGTCGAGCATCAATCTCCCTCAGTTCTTCATACGTGTCTTCCGGCTCAGATTCGGTTCGCTTGACAAAAAAAAATCATCATCTTCAAACTCAAACTCCTCATCCTCGCTATGCATCTCAGACGTAGCCATATCTTTTGTAACAGAACTTTGTACTACGTGAGGTAAGCAATGGCAGCGGTGGGTAAATAAAGCCGGTAGCCGATAGCCTAGAAATCTACACGCCCCCAGGCTAGGTAGCCGAGGTAATATCAATATGCTGCCTTGCACACCTTGCGACAAACAGGGAACAATGTAGGCAAAATATAACACTTTTCAAGGGTAGTTGTACTTTAGAGATGATTGTATCAGCTTGGATGTACACATCGATGGCCTGGCATATTAATTCACTTGCCTAAGGGAGACTGCAGAGTGGGTAAGACTGTCTTTTATTGCCAGGCTAGCAGTGCCCATTTACTTGCGTTAGCCGAGCACCAGCGAACATAGCTGACAGAAGGACTGGATGAAATGAGTTGAAAACCGTCTCCAGTGACATATATCACTCAGGCTTACTTGGAAATGAGGTTTAACATCGAAGATTCTGAACCACCAATTAAACAATCAAGTATTAGCATCATGGCTTTATAACTTGTCTGTGCGTTTTAGGGCTTCCAGATTTCGTCTTTGGCCACTATTGGCGGCCAAGATGTGAAGATGGTGACCTGGAATATCCTAGCTGGAATGTTTACAGAAGTGGTGGCCAGGCAGATCAGTTGGAAGGGGGCAAATGGAAAGAGGACCTTCAGTCAGATGTCCTCAAAAGATGTCCTGTAACAGGGAACAGGAAGGGAGGCGTAACATTGTCTATAGATACATACATACAGCTGAAAGCCTATATTTACATACACCTCAGAAAGAGACATACAAACTTATTTTTTTTTACTGGATTGGTTGATATCACATTTATATATATCACATGTATTATCACACATATTTGTTAAATGTCAGAATAAAGAGAAAGTAATAATAGAGATTAATTTTTGTTAGACATCAGACTTCAACAGTAGAACAGTAGAAGTTTTTCTCTCTCTTGGGTGTATGTAAATGGTTCAAGGTCATCTATCATGTACGCCGGTGTAACAAGCAGTCTGGTTTCTCAACCTACTGGTTTCTTAGCTTAACCAGACGTCAAATCTCAGCAGTACATCATTGACAGATGGATGACATTTCCATGGGCTTATTTCACTCCTCAACATTCCGAGATTCTAAAACCATTCCATGGTAATAAACAGAACATTACTACTATTGACATGTATTGAATTTATCCCTCTTTCTGACTTCCCATGTGTATTATTTAAAAGGAAATGACATGTTTTAAATGTTATTACCCATTTTTTAAGTTAGAAAGGAGGATAAATGCAATTTCATGCATTTCAATGATAGAAAGAAGAGAAACAAGCCCATGAAGTGTTCTATTCTGGTTTCTCCACCAGCTACCCTGTGCGTCTATCCTATAATTGCCACTAGCAACCGCTGACGTATAGACCTGTATCACGGTAGCCGAAGCATCCTGTTGACAAGCTAGGTGTACCCAAAGATTTTTATTTATTTATTATGTGTACAGGTGTTCCCAAAGACATTAACAAAGCTTGTGGTTGAAGTGACTAACTGAATCTGACACTTAAGGAACACTATAGGAAATGTTGTCAATCTGTCAACCAGGCGGCTTTGATGACCCGTGCCGGTAATAACACCTGTGCACCCTGTTTCCTTAAGAATGGCTGCTGTGAAGGCCTCGTGCTACAACATGTGCTAAAACACCACATGTGCTAGCCGCTAGACAGGCTACTGCCGAGATAGCCATTACAACCTTCATCAGCTGTGTTTCAATCAAAACACATTTAGGCCAAAATTGAACAAGATGGTATATTAATATAATATCATTTATTTAGTAATTTATAATTAATTTGGGAATTGTACTTTCATGCCGTGTAGGTCGACAGCCGGGATTGCGATTGTCAAAATTGTATCTAAAGATGTAATTTATGTGCTTTCAGGTGCCGTCCGGAGGAATAGTTTGTGTCAGGGAGCCACTGACGCCGACATCCAACGCCATGCCATCAGGTGGTTCAACCTGGCAGCCGATCGGGGCTCAGCCAGAAGGCGGCTGACTGGTGCCATCCAGGCCAACGAGGCCAATGAAGCCTAGTGGGGTTTTTTGGAGGGTTTTTTTTGGTCCTTGTTGTCCTTGTCGTTCTTGTTCTTTTACATGTTCTATTGTTGTTATGTTTTGGTTGTTCTTGCTTGTTATTTGCTGTGTGCGTGCGCTTGTGAGTTATGATGGATACGGAGTCATTTTGCATACGCCTGGGTTCAAAACAAACCCAGAGCGGATCTGCAGCGGATCTGCAGCTCATTAGCACATCCAACATGAATGTTCGGATCGAGTCCACAGCGGATCCGATATGAATCAGCAGCATAGAAAACGCGGGTCCTGAATGGATCCGCTGCAGATATATGTGCTTTCTGCGAATCCAAGGCGACTCCGCTGCGGATGTGTCTAGTTATGCACAGATGCGCAACGGGTCCGCAGCTGTGTCAGAACGGATCCGCGATCCGGAAGCGCGGCGTATCCGTTGCGGTGTGCAAGTGGACGCCGTTGCAGAGGTATTTTGCGGATCCGTTCCTGATGTTGCGGTACGTCCGCGAAAGATCCGCCACAGAGTAATTTTGCTGTCTGGGTTGTCTAAATATGGAATATGAAAAAAAAATATATCCGCTAATCCAACACCTCCCGACGTTTCAGTATTTTCTTCCAGATAGCAAAGACAGTCTGGCATGGATCTGGCCCAGACACACTGTGCAGTCCGTGCCAGGTCCGAGCTGCTGAATCGGGCCGGCATCCAAACTCTCAAAACGGGCCAAAAGTGGCTCTGATCTGGCAAACGGATGTGCAGCGCATACGGGCCAGCGCTGGTCCCGCTATGGCAAAACATTGTTCATCCGCTACGCTCGTACGGGCCTGCACTGGTCCCACTCTGTTCAAACTATTTCATCCGCTTATCCTATGCGGAACGTAGCCGTTTCCCTGATGTCAGCCAATTCTAACCGCTTTTTGTAAATAGCACCACAATGCTAGGCTACTTTATCCTCTATAATTCAAAGCTAAAATACAAATGGCTTTAAACAAAAACAAAACGTTACACAAAGAGATACTTTTGACATTTTATTGAAACCTTGTCATCAAAGTGCTGTCCAAAACTCCAAGCTGATTCTTTTTCAACCATGTTTCTCACAGTTGATCTGAAAAGGACATTTAAATATTAGTTAGCATTCAAGTAGGTTAATAGTGCCACTTATTATTGCCAAATAACATGACTCGAACATCATTCGAGTTTTCTCTCCTGGCTTCACTCTGATTGGCGTTTATGAAAAATTGCCTTGTTAAATCGCCCAACTTTTGAAGAAAATAGCCTGCGTGCGATGCGTTGTTTAGCCTGTGGTGATTTCACGAAGGATTAACCTACAGGCCTACCGTGATGTCTAAAGTCAAGAAAAACAATTCAAAATGTTTTGAATGCAGCCTAGCCCATCATGAGAATTTTTGTGTGCATGAAGGATTCAGTGGTGTTGGGCGACTAGTTCCCATTCATTTTCAATGACGGTAGGCAACGGGCGATTAGTACAGGCAACTGAGCAACAGATCGCCTGGTGGGTGGGGAAAAAATAGAAATGCGGGCTATTTTCTGCAAAAGTTGGGCGATTTAACAAGGTGATTTTTCATAAACGCCAATCAGAGTGAAGCCATGCGTGACGGCATACTTTCGAAAATAATTTTGATCGGACGCCTGTAATGGCGGAGCTAACTCCAAAATCGCATTTATCTGTAAGAAACTAAGAAGTTAAGGATTTATGACTTGATATTTTGTAAAACGAGGCGGCAAATGAGGTAAAATAAATCTGAAAACATGGGTTTTGTAACACAAAAATACATCTGTGCCGATATGCGTTATCGCTACCAGACGCATATTTTAGTGTTTGCCGGTAGCAACGAACTTCATACGAGCAGGGATGCTTTAACACCTACGGAGGCCCCCGGGCTATAGAGTTTTTGGGGGCCCCCCTCCCTCCTTCCCGTGCGCAGAAAGCAACACACGGTAGGCCTACAAGTAGCTTATTAACTGTCTGCTGATTGTTCTGCTTCAATCAGACAGCCATAAATCCCATACTGACAGCTGCATCTAACGATACATGTAGCTTAACGTTAGGATCGTTGCAGACTCCAACAAAATAGGCTACCAAACCATCCACTGGCTCTTACCTTTATTGTCCAGTTCAAGTAATCCAAGTTATCCATATTATATCCAGTATCCATATTCGTATTATAAGTCCACAATTAGGGGTATTCCTTGCATGTTAGGTAAGTAGATAGGCTATCACTTATTGTTTAGTTATCCTGGCAGGTAGCAGAATACGTTCGCTGATCAGAATAGCTAATGAGTCCCTTGTTACAATGATGATGAACTTCACTGACGTTTTTCTCTGCATTCGTCTTTCTCTGACTTGTAACATTGTAACACTTTGAACGCTCATATCTCCGTAATTCGTTGCCCAATATTATCGATATTGGTGTCGTTTGAAAGCTTATTTTCTTGTCTTTCACGTGAATACAATGGCATAATTTTATGTTCGCTTGACTAGGCTGTATATTCTAGAGCGCAGTGTCGAGGCTAACAGTTCATGCTGCAGCATGTAGAGCGCAATCCTCAATGAAAATTAAGTTTTCACAAAACTTAGAAACTCTCTCGTTCAGACCCTCCTGCTGCTTGCTGTGTGTTAAATAGTCAAATAAAGCGATGCAGATTACATTTTTGAATGTAGCCGACAATAGCCAAATTACTTTGATATCTCAGAGATGTTGAACCAAGGCATTAGTTGGATCCGATGGTAGCCTATGGGCGGTAACGTTAGTGCGCTGGAAACGGTAACCTAAACAATTGGGTTGTGAGGAGAGCCATGGCATAAAAAATAGCCTAGGACCAGCCAGACCTTCATACTTTACGTAGGTCCTATTGTTTGAGCATTTTGCCTAGATTAGGGCATTTCTCGGTCATTTTCCACTAGGCCCTGCTGGCTGATGTAGCTAGAGTGTTCTCATCCCCCGCGATTAGGATATTTTGCCTGATAGCCTACATTGTTGACATTACACACATTTCATATCAAACTTAGAATTTTCGTTTTCATATCATTATTGTCTTATTGTCTTTAGCTAGTCTTTCCAGTGAGAAAAAACAACTGCGCTTAAAGGCTGGAGTTCGCGGCAAAGTGAGCCAGGAGTTGTCACGCATGCAATTCACAGCATTTTTTTTTTTTTCTTAATAATTCGCTATGCGCACAAGATGCTCGTTAGTCGCATCGTTTGCATAAGCTACTGTCACAAGCTATAAATGGGGGATAAATGTTATCCCCACAAGAGATAAAATTATTCAAGCAGAGGCAGGGATACCAAAACCAGAGGCAGGGAAATCCCATCCCCTCGACAAATCGCACCTTGATTATGAGGCCCCTGATTGGCTGGGGCCCCCAGCCAAAGCCCGGGTAAGCCCGTGCATTAAAGCGCGCCTGCATACGAGTCACGCCTCCTTGGCAACCGAGTTGCTTATTCAAATTCAATTCAAAAGAACTTAGACAGGGGGGGGGGCAACTATTATAAAAAATATGACACTACTCTAAATAGCCTTCAGTAGCCAAGTACGCTACGTTAGATAACGAAGAGTATGTTTTTTTCTGAAATTGGACAATAAGCAGCAGTATATTCATTAAGTTAGAATTTTTATTCGAACAAGCCTTAACAAATAAATAATCGATCCTCAATTATTCATTACCAACCTTACTAGGACTATATTAAACTAAGTCTATAACTTACATAAACCAGGAGATAAAAGAAGCTAAGAAAACTATTTCACACTTCTTTCAATGTCAGCTGCTTCTTAAATCCTCTTTTGTGTTATTTTTAAACAGCCAAGCTTTCGGTCTGCTGACCTTCCTCAGTGCTCCTGCTGTTTATGAAACCATGATTGATGAAATAGCTTTTACTTTCCCCATACCAAACATAATCATGAAAATCAGACCCATCTCCGGATTGGCCAGGAGCGTGCTGTACAGACAGGGTGCGATTTGTAGGGGGGGATGGCTCAGAAATCCCCACTTCTGGTTTTGGTATCCCTCCCTCTGCTTGAATAATTTTATCTCCGGTGGGGATAACATTTATCCCCCTTGATATCTCATGACTGTATGCAAGCCATGCGATGTGACTAAAGAACATCTAGCGCGCATACACAAGTGGATTATAAAATGTAAAAAATGCGTCCTGTGTCCTGAATTGCGTGCGTGACAACTGGCGAACTTTGCCGCGAACTTCAGCCTATGCGCAGGTGTTTTTTTTTTCTCACTGGAAAGACTAAAGCTTGGAAAACGAAAGGAAACTTCGTGATGTTATCACATTGCTTGAACAACTTTGTGCAAAGGAAAACGAACTGTTTGTCATAGGCATAATTTAAGTTTGATATGAAATGCATGTATTGTCAACGTATCAGGCAAAATATCCTTCTGAATCGCGGGGGATGACAATTTTTTTTAGGTCATTCAGCCAGTAGTGGAAAATGACCAAGAAATGGCATAATCTAGGCAAAATGCTTCAACAATACCCAAGGAATGCCTAGCTGGGCCTATTTGCATTGGCTATTTTTATGCTCAATGCTGGCTTTCCTCACATTTGCAAAAACCAAATTGTTTAGGTTACAGTCTCCAGCGCCCTATACCGCGCATACCGTCGGATCCAACGAATGACTTGGGTCAACACATCTCTGAGATATCAAAGTAATTTGGCTATTGTCGGCAACATTAAACAATGTAATCTGCAGCACTTTATTTAACTATTTAACACACAGTAAGCAGCAGGAGAGTTAAGTCTGAACGAGAGAGTTTCTAAGTTTTGTGAAAAATGTTGCGTTCGACACGCAACAGTCACAGGAACTGCAGTAGACTTCAGGAGGCATCAGACACTGCGCTGTAACCCAGATAGGCTACTAATAGCAGATTTTTTTTTTTCATTTTAGTGTTTAGTAATGACGTCACCAACGCAATGCCGTTTCAGAATCATCCCCCCCTCTGATTTTTTCATAAATCGCACCCTGTGTACAGACATGGAAACAATTTGTAAACAAGGTGCAACTTCTTCCTTGCATAGAGCTGCTAGAACATGTTTGCACATATAGTTGATGAGCTCTGGGGCATCTACAACCCTAAGGAAAATGCAAAATGAATCGCTTACCCCGTATTCTGGCATCATGGGTGCTGCCAGCTAGGGCTCCCCACACAAAGGTCCCAAAATCTTCCCTTGCCATCAACAATGACCTGAACTACAGTGGAGTGCCATCCTTTTCTATTGTGAAAGTCAGAGGCATGAATCACTTAGGTGCATGATTGGTATGTGCGAGCTGTCAATAGCCCCACCTCTCCTCAAAATAATATTTTTTGAGGAGAGGTGGGGCCATTGACAGCTCGCACATACATACTGTATGTCGCCATCCCCTCCATCTCTGTATCAGTAGGAATTTTAATATATTTTGGCATCAGGATGTCAACGACTGCTTTGCAAAATTCCCTGACACAGTTGCTGACCGTGGGCTGGCTAACCCCAAACAAATTTCCCACCACACAATATTCTGTCGTGCTTGCCAGCCGAAAAATGCCGATGGCAATGGCAATTCTCTTATTAGCTGGTGTGCAGTTTCTAAATTTGGTGTCCTGGCGTGCAATGGCATGCTGTATGGATCGACAAATAAAATTGAATGTTTGCCTAGAAAAACAAAAATTCTGCATCCACTCCTCATCTGTATATTTACAGGCAGTATCTTGCCACCAGCTGTCCGACCTTGGGAAGGACTGTAGTGCTCTGGCTCTTAAGAGATTTGGAAAACATCTGAAACATAGACAGACAGGTAGATTGATAGATACCTTATTCAGGGCCCAGGTATGGCCAATCTGCCAAATACTTTAATAATATCCTCTTAGAGCCCGTTCACACTGACACGCTTTTTTCACCTCCAGGCGCTCGATTTCAATTGTTTCCCTATGGAACGATGCGACTTGACCGTTGCTACGCGCCTCGCGTAAAAAAAGCGCAAGTAAAAACGCAAGCGACTAAAAAACGCAAGCGCTCAAAGTTGAAAATAGTTTAACTTTTGAGGTCGCGTTTTCTTCAACAATGGGCCAGTTGCCTAGCTGCCAGTCATAGCTAAGTCGGGGAGTTAGCGGTTTAGCCAAATCTAGCTGTCATAGCAACAAGACGTACATTTATCATTTTCGACCTCGCATGTTTTTGTCACTCACTTTTCAGAATACTCGCGTTTTACAAGCGGAAAAGCGTGTTCAGTGTGAAACCCCCCTTAGTCTCCTCCTCCTCCTGCTGCCTCTCAGTCGTCTTGTCCTCCTCTTCCTTCTCCTGCCTCTCTGTGGTCTCCTCCTCCTTCCTCTCTGTCGTCGCCTCCTCCTCCTGCCTCTCTGTCTCCATTTCCTCCTCCTGCTTTCCTCATTTTTTACTTTATTTCTGTCATTGATTTCTGCATCTAAGGCATAATGACAACAGTTTGTACATCGTTTAGTACAATAACTTACAGTGATGGTCCAGAGTAATTACATCTAGGGTTAGGGCACTTGCGGCAGTGCCGTCTAGGTATCGTTGAGGGCTCAAAACGAAACGGAAATGAAGCGAAAACTTCTACCATTTATGCCTCTTTACTCTTATAGACAATGGGCCCAAAATATTGAGACCCCTACCCATGGTAGAACTAAACCCAATCATGCTTTTCTTTATCTTTAAGGTCTCCCACTGTCCCACATATGAAATGGATTGTTGGACAAAAATATCTTGCTGCAAAGATCATGGTTAAATTTATAGATATTGTCATACACCCCATAACTAAAAAGAACAAAAATGTATATATATATATGGGCAATTCCAGCGTTATGGACGTGACATTTTCGTGCATTATTGATGAACAAAAGGCCAGATAACCTCTGCAAACCTAGCAGTATTTCACAATTTTTTTTCATATTCTTCTGCAAACTCCATGGCTGAATACAGGCAAACAGAAAAAAATAATATCATGATTTGCATCATAAGAATATGAGCCTTTCAATTTGCGTTATGGACGTGACGAAAAACGGACAAACTTTTGAGAGAGCGTAGTTTTTGCTGTGAAGTGTGTGAAATTTCTAGAGAAATGTAAATATTACTACATTCATACCAAACAGGACACCTCAGTGAAGACAGAGAAAGACTGAATTTCAAATGTAAATGTAAAAAAAGTTGGTTTTCATTGGGAGACATGGCGTTATGGATGTGACGTTATGGACGTGACGTCTGGAAAAACCCTCCAAAACGATACAAAACAATTGTGAACGGTGGATTTCAACCTGTAACAAGATAAATAGTAATATAACAATGAAAAATAACTGATAGTATTGCAGCTTTGTGTGTGTTATCACCCACTTATGCCCATTATAAGCCCCTCCATAGACTTACATTATAGCTGAATAGGGTAAAAATTTTAACAAACAGATATCCTTTCGAAACTTGCTCAGTTGAATATTTACATCGAGACAATACTTTTTTGTATTGGAAGTTTTCTGAAAGAATTTGTATGTCCATGTAGGTGAGACTTAAAGTTTTAAGGTGAGGTTTACTTTTTCGTGGAATTGCCCATATATATATATATATATTTTTTTAAATAATGGAAACAATTGGTTAAAATGTACTTGCATGCACAGTACTCGCACAAGTGGCACACTTTTTGAGCACCACGGCTGTGCCGGAGAGAACCACATGATATACATAAAAAGTTAAAATATAAATGTTTACTGACACCCCAATATCAAGAAGACCAAAATATTCACCCCCAACCGACCTGCAGTTACCTTAAGGCAGTGCTTCTCAAAGTGTGGTCAAAGTGTGGTTCGGGGACCACTGGAGGTCCGCGAGCATTTAGCCTGTGTTTTTATTTGAAGCTTAAAGATTTGGCTAGTTGTTCACTGAACATAAGAGGCGGACCTGTAATTCACAGTTTATGAAAGCATTTAAAGTGCCTGATCCATAAATTGCTGCGTTAAAGGGTAGCAGCATGTAACTTGGCGAGGGGGCGCGACGGCAGGTGGTCCCTGAAAAAATATTTGGGGACAAAGTGGTCTTCGGTCTGAAAAAGTTTGAGAAACAATGTCTTAAGGCAGCTGAGGTCATCATAGAAAGAGGATAAGGACATTTTGGCTCAGCACATCATGTAAGAATAACAGCAGAAACTTGGCTCAGTATTTACCAAAAAGAATACACCCATAAAAAATTACATGGTATACTGCACCTTGTTTCTAGGGCGCAATGTGCACAAACATTCGCTGCATTTCTGTCCTCGGTCTGCAGGTGAAATTGAGTGAAATTTAAACACAATGCAAATGTTCAATGAAATGCCATGCAAGTCATTTGATAAAGAAATCCTTTAGACTACATTGAAAAATTTGAATATGTGCTTATTTGGGGGATGACTTGTTTCAGTTTCCCAACATGTGTGCCTTTTGACCACAGATTTCAGATAAAATAGTATTTTATCCATCCCTTGGAAATTCAAGCATCCATTACAAGTAACACATACACATGGTAAAAACTTATCGCCCACCGTCTTGTGCCACTCATCTACTGTCCCGCAAAACTGTCTTGTAACACATGTGGCGTTTTCAAGACGACATAACGTTACAAAACGTTTACTACGTCACCCATAGGGATGAATGGGAACTGATACGTTACGTTACGAAACGTTATGCTCGTTGAATTCGCCAATGGTGTCAGGACTCTGGTTTTGTCTCTTGTGTTTCTTGTCTAGTTTCTAGTCTTTGGCTTGTCTCTAGTCTCTCTTGTGTTTTATGTGTCTTCATGTTTATGTTCTGAGTTTATAGTTCTGTCTCTGGTCTTCCTGTGTCTTAGTTTTGCCATGTGCTTGTGTTTACTGTTTGTCCACGCCCTCTGTGCTTTTCCTCTGTGCTTCCTCCTTTGTCATGTGACCTTACCTTCTGTCTCTAGTTCCTGGTTTGTCATGTGACTTTGTGTTTCCTGTTTCAGTTCCAAGTCTGTGCTTCCTAGTCTCCTGTGTCTCTGCCCCTCACCTGTCTCTTGTGATTGCTTGTTCATTGGATTATTGTTTCTTGTCTCTTGCTCTCCTGCCTCTCGTTCCATGTCCACCTGTGTCTAATTATTGTAGTCTCTAGTCTTGTGTATTTAAGCCTCATGTTTCCAGTGTTCCCTGCTTCGTCATCGTGTTCAGTTTGCGTTCCGTTTGTCTCGTTGTTTCAAGTCTCAGGTAAACTTAAGTTTCAAGTCAAGTTCTCAAGTCTCATGTGTTTGCCTTGCAATTGGGTTCTAACAAGACCGTATAAGTGGCATAGGACAGTTCATGGAACAGTGCGCCAGTGGCACAGGACAGAGCAGGCCGAGACCAAAAGTGGTACAGGACAGTGCATGAGACAGTGGGACAGTGAGTCCAGTGAGAGCCCAGTCCCATTTCTCTTTCTCACACGGATTGTGCAGGCTACCGACACGCAATCTTTTCGTTTAGCTGATTGCAAGAATCGTGGGTAATTTCATCTTCACTTCATCTTAGTACTTTGCTCAACGTCTGCACCCGACCTCCCTCTGTTTGAAGGGACGATTTGAAGGGCAGAAAGCACAACAACCCTTAATCTGGAAAGTATTGGGACACACTACACTTCACGTGAAGGCGCAAATTCAAGTGTTAGGGCTAAAGTCGAGGAGATGTGGTAGAAATGGGACGGGGCATTACAGTAGGTACGTCACATAAGACAGTGGGTGAGTGCCATGTGAGAGTGGGCGAGTGTCACAACAGAGTATGAATAGAAAAATACTTGTGTAGTGCAGCACAATGTTGCCATACAACTTTAATTGTTCTATAGCTTGATGCCACCCACCTAGTACTTAGAACTCTCCCTATGTTTAAAAATTGTAAAGAAAGTTCCTCACAGCATTCAGTGAGTTCATGGCGGTTTTTGGCAGACGCATGGTACAGACTGTCGAAGAAAAACTGAAATTCATTCATCCCTGCTACTTCCTCTACCACATCTCCAACACTCAACTCAAGTCGGTGGTTCATGCAGTGCCACACCATCACATTGGGAAATTTCTCTACAATTTTGGTTGCAACACCTGATTTGCTTCCCAGCATTATTCAATTCACGTCTGAAGCAAAGCAAACAAACCGTTCTCTCATAGTGACTTCAGTGAAGCCATGGTGCAACAGATTGCTCATCAGAGCTTGAAAGATCCCGTCTGCGTTGGTAGCAGAAAGCTAAACTAGATCGAGGAAGAATGTGAGTGGCTCTTCACTCAGCCCTAGGCTTGCTCTAATATAAATGATAAAAACTGACTTTTTACTGTCAGTTGTAGACTCATCTATCAGAACTGAAAATTTAGTTCCACTTTGAAGGACCTTGTCAACAACTCTCTTCCGCATTTCATTTGCTATGTGTTGGCTGATTGGTGCATATGAATAGTTTGAATGTAAAGTTCTTCCCATATCTAATCTATTCAAAACCTGCAGATCAATATCAACAGGTAGGTCTGTGAAAGGCCTTGCAGACTTTACAATCTTGTGAGCCTTGCAGACTTCACGATCTTGTAAACCTGCCAGTACTTAAAAGATGATCCCTCTGCATATCAGATGTTAGTGTTTCCATTCTCTTTTCTTTAGCCTTTTCCATGCTTTTCTCAGCTGCTTGGTGATGACCTGACATTCTATGCTTGTGTATCTTCTTACTTGTGTATCTTCTTGTGGTGCTCTGGTTGCACCATAGGCTGTGACTTTCACAATCCGTGCATCATTCGTTCATTTGTTTTTCCGATTTTGACGATAATTGAAAAAATGAAAACAACGTTTGATTTCTCGTTTTTCCCTTTTCAAAACCTAAACCAGAAATCAGGTTACGGTTTGTTTTCTTGTTTTTTCCATTTTGCACCTCCAAACGGACACTGCATGAAAAGAGGGATTTTCGGGTGTGCGTGGCCCCTTGCACTAGCCTGACATAGCCCGCCCATAATACGAATGTTCATCCGTATCCATGGTCTGGGAACGGTCCTCTGGGGCGTGTTTACATCGGTAGAGAGTCTACCGGCCAATAAGCGAAGATGATTAGACGAGCTGTCCAATCGTTTCAAACCAGAAGTGAATTCCCTCCCCCCGCAGTATAATCGCGTCAGGTTAAAGAACCTCCAGACCATGAATACGGATGAACAGCAGTATTATGGTCGGGCTATATCAGGCTACCCTTGCACGTCCACAAAATGTAAAACTGTAGCAGTCTCCCAGGCAATGGTGAAAACTTCCCGCAAATTGTCGCAAACTGACCTGGCAGCTGGTATCCCACGTCCCCCTCGGTCCGTGTATGATTCGAATGATTTGAATTTCACTTAACTCTTGGGGGTCAGAGGCCTTTCAGGCAGTGTGAAGCAGTCTGCTACACTTTTACATTTTTAAATATTTCATCTAACCCAGCTATACCACAAAGAAAGTGTTACTGTGGCAAAGACAACCCAGTTCCAAATCCCAAAATCAGATTCAACTGTAAGATATTCAATAAATTGTTCAATAGAGGCAATGGCCTGTGGGGAAGTGATTCTTTCCTGTGTATACAGAAAACAGTGAAACCTTTGTTGGAGTCTGCAAAAACAAACAACTTGAAAGACCCTCTTCATTGTTTTGTCCTTCATAATATGCTTTATCCTATTATATTATCCTTCAAGCTAATAAATTAATTCAGTTGGAGCTATTGCTATGCATTGGATTGCGTTTTGCATTGCAATTCTACACACAATGTTGACTAAACACAATTAATTTTACTGTAGTGTACTTTAGTAACTGAAATAGGTTTTCAAAAGTAATAACTACATTCTCCCTATAGCCTAAGCAACTTATTATATGCCAACTATAGCATAACAGTGTAATAAAGATGTTATTACACTGTTATGCTAGCTGCCATATAATAATTTTATAATGGACATCTTGATGGACATCTTCCCCAGGCAAAGTCAAGTAAACAACCTATCTGGCTTTCCAAACAAAGGCCTATGTGCTTGCAGAACTGCACTCCAAATCTTGATTTCTTGCATATCGGATCAACCAATCGTTATCATCTCTATCGACTCAGCGTTCACACTGCTTGTCATATCGGATCTCCATGTCCGCTAATCACTCTACCATATCCATCGTGGGTTACTACTGTGTACCCTAACGCATCATACCCACAAATAATTAAACATGCAACCTACGGAGGGCAGAATGTTGGTTGTTTACATCTCTCAGATGGTCTAACATGGGGCCGTAGCACTACAGCTGAGCAAGTAAGCTCAGGAAGCTGTCAGAACCGATGGAAGAATGAGCGTTACTCATCACTGTATTTCAGTGCTATCAATAGCTAGTCCAGCACAGCTGTTAGTTGCCTTTCTGATGCGTGGTTTGATCAAACTGTATCACTAGTTGCTTTCCACACGCGAGGTAAACCTTGCTTTGCCACACGCGAGGTAAACTCCAACTTGTACGAGCAAGATCACATCAACGCGAACTGACACGTTAGTCCTATAGCAAAAGATACTGTTTTTAAAAAAGGAGATTTAACATTGATCTCTCACTTCCGTCCATCTGCATTCCAGCGGTGGGTTGATCGTTTGTGTCACGTTTGACAAATGACGCAAGTGACACGGTGAAATCTTATCCCATGTGGAAAAGCTGTTCAGATGCGCAGCATATCCGATAAGTTTGAATCGCAATTGACACCACATGGGTATGTAGAGCGTAGACAGATTCGGAAAAATCCGGAATTGCATGTAGGTTTTACTAGCTGTTCAGACCACCCGAAATCAATTCTAGATAGCAATCTGTGATACTGACAAACTCTGGACTTTGGGATGCTCAATCATGAACGATGGCCAAAGGCCCATGTTGCTTGTAGAATTGGATCGTGGTTACATCTTGTATCCCCGAGTTACAGTATGCCGACATAGTTATCATCTTCAGCAGACTCGGGGGTGGGTCTGCCAAAGCCTGCTGCTGCCAAAATGACTCAAGAAATAGTTACGATTTTTGTTTTCATAACTTTGCTATGAAAGCAGAAACAAAATATTTTATCATGCAACCTATATATTTGAAAATGAGAAGATTCAAGGTTTCTCTAACGAAATAACAATAAAATGAAAAAATGACTTGATTATGATTTTTTGGTTTTCCAGTGTTAAACAAAAAACAAAATAACGATTTCTTTTTTGAAACTTTCATTTAACCGGCTTCTCTCTCACAGTTGGAATTTGGACACCTCCTATCGAGAAGCGGAACTGGTCTGTGACCTTCCCCCTCCTCACAACCAGGGACCTTGACTTGGCTGGCTTGAAGTCCATCCATGCCCAGCTGTTGAGTTGCTCGAGGCCTTACAGGATCCATCTACAGCCCGGGACTGATGTCGTAGTCACCGTCATATCATCCATAAATGCTCTGATGGGGGGCTGCCATATACCAGAGTTGGTAATTGGGCCTCTGCACTCCGCCTCTGCTGATTTCACCACCATATTCATGGCCAAGGCAAACAAGATTACAAGATTACTGAAATGGTGCATCCAGTAATAATGCCTTTCTCGAGCCGATGGAATGTAGATGTTACTGTTCCAGAGGTGACTCTCAGACTGAAGCAGCTGTAGTAGTCTAGTATGAGGTCCCTGATCTTCCCTGGAACATGGTGCCGCTCAAGCGAAGTTTCCACAAGCTTGTGTGGAATAGACCCGTAGGCGTTGGCAAGGTCATTTTCTTAAATTTGGCTTTGTTGCGCAACTCCGTGATCTTTCCGTTAATACTTCCACCAGGGGCGATTCTAGGTTCTGAACTTTAGGGGGGCTCAGCCCCCAGAGTTGATAGTGGCTCCTGGTTTGAACATCATGCTTTCCAATGCTTAGATTTACGCATTTTTAATCATAACAACCAGCTACGAAATCGATGTTGTCACTTCATAAGACCTAGATAATGTTTGTAAAAACTTGTATGCAGAGGTGCCATCACATGTTTATCACAAGTATTATTGGCAAATTTTCATGGTGATTAGCCTAATGTTAGATGTAGACCTACAGTAGGCTCATTATAAATGCTGGTCATACTGGTGGAGGAGGAATTGGGTTTTTCGTGGACATCATATTGCTAATGTCACAGAATAGGTCTACCCAGCAGTTGTGAATCAAAGATGGTATATTTATTAAAGTAGGCTAGACTTACTGGGGGGTCTGGGGGTACTCCCCCAAAAATTTTTTGAATAGTTAGATGTTTTTTCCTGCATTTTGGTACATTTTAACAGGTTATTATATATAGGCTATATTTTTAAATTATCCTATTACTTTAGCACTTCATGTGAGATTTGAAGTTTGATGTTGCATTAAAAAGTAGTATTGCCGGGGCAATACTGGCAATACTGAGGATGACAGCCCTGCTTGAATGATATGTTCAGCTCCATGGTAATAGTAAGTAAGGATAATACAAGGCCTACTGTATGAGAAAAGATTGTTTATTTTGGAGTGATAATGCTCTGGTCAAGTGTGAATGATAAGGGAAAACTTTCAATTCAATTCTTTATTGCAGACCCAGGAGGATCCATATCACAGATTAAAAAAACAGACATCATTAGACTCTTTGCTACTGTAGTTGTCATTGGCTTCATTCTTGAAATGGAATTATAGAAAAATCCATCTAGATTCTTTCCAGTGTATCAGTTCACTATCCATGCCTTAGATTCTTGAGCAAGGTAATTATCATACGTTTGAGCTGTAATTTCAGTTATTACCTGTGCCACCTATAGGCCTATGACTTCCAATAGCTTTAGAATCAAAAGAAAAAAAAATAAAGTTGAAAGCATGTACTTTAATATTTTATTCCTAGTTTATTGTGCAAAGAAGAATGAAGGTGCAATAAGGCTGCATCATATTCCTTTCTATCAGGGGTAGTCCTAACCTCTATGATGTCCTGGGTGAACAGGCACCTTATCTGTCGCCCCTCCTATTGCACAGGCATGGCCCTTGGTAATAGAATATTTGGGTAATAGAAAATGTATCTGTTGAAATTGTAGGTCTATTATAAAGTCCAGTATTTTTTTTTTTGTTTGTTTGTTTTGTTTTATTTCTTGAGCTCTTGGTTACTAGATGGAACCCAGCTCGCGTGCGCAAAAAAAAAAAAAACGGTCCGTGATTTTTAGGGGGGCTGAGCTAAATTTTAAGGGGGGTTGAGCCCCCCTAAAAATGGCCTAAAATTGCCACTGACTTCCACCAATTATGCTGAGTGACGTCCCAGGCCATTTCTCCAAAGTTGCATCTGTGAAACACAAACATAGAGAAGGAAATTTAGCACACGACTTGATATTCACTGCAGCAGAGATGTGCAACAATGATGGTGGATGGAACGTACTATAAATGGCATTCAATTTAGTTTTGACGCGCCTCTCCCCCTTAGTAGTGCCTCGTAAATTGCTCTTTAGAAGGACCTCATTTGGGAACACCACTGTTGTGAGTTGCCTCACAAAAGTAGTGGAGGATTTTGCGTTGGTTGCATACGCCCAGGCGAGCTTATCCACCATCACCCCACTTCCTGGAAAGATCTTCAACTAAATAGTTAAGCAGAACACATTCCACAGTGGTGAGGTCAACAGGTTGTTCTGGGCCTCCACAGAGCACAGCAAGAAAGGACACAGACACAGGCCAATATACACAGTAATTATCAGACCTATTACATGCTCCCACATAACATGAAATTCATATCCTAAGACAAGTCACCTTAGAAGAGTCCATTTCACTACTGCTAGCATCATCCACCATCTGACAAGGACAAAGTAGTCAGAATACATCTTTTTTTTTAAAAAAAATAATAATAATAATTCACTATTTACTGTACATTTCGTTTAAGAAAACATACGTTCCTCCATGTCACATTTGAGCAATTTGTAAAGATGGCATAGAACAGCAGATGCCATTGGTCAAACATGTGAAAGTGTAAGACAAAAAAAAATAAAATAAAATAAAATTAAATACAAACAAAATTTAATTAAATAAAGGAAAAAAACATAAAGAACCTAGGGATAATCACATTCGCATACAAATGGCACCAGGTATATACAATTCCTATTACTCTAGCAGTTGAGATGGTAACTAGAGGGAAAAGGCAAGTCCACATCAGTCTTTTATTTCCGACAATGGTTACCATTGTTTAGTGATTACTGAAATACAACATAGGTCAACATTAAGGCTGACTTAGTGAGCTCTATATTGTTGGTTTGTAATGGGTAAAGGTTATTTCACTGCACTCTTAATGTTATGAATGAATGTTGTTAATGACCACAAGTGGAGACAGATGAGGTTAGACTGCCCCCTGCTGAGACAAAAAGTAATCTGTTTTGTGGTCAGGTGTGAGATTATAAGTCAAACAGAACTGCTAGACATGTTTTTGTGCAGCTCTGCAGTCTCTTGTGTGACTGTGGGTCTCGAGCACAATAATACACCCCAGTGTCTTCAGTTTTCAGGCTGTTCACTCTCAGGTTCAGCTGCGTACTGGAGGGTTTAGTGATGGTGAACTGGCCCTGGAGAGACTGGGCAAATCCGGTGCCAGTGCCTGTATCAATGCGGCCGATCCACTCCAGGCCCTTTCCAGGTTTCTGACGGATCCAGTGCATCCAGTGGCTACTCATTGAAAATCCAGATACAGTGCAGGACAGAGTGACCGACTCTCCAGGTCTCTTCATCTCTGGACCAGAGGAGGTCAGAGACTGACCAGAAACACCTGAAAAAAAATATAAAATACAACAGTCAAAATATATGAAATCATTGAAAGACATTACTACCAAAATCTTTTTTTTTTTTTTTAAACTTTTGTTCATGTGTACCGGTCAAGTAGACTGCTATTAAGATCAATAACATGTTTCTACTGTCTCATCAAGTCAATGCCTGTCATTGGAGTTACTGTATTATACCACTGATATATCACAGAGCGATGATTCTGTTTTGCATAACTCCTCCCTGCAACATTAAGGTGGGTTACAAAGATTCCAGAAATGTGACAAAAATTAGGATGTTTCCAAATATCATATACAGCCAAAACCTACAGAAAATATAGATGCATAATAGCCTGTGAATTTAAGATGATATGGTTTGAGCTTCTCATTTCCTCCTTTCCCTCTGTTATATATTATTTCTAGGCAACAAATTGAGGTCTTGCAAGGAAGAACCATACCAGTTCATATTTCAAAATGTTCAATGAAAATATTTGAAGACATAAAGTGTGTAGTAAAACAGTCTGAAACCAGAATTTTATAATTAGATACTTCAGAGTCTGAGAATTTTTACTCTGTCAGACGGATAGTTCTGAGAGACTGGGGGACTGCACAGTGATGATGTTGATGTTGGCCATGTATTATTTTACCCTTATATAAAGTATGTGTCTATCTGTCAATAAGTGGGCAAAATTATGCTGAAGGGAGTTTTTGTTCTAATGATAAGGGTGTTCGTACCACAGTGACTGTCGGGCACAGTAATACACAGCTGTGTCTCCAGCCTGTAGATTCTGGCCCTGTAGGGTAACAGTGCTGCTGGAGGTGTCTCTGGAGACGCTGAACTTGTTCTTCAGTTTGTCGCTGTAATATGTGTCCCCACTAGAGCATATGCGTCCAATCCACTCCAATGCTTTCCCTGCTGGCTGCCATATCCATGCTACACAACAGCAACTTGTCAGTGAATAACCAGCAACTTTGCAGGTGAGACTCAAAGACTGGCCAGGCTGTGTAATCATGGAACTTGGCTGAGTAAGAACAATATTGCCCCTCACATCTGTAACAAAGAGAGAAATTGTAATGTTTAGAATACAAATACTGAATGAATATTCATCCTCAATGTTTAACCCCAGCAACTTACAGGAGGCTGTTAGCAACAGCAGCAGTAACATAGATGAGGGAGTCATAGTTTGTATTTACTGACGGGAGGTGCCCTAAAGTAGGCTACTGCTAGATACCCAACAGTTATTGTATATTTGAGGAGGAGGAGGGGGTATGTAGTTTGCATAAGGTAAATACTGTGAATTGACCCCGAATAGCCATAAAATAGGTTTACCAGGAGCCTCATGTTGATCAAACAGAAAATTATGACAATTGGTGAAATTGGATAGTGATTTGCTGTCTTTGAAACATCAATGTATGCACTGTTCTAAGGAGAATATCAGGGTGCGGGCAAGACCTTGTTCTGTTTGTGTTCTGTTCTGTGTTTGTGTGAACATATTAATGGGTATTTTGACTAAAACACTTGCTTAAATATAAAATGAAATTCACTGTCACTGAGCTCTATAGTTGGGATGTATGTTTATTTTAGCGGTCTTCAAACGTGAAGTGAAAGAATGTCAGTTACTGTAATTGTCAGAAGTCAAGCCAGGCGAGATTAGACTGCCACCTGCTGACTAGAAAAATAAACAATATGCGGAGATGTGTTTGGGGGTCAGATGTGAGCGTTGAGACAAAATATTATTTTTCACTTTTTTGTTTTGGTGTGAGTGATTGTAAGCTGACAGTCAAGTGATTTGTCCAATTATATGTAAGGATAGTTGAGAGGGTGGGGCGATCCAGCACAAAAGGGTGCAGCTAGTTAGTTGGGCAATGGTAAAAGATTGTAACATTGTCTTGAAGCTGGGTGAGTCTATTTATATCTCCCAGGACAGGGGTTTTCAACTGTTCAGTTCCAGGAACCACCATTCTGACTAAGAAGTCATCGGCGGCCAATCGTCTTGAGGTGGCGCGGGGTTGTTATAAACAGAGATTGCGACAAATCACTTGCAAAAAGACATTTTAGCCAGCGACCACCACATTTACACAACCATGCAGAGATATTATTCTTAAACAAGATTTGGAGTGATGGATATTTTATAAAACAACTGAAAGTACAGTTGTAAAATGATTCCTGCGCTCAAAGCTGTTTTGTTGTCTTCAAATAAAAAGAACTATTTTGATATCTTTTGTGTTCAATTTATTAAGACCAAGTAACTTACATGCAACTCACATGTTCCTAGTTCTAAATCTACTCTGTCTAGTAGTGAATCTCATATCTTGTATATAGCACTACTTACACCTAGTGGCCTGAGGTATAATAACACAAATCACCAGAGGTGGAAAAAATACAGAAAAATTGTAACTAAGTAAAAGTATCTTTACTTTGCTTAAATTCTACTCAAGTAAAAGTAAAAGTAACCAACAAAAAATCTACTCAAGTAAAAGTAAAAATTACTTCATTTAAAATGTACTTAAAGTACAAGTTACTTAGTTACTTTCAATTAAGTAAGCGATCTTGCCCACTCTAGAATCTTTGGTAACCACAATCAAACTCGTTTTGAATGAATGAATGAATGAATGAATGTATGTTTGGTCAATGACATTACAGTAACTGTGTAGTGGCTGTGTAAAGCCCCCTTTCTCACATTTCTAAAAAACAAATGTGTACGTACAGTCAGTGGTTAAAGTGGAATTTGGCAGGAGGGGGAACTCTCATATTTTGTGTCGGCAAAAACTAAGAAAATGGGATGATATTGTTCATTTATCTGAGGTGCCGTTACTGCGTACCCCGCGTTCCCCCCACTTTAACCCCTGCGTACAGTGTTATTTACAAGTAATACAACAGCTACTGTACATGGCATGACTGAGAGAGCACTTACATTGGCCTACATGCCAATCACAATCCCTAAGGTTTTCCGTTTTTTAGATAAGAAATGTGTAGGTTAGGTATCAAACTTTAATCTCATTCTGACCAGGCAACCGATCCAGATAACAGTGACAGTAATCAGTACAGTGAGCTCACATCTTATCAGGGTGATTTGTTGTGCTTGAGAGTGCTAGAATAAGGTAGCTGACTAGCTTTGAGATTTTACATATTGATGGTAGGCCTACTCGGGCTACCCTAACCCTGACTAGACTCAAATTGACCTGGACTGAAGCAATGGTTATACTGGCTGACAATATTCCTTGGCCAAGGATTTCCTTTGCATTTGAATTAATCACTTCCACAGGTTGCTTGGCTATTGTCAACATTTACAAGAAGCAGGGTGAGCTTTAAGCTACAGTAAATAGTCTGTATTAACTTTCGGTTCAAGCCAAATGTTTTTTTCCTCACATTGATTTTTTTACTCAGTAATCAGGGAGGTTTCCAAAAAGTAGTGAAGTACAAAGTACAATACTTACCTCAAAATATACTCAAGTAAAAGTAAAATTACCTTTTTAAATAAATACTTAAAAAATTACGAATTACTCAAAAAAGCTACTTAATTACAGTAATTTGAGTAAATGTAATTAGTTACTTTCCACCTCTGCAAATCACCACATCCCCCTTTCTTTGAGGTAAATACTATACTCTCTCTCTCTCTCTCTCTCTCTCTCTCTCTCTCTCTCTCTCTCTCTCTCTCTCTCTCTCTCTCCCTGCTCAAGGGTTTTTGTGCAGCTGGCTGTATTGGTTTAACCACTGTGACCCTGTGGCACAGTAATAGACTGCAGTGTCTTCAGTCTTCAGCTGGGTCATATGCAGGTAGAGATTAGAGCTGTCTTTGGATGCAGTGAATCTGCCTTGTATTATCTGGGCTATATTTTTGTTACTGTCAGAATAGTAGCGCATGAGCCATTCCAGCCCTTTGCCTGGAGCTTGACGGACCCAGTGCATGTGTGTGATTCCCACACTAAATCCACTGCAGGCACATGTCAGTTTAAGAGTTCCTCCTGGAGTCGCCATCACTGACTGCTGAGACTGAGTGAGCACAACCTGACATCTGATCACTGAAAAACAGACACAATAAAAGATATTCTTCTCCCGTCATAACTATATTTAACACTTTAACACAGTTATTTGATATTGAGATGAGCATCAAACTCACAGGTGGCAGATTCCAACAGCAGCAGCAGGACTACAGGTACCATGACTGCTGGGGTGGAACAGGGAGGGTCTGAGTGAAACTTTACTCTTCTTTAAAACAGATTGACAGACTGACTGACTGACTGACTGCTGTTTAAATAGGGAAAGGTCCAGTGATAGCTTTGCATGTATGCTGGTCACAGGTATAAAGATGAGAACTGAAAGTCTGAAAGTGTGACTGACCATTGATTGAAATTTATACAGTGTATGAGAAAGTAATGAATCTTAATGACCTGCAGAAAAAGATAAAGTACACAATATGGAGTGTCAATATTTTTTACTGTAAACATACTGACAGCCAACTGCAGTTTAACCTGGTTTATCTTTTGCTGGTCAGAGGTATAAAGCCACAGTGCATCTTTGTGGTTCTTGCATTTTCACATACAATTTCTCTTTATCCTATGGACACATCGATGCAGTAATAGTTACAGTATGTTCCTGACACATATGGAGTGTTTACATTTCAAACAGTCAGACAGACAGCATCCATCTGAATGGCTAATGACTAGAACATGGTTAGATGGTCATATACTGCATGCCATCTGAGCTCAATAGTCAAAATGTCAGAATAAACCAAAAAAAGTGTAATGTTTTATAAAAATGTGTGTATTAGATGTTTTACTTATGATGTAGCCTATATGACACTTTTGAGGAATTGAGGGGTTAGGATTTATAGAGCTTAGATTGTTCTGATGTTGAACTATAAAAACAATACAAAACAGCTATCCTGTTGTAGCACAGGCAGGGCCGTCGCAACAAGGCAGGCAAACCAGGCAATTGCCTGGGGCCCCAGGCTGAAAGGGAGTCTTGTGATACAGAGCTGTGTCTGACAGAGATGACAGAGGAGCTGGGATCATGGTGGGAGCTGCTACAGACATTATTCATGTGGAGGAGACAAGTCCATTTTTGAATATGGAGATGACTCAGACTGAAAACAGAACCATTCTGCTTATTTATATTCCATTACTTATGTTAAAAATCAATGCTGTCCGATTAAGTTACAAGAACTATTAACAATATTTGCATCACCAAGCTCAGGGCCAGCTCTGGCATAAACGAACTAGGTGATCGCCTAGGGCACCACATATCAGGGGGGCATCACAATACATTTTTTACTTTTTTTTTTTCTTCAGTTATTCACTTCTATTTCTAGAAAAGAGGGGGCAAAACTCAAATTTGGCCTAGGGCAGCACAAAGGCTAGAACCGGCCCTGACCGGTCCAAGTAGTTTCTCATGAATAATTAACTGCAGCATGCAGCGATGTGAGTGCCTGACAGTTAATCTGAGGTTTTTGTATGGGGAAGCAGCATGTTTGTCATGGTGTGGGGTATCGAGCACAGTAATAAACAGCTGTGTCCTCAGACTGGAAGTTCTGGCCTTGTAGGAACACTGTCTCAGCAGAGCGTTCCACCCTGAAACTGATCTTGCTTTTCAGAGAGTCTGTAGTTCCACTGCTTCCACTACCACACATGTATCCAACCCACTCCAATGTTTTTCCTGCAGGTTGACGCAACCAGTGGTAGCAGTGACTAGTTGAAAACCCTGATATTTTACATGAGATGGAGAATGACTGGCCTGGTTTCACAACAATAGCACTTGGCTGTGTGAGCTCAACTCCATTTGTACCTGTAATGAAATGGAAACAATCACATACTGTAGTTCAGATCAAGCATCAGTCAAACATGATGAGCTGTTCTGATGAGCAAAGCATTAGTTTCCTCCTCACAGGTGGTGGCTGCCAGTAGTAGCAGCAGAGCTGCAGGGATCATCATGTAGCTGAAGCTGAACTGATGGGAGCTGAGCTGCTCTTCTGTCTTCTTCAGACCAGTGGGGATCACTCAACACCTGCAGCCACACTGGAATGGTTTATAAAAAGGAGGGCAGGCATTCACATCATTTGCATGATTTTTTTTTCTCCATTGCTTTAGCTCATCAATACATTAATTAACTGTGTTTTTCCGTTTTTCATCAAAACACTTGGTATGGAAGAATTGGTAAAGCAGATGTATAGAGAGATAGCTAGGCCTACCTACTGCATTTGACCACTAATACTTTACATTCTGCTTGTATTATTGTTGATTGTATATTGATTCTAAGACTTAGCCATGAAGAAGTCAAATGACCATTGTTTAGTGATTCCTGAAATACAACATGTGTCAACATTAAGGCTGACTTAGTGAGCTCTATATTGTTGGTTTGTAATGGGTAAAGGTTATTTCACTGCACTCTTAATGTTATGAATGAATGTTGTTAATGACCACAAGTGGAGACAGATGAGGTTAGACTGCCCCCTGCTGAGACAAAAAGTAATCTGTTTTGAGGTCAGGTGTGAGAGTATAAGTCAGACAGAACTGCTAGACATGTTTTTGTGCAGCTCTGGAGTCTCTTGTGTGACTGTGGGTCTCGAGCACAATAATACACCCCAGTGTCCTCAGTTTTCAGGCTGTTTACTCTCAGGTTCAGCTGCGTACTGGAGGGTTTAGTGATGGTGAACTGGCCCTGGAGAGACTGGGCAAATATAGTGCCAGTGCCTGTATCAATGCGGCCGATCCACTCCAGGCCCTTTCCAGATTTCTGACGGATCCAGTGTGTATAGTAGTCACTCATTGAAAATCCAGACACAGTACAGGACAGAGTGACCGACTCTCCAGGTTTCTTCATCTCTGGACCAGAGGAGGTCAGAGACTGACCAGAAACACCTGAAAACACAGTCAAAACATTACTACCAAAATCTTTTTTTTCTTTTAAAACTTTTGTTCATGTGTACCAGTCAAGTAGACTGCTACTTAAATATGTCAGTCCTCAATATTTTATTCCCCGATACTTACAGGAAGCTGTTAGGAACAGCAGCAGTAACAGAGATGAGGGAGTCATAGTTTGTATTTACTGACAGGAGGTGGTCTTCTCTAGAGTACTGCTATAGCTGCCCAAAGGTTAGTGTATATGAGGAGGAGGAGGAGGAGGAGGAGGAGGGAGTATATAGTTTGCATAAAGTAAATACTGTGGAGTGACCCCAAATAGACAAAATAGTGATCCCAAAATACAATAAGTTTACCTGGAGTGTCATATTGATCAAACATAAATTGTTATGTAATTGTTAGGCCTATGTTTCAAGAGATTTCTTAAACAATCATACATACATCAATTTAAATCAATTTAAGTGGATGTATACTGGCACTAACATTCCTCTGTTTTACTGTGTCCACACTATTGAAAGTTGTTCCTTTGTCATAAAACAAACAAGCATAAAAATTGTAAATAATGTCTTCAGAGTGCACTGCAACTGTGAAATTGCATACAGTATGTGATCTGCTGTCTTTGAAACATCGATGTATGCACTGTTGTAAGGAGAATATCGGGGTGAGGGCAAGACTTTGTTCTGTTTGTGTTGTGTTCTGTATCTGTGTGAGCATATTAATGGGTATTTTGACCAAAACACTGGCTTAAATATTAAATGAAATTCACTTAAAGAATGTCAGTTACTGTAATTGGCAGAAGTGGAGTCAAGCGAGATTGCCTCCAGCTGACTAAAAAAGTAACAACATGCAGTGATGTGTTTGGGGGTCAGATGTGAACATTCAGATGAAATTGGAAGACCTTTTTTGCAGATTTGTTTTGATGTGAGTGGTTGTAGTAAGCTGACAGACAAGTGATTTGTCCAATTATATGAAAGGATTTTTAATGATCTGTCAGTCTTCTGAGGCAAATCTTTTAGGAACAGATTTTATTTCAGATGGAGTTGCTGCTTGCAGCGTACAATTTATCGGTAACACTTTGCGGTAAGGGTACATGAATTATCATGAATTCATGCATGATTTCATTCATGATTCATTCATGATTCATGCATTACTTCATCTCTGAATATGTAATGACTCATCAGGTATTAGCATGAATTCATTGTTTATCATGAATGACCTCCTGCTGAAATAGCAGATGATCTTAAGCATTAATTACTCTGGGTACATCATCATGAGTCATGACTAATTACACATGATCATGATGTTTTTGTTCAAAAGAATTTGATATAATAAAAGTACATATTTAGCCTACTTTGGCCTAGTTCCTCATATCTATCCCTTACATCAACTAATTTTTACCAATTTAACCATGTCAACACTTTAGTTGAGGGGGCACAAACATGATGAATTCATCATGATCATGCTAATAATCATGACTCATGCTAATTAATCATGACTCATGATGATGTACCCAGTGTAACTAATACTTAAGATCATGTGTTATTTCAGCAGGAGGTCATTAATGACAAACAATGAATTCATGCTAATTCCTGATAACTCATTAGACTTTCAGAGATTAAGTAATGCATGAATCATGAATGATTTCATGCATGAATTCATGATAATTCATGTACGTGAGTGAGGTTAGGTATCACCCCCTGGGAGTGTTTGAACACCGTCTGGGGGTGTTGTGAATGACATAGCTGAGAGGGAGGGGAAATCCAGCACAAATTGGGGCCGTGAATCATCTTTATTTATAAGAATGTTTAACACATTACATCGAAACAGACTTTTTTCATTTGAACACAAAATGTGATGTAATAAAATAGCCTCATGGAATGAAGTTTCCTTTCATGTCCGATACCGTTTCATGTAATTTCAGCAGTTTAAATATGGTAATGATGAGCCTATTAGTAGTGTGTGTGCGTGTGTGTATTGCATGTGTCATCAAAAACCTTGTGATGAAGTCAGGGGGCATTTATCCAAAAAATGGTGTGAACCACTACACTAAATCAATTATTTGTATAAAGTAATTAATCATTGATTTATTGAGTTCATTTTTCTTTAATTTTCTTTATTAATCTTTCATTATCTACTTACAGTTCATATCAAATGATAAAACAAAAAAAATACTACAGCTAGTTAGTTGGGCAATCATGGTATAACATTCTTTTCCCGTATATTCTGCAGCAAGCTGGGTGGGTCTCCGAGGAGGGTTTCTCCTTCCCTCTCATAAAGGGTTTTACAGTAATTTCCCGTATATAAGCCGCATTGTGTATAAGTCGCAGGACAGTGTTTTATGCAAGTTAAAAAACAAACATACATATTAACATTATAATAACTGCCCCTCTGTTTTAATCTCATAGCGGAAGAAATTTTGCAAAATCAATGTAATAATTTTGCTAATAGTCGGGAAATTACGGTAGTGCTCTCTCTCTCTCTCTCTCTCTCTCTCTCTCTCTCTTTCTCTCTCTCTCTCTCTGTGTCTCTCTCTCTCTCTGCTAAAGGGTTTTTGTACAGCTGGTTGTATTGGTTTAACCACTGTGACTCTCTTGCACAGTAATAGACTGCAGTGTCTTCAGTCTTCAGCTGGGTCAGATGCAGATAGAAACTGGAGCTGTCTTTGGATGCAGTGAATCTGCCTTGGACTGTCTGGGCTGTGCTCTTGCTACTGTCAGAATAGTAGTAAATAATCCATTCCAGCCCTTTGCCTGGAGCTTGGCGGACCCAGTGCATGCTATAACTCCCCACACTAAATCCACTGCAGGCACAGGTCAGTTTAAGAGTTCCTCCTGGAGTCGCCACAACCTGACATCTGATCACTGAAAAACAGACACAATAAAAGATATTCTTCTCCCGTCATAACTACATTTAACAGTTTAACACAGTTATTTGATATTGAGATGAGCATCAAACTCACAGGTGGCAGATTCCAACAGCAGCAGCAGGACTACAGGTAACATGACTGCTGGGGTGGATCAGAGAGGGTCTGAGTGAAACTTTACTCTTCTTTAAAACAGACTGACTGACTGCTGTTTAAATAGGGGAAGGTCCAGTGATAGATTTGCATGTATGCTGGTCACAGGTATAAAGATGAGAACTGAAAGTCTGAAATTGTGACTGACCCTCGATTGAAATATACTTTTATATAGTGTACATGAGATAATGTAATGAATCTCAATGACGTGCAATATTTTTTTTTTACTGTAAACAACATGCTGACAGCCAACTGCAGTTTTAGCTGGTTTCTCTTTTGCTGGTCAGAGGTACAAAGCCACAGTGCATCTTTGTGGTTCTTGCATTTTCAAATATAATTTCTTTTTATCCTATGGACACATCGATGCAGTAATAGTTACAGTATGTTCCAGACACATTCTGTATGGAGTGTTTACATTTCAAATAGTCAGACAGAGCATCCAACTGAATGACTAATGACTAGATCATGGTTAGTTACACTGCATGCCTTCTGAGCTCAATAATCAGAATAGAACAAAGTAGTAAAAGTAATGTTTCATACAAATATGTGTATCAGATGTATTACTTACTATGGTGTATAAGATACTTCTGAGGTTCAGAGGGACTGGGGTTTATAGAGCTTAGATTGCTCTGATGTTGAACTATGAAAACAAAACAAAACAGCCATCCTGTTGTAGCACAGGGAGTCTTGTGATAGAGAGCTGTGTCTGACAGACAGAGATGCTGGGATCCTGGTGGGAGCTACAGACATTCATGTGGAGGAGACAAGTCTATTTATGAATATGAAGATGATTCAGACTGAAACAAGAACCATTCTGCTTACAAATTTATATTCCATACATTACTACTTATCATATGTTTAAAATCAATGTTGTCCTAAATTAAGAAGAATTGTGGTCACCAATATTGCATCGCCAAGCTGAAAGATTCATCCAAGTAACTTTGCATGAACTATTACGTAACTGCAGCATGTATGTGCTCTGTGAGTGCGTGACAGTTAATCTGAGGTTTTTGTGTGGGGAAGCAGCATGTTTGTCATGGTGTGGGTTCCGGGCACAGTAATACACAGCTGTGTCCTCAGACTGGAAATTTGGGCCTTGTAGAAACACTGTCTCAGCAGAGCTGTCTAACCTGAAACTGATCTTGCTTTTCAGAGAGTCTGTAGTTCCACTGCTTCCACCACCACCTATGTATCCAACCCACTCCAATGTTTTTCCTGCAGGTTGACGCATCCAGTTGTACCAGTCACTAGTTGAAAACCCTGATATTTTACAGGAGATGGAGAATGACTGGCCTGGTTTCACAACCATAGCACTCGGCTGTGTGAGCTCAATTCCATTTGTACCTATAATGAAATGGAAGCAATCACATAGTTGAGATCAAGCATCAGTAAAACATGATGAGCTGTTCTGATGAGCAAAGCATTAGTTTCCTCCTCACGGGTGGTGGCTGCCAGTAGCAGCAGAGCTGCAGGGATCATCATGTAGCTGAAGCTGAACTGAGCTGCTCTTCTGTCCTCTGAAATGTGTGAATAAAATAGCCTCATGGAATGAAGTTTCCTTTCATGTCCGATACCGTTTCATGTAATTTCAGCAGTTTAAATATGGTAATGATGAGCCTATTAGTAGTGAGTGTGCGTGTGTGTATTGCATGTGTCATCAAGAACCTTGTGATGAAGTCAGGGGGCATTTATCCAAAAAAGGTTGAGAACCACTACACTAAATCAATTATTTGTATAAAGTAATTAATCACTGATTTATTGAGTTAATTTTTCTTTAATTTTGTTTATTCATCTTTCATTATCTACTCACAGTTCATATCAAATGATAAAACAAAAAAGTTACTACAGCTAGTTAGTTGGGCAATCATGGTATAACATTCTTTTCCCGTATATTCTGCAGCAAGCTGGGTGGGTCTCCCAGGAGGGTTTCTCCTTCCCTCTCATAAAGG
Source organism: Sardinella longiceps (assembly GCA_027497455.2). Taxonomy (NCBI): domain Eukaryota; kingdom Metazoa; phylum Chordata; class Actinopteri; order Clupeiformes; family Clupeidae; genus Sardinella; species Sardinella longiceps. The sequence goes on along the minus strand of JAODXP020000015.1, from coordinate 21,861,157 downwards.
GTTTTAGTGCTCTCTCTCTCTCTCTCTCTCTCTCTCTCTCTCTCTCTCTCTCTCTCTCTCTCTCTCTCTCTGCTAAAGGGTTTTTGTACAGCTGGTTGTATTAGTTTAACCACTGTGACTCTCTGGCACAGTAATAGACTGCAGTGTCTTCAGTCTTCAGCTGGGTCATATGCAGATAGAGATTAGAGCTGTCTTTGGATGCAGTGAATCGGCCTTGGACTGTCTGGGCTGTGCTCTTGTAAGAATCTGAATGGTAGTAAATAATCCATTCCAGCCCTTTGCCTGGAGCTTGGCGGACCCAGTGCATGTCATAACTCCCCACACTAAATCCACTGCAGGCACAGGTCAGTTTAAGAGTTCCTCCTGGAGTCGCCATCACTGGCTGCTGAGACTGAGTGAGCACAACCTGACCTCTGATCACTGAAAAACAGACACAATAAAAGATATTCTTCTCCCGTCATAACTACATTGAACAGTTTAACACAGTTATTTGATATTGAGATGAGTATCAAACTCACAGGTGGCAGATTCCAACAGCAGCAGCAGGACTACAGGTAACATGACTGCTGGGGTGGATCAGGGAGGGTCTGAGTGAAACTTTACTCTTCTTTACCACAGACTGACTGACTGACTGCTGTTGAAATAGGGAAAGGTCCAGTGATAAATTTGCATGTTTGCTGGTCACAGGTATAAAGATGAGAACTGAAAGTGTGACTGACCATTGATTCAAATAAACATTTATACAGTGTACGAGAAAGTAATGATATCAATGACGTGCAGAAAAAAGTACAAAATATGGAGTGTCAATATTTTTCACTTTAAAAATGCTGACAGCCTACTGCAGTTAAATCTGGTTTATCTTTTGCTGGTCAGAGGTATAAAGCCACAGTGCATCTTTGTGGTTCTTGCATTTTCACCAGGCGGCAACATTCCAAGCCCGACAATGAAGCCAAAACTGAACGTTCTAAAATTGCAATACCACAGCCGTCCGCTGGGGGCTGGCTGCAAAAGGGAGTAAATCTCCATAGACCCCCATGTTAAAAAGGCCATTTTCACAGGTTAAAAAAAGGTATTTACAGCCTGGTTCAAAACACGATTTTTTGCTTGTCGATCCATTTTTAGCCCTCGACAACTGTGAGGGGGGTGAATTTTTTTTTAAATCCATTAGTTCGACGCACAGACTAGTGTGATTTTTAGGTAATTAGGGGGGCGTGGTTCAGATGATTGACAGGTGCCTGGGGTCAACAGAGAGTGGTTCTGAACTGCCCTTGGCGTTCACCTTCGCTGAACTTTTTTCCTGACCGTGTCCTTTCATCATCGTATCTTACGATTTCAGTATATTTATATATCCAACGTACCTTGCTCTGCTGTTCACCACCATCCAAGAATGCTTCACAACATATTATACGGTAAGTGACATTATTCGTCTTTTTCGAAGTAGCGTAAGTTAGTGTCGCTAGCTAGCAGCCTTGAAACTCGGTGAAGTTAGCATGTTGACGTTAGTAACGATATCCTGGTCCTATCATTAGCTGATTATCTCCCCAGGCCTATAATATAGATCAGCGTTTATGAAGAGTGAAGTGGTGTAAACATTGTTGACTGACTTGGCATTAACATTGTTTTTGGGACAGACTTAAGACATGAGCCTAAAGCCTCTGCTAAAGCGAGGTTACCCGTGGGTAACGTAGCAGTAAAGCTAACGTTAGCGTTAGCCAAACTAACGTTGCACGTTGTTTGTTTTGATTAGAACCAAACTATCCCAAAATTATCGTCGACAGTCAGATAACTTTTATCACTCCGGTGCTAACGTTAACATTAACATTAATACTCGGGATTCAGTTCGTTCGTCGTAAACACAATCTTATTAGTCGGCCAAATGAACTAACGTTAAGAGCTGCTAAAAGATGACATAGCTTTGCTGGGGCTCTTGGCTTAGCGAGAAAGAGTTGCTGTAGGCTACTTTGTTAAATAATGCATTTATCTTACAACAAGCTGGGAGGGAAGTAACGTTAGTTTCGGTAATGTTAACGTTATGTGTCTACTCAGAAGATAAGAAATGGTTTTGTATGAGTAGGCTATAACGCTGACTTGGTTGTCCACTGAGCAATCTCCTTTTATCACTGAGAATCTAACTTGCAGGTCCATTTTCTCGGATGAGAGCCTCCGAGAGAGCTCCGTTGTTTGTAGTTTTTGTAATTAAAGTTAATCAGAATTAAGGGTAACATCAAGTGTAAGACAAACGTGGCAATAAAACAATTGCATGATAAATAGCTTGTCCTGACATACTGCTATATCAAACAGCTGTATGTTCAAATACTCATATTACTGCATTTTGAGAAACAGGTTGATTTAACATTTGTAACTTTTTCTTTCATAGGAAAATGTCCTCTTCCTGACCCATGGAGACACATGACTTGATTGCTGTCACCTTGACAGGTAGGCCTATTCATCTAGTCTACTTGTTGCCTTCAAATGAAACATCCCAATCTGCTATTTAATGGCCTATTCCAAATGAGATGAATAATGTGAAGTAATGTAGTGCTAGAGATTTTGTGACTGTTTAATTTCATTTTATATCTGGTGTGTTCAGTTGAAACAGGAAGGTGACACTGTTGACCAGACGGGAGTTTGCTGAGGTCAGATTGTACAGGTTAATGACCATCTCTACGGCGCCGGACATTGTTGTGACCATCTTTCTGATGTCACCCAGAGACACCAGTGGAAATCATCTGATCCCATGATAAATGATACATTGACATTTTATGAAATTGTTCTTACAACAGCCCATTTCTCCAATCCATGTGTGATTGGGATCTATTAATTGACATGATTTACACAACATCTTTGATGCTTTACAGATATCTATGTGTATACATCGAGGACCACAACTTTCATGGTATTTAAACTACTTAACTAAATTCACCATGGTTATTCCCTAATCTGTAGCCTATAGTCAGGACTTGGAACTGCAACTCTACACAGATGGTTTTTGACACTGTAGACTATTGTGCATTGCTCCACATTTGAGTTTTGTAATTATCAGAATTATTCTTTGTTTTTTTTTTTACATCTTAAACAACCCCAAGCTTTATAAGGTATCTCTGTAGACCTGTGTATCTATGTAAACACCCTGTGCCTATTTTATACTTTTAAACATTGCTGTTTACCCATATGTATTTTCAATAATGTTGACATGAGTTCTCATAACTAGTTCAAGCTGAAATAAGATGACATTTCAAGTTGATTCATTTAAGCTTTAATAAAATGAAATGAAACTCCATGGAGATTTAAGTGTGAATTGAAGGAAGGGGCCAGATCCAGGTTTGAAAGCCTCAGGTGCCAATCTACAGAGTAATGGTAAAAATCAGTGACTAGACCAAATAGCACAGTAACACATCAGAATGATCTCTAGCATTAGACTATCAAGTCTGCCATCTTATATTTCTAAGGTAGAATGTAATCTGAAAGACATCACAAATCCATCTAAAGGGTTAAGTCTTGTGGTGTAATTTGTGTTCATCTAGGCACATGCCTGTGTGGCTTGTTCAAGAGTGAGTCTGTTGAGTCTGCATGGTAAGAGCTGCTACAAAATCAAGTATACCACACATAGCTTGTGAAAGAATATTTCTGTTCAATCTATAATGTCCTGGCTCAATCTGTGACTGCAAACTTGCTTCCATACCATGATAACTGCAAAGGGGGAAGAAAAAAAAAAAGTTAAAACAATACTGCCAATAGTTTAATCTAGAACATCTTCTGTACAACACTTCAAACAAGACTAGTGACCACTGAACAGTTGACAATTTTCTCTTCTTCAACACACAAGTAACTTTAAGATACTATCAATTGTTTCACTATCAACTTTCTCCGAAATTTGTTTACATTTTAGCTGCGCTACTTCGGTCATCTCAGGTCCATAACGTTTACGTTAGCTCCCAGCTTCAGTAATCGGGAATGGGGACGTACAATTACACTACTAGACTGTCTAGTGTCTACCATTTATATTTACTAATTAAACTACGTTCATTATTTCAAACGAACAAAGTGGAGTGAGCCGAGTTGTGACATTATAGCTACGCTAGCGTCCACTGGTTTAGCATTGGCATTACCCAAACACCTGTTTCATGTGCCTGACGAACTCATTATGCTATCTATGGTTCATAATCGTGTATTTAAGTATTATTGGACAGCATGGACAATTACAAATCTCACCAAACCAACGGTTTTCAACACTTACCAGCAAAGGTGTAGTCGCTCCGATCAGGTTCACAAAGACACGTTTTCTGGCTAGCGAGTTGATCCTGCGCTGGCCACACAAACAGACCAGCCTG
>JAODXP020000015.1:21755125-21856726 GCA_027497455.2 Sardinella longiceps | reverse complement strand
TCCCATGACAACCTATGATTCAGGGAGCCAGTTCCTGTACATGTAAGCTGACAATTGACTATTAATGTTTACTATTTCTCAATAAGGTCCTATGCATTGCCATGAACATTGTAATCAATGAGTGGAATGAAGCTATTATCAATTACCTCCTTTAAAGGTGCGATATGAGTTCCTGCATGGTTTCAGAGCAATTTCACTTTTGTCTCAAATCGTAGGCTCCTCTTGATTTGCTCGTTGCCTGGCCCCTGAATACAGTGTGAAAAATCTGGTAGACCTCACAGGGTTTTTAATTGTCAAACTGTCAAAACAATATGCATAACAGTGTTATGTTATAACTAACAAACAAACAAACAAACAAAATATAACGACCACATTCCAGCCAATCAGTGACAAGATGGTTGGGAATCGCAAACTAAAGCTATCTGTTATACGGAGTATCTATTTGCACCTGGGGTGTTAATAGTTAAATGGTAACGATTCTTCTGTTTACACCCAGCCAGCGCATTCTACGTCTAGCACTTGTGTGCTATGGCTAGCGCGAAGCTGACTGCCTCTGCTGACATGATAGAAGGTAAGTCAATGTCAACAATTACAAAACTTATGGTGAAGTTGGACAGCAAGGCCAATTTATGTACAGTAGTTAGTGTTCTAGCTAACAGATACAGCTAACGTTACGCTAGCTGCTGCCCCTTCAGATAATGCTATCGATACCATCCTCTTTATAGTTCTGTGATCGATACCGTAACAAAACGATTCAGGTGTGAGTACTTTGGCATGGTAAGCACCAACCAAGTCCCCTTCATCATAACACTTCTTTACATTTTTCATTAGGTGTACATTTTTCGAGTTGATGTTAAATGATATATGACATTTTAGTCTATATTAGTCTATTTAGTAATTTTAGATATTTTGTCATGATTTTCGTTGACGTTAGCAACACTAGCCATCATCAATAAGCACCCCTCCACACACTCAGCACATCCTCTCACATACACACATCATTCTGTTCATTTTATGCAAGCAGCCTAACAAACACCTCCATAGTTCTTACTATATGGGAGATTTGAATGACAGATTTTTGTTCATATTTTAAATAGCAAATTTAAAGTTAGTCTATCATTGACAACAAACATTTACCACTGATAACTGAAAATGGCAGACACTGTGTAAATGCTAAGTAGAAATATGTATTGGAAAGTAGGTACCAGTCTGCATCCAGGGCACTTCCGATATTTTTCAAGGTATACATCCATCTGGATAGACACTGGAAACCCTTCTTGAAGGTGCACTGCTCATTACATGAGAGAAAGCTCATGCTGTTGCATTATTCATATATGCCTCTTAGTTTATTGAAAAATCATGTAAAGGCAAATCATTGCATCTCCAATATTGCATATTCTAGAAGCTGCACAATTGCCTAATGGAAAATATAACTGCATCTTCTAATATGGACAAGAGATTATAAATAATACCAAGACCCTCTGGCTCAGTTCGTCCTCCCAAAGACCTAGAGTACTGTAAGCCCTGAGCCTAGCAATGAGTGCTCACCTTGCTACAGTAACCTACTTTATTTGCATGATTGGGACTTTTCTCTGTGACAAATTGTCCAATTAGGCCTAACAACACGTCACACTGCAATCACTTATCCAGTGTGTACTTCAGTTTATAATGGAAATGATGTACTAATGCTTTTGACGGCTTCATGCCTCTTGTGTTTCAAAGCGCTAAAACTGTGGGTAATTCCTAAATAGCAAAGCCGCCGGTAACACTTTATTTTACAACCTGTGAAGTAGGAACAATGGCATAACAAAAAGTATCAAGGGATAAATTGCGCAAGTGTGCTGGAATAACACAAATTACATGAAAATGATCTGCCTAATCTGTCTAACATTGCCTTCTGACAATGCAAGAAATAGCTCAGTGTGCTTCTCACACCCCGCTTAAAAGGTTTATGTCATGCTTTTTTTTTCTCTCCGCCAAGTCTTTATTTATTTATTTATTTATTCGTCTGTCTTTCTGTTGGTGTGCAAAATAGCTCAAAAAGCAGGCTACTACACAGGTTTGGATGAAATTTTTGAACAAAGTGGGTGTTTTTGGACAATGCACCTCCAAATTTTGGAGGTGATCTTGGTTATTCGCGGTGAGTGAAATTTGTATTGCTACCCTTCCCCTATTGCAGCCCTACCATTAGATAGGCAACACTTTTTGTTAAATTTCAGGTGTGACATTTCCATGATTTCTGATGCACTGTATCTCATCAGCAGAAGTGTAGACAGAACTCAGAATAATTGTATTTATTTACTTCATGTTGTTAAATAAAGAATTACTACAAAGTCTGTAGTTATAAAGATCTGACTTTTGGAATGGGTCCAGAAAGGGTACAACCCAACCCTTAGACACATGAACACACTGGAGCCTGAAACTGGGCCATTGTGAAGTTTAGACCAACTGTTGGTATAACTATTCTTAAGTTTGAGTTTGACCTACTTCAGATTTATAGCCTTGGGGTGGAAAAGAAAAAGCAGTCATGATATGTCAATGTTATTGTCAGAAGCTAGAGGATTAGCCATGTACAGTATGTACATACCCAAAAGCAAGACAAGCAAGCATTCTTAAAGACCTAATTTACAACAAAATATGCATTTTTGGTGTAGATGTATTGTTAATGTAATGAGATAACAGATGATAATGTTGTTGCTGCCCCAAGCATGTTGTAGACAACTTTAAGTGGTAAGATACAATTTGTCATCCCAGCATCTCAATGAATGTTCCAAGGATTTAAACTCCAGGCTCTGGAAATCCTTTTTGAACCAAAGCTCCAAATGCCTTTGTTAAAAAAAAAACATCACGCAACACAAATCCAAAGTAAGATCTCACTCAGACAGCAGAGTAAACAGTATGAAGGTATTCAATGGTCCAAAGGACAACATGATGCCAAAGCTTTATTATGCACTGTGTCAAAAAAAAAATGAAACCAACAAAAGACATGCAAACACAGTCATTTTCTATGACATTATAGGAAGAGTAGGAGGATTCAGATGAGTAGCTGAACTAACGTCAGCGTAGCCCTCGTCGCATGATCTCCCTCACCTTTCCCTCTCGTCAGACACCAGTGGGAATGACATATGAGAATTGCACTCATCTCTTTCCCTCCTCTGACTGCCTGCTGTGGTCTGCAGATATAGGCAGACAGGGAATGGGGATTATAAGAAGGATTATGAGCCAAAGGAATTTGTGGAAGAGGAAGAGGGGTTAGTTGCACTGAGGTGAACATTTTGTTTTTGCCCCTGGCATATGAGCACAAAAACAACCGGCCAAAAAACAAAATATGTTGTGAGCAAAATAATAAGAATAGGACAATGTTGAAGTATTTTCAGACATTTGCCAACGATTGGTTTTGCTGCTTTATCATCTCATTGGATGTTTATGTGTGAGTGACTAGCCCCTGCTGTACCACCACAGGAGAAATCTACTCTAACCCTCATCAGATTCAATAGAAGTCATATCTAGTCAACTACTAGAACCTCATTATTCAAATTATATACAGCAGGGGTGACCAACATTTTTCAGCTTGTGAGCTATTTTTGAAATGACAAGGTTGAAATCTACCACATGAAACCACACACACACACACACACACACACACACACACACACACACACACACACAAAAAAAGTTGAATCCAAGGCGCACTTTTCAGCAATTCTGCACACTGCCCCTTGCATCAAATGTACCGTGATGTGGCCTTTTCGTTGTACTGTTACTCTCATTAAACTGATCCGTCAGTTCTTTACAAAATGTCATATTAATATGAAACTACCACACTGACAACTCAAAACTCAAACTTTGACAATAACCTGACCTATAGGCTACTGTCTCACGTCACTCCGCAGAAGATTCGCCGTCTACCTTCAAAAACAGCCTACCTACCTTCAAAAACAGTGGTTTCTGGCATGTTCAGGAACACACACATTAATAAACAGGAAACCTTTGAAAAATCTGTGAGACTGTAAAGGTAAAGGGGCGATTGGCGATGGTTTGGCCACAAAAGTCAGAGGCAGTGAGTTAGAATGGACATTGAAATTTATTTTCTGGCATGAATATGAGAAAAATCAAGCATAAGTGTCCAAAATGCAATACGTCAAGAATGGCAGGGAAAATTATAAAGGCAAAAAAAAAAGAAAAAGAATCAAAAAGTTCAAAATTCAAAATAAAGTCAAAAAGTCAAATTCAAAGTTGAATCTGCTCACCTCTAAAGCAGAGGCAATATGGCCAATAAATTGCAACACACAATCTCTAAACTAGAGCTCAGTACTCACATAACATCACATTGAAGACAAGACTCGACTGAAGACATAAAACAAGATAAGCACATATACGTATATACCCCGTGGCTATTCCATTCACACAGAGGAGGTAAACACACAACAATCGATTAACACATAAACAACAGTGACTCAAAGACAAAGCACTAGCTCATATTCAAGCAACCCATCAGATTCACAATAATAAAATAAATATAATAAACATTTCATCCTAATGGCACATAAAAAGACACAAAACAGAGGTGGCTTGATCATACTTCGTAGTGTGAGGTATGACTGAATTCTGACTCTAACATCCCCATGCCCGCAACCAGGATGAACTAGCCCAATTTGGCCTGGAACCAATAAATAATTCCATGTTTCCGGACGGCATTCTTTTGCCGCCGGAAGTAACACTGCCAAGCTGAAGACTGCAAACAAACATTCTACGCTAAACATTCTAAACATTCAATTGCAATAACATTTACAGTACTGTGAAGTTGTGCACTCACTTAAGAACATTAAAAGTTAAAGCTTAACATAGTCTCGTACATGTCTTTCGATCACAAAAATATAATTGAGCACTAACATGATCGTTCCATAGGCGCATGTGAACGCAAATGTAAAAAGCTAATGAACGTGTGCAAGTGTATGAGAATGCGTGTGTATAGACCAGTCCAGTCTCTAGAGTGTGTTCATGTGCGGTCGCTACATGACCGTCACAGAAACCAAACTAAAGCCTGACCAAAAAAAAAAAAAACAGATGATTGATTTGATATATTCAATGTTATTGCTCACAAAATAGTCCTTGAATAGTTAATACCATTCAATAATACCATTCAAAGAGTTTTGTTCAATAGCAGAGGGGCTTATGAAACAATTTGACACACACACACACATTCACACACACACACACACACACACACACACACACACACACACACACACACACACACCTTTTACTAATCAAAGGGTTACTGCAACTCATGCAACATCCCAAAATTCCAAATTTCACCTCTAAATTGATTAAGGATTAGGCCTACTTACACTTGCATACTACCTGTATGTGCATTTTGCATACAGAATATCACTGTTGTAAATGTTAAGTGCTCCGCACACCGCTTCCGACACAGTGCGGAGCACTCCGCTTCCAACATTCGATTCCATTGTTTTCAATGCAACCCCGCACACCAGCGCCGAACTCTTCCGCCGTCGGTTGTGAATTACGATTCAAGTCTATTTTGTCGGAGCCGCCCATTGACATCCAATGTTAATTTCACCGGCTACTGTGCTAGGTGCTAGGCAAAATTGTCGGATACAAAAGTGCTCCGCAATGCTGTCGGAACCGGTGTGCGGCCGGCTTTAGTCTTATGATCTAACATGCAGGAATGCCTTGACCTATCTCCAAGGGCACTGCAGCATGCCTAATTTCAGTGTTTCATCACTTGATAAAACACTGAAGTTAGACATGCTGGAGTGCCCAGGTGAATAGGGAAATCACTTGTAAATGCTTTATTTTGGATAAATACATGGTAGTAAACATTGCAATTACAATGTGGAATGTACAACTCCGCTTGAACATTCTATTTTTGCTCCCAAACTACTTCCGCTTCATCAGGGTAACATATGTTAAACTGAAAACCTTGGAGGAAACCCTATACTGTGTATGGTAATTGGTGCTGCATTTGGTGGTGATGATGGTGAGCCTGTCTCCATGGAGATAGGTCAAGGTTTTCCAGCATGTTAGATGAATGGATCCCTGCATTGCATTAGCCCAGAGGACGCTCCTGAGTCATTGGTGACGCACATACTAATGGCCCATGTTTCAACAGGTAAAACACTTTCCCTAGACACAACAATGTATGTGCCAGTGCATGTGTTTGCTAAATGTCAGTGGACAAATATAAAGGGCTATCTTTCAGTTCTTTAGTGTGCTTTAAAGAGATCCTATGCGAGTCCAGTGGCATCATCCAGTAAGCTAAGAACCAAACAAAGCGTTTCAGCCAATGATCCTCCATGTAGAATTGCGTAGTCGATGGAGCAAGTTGCTATCAAAATGTATTGACAACAATCACCTTGTATGTCAACTAGCAAGCTCAAGCTAAGTCATGTGACCTAGCCAGCCTGCTAACCAAAACAAACAGGAGTGTGACACTCTCACTGATATCGTATTGCAAGTGCAATATCTATGTCAGAGACACAGACGAGCTCGCAAAGGGGCACATTTTACTGTGGAACATGCCTTTTATCAACCCTAATGAATTCTAGATATGAAGGTACAACGAATAGGAAAAGTCAACATTTTATCTAAATCCTGCAAGTGGGGGCTTCAACTCTGTACCTCAGAAAGCTACAGAGACCAAAGCCCATTTATTTTATATTAAAAAAACACTTCATCAATCCACATTTAATGGATTGGTTGGTTTTCCTTGTGTCAACATAAATGGAGTCTATACAAAAGAGGAAGAAAATAATGTAAGTTGGAAGTCAGTTTGCATGCTTCTTCCGACTCATACAGTATTATGTTTACTGTCAGTGTTTTATAGACATAAATAGACAATATCACAAGGTTGCCTCCTCAAGTCCAGCTCACTCAATATTTCATGAATTCACGGAAATGCGTTGCTTGCTTAGTAACATGAGCAAATTAGTGCAATCATGTTACAATGAACTGCTGGCAATGTAGTCCTCTAGGACCACAACAGATTTTTATTTTTTATTTTTTTTCAAAAGAATTGTTTATCTTGCTTAATGGCAGGCCAGTGTAAAGTTATATTACTGGACACTTTTTTGTCCCAGAAATTAGTAATTTAGATACAAGACAAGAAATATACTTCTCTTGGCAATATGCTCAGACGGTGCAAATTAAATGCTTATGTTAATCATATCCACTAAACAGTGTGATCTTCAAGCAGATCTCCAGTGAGAAAAATGCAAGCAGCATCAAGATACACATACATGGTCATGCCATGTTCGTGGTACGGACAAGAAACATCAGGGTAGAGTTGTCAAGTGTGGAGGTGGTGATTACATACTGCACATAAAAACATGCAAGATGTATGCAAGATAATGTGTAAATAAATTATAAGTCATTTAGAGAATGGCATAAGACATTTAGAGAAAATGAGAAAAGTGAGGATTCTCTTCCTACCTCTTTAAGCACTGAAGTGAATAGGGTTTCTCAGTAGAAGTATGCTACTGTATTGGAATAGGAGAACATCAATACAATGTACACTGATTTTGCAAAATAAATTCAACGATGCAATTTTTTTTCTTCAATTTTTCTCATTGTGTCATGATCTGATGTACTGTAGACTTTTTGGGCCTATAATGAATTGTGGGTAATTCATGGGTGAGGTTTAATTTAGTCTTTAGAAAAGAATAATAAAGCTCCACGCACTGATTGATACTGAATTTATTTAAAATGTATTATTCTTTTCAAATTGCATTACACTGTTCGGTCCAGCACCTGCACTCATTTGATGTACGCATTTTTTGTTTTCTCTTTAATTTAGTATTTAAACTCGTTTAGAATCAGGGAATACCTGTATTATTCTATATTGTATTCACAGTTTTTCTACTGAAGGGGAGCAAAACGTGAGAAATGAGCCCATCTAAATTCTTCAGTCATACACAAACACACACAGTCAGCCAGTCTGTCGCTTCAATCAGTTGGAACCCCTGCTGCTCTTCTCTGTCACTTCACTCTGTTTTCTGCTCCCAGAAAATCCTGGTTTAGAGCTGAGAGCGAGCCATCCTCCTGCAGGCTGTGCTTAGGACTGTCACTTCTGGACTGCTGGGAGAACACTCCTCAAAATGCATGTAGGTGGCCTATCAAAGTCCCTTGCATAACTAGCTCTTGTCACATTCCTGTCATGCATATTTAGCTTGAAACACTTTGATCACAAATGTTAATTGTCTGATTGTTGGGTTCCCAATTTTTCCATTCTCTGCATTTCTCTGCATTTCCCCAGGCAATGACTCAATCCTCCTGAAATATCAGAGAATCTTCTACCACACAGATCGATTGAGCTTGTGAAACAAATATTAATAATACTGTATATTCATATAAAATGAATGAGGTTTACAGTGATAATCACACTAAGAAGGAAAAAAAAACTTTCTTGTAATGTAACGAATTTTGCTTTATTACTCTGTGCAATATTAATGCACAACAAAGGCTGAGGTAACTGGAATAGTATAGTTAAGTATATTAGCCAAGTATGTCATATTATAATGTATAGTCTAGTGACAAAGGAAAGACTGTGCATCAATCCAAGGGGCAGAATCAATGTGTCTTTCAAACTGCCTCTGCGTGCAATAGGATAGCAATACGACTAAATCAAATCAAATCAATTTTTATTTACATAGCACATTTCATATGCATTCATGGCTATGGCTCTAGTTTCGTCCAATCATGAACAAGTTGATTCAAATGACCACTAAGCTCACCCAGTGACTCTCTGCAGACATAGAGAGTTTTGATTGGTGCCCCACCACAGAGGAATGACAAATCACAATTCCCCATGGCTTATCACTAGACATACTGTATTGGCTGAACAAAATTTCCTACCAGTAGGGTATGTTGGGTACTATCCAATATTCACATGGGAGAATAATTAACTCCAATTCATTATAATCACTATGAGCAGTATTCTCACTTTAACCTTTCCATCAGGATAAATTAAGGACTGTATTTATGTATCTCTCGGGGCTTAAGTCCACAGGCTTAAAAGCATGCAGCCAAGCACCTGTAAGAATACCACCCTATATGAACAGTTTTTAGCCCTCAACGGCACCTTCCAGGCAGCACAGTCTAAAAGGCACTACCTTAAACATTACCCTAAACCTTAAACCTAAATCCTCAACCCTCATCCTAACCCTAAATTGGTTGGAGTAGTGCCTTGAGGGCAGCGCAGCCTGGAAGGAACTGTTGAGGGAAAAAAAATACCAAAGACCATATGAACATCAGCAACTAGACTCTCAACAGCACACTTCACCTCTATATGGTGCACTCGTGTTGCTCATTCTATAGGGCATTCTATACAACTGTACCGGATATACTGCAAGCATTTGGTTGACATGTGTGGCCAAAGTAAAAGTAATTACATCTGTAAAACTGTAAAAAGGAAGGCTCTGTTGGGTATTACACATCCAGGGATGAACATAGACCAGGGGTGGGCAATTATTTTGGTCGAAGGGCCACATTGGCGTTTATTTTCACTAATGGGCCGGGTGTTAACCGTCAACTGTTTGATGCCAGTAAATTGTCAAGTCTCAAACCAGTAGCCTCACTTTCTTCAGAGGATATGTTAACATGCAGCGTTAAAAGGGGGATTTTTATTTCATAACTACAACAAATTTGATAATTAAGGCCTATAATCTACGTCTCCTTGGCTAAAAGATAAATTATTCTACTTTGGGAAGGCTCCGCAGGCCGGATTAAATAGCTCAGCGGGCCGCATGTGGCCCCCGGGCCTTAGTTTGCCCAAGCCTGACATAGACTCTTTGAAAATTGCAATGGGGAACTGGGGAACACTGAAGAGCCTTTTCTTAATGGCGTATATCGGTATATGCACACCATATTTGTAAGTCTTTTTATTATTTGATGCTTTTATCCTATTGACAGGCATACAGTTATCACCAATGTTGTGTCAGATTGAATGTGATGTATTACAAGCATGTCAAATGTTACACATTTGTCACACCCCCCCGGCTTCCCTGTCAGCTGGAATGCCATGGAGTCCTGGCTGGCGGGCTTGCTGAGTGGCAATCATTGGCCGAACCTGCCTGTATTTTCACCTGGCCGCTGCCTACAAAAGCAGGAGCAGCGTTCCCCTGCACCAGGGCCGGCCCAAGGCATACGCGAGTTATGCCGTCGCTTGGGGCCCCGACAGCTTGGGGGGCCCCCCACGAGCGCTCGAGAAATCACGTTTTGAAATAATATTTTATGTTTGAGGGTAAGAATTACCGTATTATCCTTATAATACTTACCAGACCCGGCGCCAGACGCAAATTGGTGGGCGGGCACTGCGTTACTTGAGGGGGGCACCTTTAAAAAAAAAAAAAAAAAAAAAATCTGTGATAGTATATGTCAAGGACGTGTCTAGGAAAAACGGAGATAGGCTACTCTTTTCTCACATTCGCATAGGAGAGTTCGTTTGGGTTTGGGGTTGAAGGTAGAAGACATCATGCGTGCATTAATTAGGTCTACGCACTTGTTGCACTCTACTTTTGCATTACCATTTAATGCCCTTGTTTGAAGATTTCGCACAACCCCGGAAAAAATTCTTGTGACATTGTAGGCTTGGATTCACAATATTATGAATGAATATATGAATGTATGCTTATTTCGAAGGAATTACTGGCCTGGTTTAGACTTCACCAACTTATCAGTTGCACTCAGCCTACAGCTGCCCGCTCCAGCAAGGGAGAGGGCTATTCCCCCTCCCCTTTTCCCTTCCACTCGCTGTGAGACCAAAAGCGCACCTGCACGAACCTCACTACTCGCAAATGGCCATTATCAGAAAAATGTAATTCACATACAGTGCACATGATGAGCAAAAAAAAAAAAAAAAAGAATGCATAGCCTAGTGTGATGTCGGCGTGTCATGGACACTCTCAAAAAAGGCTAGGCCCTACTGCTTTTTCTCGAGTTTTCACACAAAAGAAAATAGGCGAATACCCTGAAAACATGAGCCTATTTAATCACGAATAGAGCAAAATCGCACCATTTCATCAACAATAGATAGACTAACTAACCCATTCAAATAGATAACCCCTTCAAGAAGTCGGAGACAATAACGGAGAAAGTAGGGTTTGTATTTTTTCCGTCAGTTTTCTCCTATCCATTGGCGCAAGCTTGTAAGCAAATAGACAGATCGAACACAGTGCGCCATCTACACGACCACTAAACTGTAGGCCTACTGACTGTATAGCCTACACACTGCAAAGTTGTTTCCAAAGGTCAGCTCTAGATGTGTTTGAATAAAAGCTGCCGTTTTTATAAAAAAAAAAATAATAATAATAAAATAAATCAGCAGCCGTCTGCGCCTCCGAGGCTACTGCATTCTCATTCTGAATGGAACCAGTAAGCAACCGCAAGCCACAGTTGCACATCATAGGCTATTCTCTTAACAAAATGGGTAGCTGAAATACTATGTTCAATCAATGTCATGAAACTAAATCAAGGTGTAATCTATTACGTAGTTATAGTCCTAGATGTCGAGGTTATATTTCCGATCTTTTGATTCAGTCAGTGGTGGCGGCATAACCTAAAAGTGACAGGTCCGTCAGTGGGCGTCGGTGGGCGTCCAGGGCGGGCACAAGTGCCATCCAGGGCGGGCACGGCACCCCAGGGCCCGCCCATAACGCCGGGCCTGATACTTACCCATTAATATTATCATTTCCCAATTAAGAAATCGATTCAATTTATATCACTTACTATCACTCTTTATCTCAGTCATGGTTTGGCTTACACACCTCTGACTTCTCCCAACAATCTAGCGAAGTTGATGTAGCATTTGTATTTTTATTTCATTCTTGTTATTCTGACATCATAAAACGTTTATGTTTACCACAGAAAAACTATAACAACAACCTGCAATATGATTAGAAAAAGCCTCCTGGGAATGGTAAAGCACAGCCATAGCGCAGTTTCTAATCCACCGCGGAAGAATCCATTCTACTTGTTTGAATAGAGTAGCTACGCATAGCGCTGATAATCGACTCCGCGTTCACCAACATCTCACCGCATGCAATCGTCAGTCCATTCCACGTGATCAAGTAGGTAAAATGCATACCGCTGAAAGTCCACACTCCATGTTTTGCATTTGGAACAAAGTAAGTCAGTAAGTGAAATGAATCCTGTGAGCAGGAAAGGAACAGATTCCCGAGGAGGTAATATAACGTCAGCTCTGTTAATTGCCACCTCACAACGTAGCTTTGGCTGAAACCTTATTCTTTTGTTGTATGTCCTCAAAATTAACTCAAGGCCACATTAAATGAATGTTCAACTAAACATTCAAGTAGGCTATAGGCTTAGGTTAAGGATAGCCTATTTTTGGTTGATGAATATTTGCTGCCTGCACAGACATTGGACATGAGGAAGTTCTTGTAGGCAAAATCCTAGTTAGTCTTAGGAGATGTATCAAGCTATCTTAATGTAGGACTATCTAATTATTTAATTCAAACCTAGCTCTTTATTGTCAAGAATGGCAAGAATCACTCTTCTCTGATGATATAGGTTAGGCCTATTATTGATGCTTGAAATAGCAAACATAGTGAGTGAATCAGGGCTATTTCTGTTATCATAAGCTGCTTATTGCATAGAGTAGCCTACCAATGTCTGTGATATCAGCAATAATGTTCACATAAAATGTATTGTGAGTGTTGTATAAAACCATAGCATCCTAAACTTTTGTTGTCTAATATTTTTCAGTATTTTCAAAAAATTGTGTAAAATTCAGATGATGACAAGAATACTGGGTGAATTTAAACAATTAATGAAACAAGCAATATGTTGTTGTTGATAGGGAGAACAAGGAATAGTTAATCCATCTCAATATCTCTTGAGAGTGAGTCAGAGGCAAGGTCAACATTCCCCCCCCCCCCCCCCCCAAAAAAAAAAAAAGGCTGTGGTGGCGGTGAGGGGGCCCCCAAATGAGATTCTGCTTAGGGCCCCCTTTGGGCTTGGGCCGGCCCTGCCCTGCACACACACTCGGCCCCGCCCCTCACACCATTACTCTCATACATTTGCCCAACATACACTCATACATTCATACAACCATACACCAACACCACTCTGCTTCCTGCCGGCCATCCAGCCATTCATTCAGAACCCGTTCCCCCAAGACAATTTGGGTGACTTTTCCTCTTGACTAATAAATCCATTTTTGTATAGTACTTTTGCTTTCCATCTCCATGTTTGCGGCCCACTGAGGCTGGGTCGTAACAGGGGCATTGTGAGTTTTCTACGAAATTTGTAATAGATGAGTTGTCAATAAAAATGGCAATTATTGTTGATGCATTGCTCAGAGCAACTTTGCAGTCAGGGTCACCGCTATAATTTTGAGCCCTAAGACAGAAAACAATTATTTGTAAACATTGTTTATAGTATTAAAATGTTCTCAGGGGCCTCTTAACAGTGCCAAGCCCAAGCCCCTAGAACCATTCCAACATTTCCACTCCTAGCAGCCCCCCTGACCTGATGGCACTATTCAACTGTAAAGACACCTCATGCACTTTTGATGACAGCTGGTTCTTTTCTATCCATTCCATTTCCATTTCTGTCAGAGCAATAGACTTTGAAAAGGTATTCTAATCATTATTCATTCCCAAACAGGTGCCTGTATTCATAGGCTATATGCAGCTGCTACTGTAAATGTCTCTGAGTCTGAAGGTGTAATAGCTGTCACATGATGTATTGTTTTGAATATGTACTCAAAAACTGCTTGCACATTAACCTCATGGTAATGTTTTTGCAGAACTACTGTAGGTGGGCATGAATTCATATCTGGAGATCTGCCTGTTTTCTTCATTAAAGTATGACATGCCTTAATTAACCGATAGAGACTATTATTTATGAGAAAAAATTAGAAATTGACATTGCGAAACTGCATATGCAGTAAGTAATATAGGGATAAGGAGAGGTGGAATACGGTAATAAATCCCGAGAGAGTATGATGCAGAAGCCCAATGCCTGAGGAGGGCTCTTGAATGTGCTGATGAGAACTGGACATACTGGGCTGTTAGTGCCTGCTGCATTACCTCCATTTGTGTCACAGAGGGTGACTCGGTTTGCACACAGGGCTCTGTGATTCATCTTCTCCACAAGATCCTCCCCTACACAAACATCAGGCAGGAGAAATCAGCCAAAAGAAACCAAGTGGCAACACATTTCTGTCAGATGCTCTTCTAAGCATGCTATGGGACTGAAAGGACAGAAAATAAAACTGTAGACAGAATATAGATTGATGATGAACTGCTGTGCTTTGATGTGAGGCTCTATCGTTTTTGCGGATAGGGACAGACTGAATTTGCATGTCAGGTATCGCCGGTGCACATCAAAAGAGCAATATCAGACTAGGCATACTTATCTGTGTGATTCCACCCTTGGCCATGTTTAGCAACTGGTCCCTCTGTACCCAGCCAATAGATGTGTCAATTCTTTTAGAGGATGTTTGTTTTCTTCTTTCGCATTCATGAAAGGTCTGTTCTGCTCACGATACACCCGAAAGGGCAATGCACTACTGCCACCCTCTTACGGAGATCACATCTCATCTGGCTATTGACTGGCTACAGGCAATCATGGCTGTCAAGACAGTTAAAATGTTGTCATTTACTTTAATACCTCTGTCTAAATTGACAGGTGCATATGAACATCAAAAAAGAGTCAGTCTTGGTCTTGTTTTCCAACAGTATTAGGCTACAGCACTTTGATTTATTAAAGGGCATTTTGACTACTACAACATGTACCAGTATCACTGTTCTTCACCAAGTACTGTAGGCTAACCTAGAGAAATTAATGCTGATTGATGTGGATGCTGATGGATTGCTTCTGTGTAATGTATCCAATAGCAACAAAATTAAGATTCTAAGGACATGCGTCACCAAACTCATTGACTTCAATGGAAGATTCTCAGTGGGCTATATTCTTCTCAGAAATGTTTCTAATCCTAGCGTAACACATGCAGACCACTAAAACATGTCATGGTGTAGTCACATCTCCCTAGTGTGCTGATATTTATTTTGTACCAATGGCTAGATGCATTAACCTTACCAATAGAATCATGTTGGCTGTTCAGTTAACCAGTTTGATCTGCTTGCATCAGAGATGATCACATAAAAAAGATCAAATCATATAATCTTAGAGTCCTATACTGCACTTTTATGTTTATATTGAAAAATATACTGCACATATCTGGCTATTGACAACTTGATTTTTATCTTCACCAAGGAGTTTATCTTTTCGCCGGTGTCTGTGTGTGTGTGTGTGTGTGTGTGTGTGTGTGTGTATGTGTGTTGAACATAACTCACAAAGTACTGCACGGATTTGGATGAACGTCTGTATTAGGATAAGTAAGAACTGATTCGATTTGGGTGATGAGGGGTCTCCTTAAGAGGTCTCCTTATGATTGAAAAGACAGCTTTATAGGCTACTTCTCTTCACCTAAACGTCAAGGCTTGCCTAGAAGTAGCTCTTAAGGCCAATTCAGACTGAAGATCCGCAACAAAATGAGATGGTTTTAGAGAGGAGTTGATGCGGTGTGAATCAATCGTTGCAAGCAGTTGCAAGCCTTCACAAAAGATATAACGTGCAAAAACGCAGTTTGGGAGTTTTATAACATCGCAGGTTTTTAAAACGTCTCAGCCCGTTTTGTTGCGGATCTTTGGTCTGTAGCCACCTTTATATGTCTAGACACTCCACACCAGTACTTTGCAGCACCACTACAGCTGGAGCTGGTGAGGTAATTACTTGTGACTGGAGAGCTGAATTGTAACAGTGGCCAATGCTTTTTCCTGATAATGCCTCTCTATGGGCACTAGACAGCCCTCAGGCATTCTCAGACAGGCTTGTTCACATATTGACTTTATGGCTTTATAAAATCTAGAATAAGAAGAAACGTGTGCCATATACAATATGTGATATATTATGATACCTGATGCTACTCCAGAACTTATCCAAAAGCACACACCTGATCTCACAGAGCCACACAATCCTCTGTAGCAGTTAGTTTATATACAATGCGCAGGGGTATAAGAATCCTAACAACAAAGGCAGAATACACACACATACACACACACACACACACACACACACACACACACAGTTCTCAGGAGAGTGTTGGGAAATTCAAGTTGAGTTGTTTTATCATCATTATCAACACAAAGTACATGTAGTGCATGCATGGGGTAAACACAAAGTGCAGTGATAAGTGCATTATAGAACAGACAAGGGACAGGAAAGACAACTCAAGACAGGGCAAAAGTAGAATTGTATTTGTACAGCAGTGGCTATCATAATTTAAAAGATAGATAGTGAGGTGGAGGTAGAATTTATAAATCAAATTGGAAGCAAAGAAAGAAGTGCAGGACTAGCCTACATTAAAATTCAGTTTGAGAGGCCTTGCATCACTGTTGGTCAATGATGTTTAACATCACCATCTAGATTTGCATTTTGTGCCTACCTTATATGAACTTCCACTTTAAGGTAATACAGGAGATCAAGGTCCTATGAAAGCAGATGACAACAAATTGTCGCATCGGAATGATCCAAGTTCCATTCCCACATAAATGGAATGCAAGGCCATTACTGTTATTGGAAACTCATTCCAACACAAGCTCCTGCATTTAAGCTGTTCAAAGCTTAAATTTGCATACCTGATTCATTTGCCAGCTCATGCTTGTTTGTTTGTAAATTGGGTGATAAAATATTTATTTTTCACATCAGTTGCCAAATATGGTTTGCTTTCTGATTGTCTGGATGGAAGATATGGCATAAATTAGTCAAAGCACTTAAGGGCAATCTTTTATAAAAACGCTGGCTTAGTTCTCGTTTGTCAGCATCTGCGCAAAAATCTATGTTTCTACCTCAGTTGTGTTCTCACCTACTGAACACATCATGCCCTTACAAGCAAGCTTTTGTTTTGTTTTTATTTCAAATAACATCTTCAGCGTATTTCTACCTCTCTGCAAGTGCATAACAGGAAGCCAGCACACAATACTGGGGGATTTATATCAGTCACCAAAAGCTCAACCAACCATGAAAATGAAAGTGTATCACTATGAAATATGCATACACGCTGAATGAGCATCCAGCATGCAGAAGATGATTGCATTTGAACATAAATTGAAGCGATTTCTGTCCAAAACATTGTTATAAACAGCTGATAGCCCTCTCAATGCACACACACACACACACGTACGCGTTTACATATGACACTTGACACAAAGATGAGTTAAACTGCATTTCTGGATGCAGTATAATCTCCATATATATTGTTACTTACATAGCCTAGGCCCTCGTTTTATTCTGGATGGTGAGCACTAGTACATATGAGCTTCAATACCTTTGGGTGTCATGGAGTGCCGTGGAGTCAGTTGTCTCATGGCTCAGATGATGCCAGTCCACGCCACTGATGATTCACTCCTTGAGGCCAGCACTCTACACTGAAGCTTTCTCATGAGATAAGAGTGAGCTGGCATGTAAGCTATTAATAATCAATGTTTTGTGACAAATAAAGTCCTTCAATCATTTACTCACAAGCCACACTGTTAGTTATAGCCAATCAGGGAATGGAACGATGTGCTGATTTGTTGTTAAGGTGTACTATCACATTTTTATTTATTTATTTATTTATTATTTATTTATTTACCCAAGAAGTGGAAAAACCAACAAGTCACTGATCTGAAGCCCATTTGTCTTGTGGCTGGCCCCATCACACAAACCTCCCCTTGATCTCTGTGCTCGCTTAATTAAAAGCAATATTTGTTCAGGCAGCCCATGAAAAATGTATAAACCAAACTGCTCTTGTTGTATCAGTGTACAGTACGATATTGGCGTCATACACCGGCAACATCAAGTGAGACAATTAACGCAAAGGGGTGCTCTTTCATGCATTGAACACTGCCAAATGTCCCAAATTCAATGTCATTTTTGCTACAGCAGGCCCTGTGTGCTTTCAAATAGCAAATAGAGTCACATAGGGGAGTTAGGGTAACATGTGGTATACCTTTCAAAACATTTGTTAACCCTAGATAAAACTGCACTAAACAGAATTTGTGGTGGGAGTCTGCAAAGTTAAGATGACACTGCAATAATGGTGGCTTGCTTTAATGCTTGCAAACCGTCTGTTTATCTTCTTATATATGTATTTGTGTAGGTGTAGTTGACCATCATGATAACCAAAATGCAATTGATGGTAGACAGTGTGGTTGGCAAAGCTGATAACCAAATTAACATTTGGTTGAGTAGAAGAATTAAACAATAAATGCACAGATTGCACTGCACATTTTCCCCTCTGGAGCACCGACCGTGCAACAGAGCTGAATGAGGCTCACTAAATGTGAGGCTAACTGGCGGTATGTGACTGAATTCCTGTCATGACGAATTGGTACATGTTGTAACTTCAAAAGTGTGAGAAAGGTTCCCGTCCCAGCGGACATTTGGATATCAATTTGAAGTAAAATTGACATCAAACATCGACATCAAATTGACTCCTGCATTAGGTGAAAAGTGAAAGATGAATCGATGTCAAAATGTCACTATCAATTTTACATCATTCTATTGATGTCAAAATTAGGTTGAATTATCAACATCAATGAGACATCATTCTATTGATGTCCAAATTGTGTCAAAATGAGGTGAAACGTGAAAGTCAACTCGATATCAAAATGTCTACATCAATTTGACATCATTGCACTGATCTCAAAATAGTATCAACATCTGATGTCAAAATTAGGTGAAAAGTGAAAGTCAAGTTGATGTCAACATGTCCACATTGATTTAACATCCTTTTATTAATGCCAAACGTTAAAATTTCAACATCAATTTGATATTGTTGGAGTAATATCTAAGTATGGATTATCTTGTAATGCCAATATTTGGATAAAAGTGAAAGTCAAATTGACACTGAAATGCCAACATCAATATGACATTATTCTGCTGATGTCAATATTGGTTGAGATAATCAATATTAACTTGACATCATTCAATTCATATCAAAGTTGGTTTCAATCTGAAATTCCAGTTGACATCAAATATGTCAGAGTTATGTCATCATAAAGATATGAATGATAAATTTCAAAGTCAAGTGTATAGCTCTGACGGCTCTCACCTACGGTGTGTGCACAGCGCGTAGGCGGGGCTAGAGAAGAATGGGCGTGTTTTTGCACCCATTTTGTGTGGATAGGGCTCTAAGAGTTAGCAATTTCACAAAACCTGACACTCTGGAACTGGAGGTGGGCTAGGGATTGGCAAGGGGAAGGGGAGTGTGGAGTGCTTTCTAGGAGTTGTAGGCTTTCAAAAGTAGTTTTCTACCTTAGATATTTAGCATGGAGCCAAAATCTTGTTTACTAAACATCAAACTGGATATCCTTTTAATGTCAGTTTGATATCGATATGATGCTTTGTTTGGGACATTTATTATGACCGCCGCTGCGTAGCAAGCGTAGCGGTCATATAATGATTGTCAAAGTTTTTTTTTTTTTCCTCCCGTCATCTACTTCCTGAATTTTTGGTCAACGATTCCCGGGACACCGTAACACCGAGGCACATGAAACTTGGTGGGCATGTAGCCCCTGTAGACTTTTACGGAAAAATTTCGTTTGGTCCCCGGGGGCCACTCCATGTTTGTTAAATTAAAATGCAATATTATACTGCTTTAATTGCCCCTATCTTTACATCAGATGTTCTAAACTGCACCAAATTTAATGTGTATGATGAACCTGACATCTTGTGGGAATATGTTAAGTTTTGTGGAATTTCATCCATGGGGGGCTATAAAATAAATGAATTTATATGTACATTTAATGACAGCACAACCATTGACCTGTAGATGGTGCTATTAGGTCTTTGGTATTTTTTGCCCTCAACGGTGCCTTCCAGGCAGCGCTGCCTTCAAGGCACTACTCCACTCAGTTTAGGGTTAGGATGAAGGTTGAGGGGGTTAGGGTTAGGAATAGGGTAAGGGTAGTGCCTTTTAGGCTGTGCTGCCTGGAAGGTGCCGTTGGGGGCAAAAAACACCATTGAGCGTGCTATTAAGTGAATGGTTACTGGGTTACAAAATTCAAATGATCATTTAGCCTACATCATATGTGCTCCATGGCAAGCCATTCAGGAAAAAAACCTTGAATATATTGAATGAAACTCCGAATATATTGAATGAAAGAAAACCTTGAATATATTGAATGAAGTCCCGAATATATTGAATGAAACTCCGAATATATTGAATGAAAGAAAACCTTGAATATATTGAATGAAATCCCGAATATATTGAATAAAGTCCCGAATATATTGAATGAAACTCCGAATATATTGAATGAAACTTGCCTCATCTGAGGTCAGTGCCGGCGGCCATCTTATGTGTGCGAGGGAGTACAAAGCGAGGGAGTTTTTCCTTGCCCCTGATTCTCATGGATGCTTCACGTACTGTCTGTAAAGCGCCGCGAGACAATGTACTGTATTTGTGCGCTCTACAAATAAAATTGAATTGAATTGAAATGAATGTGTGTCACCAGTATGGAAATGCCCATGACCAGGCAGTACCGCTTGAGTGGAGTGAATGAGTAAATGAGGCAAAAATATTAAATAAATTATAGTTTTATTAATAATTTCATTGATTGCAGCTGCAAGGTAAAATAGTTTAATTAAGTCACAGTCAGTTATTTTGGCCGAGTAGTAATCCAGCTGTGTTACCACCTGTACAGCACAGGAAGTGGCGACGATCCCACTGAAGGTTGGCGTAGCAGCTAGCTAGCAGTGACGATCCCATTGAAGCAGCGACGATCCCACTGAAGGTTAGCGTAGCAGCTAGCTAGCGGCGACGATCCCACTGAAGCAGCTAGAAGTAGCGACGATCCCACTGAAGGTTAGCGTAGCAGCTAGCTTCAGTGGGATCGTCGCCGCTTCCTGTGCTGTTCACTGGTGGTGGTAACGCGGCTGGATTAATTACCAAAATAACTGACTGTGACTTAACTAAACTATTTTACCTTGCAGCTGCAATCAATGAAATTATTAATAAAACTGTAATTTATTTAATATGTTTGCTTCATTTACTCGTTCATTGCCAACCACTCCACCCAAGCGGTACTGACTGGTCACAGGCATTTCCATACTTGTGACACACATAAGATGGCCACCGGCACTGACCTCGGATGAGGCAAGTTTCATTCAATAATTCGGGACTTCATTCAATATATTCGGGGTTTCATTCAATATATTCAGGACTTCATTCAATATAATCGGGACTACATTCAATATATTCAGAGTTTCATTCAATATATTCAGAGTTTCATTCAATATATTCAGGGTTTCATTCAATACATTCGGAGTTTCATTCAATATATTCGGGACTTCATTCAATATATTCAAGGTTTTCTTTCATTCAATATATTCAGGACTTCATTCAATATATTCAAGGTTTTTTTCCTGAATGGCTTGCCATAGTGCTCATATATACCTACATACACACAAGCACACATGCGCACGGGTACACACACACACACACACACACACACACACACACACACACACACACACACACACACATACATACTGTACACACAAGCACACATGCGCACGGGTACACACACACACACACACACACACACACACACACACTCTTATACTTGTACACAAAAGCAAACTCACTCATGCAGACACACATTTATAACATGAGAGAGATACAAACAAGTTGACAAGCATCATATATATGCAGAGAATGTGCAGAACTGAGCGGCGGTCATATTTTGTACCGCCATGCGGTACATCTAGTTTGACAACATTTTATTGTCAGCCTTATTGACCTTATGCTTATTAGAGCAATGACTGGATGTTATAATGGTAAAATCCTAATCCTAGATATTTAACATGGAATCAAAATCTTGATAAACCCTAAATGTCAAATTGACTTTGACTACAATTCACTGGACATCATTTTCATGTAATTTAGATATTGATATGATGCTTTGTTAAGGACATCAATTTGATACAATTTCCATGTCAGCTCTATTGACCTTATGCTTAATAGAGGAGGGGCAGTATGTTGTTTTGAAACCTTTTTTATAGATGTGATGTTAAAATTCTAATGAAATTGTAGATATTTCATATAGAGTCAAAATGTTGATAAATCCTAAATATCAAATTGATGTTGACTACAAATCCATTGACATAATTTTGATAACATTTAGATATCGATATGATGCTTTGTTACTGACATCAATTTATTATTTTAATGTCCACATTATTGACCTTAGGCTTAATAGAACAGTGACTGGATGTTGTAATGCAACCTCTTTACAGGCCACAACTGGTGACTTTGAGATCCTAATGAAATTATAGATATTTAGGATGGAGCCAAAATCTTGATCAATACTAAACATCATATGGATGTGTACTACAAATTCCTGGACATCATTTTGATATCAGCTTGATATCGATATGAAGCTTTATGTAGGACATCAAAATAATGTTATTCTAATATAAAATGTATTGACCTTATGCTTAATAGGACAGTGACTGATGTTGTAATGAAACCTCTTTACAGACAATAACTTGAGATGTTAAAAACCTATTGAAAATGAAGAAGATGCTTTGGTTCAGGACATCAAATTGATGTCAATTTAATGACAATTGAAGCTTAAAAATCAGTAATTGGATTTTTTAACAAACCCTTGTGAGACCTCTTAACATGCCTTAACTTATGATGTTAACATCTTCATGAAATAATGTATATTTCATATGGAGTCAAAATCTTGATGAATTCTAAACGTCAAAATACGTCAAAATGCTGGGGTAGACACCAGTAAAATGATCTGATAATAAAATGAGATGATGCAAAGTACAAAGCCTCATATTAACAGCCATGGAGGTTCTTTAGCCTGATACATATTGGCTACACAGGTTTCAAAGTTTTTCCAGGTCTTTCTATACACCTGGGGCCGTATTACAGTAACTTCCTAACTAGTGTGTTTCTGTAATACCCCCCCCCCCGGTCCAAGCCAAAATGCCAGGGCTCATTTTTTAATGCCTCGTCCCTGTAGCCAATATACAGTATACCCATAACTTCACAGTTCACATACTTGTCAGGGTCTTTCTTACTGTGTGTGTGTGTGTGTGTGTGTGTGTGTGTGTGTGTGTGTGTGTGTGTGTGTGTGTGTGTGTGTGAATGTAGACTCATGAGCTATAATTGTAATTGTACAGTGATTTAAGGTTCATGCACCAATGCTATCACCTACCAATTGACACTCCACAACTGTAGGCTGAAGTATTGATTGTAGCTGTCGACCAGTGTTAGTCAACATGCACATTTAATCGTGAATCAATACAAGGAAAACAAAATGGAAATGAGGTTGCAAACCAGTTTTTCAATGAAGACAAATTGCCTATTTAATAATGTATATAGGATTTAGAATCATGACCCTAACCCTAAACCAAACTTCTCTTTGTAACCCCATTCAAGTAGCCATTGCTACTCATACTGTAAAAGTAGCATAGGCCTATATATTAAAGAAAAACATAGCCTATGAAAACATATGATGTGAATTTGGTTAAGGGTGTAGCTCTGCATGGATGGTCCAGGCTGAAAAGGCACATCTGTTCGATGAAGATATTATATAGGCTAATCAATAGTGCAACAGTATTGATATTTGTGGATATGCTCCCTCTGAATCATTACTTTCCCACAAAAATCGTTTGCTCATTGGCTACACGTTTTAAAGCAGTAGTAGGCACCTGCCACCTTGTGGAAGTGAATGGAACTAAAATATTTTCTTGGGAGCAGATATTCATGGAAAGTTAAACGAAGCATTGGTGATATATTTGGTGATTTATTTGGGTGGGGCAACTATTTAATTCTCGATGCCCAAGAGAGAAGACCTAACATATCAGGGCGTGGACCTTGGGTAGCATATATGCAGGGTAGCCTATTTCAGAAATTTCAAACTTCAGAAATTTATCAAACTTCAGTTGCCGATATTTCAAATTAATGGTAATCACACATGGAGAGTCAAAAACGCATATAGTTATTCTGTTTCAGTCTTTCAAGCTTTTTAAAGATTAATGTTAGCACTATGAGGGGCAATATTACATCAATGATTCGTGGATGAAGAAATTGGAAATTTAAATTCAGAGATTAATTTATTATAACTCGATTAAGTGTTGATCTATCACTTTTATCGACACAGTTTTGTCAAGATGGCACAAGAGAAAACGCCTGTACAAGACGGACAGCAGATACAGGATATCTACAAATGGTGAGAGTGATTTACAGTAAGGCAAGGCAAGGCAAGGCAAGTTTATTTATATAGCGCATTTCATACATAGGAGCAGTTAAATGTGCTTTACAGAGAATAGAAAATAAAATTACAAAGTATAAAGATAAAAATTTTAACAGAAGATATAAAAAGAAACAAAAGAAGAAACAACCCAACAAACAAAAAAGGTAATATATATATATATATATATATATATATATATATATATATATATATATATATACTGTACATATAACAAAAATTACAGTAGGCTATTTGTTCGTGGCAAAGGTTTAGGTATAGGCCTTTACACCTTATCGACTTTTAAACGGTTTTGCAGTCAGAAAATTATGATCACTTACATTTAGGGTAGCCCACTAACATTGTTTGTGAATTTGTTGGACAGTATGGACAGTAATGGCGTTGAGTATTGTAAGTAAACAAAGATTATGATAACATCTCCATGCTGTATCAGCACAGCGTTAGCAAAAAAAATTTGACTGGAAGTAATTAAGTAATTTTATGACAGAACGATGGTTTGGGCCTTTTACTTTGTTAACGGTTACACCTTGTTTTCTGATCCGAGACCCTCATCCATTTGGAAAATTGTGATTAAATAATAAAAAACATACTTTTAGTATGTTTACAGTAGATCATCTATATTCTTGTACAATTACAGTACACATTATTCACTTTTGACTTTCTTTCTGAATAACACTGAGAAGCACTTTCTGACTGCCAGGCCTGTAATCAATAATGACATGATTAAAGCCGTGAGCAGAGTCAGTATGACGTCGATGGAATAATAAGCCACCCAGGACATCCTGAAGGACTGAGTGCGCAGGTGAGGGGCGCCTCCGTTCCTCATGACAAACTCGATCCAGAAGACGGCACGGTCCAGAGGCTTCATGGGCTGGTCATGATGGATCCTGGAGAGTCTCTGCATGTTCTCCCTGTAGGACGGCTCATAAAGAACTTCCTTTAGAGCCTCCACAAACACTGACCTGTCCAGAGTGGCGATGTCAACTACCTTAGCAGTTCCTCGTGCCACCATTCTGGACAGGTTATCAGGCTGATCAAATACTAGAGGCAGACCCAGTATTGGCACCCCATGGTAGATTGCTTCCTGGACACCATTGGTGCCCCCATGGGCCACAAATACTTTAGTCTTTGGGTGCCCCAAGAGGTCTTTCTGAGGCAGCCAGTCCACTAGTAAGGTGTTGTTGCCAAGAGTGGAGGGCTTGGACCCTTTATATCTCCAGATGACCTTTTGAGGAAGCTGAGCAAAAGCTGCTGCAATCTCTTCAGTGGTATCACTGGGCAGATGAGCAACAAGAGTTCCAAGGGACATGATGATGACCCCATGCTCCCCTGAGCTCTGGACAAACTCTTCCAGGTCAACAGGAAGTGGTTTAGCAGGCTTGCACTGAAAGCAGCCCATGTAGACCACATTGGGCATAGTTGGGCGCGGAAACTCAAAGGTGAAGTCATTCCTCATGAGCCAGATGTCAGCATCTTGTAACAACGAGAGATAGTTGACATCAGGGCCGAAGAACCGCTGGCAGAGCTCAGTGTAGTGGACGCCTGTCATTCGTTGGTACATGAGCTGACTCAGAGCATATGTAATTACATTTGAAACCCTCTGAGGGAAGGTCATGCTGTCTGTGAGCTCCGCTCCTGGGTAGGGCACATAGGAGAGAGGGGAGGGGGCGATGGCAAAATGGGCTTCTCCTTGGTAAGTCCACCTGACGTTCATGACCAGTGGCAGCTTCAAGCGCCGGGCTAAAAACACCCCGCCTCCAAAAGCAGGATCCGTGAGAACCAGGTCATATTTAGAGTCCCGCAGGGACTGCATCAGTTTCTCATCTTCGAACATTTTAACCACCACCTGACAAATGTAACGATGTATTTCAGAGAACCTCTCCACCATTGTATTTCTCATTGCAATGTCTTCAAAAAAGGACCTGCCCTTCATCCGCACCTGTAGAAGGGCAGACATCATACCATCTACAAAATCATCCCGAAATGGATGGTGGATGGTGATGGTGGTGTAGTCGGGAGAGTCTTTGATAAGCCAGCTGTTTGAGGGTCTCACAACAGTGATGCTGTGGCCTCGAGAGTGCAGCTCCTCAATGATGACCTTCATGTTGACCCAGTGGCTGCCCCCCACAGGGAACACCAGCACCTTCCCACCACTGGCCCCAGAGATGCACACAGACAGCAGTGACAGAAGCAACAGCACAGGGCCTCCCATCCTGAGACAGCACCTAGGACATTAAAAGACAAGAAGGGTCCTGAGACAACACTACAATGACAAAAATTCAGAACTGACAAAGCCAACAGCACAGGGCCCAGCATCCTCACACAGCACCAGGGACACTACAAGGACAAGATAGATTTAGAAATTACCATCCTAATACAGCATCTAGGACACTAGAAGGACAACAAGGATTCAGAAGTGACCATCCTAAGACAGCATCTAGGACACTAGAAGGACAAAAAGGATTCAAAAGTGACCATGCTAAGACAGTGCCTAGGAGGGCAATACAAGGACAAGGATTCAACATCCTGTGAAGGCACTTTGAACGGCAAGAATCAGAAACGAGACACAGAGCAGAAATGTTTTACTGACATGCAGACATACAACCCACAATCATAACCCGAACTTTTGATGATGCTTTTATTTGTGCCACTGAAATAAGCTCACTTCTTAGCATCTCCATTCAGTTCAATGCTAGCACAGTTTATTAGCCTTGCTAAGCAAATGCTGAACATACAGCAATGAGAAAAGCAAACACACGGTACTGTACCTCCTCAGGTTGCGCAACGTATCTTTGCTGAAGTAGCTGAGAGCCTGGGGAGTGCTCGTAATCTGGGGAAAAGACATCTAAGAAGTCACATCCAGCAGGACCTGAAATATACATGGAGAATGTGACCTTACCTGTTGAGCAACAGCATGTGATAACAAAGGTGTGACATAAACCCTCACCTTCAAAACTCACTCAAACACTAAACCAATGGAATGACATCACTGTGTAAGCAAGGGTGACATGCCCTTTCACCACGCATGGGAAGTCAGGAAGTAAACATAGCATTTGTGGTTCAGGTTTCTGGAGTGTATGAGGAGTGCTTTACTCTGACTAACTGAACTATAGTCCTCTTCATTTTAGTAGAAATATGTTGGGCTTTGGGGGCACCGTGGCTCAGTTGGCTACAGCATCATGCCATCATTAAACCAAGCTCTAGCATGTCTGGCATGCTCCGTGACCTGATTACCTTGGATGTGTTGTGCCCCCTCACCTACACAACAGATTCAACATGTAGAGATAAAGGTAATCTTCATAGACCTGTTATTGCTATGCTGTACAAATGGTATGTGTGGATGGAGCCATTTGATTCTGTCAACAATAGTCCTTCAGAGGCCCAGATGAGAATACTGCATGAATTAGCCCCATGGAGGATGTGAGTTAGCCAGGCGAACGCCACGTACTGGCTCCGCTCATTTCATTTCGCTCCACCAGAGCATAATGCAGTTTTGTTTTCTCCGACACTGATCTGTAGGGGCCAAATTCAGTGAACAGGGTGAGAAATGGAAGCCATCACCAACCATCACCGGACATCACCAACCTTCGGACAAAATAACAAAAAAAAAAATAAAAATGTATACAAACCGAATTCCAAAATAGTTGGGACACTTTACAAATTGTGAATAAAAATGCAATCCAATAATTTACAAATCTCATAAACCTATATTTTTTTCACAATAGAATATAGACATCATGGCAAATGTTGAATGTGAGGCATTGTGAAATATTATGCCAAATATTGGCTCATTTTGGATTTCATGAGAGCTACGCATTCCAAAATAGTTGGGACAGGTAGCAATAAGAGTCCAGAAAAGTAAAATGTACAATATAACGGACAGCTGGAGGACCTATTTGCAACCTATTTGGTCAACTAGCAACATGATTGGGTGTGAAAAGAGCCTCCCAGAGTGGCAGTGACTCTCAGAAGTCAAGATGGGCAGAGGATCACCAGTTTCCCAAGTACTGCGGCAGAAAGTAGTGCAAGACCAGAAAGGACTTTCTCAAACAAAAATTGCAAAGAGTTTGAAGGCATCATCATCTACAGTGCATATCATCATCCAAAGAGTCAGAGAATCTGGAACAATCTCTGTGCATAAGGGTCAAGGCCAGAAAACCATACTGGATGCCTGTGATCACCGGGCCGCACTACATCACATGCAGGAATGCTAATGTATTGGGAATCAAAAATTGGGCTTATGACTTTCCAGAAAACACTGTCGGTGAACACAATCCACTGTGCCATTCGCCATAGCTAGCTAAAACTCTATAAGTGAAACATGCTAAACATGATCCAGAAGCGCAGGCGTTTTCTCTGGGCCAAGGCTCATTTAAAATGGACTGAGGCAAAGTGTGAAACTGATTTGATTTGACAAATCAAAATTCAAAGTTCTTTTTGGAAAACCGTGACGCCATGCCGTCCCGACAATAACAAATTGTTATTGCTTATGTAGCAGAGTGGAGAATACCCTAGGAATTAAAGCTTGGTTGAGCTTACCCCTTCTGATTGTAATAGGCACACTGGTTCGTCACATTTAGAAGACAGGAGATATGAGTTCCACAAATAATAATTTATTACAAACACCACTGACACATAGACACCATCACACTCACTCACGCTCACAGGAAGATGGGTTATAGGAGGCAATCCTCCATTACAGTAGCTTAAGCACGCTGTGCTGGACAGCCAGAAGGCTTATGATAGAGCCAGGGGCACAGAGGCAAAAGAACAGGGCAGGGCTTACCAGGTCTGCCACCACGGGAGAGAGGGGGACCAAAGCTAAACACCACACATGAAGAAACACTACAAGCCGAAAGACACCAGATGCACACAGTAAGGGTTCGTGAAGGAGTTCCCACCACCAGAGGGTCAGCCTGCGCCACACCGCACCTGTCTGGTTAGACACAGAGAGCGTTAACCATACATGCGTCCAAACACTCCTTCACACACACGCACAAGCTTACACACACACACACACACACACACACCTAACCCTTGTGCTAATGGGGGTTAGCATTCATACAAACAAAAGAAAGTTTACACATACAAACAGTTGGACAGGGCAACACACCGTCCAGACATGAAACAAACAACTCAAATATGAACAAACAAAACAGACAGACCAACGGACAGCTATGACTTGCTGCCACCAAGTCTCACACAAATCCAACACAAATCAAAAATAAACAAAAGAACACGGGAGACAAAACAGCAGACTCAGGAGGCATGGGGCTAGCAGGTGAGCGCAGCTGGCATTGAATCTCTTGAATGAACGCTAACACACTCACAGCAGGAGTAGTGCAACACTGTCGCCAAGTTGGGCCAGAGCCCATTTACTTATTAAAATTTCTCTGCCACAACCAATTTCACCTGCTTTGCGTTTGACGTCGACCCCATGCCACCCACCAGGCAAGCCCTGCTCCACGACAACATGACGTGGGTTACACCTGACGTCCTGCTCCTCGCCCACCCACAAATTACCTGTCTGTCAGCAATTTCTTAAAGGGGCGGGCATAAGGCTGAAACAGAAATTCATCCTGCTACACTTATGGTTAGCGCTCAGTTCAGAAGGCTGCATCTCTGATGGTATGGGGTTGCATCAGTGTGTGTGGCATGGCCAGCCTATGCATCTGGAAAGGCACCATCAAGTCTGCAGTCCAGGTCTTTCACCCATGGAAAACTTTTGGTGCATTGTGACGGAGTACCGTCACTACGGTTGAGTATGCGCTCTGACTGCCATACCAACGAGCCTGGCTCTTTGGTGTTGCACGTTTAGCACCCCGGAGACCCATGTTCGAGACCGGGTGGGGTCACTGTTCTCTCCCTTCGCTACATATGGTGTCAGAAGTGGGATGGCGACTGTGAGGCCATTGGAGGTGTAGCCAATGTGTGAGCTGTATGAGGATAGGTTGACCCCGGTGTGAGGGACCCCAGAGATGGGTGAAGCACTAGAATGTGGGGTGCCCTGGGATGGGAGAAGTACGGC
The DNA here is from genome assembly GCA_027497455.2 of Sardinella longiceps. Taxonomy (NCBI): domain Eukaryota; kingdom Metazoa; phylum Chordata; class Actinopteri; order Clupeiformes; family Clupeidae; genus Sardinella; species Sardinella longiceps. The sequence continues at coordinate 21,826,378 of JAODXP020000015.1, read as the reverse complement.
TGGTGGATGCGTGAGGGACGCTAGTATGCGTGAAGCGCATGGCTGCGCTTCCCGAAGGGGAAGGCAGTGTGACGGAGTACCGTCACTACGGTTGAGTATGCGCTCTGACTGCCATACCAACGAGCCTGGCTATTTGGCGTTGCGGTCAAGTTGCACGTTTAGCACCCCGGAGACCCGGGTTCGTGACCGGGTGGGGTAACTGTTCTCTCCCTTCGCTACATGCATCATAATAGGAAGACATGACAAATAGACATAAGACAGTTGAGCATCTAGAAGCCTGTATTAGACAAGAATGGGACAATATTCTGTCCACAACTTCTCTCCATAGTCCCCAGACGTTTACAGACTGTTCTACAAAGAAGAGGGGATGCCGCAGTGTTAAACGTGGCCTTGTCCCAACTATTTTGGAATGTGTTGATGCCATGAAATTGAAATTGAACTTGAGATTATTTTCCCCTTAAAAGTATACATTTCTTCAGTTTCAACATTTGATATGTCATTAATGTTGTATTCTGAATAACATATTGAAATTTGAAACTTTCACAGCTGCAATATGTTTTTATTCACTATCTGTAAAGTGTCCCAACTATTTTGGAATTCGGTTTGTACGTTTTATACGAACTGTAACAAAAATGTTTCAAAACATTGCAGATTAGATTGTCCAGATTTTACCATGTGGTAAAATTCTTCTCAGGTACATGTCTGGAAGGAAACCAGCAGCATTTATCAGTCATGCGACTCATGCCACTGTGCTAAACCTGAACAGATCTGAACAGCCACTGCATGTGTATCTGTGGCGTCTCATGTCTCAGACAGAGGGAGACAATGTTGCCAAACAGCTGTTATGTGATGCTGAGGACCTAACATTAGTTTGAGTGTGGGGTTCAACAATTGCAAATTGTACAATTGGATGGTCACATCAATGGTAAAGAAATTGCTTTTTCCATTTATTTCTTTTGTCTTGCTAACAGACAGTTGCACAGGTGCACTCTTTTGAACATCAAAATAAGGGCGGCATACATGTCATCAACTAAGCATTATTTGTGGCCCATCATGACGTGATGAAAATGACATGAATTACAGGCTAGTTGCTCATGAGTTCATCATGTTTGTGCCCTCTAAACTAAAGTGTTGACATGGTTAAATAGGTAAAATTTAGTTGATGTAAGGCATACATAAAAATCAATGCAATGTCTGGGAAATTCTTGGAAAGTCTACATGATGAACTCATGAGGAACTAGGCTAGACTTGGCTAAATAAGTATCCACTTTTATTATATCAAATTCTTTTGAACAAAAACATCATGATCATGTGTAATTAATCATGACTCATGATTAATTACACATGATCAGGGTAATTAATGCTTAAGATTATGTGCTATTTCAGAAGGAGATCATTAATGATAAACAATGAATTCATGCAAGTTCCTGATGAGTCATTAGATATTCAGAGATGAAGTAATGCATGAATCACGAATGAATCATGAATGAAATCATGCATGAATTCATGATCATTTGTGTACCCTTACCGTAAAGTGTTACCCAAAAATTGTATGATACTTAATGACAACAGTAAACATTCTGATTCTGAAGTGTCATTATATGTTCTTGATATGTGTCATGTCTATTTTACGACAGATTTGTGTCACTCCGTGGCTGTCATGTACCCGAGACACTCTGGGGTTCTATCAAGTACCCTCTGGATCACACAGAGCTTCTAGGGTGATACCATAATTGTTTTTCCATGTTATCTTGATGTTAATGAGAACTGAGAATCTGTTTGAGGACTTAATTTTTCTACCCCCTAAAACTGATTCAGATACCCCAGTTTGACAGCCACTATTGTAGTGTCGTCCTAGAGTGTGTCCAACCAAATTCAACAGCCAACCTAATTTCATTCAAGAAAACGCCTAGTCAGGAAGTAGCCTCAAAGCTACTTTTAATGAACCCTGAGTAAAAAGCAAAATGCAAATATCCTTCTAGATCTTGTCTTTGTCATCTTAATTATTAATTATCATCAGTTTTTTATAGCGCTTTTCTAAATACTCAAAGACGCTTTACATGAAGTTCACATACAAATAACACATACACAGTCACACACACACACACACACACGCACAACATTTCACACACTCACACATACAGCATACACACACAGAGAAAGAAACAAACAAAAACACAAAAAAACCAAACAGATAGACAGAGGGCAGCAGGTGAGGAGTTAGGTGTCATAAGCGGTCTTGAAAAGGTGGGTCTTGAGGTGGCGTTTGAATGAAAGCAGAGAATCAGAGTTTCGGATGGTCAGAGGGAGGGAGTTCCTGAGGGTGGGGGCAGCCATGGCAAAGGCTCTGTCTCCTAGGGTCCGGTATTTGGTTGAGGTGATGGGGGTGAGGAGGTTGGCATCGGCACAGCGGAGTCGGCGGGTGGGGGAGTGGCGGTGCAGGAGGTCAGACAGGTATGAGGGTGCGAGGTTGTTGAGGACCTTGTATGTGATGAGAAGGATCTTGAAGTGTATGCATTGTTTGATGGGAAGCCAGTAGAGTTGACGGAGGATAGGGGTGTAGAACTTACACAGCAGCATGGTAAATGGTTTTACAAATTATTAGGGAGTAAGGAAAAATATGTCATCAAAATCAAAATCAAAATTCAACTTGTGCTTAAACACTTGCCTAAACAACTAAAACTGCCTGGTGCAGAACATATCATTCATATCATTCACTTTTGACTTTCTTCCTGAATAATACTGAGAAGCACTTTTTGACTGCCAGGCCCATAATCAATAATGAAATTATTAAAGCCATGAGAAGAGTCAGTATGACGTCGATGGAATAATAAGCCACCCAGGACATCCTGAAGGACTGAGTGCGCAGGTGAGGGGCGCCTCCGTTTCTCATGACAAACTCGATCCAGAACATGGCGTGGTCCAGTGGCTTGATGGGCTGGTCACGATGGATCCTGGAGAGTCTCTGCATGTTCTCCCTGTAGGACGGCTCGTAAAGCATTTCCTTAAGAGCCTCCACCAACGCTGACCTGTCCAGAGTGGCGAGTTCCACCACCTTAGCAGTTCCTCTTACCTCCATCTTGAACAGGTTATCAGGCTGATCAAACATGAGGGGCAAGCCGAGTATTGGGACTCCGTGGTAGATTGCTTCCTGGACCCCATTCATGCCCCCATGGGCTATAAACACCTTAGTCTTTGGGTGGCCCAGGAGGTCGTTCTGAGGCAGCCAGTCCACTAGTAAGGTGTTGTTGCCAAGAGTGGAGGGTTTGGACCCTTTATATCTCCAGACGACCTTTTGGGGAAGCTGAGCAAAAGCTGCTGCAATCTCTTCAGTGGTATCACTGGGCAGATCAGCAACAAGAGTTCCAAGGGACATAATGATGACCCCATGTTCCCCTGAGCTCTGGACAAACTCTTCCAGGTCAACAGGAAGTGGTCTAGCAGGCTTGCACTGGAACCCACCAATGTAGACCACATTGGGCATAGTTGGGCGCGGAAACTCAAAGTTGAAGTCATATCGCACAAGCCATAAGTCTGCATTCTGGAACAATGACTTTAAATCTACGTCTGGCCCAAGATAACGACGTGAAAATTCTGAGAGATGGGGTTCTGTCATCTGATTGTCAAACTGTTTACCAAGGACTAAGACAACCCAGTTGAATATTCTTTCAGAGAATGACATGCGGTCAGTAAGTCTGCTGCCAAATGCAGGGACATATGAAAGAGGAGAAGGACCAATAAGGGAATGAAGGTCTCCATAAAGTGTTGACCTGGCACTGAACACTAGAGGGAGCTGTAGACGGTGGGCTAAGAACACCCCAGATGCAATAACAGGGTCCGTCAGAACCAAGTCGTATTTAGCTTCCTGAAGTGACTGCATCAGGGCCTCATCGGTAAACATGGTGGACATCGTTGCACAAATATCTCTATGCATGTTATTAAATGCTTTTATCACCCCAGTTGTTTGCTGCATTCGCCTCTTTCCTATCTCCTTTTCCTTGATGGTTATATTCAGTTGTTCAATCACTAATGAGTTGAAGAAGTCCTCACCAGCACTATCAGAATTCCCAGTGGGAATGGTGATGGCAGTGTAGTGGGGAGAGTCCTCTTTGATGTACCAGCTGTCTGAGGGTCTCACAACATTGATGCTGTGGCCTCGGGAGTGCAGCTCCTCAATGATGATCTTCATGTTGACCCAGTGGCTGCCATCCATAGGGAACACCAGCACCTTCCCACCACTGGTCCCAGAGATGCACACGGACAGCAGTGACAGAGCTAACAGCACAGGGCCTCCCATCCTGAGACAGCACCTAGGACACTAAAAAGACAAGAAGGGTTTAGCATCCTGAGGCAGCACTGAGGACACTACAAGAACAAGGATTCAACACCCTGAGACAACACCTAGGACACTACAATGACAAAGATTAAGCAGTGACAAAGCCAACAGCACAGGGCCCAGCATCCTCACACAGCACCAGGTATACTACGAGGACAAGAAGGGTTTAGAATATGGGACAGCATCTAGGACACTGCACAAGGACAAGGAGTCAGAAATTAGCATCCTCTTTTAAGACAGCACCTAGGACACTATAAGGACAACAAGGATTCAGAAATGAGCCACCTAATTTAAGACGATAGAGACAGCATCTAAGACACTAGTAGGACAGAGTCAGAAATGAGCATCCCAATGCAGCACCCAGGACACAAGGACTCAGCATCCTTAGACAGCAAATGGGTCATTCCATGTCAAATCTCCAAATATCCCCGCTTATCCATCTCAGATTTGGCTGAAGAAATTCCGGGAGGTTCACACATGTCCCATTGGGAAAACTACCAAATTTTAGCTCGCAACTCTTATCGTTTTGTTGTAAAAAATATATATATATTTTTTGGGGAGCCACTTTCAGAGTGCTGTATCTTGAAAAGTATTCAAGGGAGGTCCTTCAAATTGTCAAGGGTCAATATCTGGCATGAGTACTTGTAGAATATGGACATGTACATGTCTGCTTTTGGTTTATTAACAAATTCTGGGGGTTTGAATTTGCCTGGAATTTCTACTCTACCCTCTGTGGCAGCATATTTGAAGGACTGTGGAAAGTGCAGTTTCAAAGACAGAGACTTGATATTACACATACACCTTCCCATATATGTGTTGTACTTTGTAGTCTAAAACTGATCTTCTGTGATGAGCAGTTTGGAAGATATTGAAGTTTAAAAATGGGAAAAAAGAATTTGGTGCCGTTTTTGGCATCTTATAGCAAAAAAAAAAAAAAAAAATGACAGCATCCACCTACATAAAATGTACTTTTTTAGAAAGTCTAGATGTCCGTTTTTAACATATCAAAAATTTAAAATGTACTTGTTCATAACAGCTGTGAAAAAAACAACTTTGAAATTATTGTACACCTTTACTGCTAAAGTAGACAATTCAAAAATATTTAGTTTCAACATTGAGCATTTTGCATTTCTAAACAAATAGTGATGCATTCTGTCTACATGTAAAATAAGATAATACAAAACTTTTCCTGACCAGTATCTCAGAAAAACATGTCACTGTCAAATAGCATAATCAATTATTAATACTTCATGTTATGACATCATGACATAAGTTTTTATTATCTTAAAGGAATGCACCGGAGTGAATTCAAGCATAGCCCTGCTGCACAGGCCTTCCAACAGCAATATATTTCACATGAAATGAAAGAATTTTGGTAACACTTTGCGGTAAGGGTACATGAATTATCATGAATTCATGCATGATTTCATTCATGATTCATTCGTGATTCATGCATTACTTCATCTCTGAATATCTAATGACTCATCAGGTATTAACATGAATTCATTGTTTATCATTAATGACCTCCTGCTGAAATAGCAGATGATCTTAAGCATTAATTACTCTGGGTACATCATCATGAGTCATGACTAATTACACATGATCATGATGTTTTTGTTCAAAAGAATTTGATATAATTTGATATAATAAAAGTACTTATTTAGCCTTCTTTGGCCGAGTTCCTCATATCTATCCCATACGTCAACTAAATTTTACCAATTTAACCATGTCAACACTTTAGTTGAGGGGGCACAAACATGATGAATTCATCATGATCATGCTAATTTATCATGACTCATGTTAATTGATCATGACTCATGATGATATACCCAGAGTAACTAATCCTTAAGATCATGTGCTATTTCAGCAGGAGGTCATTAATGACAAACAATGAATTCATGTTAATTCCTGATAATTCATTAGACTTTCAGAGATGAAGTAATGCATGAATCATGAATTTATCATGAATGATTTCATGCATGAATTCATGATAATTCATGTACCCTTACCGCAAAGTGTTACCAAAATTTCGAACAGCATACCTAATGGGATTGCGAAACACTTTACATTGAGTCAATGTAACCTCAGATCTTACTTTCGGTTTCCAATAGTCAGGTCCCATTGCTTCAGTGTAAAGTGCCTGTTCGCTTCTGCATTCGCGTTCGGTCTATGCTGTACCAAATTATTTTGTTGCACTCGCTAGCTAACATTTAGCAAGCTCTTTCAACAGGGCTATGCTTGAATTCACTCCCGTACATTCCTTTAAAGCCACCACATGCAACTTTTAGGTAAAATTTCGACGTTTCCTATTCATTACACCTTTATGTAAATTGCCTAGAACTCACTAGACTTGATAAATTACATGTTCCGGAGTAAAACGAGCCCCTTACACGAGATTGTTCTCAAACCTCTCCTAGAGGAAGATACCGCCTCTGCAAGATCAGGCAGCGAACGTCCCGGCTCCATCTGTAAGTTTCGGTTAGCAAGCAAGCTAGGTCACGTGACTTAGCCAGAGTTATACTGTTTAAATTATAATGCGATTTGTGGCTTCTCAGCGCATTCAACTGTCATGATACTATTTCGTTAGCAGCGAATCACTCATCTGACTCATGCACATTCTAAATGGAGGATTATTGGCAGACAACGCTAAATAACTGCTTTGTTTAGTTGTTAGCTTACTGCATGACGCCGACCGGATCACTGCATAGGATCTCTTTGAGGGTATAATCCGATGTGAATCAACACCTGGCCACTGCTGTCTTATACTGCTAAGCGCTACTGAAAGCCACCTCAATGATAAAATTCTGCACATCGTAGACAGAGTTTGCGAAACGGCAGCTAACACTAACTGAATGAGGCATGTCAAAAACAAAACCTGATCGATTTGCTTTCATTTTGAAATGCCCCATTCTGTTAACGTTTCGCTATCTCAGTCTGCCTTGCATGAAATCAGGCGATTGAGGTGGCTAACAATGGCGTTTGGCACTACAAAACAGTAGGACTACGTGTTGATTCACGCCGGCTTTTTCCTTTAAGTTATGACAACACACAGCAAGCATAATTTAGAATAAATAATTAATTTATTCCTCTGAAGAAATATTACTTCAACCTACCACTAAATGAAGATTGGCGACTTACGGTCTTCCGGCTCCAGAATTGTAGGGCTTATACTCCTGTCAAATCTACTCAACACTGAAAACAAGGTGAAAGGTTTTCCTGTTACCTCATTCCAGTCACGTGCTCTAGAAGTGGCCAAGCCCCTCACTGTTATCTGGAACTATTTGACTCTAATAATCTCAGTGTATGTGTGACTGCAATCTGAGGCTGCCATGTCCTGCTACTCAACTGTTATTGTGCTCCAGGTTTGTACTTTGGTGAACATAGTAATTGGAATGTCTGTCGGAAAGGCTCAAAATAGTGCAGTGTAACTTTGCACTGAAAATGAATCCAGTTTTGAACAAGATACCTGATTGTCAAACCAATGGAGCTGCCAAACTTCGGTTACTTTCACTTAAAATGAAAGGCGTTCATAACAATAACTTTGCGTTTTGTAAAGCAGGGTTAAAGTTTGGCTTAAAGTCAAACAACCCTTCCTAAAACGCAATAAACGTTTGTTTACAAAGGCATGGAACTCACTGACGGTATCTTATATGACCTGCCAGCCACCATCAGTATGTGCAAAGGTAATTCATTGTCTGTGGAGTCACCGTCATTAACTTCTTCCCCCACCTCATGCACCACTTCCTTATGAGGCAAGTTTCTTCTGTCTGTCTGCATTCCTCTGCACAGTCTGTGCCCCCTTTTACCTGCCATGACAGGTGAGCCCTTCACCCCACAGGCCTGACACTCTAGTTCAGGGGTTCTCAATATTTTGATAGGTGAAGGCCAAGTTAGGGACCTAATGTTGAACTGAGGACTGTGGAGACAGCTAAAATTTTAACCTCAAAATAAAGCTAAATAAAGCTCAAAGCTCTACATTTCATTTGTAACATGGTTGCAGATAAAACAAAGTACAGACAATCTATCACTGTAAGAGCACCAAGAGTTTATTAAAAGGACTTTATTTTCATCACCATAATCATCACCATTTACTGTGGTGATATGGAGGTACAGTATGTGTGACTTGTAATGATAAATGGCGTTGAGTATTGTCAATAAACAAAGATTATGATAACATCTCCGCTTTATCAAGACAGCATTAGCATAATTTTATTGACTGGAAGTACTTATGGTAAGTAATTTTATAATAGAATGATGGTTTGTGCAGCTTAAAAAAATAACATAAAAAAATAAAAGGCCCTGAAATAACAATCCACCTTGTGTCCTGATCCGAGACCATCCTTTTTAGAATTCTTGGAAAATTAGGACTGAATAAAAAACATACTTTTAACACAGTAGATAATCTATATTCTTGTACAATTACAAAATGCCATGTTATTCACTTTTGACTTTTTTTCTGAATAACACTGAGAAGCACTTTTTGACTGCCAGGCCCATAATCAATAATGAAATGATTAAAGCCATGAGCAGAGTTAGTATGACGTCGATTGAATAATAAGCCACCCAGGACATCCTGAAGGACTGAGTGCGCAGGTGAGGGGCACCTCCGTTCCTCATGACAAACTCGACCCAGAAGATGGCGCGGTCCAGAGGCTTCATGGGCTGGTCATGATGGATCCTGGAGAGTCTCTGCATGTTCTCCCTGTAGGACGGCTCATAAAGAACTTCCTTTAGAGCCTCCACAAACACTGACCTGTCCAGAGTGGCGATGTCCACCACCTTAGCAGTTCCTCTTGCCACCATCTTGGACAGGTTGTCATACTGATCAAACATGAGAGGCAGACCCAATATTGGCACCCCATGATAGATTGCTTCCTGAACCCCATTCATGCCCCCATGGGCTATAAACACCTTCGTCTTTGGTTGCCCCAGGAGGTCATTCTGAGGCAGCCAGTCCACTAGTAAGGTGTTGTTGCCAAGAGTGGAGGGCTTGGACCCTGTATATCTCCAGATGACCTTTTGGGGAAGCTGAGCAAAAGCTGCTGCAATCTCTTCAGTGATGTCACTGGGCAGATCAGCAACAAGAGTTCCAAGGGACATGATGATGACCCCATGCTCCCCTGAGCTCTGGACAAACTCTTCCAGGTCAACAGGAAGTGGTCTAGCAGGCTTGCACTGGAACCCACCAATGTAGACCACATTGGGCATAGTTGGGCGTGGATAATCAAAGGTGAAGTCGTATCGCACAAGCCATAAGTCTGCATTCTGGTACAATGACTTAACATCTACATCTGGATCAAAATATTGATGGGAAAAGTCTGAGTAAATGGTTGCCATCTGATGTTGGAGCATATTGGTCATCATAAACACAAACCAGTTGAATATTCTGTTAGGGAATGACATGTGATCAGAGAGTCTGCTGCCAATGACGGGAACATAGGAGAGAGGAGAAGGACCAATGAGGGAGTGAAGGTCTCCATAAAGTGTTGCCCTGGCATTGAACACTAGAGGGAGCTGTAGATGGTGGGCTAAGATCGCCCCAGTTGCAATGACAGGGTCTGTCAGAACCAAGTCGTATTTAGCTTCCTTAAGTGACTGCATCAAGGCCTCATCGGTAAACATGGTGGTCATCATTGCACACATATCTCTATGCATGTTAGAGAATCCCTTCACTGCCTCTGTGGCCCTCTCCATATTGCTGGTCATCCTGCCATCCACGCCAATATTCAGCAGTTTTTCTACTAAGGAATCGATGAACTTTTCCGTGTCCCTGCCGACGTCGATGGTGAGGGAAGTGTAGTGGGGAGAGTCCTCTTTGATGTACCAGCTGTTTGAGGGTCTCACAACAGTGATGCTGTGGCCTCGAGAGTGCAGCTCCTCAATGATGATCTTCATGTTGACCCAGTGGCTGCCATCCATAGGGAACACCAGCACCTTCCCACCTCTGGCCCCAGAGATAGACACAGACAGCAGTGACAGAGCCAACAGCACAGGGCCCAGCATCCTCACACAGCACCAGGGACACTACAGGGACAAGAAAAATTCAGAAATGAGAATCCTGAAACAGCACCTAGGACACTACAAGGACAAGAAGGATCCAGCATCCTGAGACAGTACCCAGGACACTACAAAGACAACAAGGATTCAGAATTTAGCATCTTGAGGCAGCACCTTGGACACTACCAGAGACAAAATAATCCAGCTTCCTAAAACAGCACCTTGGACACTACATGAACAAAGATTCAGAAGATTCTTAGACGGCACAGGATACTGCAAGGACAAGAAAGGTCTTGCTACTGTTCTTGCACATAACCTGTTTATCAAAACTGTGAAAGCTGGTAAAGTAATGGAAAAAAAATACCTTGAAATCACTGTACTGTAAGTCTTTATTGCTGTTAAGAAATGCAATTCAATAAATAACTTGTTATAGCAACAAACATTACAAAAGAGATTAAAGATTATTTTGCTTTTCTTAAAAATAACAATGCACTGTCTGTGGATGTGACTCATCTTCAACCAATAAATTATAACTTAATAGGTTATCACAAGTAATTGCATTTAGTGATTTCTTAAGTTGATATCACATAGCAAGGATAATTCAAGCCAAAAATATGTTGTTCAGAATAAACATGAATGTATGCTGTTGAAAAGAAATGAAATTTCATGGCTTACAGTGTCTGAACACACAGCTCCAAAACTGAAAGTGCTGCACTCCTGTCAAATCCACTCAACACTGAAAGCAAGGTGGGCAGTATTTATGTTATCTCATTCCAATCACGTGATCTGGGCATGAGCAAGCAATTCACTATTCTCAACTTTTGATCCATTTGGCTTGACTCAGGTGAACGCTTGCCAAGTCAGACACTGGAGACACACTTTACACACCCTGCTATTGAACAGTTCTCTGTTCCTGGTCCCCAGGACTGCAGAAGGTCCTAAACAGTTTGACCTTACACCTACAGTATAAGAAACTAGGTTAATTATTACTTTTGTTCTGTACAAACAGCATGTCAAACGTGGTCATAGCTGGGTCCTTGTTGAATTGCTAGAACTAATCCTTAAAGTAGCTGGTTTAACTGGGAGCCACATAATTTCATCACAACTTGTATGTGCTTTGCTCTGCTCACACTCAAGTGCACTCAAGTCATTAGTCCAAAAAAAGAAACAGATTGGTTCCACTTTTATGACATGCATTATGCTCAGTTTCAGATAGACAATGGTTAGGCTATCAAGTCAAACTAGACAAACTACTATAGACTAGGTCCTGTATGTCCAACAGCAGAGGAGAGTGAAGTAAACATGTATCAAAGAGAACTAGCATTGTTCAAAACTCTCTGTAAAAGTCTTGGTCAAAAGTGTTTTTCATATTTACATGGATTAACCTATTGTGGATTTGTTCAAGAAGATTTGTTCCCTATTCAATGTTTAGGGAATTAGTGAGGGTAGGGGATAGGTGGAGATTGCCCAGTTTGAGAACAAAGCCAGCTAAATACTTTGAAGCATCAGGGAAAAATAAGGATGCAACCATCTAAGTTCTTATTGGAGGAAATGAATTGTGATTAAAGGTGATTACTCATGATTAATCATGGCAAGATTTTCTGATGTGTAATCACATTTTTATTTTTTTTTGTTAGCAAAATTTGCACTAGGCTATTGTATTGTTTCTATCCCTACTTTTTAAATATGTGTCACAGTATCAAATTTCAAATGATGAATATTCCCCTTAAACAGTCATTTTGCCTCAGTTTAACAGCTGATCTATTGCCTTTGCACTGGCCTCTATCAAATGTATGCCTTGCATGTTTTGATTAGTATTCTGTTTTTATTGCCACATTTTACCAAGCGTCACAACTTTCAGAACATTGAACATTGTACTTGAATATTCTCAGTACACACAGCTGATGATAATATCTGCACATTAATTATGACAAATATTATTGTATTGACTGAAAACAAAGTAATTACGGTATGTAACTGGAATTGATGGTTAGGGCCTGTTACTAGGGCAACACTGAAATAACATGAAATTAAATATTAATTTACTCAGTGAGAGCAACTTGGTCATAGGCTTTCTAAATGAGCCTATAAATTAAGACATTTATTAACAAAATATTAGATTTTTCATTCACTGTAAATTATCCATGTTCTTGTGTAATTACAAATAGTTTCTTTACTCACTTTTTTCTTTTTTCTTTTGAATAACCCTGAGAAGCACTTTTTGATTTTTTTTAAACTCGTGTCTAAACAATAACTAAAACTTCCTGGTGCAGAACATCTATCATGCACTTTTGACTTTCTTCTTGAATAATACTGAGAAGCACTTTTTGACTGCCAGGCCCATAATCAATAATGACATGAGCCGTGAGCAGAGTCAGTATGACGTTGATGGAATGATAAGCCACCCAGGACATCCTAAAGTACTGAGTGCGCAGGTGAGGGGCGCCTCCGTTTCTCATGACAAACTCAATCCAGAAAACGGCACGGTCCAGAGGCTTCATGGGCTGGTCATGATGGATCCTGGAGAGTCTCTGCATGTTCTCCCTGTACAGGGATGCAAACAGAGGTATGGTCAAAAAGGAGTGAGATTGACCAGGGGGGAGGGGGCGTCGCCCAGGTGATGATCAACGCCAGGGCGGGTAGATGACCAGGGGGAGTGGGCGTTGCCCTGGCGATTATCAACGCCAGGATTGAACCAGGGTGGGTAGATGACTAGGGGGGAGGGGGCGTCGCCCGATGGGGGGCCAAAATCACAGCCTTATTTTATTTACTGAACAAATAAATGAAGTAGGCTAGTCAATGCCATCATATACTTTTGGAATCGAGAAGCCTATTCTGTCGATTATTTCAACATATAATCAGGTAGTGGGATAAAACTTAATTTTGAGGTTTTAAACAGCAATATCAATAATATAAAAAAGAAACCTTTGCCCCAAGGCTATTGGCTTCTAAAGTCATTAAGTAGCCTAATTTGTCATCTGACATTGTACCAATTAGGCTACTTGCAGTACAGCCATACTTATGGCACTATCATAACTTGTCACTGAATTAAATTCAACTTGATGAATAAATGCTATTTGACACTTGTTTCTAATAATTTCAACTTTCAAATCTCAACATTTAGACTTTATTTCCCGAAATTTAGACTTTCAATCTCAAAATTGTGACTTTTTATCTCATAATTTGGATTTTTTTTCTGACCACTTTTTTTTTTACTAGCGGAAATGGGCTTCCATATATAGGCGAGGCCAATGCGTTAAAAAAAAAAAAAAGTCCGGGGATCTTAAGGAAGGCCCCTTTGGCAAGGTAGCCGCCTAAATGCACTGGCAGCTTTTGGCATGGTAGCCGCCTAAATGCACTGCAGGAAATGAATGAATGAAACAATATGCAGAGAGATATATGTGAAAGATGTCTGAGAGATATGTGAATGCCTGAATGCCCGAACTATCGGATCAGCTGATTGCGTAACTTAAACGATGTTTGACTGTTGCGAACTCCTGCCGTGGGAAAGGTTTAAAGCCAGTCGGGTGCTTTACGTATGTAGCCTATAATTGGGCTGTGTTTTTATGGATAAAAACAAGGTCTGCAAACGTTGGCATTGCGATATACTACAGGCATATGCATCTGAAAGACGTTGAATTGCAGCAAGATTATTGCATGCTGTCAGAACAGATTTAGTAGCGGTTTTCACCGACTCTGTTGCAATTATGTCTGTCAAGCCGAACTTGACAGGGCTTCAGCCTCGAATCGAATGGCCAGGTCAAATGACGCGTCTGCACTACTACACAATCACACACCTCAGACCCCCCCCCTAAAAAAAACTCCTCGGATCTGCACGATTCACAAAAGTCCCCCAGACAGCTGTGAAAAAGGCGGCATCCGCCAAAAGGCGCGCCGTTTGCATCCCTGCTGTAGGACGGCTCATAAAAAACTTCCTTTAGAGCCTTCACAAACACTGACCTGTCCAGAGTGGCGATGTCAACCACCTTAGCAGTTCCCTTTGCTTCCATTCTGGACAGATTATCAGGCTGATCAAATACCACAGGCAGACCCAGTATTGGCACCCTGTGGTAGATTGCTTCCTGGACACCATTGGTGCCCCCATGGGCCACGAATACTTTAGTCTTTGGGTGCCCCAGGAGGTCATTCTGAGGCAGCCAGTCCACTAATAAAGTGTTGTTGCCAAGAGTGGAGGGCTTGGACCCTTTATATCTCCAGGTGACCTTTTGGGGAAGCTGAGCAAAAGCTGCTGCAATTTCTTCAGTGGTATCATTGGGCAGATCAGGAAAAAGTGTTCCAAGGGACATGATGATGACACCATGCTCCCCTGAGCTCTGGACAAACGCTTCCAGGTCAACAGGAAGTGGTTTAGCAGGCTTGCACTGGAAGCAGCCCATGTAGACCACATTGGGCATAGTTGGGCGCGGAAACTCAAAGGTGAAATCATTCCTCATGAGCCAGATGTCAGCATCTTGTAACAACGAGAGATAGTTGACATCAGGGCCGAAGAACCGCTGGCAGAGCTCAGTGTAGTGGACGCTTGTCATTCGTTGGTACATAAGCTGCCTCAGAGCATATGTAATTACATTTGCAACCCTCTAAGGGAAGGTCATGCAGTCTGTGAGCTCCGCTCCTGGGTAGGGCAGGTAGGAGAGAGGGAAGGGGGCTATGGCAAAATTAACTTCTCCCTGGGTAGTTCACCTGACGTTTAGCACCAAAGGCAGTTCCAATCGCCGGGCTAAAAACACCCCGCCTCCAAAAGCAGGATCCATGAGAACCAGGTCATATTTAGAGTCCTGCAGGGACTACATCAGTTTCTCATCTTCAAACATTTTAACCACTATCGTACAGATGTCCCGATGCATTTCAGAGAACCTCTCCACCACTGTGTTTCCCATTGCCATGTCCTCAGAAAAGGACCTGCCCCTCATCCGTGCCTGTAGAAGGGTAGACATCAGATCATCCACAATAACATCACGAAATGGACCCATGTCAATGCTGATGGTGGTGTAGTCGGGAGAGTTCTCTTTGATGAGCCAGCTGTTTGAGGGTCTCACAACAGTGATGCTGTGGCCTCGAGAGTGCAGCTCCTCAATGATGATCTTCATGTTGATCCAGTGGCTGCCCTCCACAGGGAACACCAGCACCTTCCCACCACTGGCCCCAGAGATGCACACAGAAAGCAGTGACAGAAGCAACAGCACAGGGCCTCCCATCCTGAGACAGCACCTAAGGCATTAAAAGACAAGGAGGGTTTGGCAACCTGAGACAACACCTAGGACACTACAATGACAAAAATTCAGAAGTGACAAAGCCAACAGCACAGGGCCCAGCATCCTCACACAGCACCAGGGACACTACAAGGACAAGAAAGATTTAGAAATGACCATCCTGAGACAGTGCCTCGGACAGGGGCGCCGTTAGGGGGAAAGGTTAGGACGATTCTAGGGGCCCAGCACTGACAAGGGGCCCTCTCAGGGCTGTTAGTATTACTTTAACAGAATTGGCTTGAGTAGTTTTTGAAATGAAATATTTAATTTTATTTGTTCAATGAACCAAATTAAATATTGTTGTGATATTTTGTAATATTTTCCAAGAATAGTCTTGTATATAGTCGTTTCACCCCTCTCCCTTTTTACTAAATGGTATGGTCTGAATCCTTCAGCAGCACGCATTTGTACATGTTTTCATTCCGGCATACGCAGCTTAGCTGCAAGGTGTTCAAATTCGATTGCTACTGTTGTTGAGCATTGTTTGCCAACTGTGGAAACAAGTTGCTGAATTTGACTGATGGTGGTGGTGAACATGCAGCCTTGTTGCCCCAAACACAAAAGGACAAGTAGCAGAAATCTAAGAGTGAACGATGCATTTTAAAATGCGATGCGATCTCGCGGTGGGTGTGCATATGTCCAAATTTGAGTAGCCTACTTCTCGGTTTCATAACTCAGAGAGTTATTCTCTCACAAAAACTGTACAGATATCATTTTAAACTACTTTACCAGAGCTACGCAACTGTGGTGGTTAATAGTTATGGTGATAAACGGTTTACAAATGAATGGCCTATTATGGAAACAGTTGTACATGCCAACTAGCCTACTTGAGATCATAGGCAGTCAAATACCTACATTTCAAAAATAGTGGAATCCATAAGCATATCTGTTCTTCTAAGTCTTTATCTATAGTGAGGTGTTTTTTTGCTACTAGTAATAACACCACTTCACCAATCACAGTTGATTTTGTAGTCTCAAGCTGAAGATGTAGCCTATTTGTAAACAGAGAATTGAAATGTTTGTCAAAGAATTCCGTGTGCTATTTAGGCTACTCCTGCAGATTATGAAGCACAACTTGGTCTAGGCTATGCCTTTCAAGGATTACCTATTTTCAACAAAACAATTTACAATGAAAATTAATCAACATAGCAAATTTAGAAGCCAGTCTGCCCTCTCCCATTATATAAAAGACTGTGAATCACATCAAACTTTTGTTAACTATAAATGCCTCATTTTACAGGGGTGTGCAGTGAAACAATAAGTCTCAAATTTTTAAATTGACCTCAAGTTGGGTTCAATATGTAAAAAAGATTCCAAACTCTGACTGACTACTAACTAACTAACTTGGATAAAATGATCTGCTAAATGAATAAATTTAAATGTAAAACAACAGTTGGTCAACACGCTAAATCAGGGTCATTGTCAGTATAATTGTCAGTATTAGTCTAACTCACAGAACGCTCAAATAACATGCATTGGAATTAGCTAAGCCATTGAATTAATTGCTATAATAGTAAAAAGATGTGGTCTTACAAAAAAATAAAATGCACCAGAATACAGGAAATGGCTATTCATTTTTCAACATTTTCTTGGGGGAACACCCCCAGACCCCCCTTCAGTTGCTCATAAAAGGACATTTTCCTTTTTAGTATAATCTTTACAATTGCTTTAAAATGTGAAAATGTAGTTGATAACATGCAGCATGCCTAGTGATGTATGCTACAGGAAAGGATGTGCCTTTAGGTCAATAACAGTTTCCAGTCATTGCCAGCCAAAAAATACACAATTTGATAGTTTGTGAAGGGGCCCTAAATTATACTCTTTCATGGGGCCCAAAATTTCTAGCGGCGCCCCTGGCCTCGGAGGGCAATACAAGGACAAGGATTCAACATCCTGTGAAGGCACTTTGAACGGCAAGAATCAGAGAGGAGACACAGAGCAGAAATGTTTAACTGACATGCAAACATACAGCCTTCAATCAAAACCTGAACTTTTGATGATGCTTTTTTTTGTGCCACTAAAATTAGGGTGACCATATTTTCATTTGGGAAAAGCAGGACACCTTGGGGGAGGGGTAGCCTATGAGATGCGCGTGAAGCGCACCGAAAAAAAATTCCAGCATAGGAGATCTATTGAAATAGTAGGCCTATTTGAACTTTTTGAACTCCCCCCTGCTAATTATGGACTTTGCTAAACTCATTTATTGTATTATTATTATTATATGCATGTCTAACTGCTATAGAAAAAGGAGAACGTCTGCAATACCCCTGCACCATTTAAATTGGATGAGGATGCTCCAATTCTGCAATTGGGTGATGTAAAACTTCAACATAATTTCACAGAAATATGTGAAATGAACACAATTTATAAAAAAAGTAAGCTGTGGTGGGAGCACACTATTGTAGACTTTATTGGGATGGAAGCAGATATCACACCCACTGAAAGTTAATGAGACACAGCTTCTTCCCAATACATCACTGAGCAATGCTGAATTTGCAGCTGTCTCTTTTCAGGACAGAATTCTTCAGGCTATTCATGATTTTGTGTCAACAGTGTATCCTGCCACTGATTATGTTTGGAGAAAACATATTTTATTTTAGTGGGTGAGTTGTATTTCATTTCACTGCTGTGAGATCAGGTTAATTTATCTCAAAGTTTGCAAGTCTTATAATGTGTGATGATTTTATCAAAATCCCTCTTCTAATGGGCGATCTTTACACTGAAATTGAGCCATCTTATTCTCAAGCAAGTAGGCCTACGTTACCAATGATACCAACGGATACATCTGATTGTGTAGTTTAATTTAATACCAAATACCTCCATTGTAAGAGCAGATATACCCATATAAAGCTTCCGAAAGACAATGAAGCAAAACCCGCGATATGTATAGTATAGCGCGCGCAAAAGGATAACGCTAGATTAATTGAAGTGGCCGTGATGAATGTTTAACAAACTTATTTTCAGCTATCTTCTGATTAGGTTCTCTTTCGGTCGACTCGTTCGACACAGACTGTGACTCTATGGGGTATAGCGCCCTCGCGCGACCGCTGTGAAGCCCTTTTAAACACGCCTATTGGCTGAGTTGAGCTGTCACTCATAACACATAAGCGCCCCGCCCGCCTATATATTACAGTGACGCTCACTCATCTTCACATTTGTAGCTCTTCAAGACTCGCTTAAGCCACTTGATGAACTACTACCACGCCGACTTTTACAAGAAGAACCTGCTTATCCCGGCTTAACTGCTTCACAGGGGAAGACCTGCTTCAACCCCGCGGAGCGTCGAGATATATTGGGTTCGTATAAAAAAAAAAAAAAAAAAAAAATGAACTTTATCGTGAGGACTTCTCTACGCCGCTTCGCTTGCGAAGAGCTAGCCTCATCTCTTCGGACGGTTCTGGAACTCGGTCGCCTCGGCTAACCACATTCCTCGAACCTTTCCCACAACTAGCCCGTCTTGCTGGGGTCAGCCGCATCTGCTCGCTGCCTCCATACTCAGGACTTGGCTACCATCTACTTGCCTCGTGTCTTAGCATCTCCTACAGACACGCGGCCACGCTTCCTCCACCCGCACCATGCGTCCCGCGGCAGTACGTCCGAAACGACGACCCTGTCCTAACGCATGCGGCCACACTATCGAGAGGAAGGACCAGCATTCTGCTTGCATCTCGTGCTTGGGTCTCCAGCATGCCAGAGAGGCCCTGGAAAACCCTAGCGGATGCGCTGCCTGTTCTCGCTTCGGGCTTAGAACACTACAGCAACGCTTCGAGGGATTTGGGCTAACGCTCGAGCCTCCGACTCTCAGTAACTCAGACCCCGTACTCTCCGAACTCATGATGAGCGAGGACGACGAACAACAGGTCTTGAGCTGGACTGAGCCACCCGAAGACCACCCGCCACAGTCCGCCCCGGCGACGACCCCGGTGCTGGCTGCCACGGATGGCTCTTCAGGAGAAGAAGATGTGATGGACGAGTCGAGGGACGGTGACCTGCCTCTCCCCTTCTCGCAGGCCACTCATCTCTCCGCTGCCGCTTCGGTGATCGACGAACCGATCTCTACCGAGCAGCACACCACAGCGAGTAAGCTGTTTTTGGAAACCTGCCAACGCGCTGCCCAGCGACTCGGCGTTGAGTGGCCACAAACCCCACCAACGCGAGCTAGCAATAGACTAGACGGCAATTTCCTCCCCCCTCCAGCGCCACTGTCCAAGACATCAGTCCCCCCTTTCCAGGACTGTCTGGATGATGTAGTGAGGACCTGGAACAAGCCCTACTCTAACAGAGTAATTATCGCTGGTTTCGGTGCACTATCTGAGATGGAGGGCGCTGCAGAGAGAGGCTTATTGGATTGTCCCAGAGCTGAGCAGTCCGTGGCCCCCTACCGGTTCCGTATCATAAGTCCGACATCCCATTAGTCCGACATCCCATTAGTCCGAAAATGAGCCATTGAGGAGAGATCCCATTAATCAGACATACCATTAGTCCGAAAAAAAGAAGCCCATTGTGCCGACATCCCATTAGTCCGAAAATACACATGTAGAGATGCATGAATGGCTTGTAAGGGGGCTAGTAATTAATGACCAAAATATTGACGCTACTTGTCAGTGTTGAGCTGTTCTCGCTCCTCTGTGTGTGAGTGAATGCGTGTGGGCATATTGTGTGTGTCTCCTCCTCATTTTGAATGCTAATTTGTGATGGGTTTTGTAGTAGGAACGTTTTTAGACTGAAGCAGTTTGATGTTCATTTGCACACACACACAAAAAAAACACATCCACGGCTGATAGATAATTGTCGCAATTTAGGGAATGCGAACCTTGGTTGCCCGTGCAACTGCCACGCACGCATCCCCTACCCCACTCTCTGCTAATGCTTTTATTTAATTAACCATTGAATAAATCCAGACCGCGGCCTATTTCTTAAAAACTCCGTCTGTCATTGTTTTTGTTAGACTGACGTGACACTCTGTGTGAATTCCGTTATGTTTCAAAACTCATAATTGGTAATTAAACAAAATCGATCACACAGAGTTTGTCCTGGAAGAAACGGGTCCTATGTTCCCCGCCTTGTATATGACTACGGAAATTGCATGGGATATGCTTGCGAGTGCACATTTCGTAGGTGGCCTATACAACCTGCGGAGTTTCGCACCATCTCTCTGTTGCCTGCATTATGCAGAAAGCAGATTTGGATAGCCTGCTTGAGATTGGACAGTTGAATGAATAGGC
Source organism: Sardinella longiceps (assembly GCA_027497455.2). Lineage (NCBI taxonomy): Eukaryota > Metazoa > Chordata > Actinopteri > Clupeiformes > Clupeidae > Sardinella > Sardinella longiceps. Next base: position 21,805,550 of record JAODXP020000015.1, on the reverse strand, counting down.
TATTATATTTTATTTATTTGTTCTGTAATGTTCTAACCAACCATACTATAGTGGTCCGCAAGTAAGATATAGTGGTAAAGTTTATGTCCAATTACGCACAACTCCAAGGCCAATCTGGAGACGTCTTTTGCTCAAAATCTCTCATATAGTCAGGAGGGAATTTGCGAAGATCGTGCACTTCTGGACAAGTTTTTGATTTTTGGCAAGGTGTTAAGTAAAGGCCTAAGGATTTCAAAAATCAATGGATACAAGTTGGGATGACCCCCTAGTGGCTGGTATGCATACAATCCAAAATGGCTGGTATGCATACAAGAAAAGGCTGTATATAGGTTTCTTTTAGTCTTAAATTGTTGTATAATGTCATTTTCTACTTTGTTTGACACAAGGAATCCACTTCTGATATGTTCTTCTCCTTTTAGATTTAGATTTAGATAAAAAAAAATTATATTAAATCTATTATCATAGTCATCTTTAGCTAAAATAAACTGTCAATATCTGTTAAAAAGACACACAGAATTGGAGGTGTCGGATCATTATGACACCTTCTGAATGCATGCCAAGTTTTGTGATATTCTGTCCATGGGGGGGGGGGGCATACAGTAAATTGATTTATGACATTTTACACCAGGTGGCCGGACATTTTTCTTCAAATATCTTAAGAACCGTAGGGCCTAGGAGGACCACATTTTTATATGCTTGTCTTCAGGGGCCATGTAAACCTATCCCATGATCAGCCATTCCATGTATAGCGCCACCAAATTAAAAATGAAAACCCAAAGTAAGGTATTGTAATCGGTGTTAACGGGTATTCTTGTCTGACATGGTCAAAACTGCACAAAACTGGAGGCCTCCCTCAAATGCCTCAGTGTGCTACTGGTCGATGTCAGAAAAAGCTGTGCTGAAGCTTAAACCAATCACACCACTCTTTCCTATGACGTACAGTATGTGACGCAAAGGGAATTGCTTGAGTAACAGGACTGAGTGACGTCACTGCCTTGATCACGCCTTTAACGAGGGCCATTTGAGCTGCACAGTTGATTGATTCTCAACAAAGTAGATGGAGTTCCCGATCTTTCAGGAGCTGAGAAACCCTGTGTAGATTGTAGCTGGCTAAACCAGCGACAAGCAACGCCGAAGGTGTAACGTCACTGGGAGGGCGGGCCAGGCTACCTAAAGGCAGGCAAGAAAATCAACCATGGTCACCATGTTGCTTTGCAGAGTAAAATGAAATGGAGCACGTAAAAGGAGCATGGGTACTCCCAGGCAATCAAACCACAGGTCTATGGATTTATTCACACTCCATAGTCCCAAGGGGTTAAGCCCCTTTATCCTTCCAAATTAGTGATGTCCTTGTTTTAAAGGAATAGTCCACCTCTTTATGGTCTGTCTTTGAGGTTTGCGCTGTACCAGTGGCCAAGACTTTTGACATGCTTAACTGTTGGTATTGGCTCGTTGTTGATGTGGAACCTCTCATTAGCAAGCTGGCCTTTGACAATAGAGATGCTGCGGGATTTGCTGAGTTTGATCGCCATTCGTGCCCCTTGAATGTTTTTCCAGTAGGCGTTTGGTGCATGCAGGTGTTGTTGTTATTGTTGTCATGTCATCCATGTAAGTTCGTATTGGAGGAAGACGCAGCGCATTCTTCAACTGCTTTCCTCCAACCACCCATCGCGATGCCCGGATGATGAGCTCCATCGCCATGGTAAATGCAAGTGGGGAAATGGTTCAGCCCACCATAATGCCAACCTCGAAGTGCTGTCAGGCAGTTGTGCTAGCCTGTGCTGCAACACAAAACTGAAGGTCCAGGAAGTAGGCTTTGACCAGCCTTTTGATGCCCTCTTGGGACTTGGAAGAAGTTGAACACTGTCCACAACATCTCATGCGGCACAGATCCGAAGGCATTGGCGAGATCTAGGAAGACCACATGCAGGTCTTTCTTCTCCTTCCTCGTCGTCTGTATCTGGTGCCAGATAACATTTCTGTGTTCCAGTCAGCCGGAGAATCCACTTATCCCTGCTTTGTGCACTGAGCTGTCAACAAAGTTGTTCTTCTGTAGGAAAGCTGAGAGCCTCTGAGCCACACCACTGAAGAACATCTTTCCTTCCACATTCAGGAGACTGATTTGGCGGAATTGGTCGATGGTTGAGGAATTCTTCTCTTTGGGAATCAGGATCCCTCCCGCCCTTCACCATGCCTTTGGTATAACTCTTTTTTCCCACTCTCATCAGCTTCCAGGGGTACCTCAATACTCCCGGCGTATTCTTATCTAGTCTATATGGAACGCCATTGGGCCCAGGGGCTGATGATGCTCTTGCCCGCTTTACTGTGCTCTGATGTTATCTTTGCTCTATGTAGGGTGCCTTGTTTCCATATGGTGTTCAGCTGGTTGGATTGGTGGCATGTCACCTGGAATGCTGGCTGGCACGTGCCACGTTGTCAGAGTAGGTCTCCACTTCCACTGCCTTCTTCGACTGTTTTGTCAGGCACCTTCTTTCCTTCACCAGCCTTTCAATCTCTCTTTGCCTTCTGGACTTGGAATGAGCTGGTTCCTTCAGTACCTTACGGCACTCGCTTTGCACCCCAAATCTCTTTGCCCCATAGCTGTAGATGACTTCTCCAATCTTGTCCAGCTTCTTCTCTACACTTTCAGCCCCTCCAGGAGATGGACTATGCCTATATTGATGGTTCCCCACTCATTTTTCTGACAAGATTTTGGCCACAAGATTCAACCTTTTTTTTTCCTAACTTGGTGGATCTTGAGACCCTTCTCTGATGGCATCTTTTTCCAGCCACATATGCAGCTTTGTAGCTTGTGTCCTACCAGAATTGTTGTTTCTGTTGCAAGGTCCGTTACCATGTGGTCCGCCTATTAGTCATCTTCCACCCCCACTCTCGCAGACTCCAGGGTTTTTTTTCCTTTCAAACTTTTTGTAGCCATATTGGGTTGGACCGAGTCACTATATAGTGACCAGCTCCTGCCAACATGCCAACACGAAACTTGGCATGCATTTTGACACGCCTTATTTTGTGCAGTTTTTACCATGTCAGCCAGAGATAGCTGTTAACACGGATTACAATACCTCACTTTAGCTTTTTCATTTTTAACCAGGTGGCGCTATATAATGGTGATCATGGGATAGGTTTATATGGCCCCTGAAGACAAGCATATAAAAATGTGGTCCCCCTAGGCCCTATGGTTCTTTAGATATTGCAGAAATATGTCCGGCCACCTGCTGGCCAGTTGGTATAAAATGTCGTAAATCAATTTGCTGTATGGCCTCCCATGAGCGGAATATCACAAAACTTGGCATGCAATTGGAAGGCGTCATAATGATCCGTTACCTCCGATTTTGTGTGACCTTTTTACAGACATTGACAGTTTATTTTAGCTAAAGATGACTATGATAATAGATTTAATATTAAATTTTACCTAAAATGAGAAGAACATATCCGAATTGGATTCCTTGTGTCAAACAAAGAAGAAAAATGACATTATACAACAATTTAAGACTAAAGGAAACCTAGATATAGTCTTTTCTTTTTCCGTTGGGGGCCATTTTGGATTGTATGAATACCAGCCACTAGGGGGTCACCCCAACTTGTATCCATTGATTTTTGAAAACCTTATACCTGTATCTAACACCCTGCCAAAAATCAAAAACTTGTCCAGAAGTGCACGATCTTCCTGACTTTGGATGAATTCCCTCCTAACTAATACTTGACTTGTCCTTTTCGTTTGGTAGCCAATCTATAGCCTAGGCTACCGCGATCAGACATGATATCCATATACTTTGATTTTGGAGAAATTAGTGCATTCAACTTTTGGGACATGGTTGTTTGTTTTTGTGCTGATTTAGGCTACTCTTAAAAGCGGCTGCTTTCTGCAGCGGCCACCCGACGTTTCCTTATCCTTACAACTTCTCAAAGTTTAGGCTACTTGTTGTTTCCAGTAGATTTTTTCGTTAAGATATTAACCTTGTTTGATTTATAATGTGGTGAAACTTAGGAATTAGTGCCGAATAGACCGCTGGTATTTTGTAATTGTGTTATTCACTGCTTAAACCAGCGCACTTCTGCAGCAGCCTTTTTTTCCCAGCAGTGAAGACATTAAGGACTGTCAACATGGCCGTAGCTACAATAGAGGACACCTAATTTTTCGAGCCGAAAATAAGTTAAACATTCTTAATTAATCCCTTTGCGCGCGTTAGTGCCGCAAAACATATCTCCGGTTTTGCTTCATTGTCTTTCGGAAGCTTTATATGGGCATGATACCTCTTACAATCGAGGTAGCCTATTTGGTAAATCTGATCTAATTAAAACTAAACAATCAGATCTACCCATTGGTATCATTGGTAACGTACTTGCTAGAGATTGAGAGGGTTTAATTTCAGTGTAAATATCGCCTATATTTAGGCAAGGTATGTCTTTATAGTGTTAAAGGTTGAACTTGCTAGATCATCACACATTATAATATAGACCTATAATTTGCAGAGAATTGAAACCTGTGAAATGAACACAATTTTCAAAACTGTAATCTGTGGTGGGAGCACATTATTGTAGACTAAATCATTGGAGCATTTAAATCATTCACTGAAGTAAATGATATATATATTTTTTTTTATATATATATATTTAATTCAATGCTATACTTAATCCCTGTGTATGTGCTTTTGCTGTGTGTCAGACACTTCAGTCAAGTTGACTGCAAACATACAATTGTCATTAGGCTGATTGCCACTGTCTTAGGCTACTGTTAGGCTACATACAAGACTTAAGTATCTCAATTAAATCATTTAAATCAATTAAACGTGACTATATCGCACTGGGCTCCGCACTGCGCCTCTGTTCAAAGAACTTCAGTTCGCGACACCCCCTCTCCTTCCCTCATCACAAAGTGTGGGCACGGAGCAGCAACAACCTGCGCCTTGCCGTGCGGCTGCATGGAAGCAACTGGGAACATAGGACCTGGGGAACATAGGGATGACCCCGTACTCAGTGCTGTGGCAAGGAGTGTTTGGATATGTTTACTGAGTTTGAAACTAAAAACAAACGTAGACTACTGAGAAAACGTATTTTCACGAGAAAACGTATTTTCCTTCGCGGACTGCTGGGTGGACTCATTCACCAGATTTGGTGAGATGTATTGTTTTTCTGTGTTTTCATATTGCTTGACCTAGCAGAGAGACAGCAATCCCATTTTTCCTTTTTTTCTGTGGATTATATTTTTGGTTTGCTATATCGCAGACAAAGTTTTGTCGGCAGCGGCCCTCTCGCTTTCCTGGATTGGATTATTGACTCTTGTGCGTGGTCCTGGCAAAATACAGGACATCTTTTGTTTAGTTTGGACTTTTAGGTTTATTTTCAGGACTGAATGAAAGGGGGAATTGCAATGCCTGGGATTGTTTGGGACATTTAATTGTGTGTGAATAGCGCCGCTGTGCGCGACCTGGGTTATTGTTTCATGTGTATCCTCCTTTACTGTTAAACCGAAGAAAGGGACATTGTTTCATAGCCTGTAATTAAGAGACGCACTCAGATTTGTAGCCTACCTTGTACTTTATTCTCAGAATTATCTGTTTATTGCATTCATATTTAGTCATTCAAAAGAACCCCTTGATTGTTACAACAGGCCAGCACATTTCCACCTGTCTTTAGACACACGATGCTACAAAAAAGACTCCTTTGTTCCACGAATTTTGCGTCTTTCATTACAAGTCATCCATCCATCTCTACTGTGTATGGTCGGACTAATGGGACTTCGGACCAATGGGCCTGTTTTTTTCGGACTAATGGTATGTCTGACTAATGGTATCTCTATTCAATGGTTCATTTTCGGACTAATGAGATGTCGGACTAATGGTATGTCGGACCAATGGTCCGTCCCCCTTCCTACCTAGCCCCTGACGTTAACATGGGCCTGACTGCTTCCTCACAGCTGCCGCACAAACAGCCGAAGTTTACCTCCCAGCAACTGGAGAAAACTTTCAAGGTCCTCGGACAGGCTGCCCGCACTCAGAACACTGTCTCACTACTTCTAGCCTACGTGGCCGAACTACAGGCAGAGGTTGGTGCAGCGATTGAAGAGGGCAAACCCGTGAAAGACCTGTGGGCTGAGATCCGCACGGCCATGGATTTTGTCATGAGGTCAACGCGGTGTTCGAACCAGGCTATTGGACGGGCAATGGGTTTAACGGTGGTAGCCCAGAGACATCTTTGGCTCAACCTATCCAAAATTCCAGACAAGGACCGGCACGTCTTCCTGGATGCCCCAGTCGACCCACACGGTTTATTCGGTGCTGCCGTTCAGGCGATGCAGTTGCGTTGCGAGTCAAAGAAGAAAGAGAACGAGGCTTTTAGCTATCTTCTCCCTCGAAAATTGGCTCCGCCGTCTACACCGACCGTGCAACGCCCTCGCCAGCTACAACCGACAGTGGCACAGCCCACTCGTCCGTGGAACACCGCCAGACGAAACCAGGCTACCCCGGCTCGCCCTGCTCAGCCGCCTCCGCAGCCTGCTGTAGTCCAGGGTGCGTGGGCGCGTCGCCCCACCATCCAGCTTGACGCGGATGTGCGCAGGGCACCGCGCACTAACCCAGCGGCCAAGAAGAAGAGGTCAGCCTAGCAGGCTACTTGGCCCCGCTCATACCTGCGCGGTGTCGGGCCGGCGATAACCCGCCTTGTCCGACACAACTCTTTGACAACCCCACGCACTGCTCTGGGGAAGTTCACAAACACATGTCTCACAAGCACTTCTCCCTTGTTCGTGACAAAAATAAAGGCCAATGGCCCTGTTCCTCTCTCTCAGACACACACTTCATGTCCCACGGTTCCGCCTCTGGGTCTGAAATTTCAAAGAGTTTTCCCCACACACACAAGCACTTGGTCTGTGGCACAAACAACATTAGTTCACGCACGCAGTTGTTCAAAAACATTAAAACCCCAGGCAACATTTCCCCTGGGCAAACTCAAAATGAGTTTACCTTGTTCTCAGAACACGACGATGTCACATATAAATCAGGGGCGCTACCTTTCACGCCCACGAGAGGGCGCCATAACCACACAGTTCGACGTAGCCTCCCGGTTTGGCGTACACACGTAACATGTCCTTGGGTCCTGTCTACCATCGAACATGGCTACAAAATACAGTTCTCACGAAAGCCTCCGGGCTTCAGAGGGTTACTGAACTCAGTGGTGAAAGCAAACACAGCGCAGGTTTTGAGGGAAGAAATAGATGCTCTTCTGGAGCAGAATGCTGTGAGAATAGTCCCCCCAAGCGAAGCGCGGTCGGGTTTTTACAGCAAATACTTCCTTGTGCCCAAAAAAGACGGAGGCTTACGCCCCATTCTGGATCTGAGAGTGTTGAATTGTTACATACGAACATACACTTTCAAAATGTTGACACACAAACGTCTCCTCGCGTCTTTGAGACAGGGAGACTGGTTCACGAAACTGGATCTGAAACGGGCGTACTTTCACGTCACGATTCACAAACACCACAGGAAATTCCTGAGGTTTTATTTCGAGGGCAGAGCTCTGGAGTTCCAGGTTATGCCGTTCGGGTTAGCTACCGCCCCTCGTTGCTATTCAAAAATAATGGACGCCGCTATTGCCCCCTCAGGGAGCGGGGCATGAGGATTTACGGCTACATCGACGACTACCTTCTAGCTGCCCCGTCAGCACAGCAGGCAGCAGAACAAACACAAGAATTTCTCAGACACCTGGAGTCTCTGGGTTTTCTAATAAATTATCAAAAGAGTGTATTAACCCCAGCACAGACAGTGAACTTCCTGGGTCTCACACTGAACTCCACGACGTTCCGGGCCAGGCTTACGCCTCAACGGGTGGAGTCGTTTCACAAATGCCTATCGACCTTTCAGTTAGGAGAGAGGGTCAGGTTTCGAACTTGCCTTCGCCTTTTAGGACTGATGGCATCCATGATAGCAGTGGTGCCTTTGGGTCAATTATTCATGAGGGACATGCAGAGGTGGGTGTTCTCCCTGCGCCTATGTGCGGATCGGAGGTCACACCTACACCGAATGATTTTGGTCTCCGCATCGTGTCTACAAGCACTGCGTGTCTGGAGAGATCCCACGCTGCTGACACAGGGGGTCCCTATGGGTCTCATCACACGTCGTTGTGTAATGACAACCGATTCATCCATGACGGGCTGGGGCGCCACGCTCGGGGATCGGGCGGTGAGCGGCTCATGGTCAACGCAACAACGTCGGTTTCACATCAATGTTTTGGAACTGATGGCAGTGTTCTTAGCACTGAAACACTTTTTGCCCCTGTTGCAACACCGACACGTCCTTGTTCGCACCGACAACACTTCAGTAATATCCTACTTGAATCGTCAGGGGGGTCTGCGGTCGCTTCGCCTTCACCGCATAGCTCACGACGTTTTACTCTGGGCGCATGTTCATCTGATGTCGCTCAGGGCCACTCATGTTCCGGGAATACTGAATGTCGAAGCGGACAGACTGTCGAGGGCCCATCTCTCCAATCAGGAATGGAGAGTGCACCCTCGCATAATAGAGCGTGTATGGTTACGCTTCGGGAGAGCGGAGGTCGATTTATTCGCATCGAGAGAGAACACACATTGCGAACTGTTCTTCTCCATACGGGACGAGAATGCCCCGTTGGGAATAGATGCTCTGGCCCATCCGTGGCCGAATGTCCTGCTTTATGCATTCCCCCTGTTCACCTAATTCCCCACGTGTTAACGAGGGTGAGGGAGGGGGTCTCACGCTACTGCTTATCGCCCCGTGGTGGACGGACAGACCCTGGTTACCAGAGGTCTTCCAGCTGCTAGTCGGACGACCGTGGCGGCTACCGAGCTGCAGGGATCTCCTGTCCCAGATGGGCGGAGATCTGCTGCACCCGAACCCGACAGGATGGAACCTGCATGTCTTCCTCGTGAAAGGGAACGTCTGAGCGCAGTAGGATTGCCTCCTAACGTTATAGCCACGATCCAGAGTGCTAGAGCACCTTCTACGAGGTCTCTGTACGATCTAAAGTGGTCAGCGTTTGAGAGATGGTGTGATCAGAAGGGTGTCATTCCCTTCCAGTGCCCGATCGCCTATGTGCTCATGTTTCTTCAGGAACTGTTTGAAAAGGGCTTGGCCTTCTCTACGCTCAAAGTCTATTTGTCAGCGATTTCTGCTTGTCATGTAGGATATGATGGCGTCTCCCCCGGAGCCCACCCTCTTGCATGTAGGTTTTTAAAGGGTGTCCGTCGTCTCAGACCGACGGCTCGACCAACGTTTCCGACTTGGGATCTGTCCCTGGTGCTGAACGCGCTCTGTGAGCCACCGTTCGAGCCCTTACGTGAGGCGGAGATAAAAATTCTGTCTTACAAGACTGCCATCTTGCTCGCTCTCGCTTCATCGAGGAGAGTGAGTGAGATTCAGGCTTTCTCGGTACATCCATCGTGTATGGAATTTAGTGCGAATGACAGTATGGTGACTTTACGGCCCAATGTGGCTTTTGTGCCTAAAGTTCCTATGTCTTACGGCTGCTCAGCACTGCGGCTGTCATCCTTTAATCCCCCTCCTTTTTTGTCGAGGGAACAGGAGAGGATGTATTCTCTCTGCCCTATTCGTGCGTTACGCTTGTATTTGGACAGGACTGCTCCGTTCAGGCGTAGCGATCAATTGTTTGTGTGCTTTGCAACTGGATCCAAGGGACGTGCGCTCTCAACACAGAGGCTATCTCATTGGATTGTCGAGGCTATTGCGATGGCATACCGAGCCTCGGGCAAGGACCCCCCTGCGGTCAGGGCTCACTCTACGAGGGGTGTGGCTGCGTCCTGGGCCGCATTTAGAGGGGTGCCTATCCAGACTGTTTGTGCGGCTGCGGGCTGGGCCTCGCCGCATACTTTTGTAAAGCATTACCGCCTTGACGTTACAGCGTCATCCGTTGCACACGCTGTGCTCGAGGTTGGAGAATCTGGGGCCGCGGGAACTGCTTCTTAGCATTTTTTCGGCGTGCCTTAGTTTTCAGTTACATTGATTTGGCAGGCGCATCAGGGGCGTTATTAAAGCTCCCATAGAGTCACAGTCTGTGTCGAACGAGTCGACCGAAAGAGAACGAAAGGCTATCCTATAGCCACGGTTCTCTGAGGGAGACAAAGTGAGACACAGACTTGCGCTGCCCCTTCTGCTTGCTCGTCTTTCAGAGCTAGTCAATGTGAAGATGAGTGAGCGTCACTGTAATATATAGGCGGGCGGGGCGCTTATGTGTTATGAGTGACAGCTCAACTCAGCCAATAGGCGTGTTTAAAAGGGCTTCACAGCGGTCGCGCGAGGGCGCTATACCCCATAGAGTCACAGTCTGTGTCTCACTTTGTCTCCCTCAGAGAACCGTGGCTATAGGATAGCCTTTCGGTTTCCCGCACGGATTACGTCACACGCAGCGCCGTGTGCAGTGTCCTAGTGCCTGTAAATATAATGGTCCAATGATGAAGGTAATTTAAAAAGCAGGACATTTCCTCACTTTCTAAAAATATCCCCGGACGCCCAGGACAGGGCATGAAAAACGGACATGTCCGTCCAAATACGGACGTATGGTCACCCTAACTAAAATAAGCTCACTTTTTAGCATCTCCATTCAGTCCAATGCTAATTCATAACACAGTTTAGCCTTGCTGAGCAAATGCAGAACATACAGCAATGAGAAAAGCAAACACACTGTACTGTACCTCTTCAGGTTGCACGACGTATCTTTGCTGAAGTAGCTGAGAGCCTATGGAGTGCTCGTAATCTGTGGAAAAGACGAGACCTGAAATATACATGGATAAATGTAAGAGATTTAAATCAATACATGACTATGGTTCATCTTTGTCTATGAGCTCACAACCTGAATATTAGACAAACCTGAATATAAGTCGACAGCTACTTTCCCAAATTGTTGTCCTAGTTTAAAAGTGTTTGTTTGTAACATCATTAAATGAAAGCACGAGATCAAGTTAATTGAATTGTTACACATTTAAAGCCTTGATCAAAAGCTATATGAGGAACACTGCAACAAGATTGCAATGCTGTTATGAACCTGACGGAGGAGCCCCACAGAGGAAGATTGCAATGCTGTTGTAGGCCGGGAGCCAGGTCCACTCCACGCAATGTTTTTTGCTACCTTTTTTTCACTATTATTTCTTGTTATCTTATACCTTGGGCCATAACAAGTTGATTGGGACCACCTTCTCACCCTTCTCACATTTCTAAAAAACAAATGTGTTCGTACAGTGTTATTTACAAGTAATACAACAGCTACTGTAGATGGCATGACTGAGAGAGCACTTACATTGGCCTTACATGCCAATCACAATTCATAAGGTTTTCCGTTTTTTAGATAAGAAATTTATTCAATCCTAGGAGTTGTAGGTTAGGTATCAAACTTTAATCTCATTCTGACCAGGCAACCGATCCACATGACAGTGACAGTAATCAGCCCAGCCAGTTCACATATTGATGGTATTCGGGGCTACCCTAAGCCTGGCTAGACTCAAATTGACCTGGACTGAAGCAATGGTTATAATGGCTGACAACATTCCATAGCCAAGGATTTCCTTTGCTTTTGAATTAATCACTTCCAGGTTGCTTGGCTATTGTCAACATTTACAAGAGGCAGGGTCAGCTCTATGCTACAGTAAATAGTCTGTATTAACTTTCGGTTCAAGACAAATATTAATTCCTCACAATGATTTTTTTACTCAGTAATCAGGGAGGTTTCAAAAAAGTAGTGAAGTACAAAGTACAATACTTGCCTAAAAATATACTCAAGTAAAAGTAAAATTACCTATTTCAAAAAATACTTTAAAAATTACGAATTACTCAAAAAAGCTACTTAAGTACAGTAATTTTGAGTAAATGTAATTAGTTACTTTCCACCTCTGATCGAGACAGCCTACAACCATGACCCCTTATGTGACCTTACCTGTTGATTAACAGCATGTGATAATATCAGTTGATAAACAAAGGTGTGACATGAACCCTCACCTTCAAAACTCACTCAAACACTACTCCAATGGAATGACATGCCCTTTCACCACACATAGGAAGTCAGGAAGTAAACATAACAGACTAACTGAACTTTACTCCTCTTCATTTTAACAGAAATATGTTGGGCTCTGGGGGCACCGTGGCTCAGTGGCCTTGCTCAGTCCTTTCCGATTAAAGGCAAAAACCCCAAAAAATATCTTTGAAAAAAAAAAGAAATACGTTGGGTTCTGAACTTCTGACCCTTAGGCTAAGGCCTCCCCAGTATCACTACCAGTGCAGGCGGACACACAGACCACCAGGCATCATGGGAAAAATACCGTAATTCTATGGACGCTTTTGAGATTCCTGATTTGTAACTTGAAACTAAAGCCATCATTACAGTGTCCTTAAACCTAGATTTGATATACCCATCGCAGGGAAAAACTCAGTTCAACATGACATGATGTAGTAATATCTGCAATAGATTTAACCTACATGTGACAAGCCCCCTTCAATATCATACATTACTATCATGATATCATTAAACCAAGCTCTAACATGCCCTCTCTCTTAACCCATGTCTGGCATGCTCCCTGACCTGATTACCCTGGATGTGTTGTGCCCCCTCACCTACAAATTCAACATGTGGAGATAAAGGTAATCTTCACAGACCTGTTATTGCTATGCTGTACAAACGGTGTGTGTGATTTCAACACCATGTGTGGATGGACCCATTTGATTCTGTCAACAATAGTCCTTCAGGAAACAAACACACAGAGGCCCATGAGAATACTGCATGAATTAGACCCATGGAGGATGTGAGAACGCTACCTACTGGCTCCGCTCATTTCATTTCGTTCCAGATAGTCAGGAAGAGCATAATGCAGTTTTATTATAATAAATAATAAATAATTTTAGCTGCAAGGTAAAATAGTTTAGTTAAGTCACAGTCAGTTATTTTGGCTGAGAAGTAATTAATCCAGCCGTGTTACTACCACCAGTGAACAGCACAGGAAGCGGCGACGATCCCACTGAAGCTAGCTGCTATGCCAACCTTCAGTGGGATCGTCACCACTCGTAGCTGCTTCAGTGGGATCGTCGCCGCTAGCTAGCTGCTACGCTAACCTTCAGTGGGATCGTCGCTGCTTCAGTGGGATCGTCACCGCTAGCTAACTGCTACGCCAACCTTCAGTGGGATCGTCGCCTCTTCCTGTGCTGTACAGGTGGTAACGCAGCTGGATTACTACTCGGCCAAAATAACTGACTGTGACTTAACTAAACTATTTTACCTTGCAGCTGCAATCAATGAAATGATTAATAAAACTATAATTTATTTAATATTTTTGCCTCATTTACTCATTCACTCCACCCAAGCGGTACTGCCTGGTCATGGGCATTTCCATACTGGTGACACACATAAGATGGCCACTGGCACTGACCTCAGATGAGGCAAGTTTCATTCAATATAATTCGGAGTTTCATTCAATATATTCGGGACTTCATTCAATATATTCGGGGGTTTCATTCAATATATTTGGGACTTCATTGAATATATTCGGAGTTTCATTCAATATATTCGGAGTTTCATTCAATGTATTCGGGACTTCATTCAATATATTCGGGACTTCATTCAATATATTCGGAGTTTCATTCAATATATTCGGGACTTCATTCAATATATTCGGGACTTCATTCAATATATTCAGAGTTTCATTCAATATATTCTGAGTTTCATTCAATATATTCAGGACTTCATTCAATATATTCAGAGTTTCATTCAATATATTCGGCACTTCATTCAATATATTCGGGACTTCATTCAATATATTCGGAGTTTCATTCAATATATGCGGGACTTCATTCAATATATTCAAGGTTTTCTTTCATTCAATATATTCGGAGTTTCATTCAATATATTCAGGACTTCATTCAATATATTCAGAGTTTCATTCAAGGTTTTTTCCCTGAACGGCTTGCCATAGAAAACATCAGTCCTGGATTTATTGACTTAGAAAATAAACTGAAACTACCATTCCTCCTGGGGGAAGTTGATACTTTTACTCAAATAGCCTCAGACTACTTAGTCCACATGACCATCATCAAAATATCCACTAGTGCTTTTTCTTAATTTTATCTTTTTTTTATTATTATTATTCCATATGTTTGTTTAAGTTGCATTTTATTTATTTAGTCACTACTTACTATTGTAATTCTCATTATTATTGTCATTATTATACATTAATGCTTTGGCAATATTGTATTTTTTTGACATTCATGCCAATAAAGCTTATTGAACTGAACTGACAGGCCTATCACCCCAAACCTGTAACGCTTTGGCTTAATAGCACCATCTACAGGTCAATAATTGTACAGTCATTAAATGTACATATAAATTCATTTGTTTTATAGCCCCCCATGGATGAAATTCCACAAAACTTGACATATTCCCACAGGATGTCAGGTTCATCATACACATTAAATTTGGTGCAGTTCCTAACATCTGATCTAAAGATAGGGGCAATTAAAGCCGTATAATATTGCATTTTAATTTTTTACCATGGGGGGGCAAATCACAAATGACTGGTTATGAGCTAAGTTGATGTGGGCTCTTGAGACCAACATTCCATAAAAATTTCATCATCCTCAATATCACGGGTCAGGTAGTTTTTTAGGAAAAACTACATTTTTGGGGTTTCGGGGGGCGCAGCGCAAAGATGGAGTGGCCCCCGGGGACCAAACGAAATTTTTCCGTAAAAGTCTACAGGGGCTACATGCCCACCAAGTTTCATGTGCCCCGGTGTTACGGTGTCCCGGGAATCGTTGACCAAAAATTCAGGAAGTAGATGACGGGAGAAAAAAAAAAAAAAAAAAAAAAAACTTTGACAATCATTATATGGCCGCTACGCTTGCTACGCAGCGGCGGTCATAATTCCTGTTCCTCTCCATGAAAATATACAAATATGCAGCCAGCACTGGAGTGTTGGAGGACCTGTGTGAACTTGCCTACAGGAAGGAGGTGTACACAGATCTGAACAGCCACTGCATGTGTATCTGTGGCGTCTCATGTCTCAGACAGAGGGAGACAATGTTGCCAAACAGCTGTTATGTGATGCTGAGGACATAACATTAGTTTGAGTGCGGGGTTCAACAATTGCAAATTGTACAATTGGATGGTCACATCAATGGTAAAGAAATTGCTTTTTCCATTTATTTCTTTAGTCTTGCTAACAGACAGTTGCACAGGTGCACTCTTTTGAACATCAAAATAAGGGCGGCATACATGTCATCAACTAAGCATTATTTGTGGCCCATCATGAAGTGATGAAAATGACATGAATTACAGGCTAGTTGCTCATGAGTTCATCATGTTTGTGCCCTCTAAACTAAAGTGTTGACATGGTTAAATAGGTAAAATTTAGTTGATGTAAGGAATACATAAAAATCAATGCAATGTCTGGGAAATTCTTGGAAAGTCTACATGATGAACTCATGAGGAACTAGGCTAGACTTGGCTAAATAAGTATCCACTTTTATTATATCAAATTCTTTTGAACAAAAACATCATGATCATGTGTAATTAATCATGACTCATGATTAATTACACATGATCAGGGTAATTAATGCTTAAGATTATGTGCTATTTCAGAAGGAGATCATTAATGATAAACAATGAATTCATGCAAGTTCCTGATGAGTCATTAGATATTCAGAGATGAAGTAATGCATGAATCACAAATGAATCATGAATGAAATCATGCATGAATTCATGATCATTTGTGTACCCTTACCGTAAAGTGTTACCCAAAAATTTTATGATACTTAATGACAACAGTAAACATTCTGATTCTGAAGTGTCATTATATGTTCTTGATATGTGTCATGTCTATTTTACGACAGATTTGTGTCACTCCGTGGCTGTCATGTACCCGAGACACTCTGGGGTTCTATCAAGTACCCTCTGGATCACACAGAGCTTCTAGGGTGATACCATAATTGTTTTTCCATGTTATCTTGATGTTAATGAGAACTGAGAATCTGTTTGAGGACTTAATTTTTCTACCCCCTAAAACTGATTCAGATACCCCAGTTTGACAGCCACTATTGTAGTGTCGTCCTAGAGTGTGTCCAACCAAATTCAACAGCCAACCTAATTTCATTCAAGAAAACGCCTAGTCAGGAAGTAGCCTCAAAGCTACTTTTAATGAACCCTGAGTAAAAAGCAAAATGCAAATATCCTTCCAGATCTTCTCTTTGTCATCTTAATTATTAATTATCATCAGTTTTTTATAGCGCTTTTCTAAATACTCAAAGACGCTTTACATGAAGTTCACATACAAATAACACATACAGTCACACACACGCACACACACACACACACACACACCGCAATTTCACACACTCGCACATACAGCATACACACACAGAGAAAGAAACAAACAAAAACACAAAAAAAACAAACAGATAGACAGAGGGCAGCAGGTGAGGAGTTAGGTGTCATAAGCGGTCTTGAAAAGGTGGGTCTTGAGGTGGCGTTTGAATGAAAGCAGAGAATCAGAGTTTCGGATGGTCAGAGGGAGGGAGTTCCTGAGGGTGGGGGCAGCCATGGCAAAGGCTCTGTCTCCTAGGGTCCGGTATTTGGTTGAGGTGATGGGGGTGAGGAGGTTGGCATCGGCAGAGCGGAGTCGGCGGGTGGGGGAGTGGCGGTGCAGGAGGTCAGACAGGTATGAGGGTGCGAGGTTGTTGAGGACCTTGTATGTGATGAGAAGGATCTTGAAGTGTATGCATTGTTTGATGGGAAGCCAGTGGAGTTGACGGAGGATAGGGGTGTAGAACTTACACAGCAGCATGGTCAATGGTTTTACAAATTATTAGGGAGTAAGGAAAAATATGTCATCAAAATCAAAATCAAAATTCAACTTGTGCTTAAACACTTGCCTAAACAACTAAAACTGCCTGGTGCAAAACATATCATTCATATCATTCACTTTTGACTTTCTTCCTGAATAATACTGAGAAGCACTTTTTGACTGCCAGGCCCATAATCAATAATGAAATTATTAAAGCCATGAGAAGAGTCAGTATGACGTCGATGGAATAATAAGCCACCCAGGACATCCTGAAGGACTGAGTGCGCAGGTGAGGGGCGCCTCCGTTTCTCATGACAAACTCGATCCAGAACATGGCGTGGTCCAGTGGCTTGATGGGCTGGTCACGATGGATCCTGGAGAGTCTCTGCATGTTCTCCCTGTAGGACGGCTCGTAAAGCACTTCCTTAAGAGCCTCCACCAACGCTGACCTGTCCAGAGTGGCGAGTTCCACCACCTTAGCAGTTCCTCTTACCTCCATCTTGAACAGGTTATCAGGCTGATCAAACATGAGGGGCAAGCCGAGTATTGGGACTCCGTGGTAGATTGCTTCCTGGACCCCATTCATGCCCCCATGGGCTATAAACACCTTAGTCTTTGGGTGGCCCAGGAGGTCGTTCTGAGGCAGCCAGTCCACTAGTAAGGTGTTGTTGCCAAGAGTGGAGGGTTTGGACCCTTTATATCTCCAGACGACCTTTTGGGGAAGCTGAGCAAAAGCTGCTGCAATCTCTTCAGTGGTATCACTGGGCAGATCAGCAACAAGAGTTCCAAGGGACATAATGATGACCCCATGTTCCCCTGAGCTCTGGACAAACTCTTCCAGGTCAACAGGAAGTGGTCTAGCAGGCTTGCACTGGAACCCACCAATGTAGACCACATTGGGCATAGTTGGGCGTGGAAACTCAAAGTTGAAGTCATATCGCACAAGCCATAAGTCTGCATTCTGGAACAATGACTTTAAATCTACGTCTGGCCCAAGATAACGACGTGAAAATTCTGAGAGATGGGGTTCTGTCATCTGATTTTCAAAGTGTTTACCAAGGACTAAGACAACCCAGTTGAATATTCTTTCAGAGAATGACATGCGGTCAGTAAGTCTGCTGCCAAATGTAGGGACATATGAAAGAGGAGAAGGACCAATAAGGGAATGAAGGTCTCCATAAAGTGTTGACCTGGCACTGAACACTAGAGGGAGCTGTAGACGGTGGGCTAAGAACACCCCAGATGCAATAACAGGGTCCGTCAGAACCAAGTCGTATTTAGCTTCCTGAAGTGACTGCATCAGGGCCTCATCGGTAAACATGGTGGACATCATTGCACAAATATCTCTATGCATGTCATTAAATGCTTTTATCACCCCAGTTGCTTGCTGCATTTCCCTCTTTCCTATCTCCTTTTCCTTGATGGTTATATTCAGTTGTTCAATCACTAATGAGTTGAAGAAGTCCTCACCAGCACTATCAGAATTCCCAGTGGGAATGGTGATGGCAGTGTAGTGGGGAGAGTCCTCTTTGATGTACCAGCTGTCTGAGGGTCTCACAACATTGATGCTGTGGCCTCGGGAGTGCAGCTCCTCAATGATGATCTTCATGTTGACCCAGTGGCTGCCTTCAACCGGGACCACCAGCACCTTCCCACCACTGGTCCCAGAGATGCACACGGACAGCAGTGACAGAGATAACAGCACAGGGCCTCCCATCCTGAGACAGCACCTAGGACACTAAAAAGACAAGAAGGGTTTAGCATCCTGAGGCAGCACTGAGGACACTACAAGAACAAGGATTCAGCACCCTGAGACAACACCTAGGACACTACAATGACAAAGATTAAGCAGTGACAAAGCCAACAGCACAGGGCCCAGCATCCTCACACAGCACCAGGTATACTACAAGGACAAGAAGGGTTTAGCATATGGGACAGCATCTAGGACACTGCACAAGGACAAGGAGTCAGAAATTAGCATCCTCTTTTAAGACAGCACCTAGGACACTATAAGGACAACAAGGATTCAGAAATGAGCCACCTAATTTAAGACGATAGAGACAGCATCTAAGACACTAGTAGGACAGAGTCAGAAATGAGCATCCCAATGCAGCACCCAGGACACAAGGACTCAGCATCCTTAGACAGCAAATGGGTCATTCCATGTCAAATCTCCAAATATCCCCGCTTATCCATCTCAGATTTGGCTGAAGAAATTCCGGGAGGTTCACACATGTCCCATTGGGAAAACTACCAAATTTTAGCTCCCAACTCTTATCGTTTTGTTGTAAAAAATATATATATATTTTTTGGGGAGCCACTTTCAGAGTGCTGTATCTTGAAAAGTATTCAAGGAAGGTCCTTCAAATTGTCAAGGGTCAATATCTGGCATGAGTACTTGTAGAATATGGACACGTACATGTCTGCTTTTGGTTTATTAACAAATTCTGGGGGTTTGAATTTGCCTGGAATTTCTACTCTACCCTCTGTGGCAGCATATTTGAAGGACTGTGGAAAGTGCAGTTTCAAAGACAGAGACTTGATATTACACATACACCTTCCCATATATGTGTTGTACTTTGTAGTCTAAAACTGATCTTCTGTGATGAGCAGTTTGGAAGATATTGAAGTTTAAAAATGGGAAAAAAGAATTTGGTGCCGTTTTTGGCATCTTATAGCAAAAAAAAAAAAAAAAATGACAGCATCCACCTACATAAAATGTACTTTTTTAGAAAGTCTAGATGTCCGTTTTTAACATATCAAAAATTTAAAATGTACTTGTTCATAACAGCTGTGAAAAAAACAACTTTGAAATTATTGTACACCTTTACTGCTAAAGCAGACAATTCAAAAATATTTAGTTTCAACATTAAGCATTTTGCATTTCTAAACAAATAGTGATGCATTCTGTCTACATGTAAAATAAGATAATACAAAACTTTTCCTGACCAGTATCTCAGAAAAACATGTCACTGTCAAATAGCATAATCAATTATTAATACTTCATGTTATGACATCATGACATAAGTTTTTATTATCTTAAAGGAATGCACCGGAGTGAATTCAAGCATAGCCCTGCTGCACAGGCCTTCCAACAGCAATATATTTCACATGAAATGAAAGAATTTTGGTAACACTTTGCGGTAAGGGTACATGAATTATCATGAATTCATGCATGATTTCATTCATGATTCATTCGTGATTCATGCATTACTTCATCTCTGAATATCTAATGACTCATCAGGTATTAACATGAATTCATTGTTTATCATTAATGACCTCCTGCTGAAATAGCAGATGATCTTAAGCATTAATTACTCTGGGTACATCATCATGAGTCATGACTAATTACACATGATCATGATGTTTTTGTTCAAAAGAATTTGATATAATTTGATATAATAAAAGTACTTATTTAGCCTTCTTTGGCCGAGTTCCTCATATCTATCCCATACGTCAACTAAATTTTACCAATTTAACCATGTCAACACTTTAGTTGAGGGGGCACAAACATGATGAATTCATCATGATCATGCTAATTTATCATGACTCATGTTAATTGATCATGACTCATGATGATATACCCAGAGTAACTAATCCTTAAGATCATGTGCTATTTCAGCAGGAGGTCATTAATGACAAACAATGAATTCATGTTAATTCCTGATAATTCATTAGACTTTCAGAGATGAAGTAATGCATGAATCATGAATTTATCATGAATGATTTCATGCATGAATTCATGATAATTCATGTACCCTTACCGCAAAGTGTTACCAAAATTTCGAACAGCATACCTAATGGGATTGCGAAACACTTTACATTGAGTCAATGTAACCTCAGATCTTACTTTCGGTTTCCAATAGTCAGGTCCCATTGCTTCAGTGTAAAGTGCCTGTTCGCTTCTGCATTCGCGTTCGGTCTATGCTGTACCAAATTATTTTGTTGCACTCGCTAGCTAACATTTAGCAAGCTCTTTCAACAGGGCTATGCTTGAATTCACTCCCGTACATTCCTTTAAAGGTATAATCCGATGTGAATCAACACCTGGCCCTGCTGTTTTATACTGCTAAGCGCTACTGAAAGCCACCTCAATGATAAAATTTTGTACATCGTAGACAGAGTTTGCGAAACGGCAGCTAACACTAACTGAATGAGGCATGTCAAAAACAAAACCTGATCGATTTGCTTTCATTTTGAAATGCCCCATTCTGTTAACGTTTCGCTATCTCAGTCTGCCTTGCATGAAATCAGGCGATTGAGGTGGCTAACAATGGCGTTTGGCACTACAAAACAGTAGGACTACGTGTTGATTCACGCCGGCTTTTTCCTTTAAGTTATGACAACACACAGCAAGCATAATTTAGAATAAATAATTAATTTATTCCTCTGAAGAAATATTACTTCAACCTACCACTAAATGAAGATTGGCGACTTACGGTCTTCCGGCTCCAGAATTGTAGGGCTTATACTCCTGTCAAATCTACTCAACACTGAAAACAAGGTGAAAGGTTTTCCTGTTACCTCATTCCAGTCACGTGCTCTAGAAGTGGCCAAGCCCCTCACTGTTATCTGGAACCATTTGACTCTAATAATCTCAGTGTATGTGTGACTGCAATCTGAGGCTGCCATGTCCTGCTACTCAACTGTTATTGTGCTCCAGGTTTGTACTTTGGTGAACATAGTAATTGGAATGTCTGTCGGAAAGGCTCAAAATAGTGCAGTGTAACTTTGCACTGAAAATGAATCCAGTTTTGAACAAGATACCTGATTGTCAAACCAATGGAGCTGCCAAACTTCGGTTACTTTCACTTAAAATGAAAGGCGTTCATAACAATAACTTTGCGTTTTGTAAAGCAGGGTTAAAGTTTGGCTTAAAGTCAAACAACCCTTCCTAAAACGCAATAAACGTTTGTTTACAAAGGCATGGAACTCACTGACGGTATCTTATATGACCTGCCAGCCACCATCAGTATGTGCAAAGGTAATTCATTGTCTGTGGAGTCACCGTCATTAACTTCTTCCCCCACCTCATGCACCACTTCCTTATGAGGCAAGTTTCTTCTGTCTGTCTGCATTCCTCTGCACAGGCTGTGCCCCCTTTTACCTGCCATGACAGGTGAGCCCTTCACCCCACAGGCCTGACGCTCTAGTTCAGGGGTTCTCAATATTTTGATAGGTGAAGGCCAAGTTAGGGACCTAATGTTGAACTGAGGACTGTGGAGACAGCTAAAATTTTAACCTCAAAATAAAGCTAAATAAAGCTCAAAGCTCTACATTTCATTTGTAACATGGTTGCAGATAAAACAAAGTACAGACAATCTATCACTGTAAGAGCACCAAGAGTTTATTAAAAGGACTTTATTTTCATCACCATAATCATCACCATTTACTGTGGTGATATGGAGGTACAGTATGTGTGACTTGTAATGATAAATGGCGTTGAGTATTGTCAATAAACAAAGATTATGATAACATCTCCGCTTTATCAAGACAGCATTAGCATAATTTTATTGACTGGAAGTACTTATGGTAAGTAATTTTATAATAGAATGATGGTTTGTGCAGCTTAAAAAAATAACATAAAAAAATAAAAGGCCCTGAAATAACAATCCACCTTGTGTCCTGATCCGAGACCATCCTTTTTAGAATTCTTGGAAAATTAGGACTGAATAAAAAACATACTTTTAACACAGTAGATAATCTATATTCTTGTACAATTACAAAATGCCATGTTATTCACTTTTGACTTTTTTTCTGAATAACACTGAGAAGCACTTTTTGACTGCCAGGCCCATAATCAATAATGAAATGATTAAAGCCATGAGCAGAGTTAGTATGACGTCGATTGAATAATAAGCCACCCAGGACATCCTGAAGGACTGAGTGCGCAGGTGAGGGGCACCTCCGTTCCTCATGACAAACTCGACCCAGAAGATGGCGCGGTCCAGAGGCTTCATGGGCTGGTCATGATGGATCCTGGAGAGTCTCTGCATGTTCTCCCTGTAGGACGGCTCATAAAGAACTTCCTTTAGAGCCTCCACAAACACTGACCTGTCCAGAGTGGCGATGTCCACCACCTTAGCAGTTCCTCTTGCCACCATCTTGGACAGGTTGTCATACTGATCAAACATGAGAGGCAGACCCAATATTGGCACCCCATGATAGATTGCTTCCTGAACCCCATTCATGCCCCCATGGGCTATAAACACCTTCGTCTTTGGTTGCCCCAGGAGGTCATTCTGAGGCAGCCAGTCCACTAGTAAGGTGTTGTTGCCAAGAGTGGAGGGCTTGGACCCTGTATATCTCCAGATGACCTTTTGGGGAAGCTGAGCAAAAGCTGCTGCAATCTCTTCAGTGATGTCACTGGGCAGATCAGCAACAAGAGTTCCAAGGGACATGATGATGACCCCATGCTCCCCTGAGCTCTGGACAAACTCTTCCAGGTCAACAGGAAGTGGTCTAGCAGGCTTGCACTGGAACCCACCAATGTAGACCACATTGGGCATAGTTGGGCGTGGATAATCAAAGGTGAAGTCGTATCGCACAAGCCATAAGTCTGCATTCTGGAACAATGACTTAACATCTACATCTGGATCAAAATATTGATGGGAAAAGTCTGAGTAAATGGTTGCCATCTGATGTTGGAGCATATTGGTCATCATAAACACAAACCAGTTGAATATTCTGTTAGGGAATGACATGTGATCAGAGAGTCTGCTGCCAATGACGGGAACATAGGAGAGAGGAGAAGGACCAATGAGGGAGTGAAGGTCTCCATAAAGTGTTGCCCTGGCATTGAACACTAGAGGGAGCTGTAGATGGTGGGCTAAGATCGCCCCAGTTGCAATGACAGGGTCTGTCAGAACCAAGTCGTATTTAGCTTCCTTAAGTGACTGCATCAAGGCCTCATCGGTAAACATGGTGGTCATCATTGCACACATATCTCTATGCATGTTAGAGAATCCCTTCACTGCCTCTGTGGCCCTCTCCATATTGCTGGTCATCCTGCCATCCACGCCAATATTCAGCAGTTTTTCTACTAAGGAATCGATGAACTTTTCCGTGTCCCTGCCGACGTCGATGGTGAGGGAAGTGTAGTGGGGAGAGTCCTCTTTGATGTACCAGCTGTTTGAGGGTCTCACAACAGTGATGCTGTGGCCTCGAGAGTGCAGCTCCTCAATGATGATCTTCATGTTGACCCAGTGGCTGCCATCCATAGGGAACACCAGCACCTTCCCACCTCTGGCCCCAGAGATAGACACAGACAGCAGTGACAGAGCCAACAGCACAGGGCCCAGCATCCTCACACAGCACCAGGGACACTACAGGGACAAGAAAAATTCAGAAATGAGAATCCTGAAACAGCACCTAGGACACTACAAGGACAAGAAGGATCCAGCATCCTGAGACAGTACCCAGGACACTACAAAGACAACAAGGATTCAGAATTTAGCATCTTGAGGCAGCACCTTGGACACTACCAGAGACAAAATAATCCAGCTTCCTAAAACAGCACCTTGGACACTACATGAACAAAGATTCAGAAGATTCTTAGACGGCACAGGATACTACAAGGACAAGAAAGGTCTTGCTACTGTTCTTGCACATAACCTGTTTATCAAAACTGTGAAAGCTGGTAAAGTAATGGAAAAAAAATACCTTGAAATCACTGTACTGTAAGTCTTTATTGCTGTTAAGAAATGCAATTCAATAAATAACTTGTTATAGCAACAAACATTACAAAAGAGATTAAAGATTATTTTGCTTTTCTTAAAAATAACAATGCACTGTCTGTGGATGTGACTCATCTTCAACCAATAAATTATAACTTAATAGGTTATCACAAGTAATTGCATTTAGTGATTTCTTAAGTTGATATCACATAGCAAGGATAATTCAAGCCAAAAATATGTTGTTCAGAATAAACATGAATGTATGCTGTTGAAAAGAAATGAAATTTCATGGCTTACAGTGTCTGAACACACAGCTCCAAAACTGAAAGTGCTGCACTCCTGTCAAATCCACTCAACACTGAAAGCAAGGTGGGCAGTATTTATGTTATCTCATTCCAATCACGTGATCTGGGCATGAGCAAGCAATTCACTATTCTCAACTTTTGATCCATTTGGCTTGACTCAGGTGAACGCTTGCCAAGTCAGACACTGGAGACACACTTTACACACCCTGCTATTGAACAGTTCTCTGTTCCTGGTCCCCAGGACTGCAGAAGGTCCTAAACAGTTTGACCTTACACCTACAGTATAAGAAACTAGGTTAATTATTACTTTTGTTCTGTACAAACAGCATGTCAAACGTGGTCATAGCTGGGTCCTTGTTGAATTGCTAGAACTAATCCTTAAAGTAGCTGGTTTAACTGGGAGCCACATAATTTCATCACAACTTGTATGTGCTTTGCTCTGCTCACACTCAAGTGCACTCAAGTCATTAGTCCAAAAAAAGAAACAGATTGGTTCCACTTTTATGACATGCATTATGCTCAGTTTCAGATAGACAATGGTTAGGCTATCAAGTCAAAC
Source organism: Sardinella longiceps (assembly GCA_027497455.2). Taxonomy (NCBI): domain Eukaryota; kingdom Metazoa; phylum Chordata; class Actinopteri; order Clupeiformes; family Clupeidae; genus Sardinella; species Sardinella longiceps. The sequence continues at coordinate 21,780,185 of JAODXP020000015.1, read as the reverse complement.
TAGACAAACTACTATAGACTAGGTCCTGTATGTCCAACAGCAGAGGAGAGTGAAGTAAACATGTATCAAAGAGAACTAGCATTGTTCAAAACTCTCTGTAAAAGTCTTGGTCAAAAGTGTTTTTCATATTTACATGGATTAACCTATTGTGGATTTGTTCAAGAAGATTTGTTCCCTATTCAATGTTTAGGGAATTAGTGAGGGTAGGGGATAGGTGGAGATTGCCCAGTTTGAGAACAAAGCCAGCTAAATACTTTGAAGCATCAGGGAAAAATAAGGATGCAACCATCTAAGTTCTTATTGGAGGAAATGAATTGTGATTAAAGGTGATTACTCATGATTAATCATGGCAAGATTTTCTGATGTGTAATCACATTTTTATTTTTATTTTTTGTTAGCAAAATTTGCACTAGGCTATTGTATTGTTTCTATCCCTACTTTTTAAATATGTGTCACAGTATCAAATTTCAAATGATGAATATTCCCCTTAAACAGTCATTTTGCCTCAGTTTAACAGCTGATCTATTGCCTTTGCACTGGCCTCTATCAAATGTATGCCTTGCATGTTTTGATTAGTATTCTGTTTTTATTGCCACATTTTACCAAGCGTCACAACTTTCAGAACATTGAACATTGTACTTGAATATTCTCAGTACACACAGCTGATGATAATATCTGCACATTAATTATGACAAATATTATTGTATTGACTGAAAACAAAGTAATTACGGTATGTAACTGGAATTGATGGTTAGGGCCTGTTACTAGGGCAACACTGAAATAACATGAAATTAAATATTAATTTACTCAGTGAGAGCAACTTGGTCATAGGCTTTCTAAATGAGCCTATAAATTAAGACATTTATTAACAAAATATTAGATTTTTCATTCACTGTAAATTATCCATGTTCTTGTGTAATTACAAATAGTTTCTTTACTCACTTTTTTCTTTTTTCTTTTGAATAACCCTGAGAAGCACTTTTTGATTTTTTTTAAACTCGTGTCTAAACAATAACTAAAACTTCCTGGTGCAGAACATCTATCATGCACTTTTGACTTTCTTCTTGAATAATACTGAGAAGCACTTTTTGACTGCCAGGCCCATAATCAATAATGACATGAGCCGTGAGCAGAGTCAGTATGACGTTGATGGAATGATAAGCCACCCAGGACATCCTAAAGTACTGAGTGCGCAGGTGAGGGGCGCCTCCGTTTCTCATGACAAACTCAATCCAGAAAACGGCACGGTCCAGAGGCTTCATGGGCTGGTCATGATGGATCCTGGAGAGTCTCTGCATGTTCTCCCCCAGGGGGGAGGGGGCGTCGCCCAGGTGATGATCAACGCCAGGGCGGGTAGATGACCAGGGGGAGTGGGCGTTGCCCTGGCGATTATCAACGCCAGGATTGAACCAGGGTGGGTAGATGACTAGGGGGGAGGGGGCGTCGCCCGATGGGGGGCCAAAATCACAGCCTTATTTTATTTACTGAACAAATAAATGAAGTAGGCTAGTCAATGCCATCATATACTTTTGGAATCGAGAAGCCTATTCTGTCGATTATTTCAACATATAATCAGGTAGTGGGATAAAACTTAATTTTGAGGTTTTAAACAGCAATATCAATAATATAAAAAAGAAACCTTTGCCCCAAGGCTATTGGCTTCTAAAGTCATTAAGTAGCCTAATTTGTCATCTGACATTGTACCAATTAGGCTACTTGCAGTACAGCCATACTTATGGCACTATCATAACTTGTCACTGAATTAAATTCAACTTGATGAATAAATGCTATTTGACACTTGTTTCTAATAATTTCAACTTTCAAATCTCAACATTTAGACTTTATTTCCCGAAATTTAGACTTTCAATCTCAAAATTGTGACTTTTTATCTCATAATTTGGATTTTTTTTCTGACCACTTTTTTTTTACTAGCGGAAATGGGCTTCCATATATAGGCGAGGCCAATGCGTTAAAAAAAAAAAAAGTCCGGGGATCTTAAGGAAGGCCCCTTTGGCAAGGTAGCCGCCTAAATGCACTGGCAGCTTTTGGCATGGTAGCCGCCTAAATGCACTGCGGAAATGAATGAATGAAACAATATGCAGAGAGATATATGTGAAAGATGTCTGAGAGATATGTGAATGCCTGAATGCCCGAACTATCGGATCAGCTGATTGCGTAACTTAAACGATGTTTGACTGTTGCGAACTCCTGCCGTGGGAAAGGTTTAAAGCCAGTCGGGTGCTTTACGTATGTAGCCTATAATTGGGCTGTGTTTTTATGGATAAAAACAAGGTCTGCAAACGTTGGCATTGCGATATACTACAGGCATATGCATCTGAAAGACGTTGAATTGCAGCAAGATTATTGCATGCTGTCAGAACAGATTTAGTAGCGGTTTTCACCGACTCTGTTGCAATTATGTCTGTCAAGCCGAACTTGACAGGGCTTCAGCCTCGAATCGAATGGCCAGGTCAAATGACGCGTCTGCACTACTACACAATCACACACCTCAGACCCCCCCCCTAAAAAAAACTCCTCGGATCTGCACGATTCACAAAAGTCCCCCAGACAGCTGTGAAAAAGGCGGCATCCGCCAAAAGGCGCACCGTTTGCATCCCTGCTGTAGGACGGCTCATAAAAAACTTCCTTTAGAGCCTTCACAAACACTGACCTGTCCAGAGTGGCGATGTCAACCACCTTAGCAGTTCCCTTTGCTTCCATTCTGGACAGATTATCAGGCTGATCAAATACCACAGGCAGACCCAGTATTGGCACCCTGTGGTAGATTGCTTCCTGGACACCATTGGTGCCCCCATGGGCCACGAATACTTTAGTCTTTGGGTGCCCCAGGAGGTCATTCTGAGGCAGCCAGTCCACTAATAAAGTGTTGTTGCCAAGAGTGGAGGGCTTGGACCCTTTATATCTCCAGGTGACCTTTTGGGGAAGCTGAGCAAAAGCTGCTGCAATTTCTTCAGTGGTATCATTGGGCAGATCAGGGACAGTGAACAGATCAGTTCCAAGGGACATGATGATGACACCATGCTCCCCTGAGCTCTGGACAAACGCTTCCAGGTCAACAGGAAGTGGTTTAGCAGGCTTGCACTGGAAGCAGCCCATGTAGACCACATTGGGCATAGTTGGGCGCGGAAACTCAAAGGTGAAATCATTCCTCATGAGCCAGATGTCAGCATCTTGTAACAACGAGAGATAGTTGACATCAGGGCCGAAGAACCGCTGGCAGAGCTCAGTGTAGTGGACGCTTGTCATTCGTTGGTACATAAGCTGCCTCAGAGCATATGTAATTACATTTGCAACCCTCTAAGGGAAGGTCATGCAGTCTGTGAGCTCCGCTCCTGGGTAGGGCAGGTAGGAGAGAGGGAAGGGGGCTATGGCAAAATTAACTTCTCCCTGGGTAGTTCACCTGACGTTTAGCACCAAAGGCAGTTCCAATCGCCGGGCTAAAAACACCCCGCCTCCAAAAGCAGGATCCATGAGAACCAGGTCATATTTAGAGTCCTGCAGGGACTACATCAGTTTCTCATCTTCAAACATTTTAACCACTATCGTACAGATGTCCCGATGCATTTCAGAGAACCTCTCCACCACTGTGTTTCCCATTGCCATGTCCTCAGAAAAGGACCTGCCCCTCATCCGTGCCTGTAGAAGGGTAGACATCAGATCATCCACAATAACATCACGAAATGGACCCATGTCAATGCTGATGGTGGTGTAGTCGGGAGAGTTCTCTTTGATGAGCCAGCTGTTTGAGGGTCTCACAACAGTGATGCTGTGGCCTCGAGAGTGCAGCTCCTCAATGATGATCTTCATGTTGATCCAGTGGCTGCCCTCCACAGGGAACACCAGCACCTTCCCACCACTGGCCCCAGAGATGCACACAGAAAGCAGTGACAGAAGCAACAGCACAGGGCCTCCCATCCTGAGACAGCACCTAAGGCATTAAAAGACAAGGAGGGTTTGGCAACCTGAGACAACACCTAGGACACTACAATGACAAAAATTCAGAAGTGACAAAGCCAACAGCACAGGGCCCAGCATCCTCACACAGCACCAGGGACACTACAAGGACAAGAAAGATTTAGAAATGACCATCCTGAGACAGTGCCTCGGAGGGCAATACAAGGACAAGGATTCAACATCCTGTGAAGGCACTTTGAACGGCAAGAATCAGAGAGGAGACACAGAGCAGAAATGTTTAACTGACATGCAAACATACAGCCTTCAATCAAAACCTGAACTTTTGATGATGCTTTTTTTTGTGCCACTAAAATTAGGGTGACCATATTTTCATTTGGGAAAAGCAGGACACCTTGGGGGGAGGGGTAGCCTATGAGATGCGCGTGAAGCGCACCGAAAAAAATTCCAGCATAGGAGATCTATTGAAATAGTAGGCCTATTTGAACTTTTTTGAACTCCCCCTGCTAATTATGGACTTTGCTAAACTCATTTATTGTATTATTATTATTATATGCATGTCTAGCTGCTATAGAAAAAGGAGAACGTCTGCAATACCCCTGCACCATTTAAATTGGATGAGGATGCTCCAATTCTGCAATTGGGTGATATAAAACTTCAACATAATCTCACAGAAATATGTGAAATGAACACAATTTATAAAAAAAGTAAACTGTGGTGGGAGCACACTATTGTAGACTTTATTGGGATGGAAGCAGATATCACACCCACTGAAAGTTAATGAGACACAGCTTCTTCCCAATACATCACTGAGCAATGCTGAATTTGCAGCTGTCTCTTTTCAGGACAGAATTCTTCAGGCTATTCATGATTTTGTGTCAACAGTGTATCCTGCCACTGATTATGTTTGGAGAAAACATATTTTATTTTAGTGGGTGAGTTGTATTTCATTTCACTGCTGTGAGATCAGGTTGAAAACTTATCTCAAAGTTTGCAAGTCTTATAATGTGTGATGATTTTATCAAAATCCCTCTTCTAATGGGCGATCTTTACACTGAAATTGAGCCATCTTATTCTCAAGCAAGTAGGCCTACGTTACCAATGATACCAACGGATAGCCTACATCTGATTGTGTAGTTTAATTTAATACCAAATACCTCCATTGTAAGAGCAGATATACCCATATAAAGCTTCCGAAAGACAATGAAGCAAAACCCGCGATATGTATAGTATAGCGCGCGCAAAAGGATAACGCTAGATTAATTGAAGTGGCCGTGATGAATGTTCAACAAACTTATTTTCAGCTATCTTCTGTTTATAAGAACAGGGTTTCCCGCACAGATTACGTCACACGCAGCGGCGTGTGCAGTATCCTAGTGCCTGTAAATATAATGGTCCAATGATGAAGGTAATTTAAAAAGCAGGACATTTCCTCACTTTCTAAAAATATCCCCGGACGCCCAGGACAGGGCATGAAAAACGGACATGTCCGTCCAAATACGGACGTATGGTCACCCTAACTAAAATAAGCTCACTACTTAGCATCTCCATTCAGTCAATGCTAATTCATAACACAGTTTAGCCTTGCTGAGCAAATGCAGAACATACAGCAATGAGAAAAGCAAACACACTGTACTGTACCTCTTCAGGTTGCACGACGTATCTTTGCTGAAGTAGCTGAGAGCCTATGGAGTGCTCGTAATCTGTGGAAAAGACGAGACCTGAAATATACATGGAGAATGTAAGAGATTTAAATCAATACATGACTATGGTTCATCTTTGTCTATGAGCTCACAACCTGAATATTAGACAAACCTGAATATAAGTCGACAGCTACTTTCCCAAATTGTTGTCCTAGTTTAAAAGTGTTTGTTTGTAACATCATTAAATGAAAGCACGAGATCAAGTTAATTGAATTGTTACACATTTAAAGCCTTGATCAAAAGCTATATGAGGAACACTGCAACAAGATTGCAATGCTGTTATGAACCTGACGGAGGAGCCCCACAGAGGAAGATTGCAATGCTGTTGTAGGCCGGGAGCCAGGTCCACTCCACGCAATGTTTTTTGCTACCTTTTTTTCACTATTATTTCTTGTTATCTTATACCTTGGGCCATAACAAGTTGATTGGGACCACCTTCTCACCCTTCTCACATTTCTAAAAAACAAATGTGTTCGTACAGTGTTATTTACAAGTACAGCTACTGTAGATGGCATGACTGAGAGAGCACTTACATTGGCCTTACATGCCAATCACAATTCATAAGGTTTTCTGTTTTTTAGATAACAGGGTTCCCACTCTTTCTTCAACATCAAATTTAAGGACTTTTCCAGGACATTTCAAGGCTTTTTCCCTCAAATTCAAGGACACGGATCGAGGTGTAGGCTAATGTTATCGGAACAACTATACACCAATTCTCGAAGCAACGATACAACAACATATAATAGAATAGCTAATAGAATTTCTTTTATTGCTATACATATGCATTAGAAAGATGACTGACTGGCCAGTGGTGATAGGTATAGTGAGCAAATTCATGTTTAGAATGAGAGTCTAAAAGTCATGTGAGTCTTTAAAGTAAAGGTTTGGTGTAGACCTAATTCCAGCATAGCCCTGTTGTACAAGTTTGACTGACTGCACTAGATAGCAGGTGGAATTAAAGAATTTGAACAAACGCAAACATTGAGTCAATGGATCATACAACATTCAAAACCAAAAGTAAGATATTAGGTGCTATTGACTCAATGCAAATTGGTTGTCCACTTGTGTGTTTGTGTTCAAAGTTGTTCACTCTGCCAAGGAGGTTGTGTTTCCGCCTGCATCTCTGTGTCTGTCTGTGTGCAATATAATTTGAAAAGTACTGCACAGATTTGGATGGAAATTTTGGGCATCCTGTATATTGGGACATGTAAACGTACTGTATGAACTGATTCAATTTTGGTGTCGATAGGTGATCCAGAACACCATCTGGAATTTACATTGTGTCTGTGACTACATTCCTTGGCCAGATTCTTTTCTTCTACTCACTATCTAGTGCACTCAGCAGATGCGTGCAACAGGGCTAACCTTGAATTAAAGCGACTTGCAAGTCTAGAGCTAAAATAACATTTCCAAGATGGCAGGTGAGTGAGGGGACTTGGTAAATCTAGCTAGAATGAACATTTGGTCAAACCAACTAAACTATCAAAAAAAAAATTTCTTTGGCCAATCTAGCCACTCAGCCAGCTCAAGATGATAACAAAAAAAAGTGCTCAGAGAGCACAGACCTCCTCCAGGTCAATGTGGTCACAGACACAAAATAAATTCCAGATCATGTTCTGGATCACGGATCGGCACCAAAACCGAATCAGTTCTTTCTTGTCCCAATATACACATTGTCCGGAAATTTTATCCAAATCCGTGCATTACTTTTTGAGTTATCCTGCTGACAGACAGACAAACAAACAAACAGACAAACCAACACGACCGAAAACATAACCCCCTTGGCGGAGGTAATAATAAAGCAGCTCCTTGTTTAACACTTTCTTTTATACAGAAGGTCTAGCGATTCACAAGTGAGAAATTATTAAGGTTAAAAAGATTCAACCAGCATGTGACCACTAAAAAGTAAGGAAGTTCATATCTTCCAATTCTGAAACTCAATTTTAAGACAAAGACTAAACAATACTATTCTATACTATTCTATTTAAAAATACAAACCAGACAATGTGTCTCCCCAGCTTATCAAAAAGCAGCAAGGTGTCTGCAAATCTGAATGAGTGGCTACATGAAATTATAATTTTCCAGGTCAGTACTGAATTTTTCCAGGACATTTTAGCATTTTAGCTAATTTCCAGGTGTTTTCAATGACTGGAAAGGCCATCTCTAAAATTTCAGGTTTTCCAGGTTTTCCAGGACGTGTGGGAACCCTGAGATAAGAAATGTATTCAATCCTAGGAGTTGTAGGTTAGGTATCAAACTTTAATCTCATTCTGACCAGGCAACCGATCCAGATGACAGTGACAGTAATCAGCCCAGCCAGTTCACATCTTATGGCGTGATTTGTTAATTTTGGCATCTTGAGAGTGCCAGAATAAGGTAGCCGACTAGCTTTGAGATTTTACATATTGATGGTATTCGGGGCTACCCTAAGCCTGGCTAGACTCAAATTGACCTGGACTGAAGCAATGGTTATAATGGCTGACAACATTCCATAGCCAAGGATTTCCTTTGCTTTTGAATTAATCACTTCCAGGTTGCTTGGCTATTGTCAACATTTACAAGAGGCAGGGTCAGCTCTATGCTACAGTAAATAGTCTGTATTAACTTTCGGTTCAAGACAAATATTATTTCCTCACAATGATTTTTTTACTCAGTAATCAGGGAGGTTTCAAAAAAGTAGTGAAGTACAAAGTACAATACTTGCCTAAAAATATACTCAAGTAAAAGTAAAATTACCTATTTCAAAATACTTAAAAATTACGAATTACTCAAAAAAGCTACTTAATTACAGTAATTTGAGTAAATGTAATTAGTTACTTTCCACCTCTGATCGAGACAGCCTACAACCATGACCCCTTATGTGACCTTACCTGTTGATTAACAGCATGTGATAATATCAGTTGATAAACAAAGGTGTGACATGAACCCTCACCTTCAAAACTCACTCAAACATTACTCCAATGGAATGACATGCCCTTTCACCACACATAGGAAGTCAGGAAGTAAACATAGCAGACTAACTGAACTTTACTCCTCTTCATTTTAACAGAAATATGTTGGGCTCTGGGGGCACCGTGGCTCAGTGGCCTTGCTCAGTCCTTTCCGATTAAAGGCAAAAACCCCAAAAAATATCTTTGAAAAAAAAAAGAAATACGTTGGGTTCTGAACTTCTGACCCTTAGGCTAAGGCCTCCCCAGTATCACTACCAGTGCAGGCGGACACACAGACCACCAGGCATCATGGGAAAAGTACCGTAATTCTATGGACGCTTTTGAGATTCCTGATTTGTAACTTGAAACTAAAGCCATCATTACAGTGTCCTTAAACCTAGATTTGATATACCCATCGCAGGGAAAAACTCAGTTCAACATGACATGATGTAGTAATATCTGCAATAGATTTAACCTACATGTGACAAGCCCCCTTCAATATCATACATTACTATCATGATATCATTAAACCAAGCTCTAACATGCCCTCTCTCTTAACCCATGTCTGGCATGCTCCCTGACCTGATTACCCTGGATGTGTTGTGCCCCCTCACCTACAAATTCAACATGTGGAGATAAAGGTAATCTTCACAGACCTGTTATTGCTATGCTGTACAAACGGTGTGTGTGATTTCAACACCACGTGTGGATGGACCCATTTGATTCTGTCAACAATAGTCCTTCAGGAAACAAACACACAGAGGCCCATGAGAATACTGCATGAATTAGACCCATGGAGGATGTGAGAACGCTACCTACTGGCTCCGCTCATTTCATTTCGTTCCAGACAGTCAGGAAGAGCACACTGAAAAAAAAAAAAAAGTTGACGGAATTCAAATTTTCTAGGCAACGTGATGCAAGCGTTTTTTTGAGTTCTCTTTACTTAAATTATTGTGTGGTTGACGCAACACAAATATTTGTGTCATACAAACTCAAATGTTTGAGTTGAACTAACTTGCACTTTTGGGTTCCACATCCTTATTTTAAGTTCTAACAACTCAATATTTTAGGTTTCACTTTTACAATCAAAGTTCTACCAACTTAGTTTTATGAGTTCTACCAACTAGTCCCCATTCCTCACATCCCCAGTTCTACTAATCTTTTTCACCATGCCCTATTCATCACACAAAAGAAGTGTAGTGAAAAAAAAGCTTTTATTCACCATTTTGGAAATGTGAACTGCTACACATCACTATTTACACATCACACTTGTGCTAAGCACTGAGCTTCTTGAGAATTGTTTTTTCCATGTGTGTGTGAATAAATTAACTATACATGGTGGTGAGCTTAGTGGCGGGTGTACCATAAACAGTCCAAGAACAAGTGTGCACATACACATGGGAGATAAATTGCTATTTACGTGATGTGTAGGCTACAACTTCCTGGTGCTCTGATGTTTGTTGTTTACTTTGGTATTCTGTGTTGTGTGCCACATTTACATGAACCTTGTCTAATTGCTTAATCAGAGTATCATAAACTTGCAGCCTAGTGTGTGTGTGTGTGTGTGTGTGTGTGTGTGTGTGTGTGTGTGTGTGTGTGTGTGTGTGTGTGTGTGAACCAGAATACAGTATGTGCAAGCTATGAGTCCTGGCAAGCTGAGTGGCAAGTGTGTTCCAAACGGCTAAACATTGCCTGCATTTAGATGACAACCTTTCTTTCACAAAAAAGGGCAAGGAACCCCTCATGTAATCACATCACCAAACCAAATTATTAGCATCCATCCATCTTAGCATTTTTTCACACAACTCAATGGGTAGTGTAGGCTACAAGCAATTTTCTGATTTGACAATTAGACAAAAAAAAAGAAAACACAAAACAAGTTTGTGTGCACAGTTCTTGTAGTAGATATGGGGAAAAAAGTTCCATGTTCTTGTCCCATGTAGCAGTTGGCGAAGAAAAGCAATGTGTGTGTGGTTGTTCATGGAGGAGTGATGATAGAACTGTGTGGGTGTGCATGTGTGTTTATGTGCGTGACCGTGAACAGGCTTCACAGCAAAAGCTTGTCTTTCAAAGAATATATGGGCTGTGAACATGTACCAAGATCAAAACAGATGGTTTGAATGTCCTCGAAAGTGTATCTCATTTTTTCTGGGTACCGTATGTCCATGGCATAAAGGAGGCCGAAGAGGTAAGCAAATGCAGCTGCAAGGTCAGGCAGGTCACGCTGGATGATCGCCCCTTCCAAGATGACATTAATTTCTATCACGGTTGGAGTGGATGCGCCCCCATTATCGTCAGCATAGATGGTGAGAATGGCAACCGGCACTCCTTGAACCACATCTTGCTCACAGTCTGTGTTCTAAGGAGAAAACAAACACAGCATCATTATAGTGACACTGACACCCAACAATAATTGCAGTCACCTCAGTTAATTCAGTTCAGGATATATGCAGGAATATTAGGGTTAAATTTACTGTACCATTTCCTCAATATTTTTCAACAATATTTTTAACATCATTGAACAGTCTTTTACATAAATCTAATAATTACACCAAATCACTCCCCACTGACTTACCACGCATTTCAGAAAGACGTCTGAAGAATCCTCACGAACAAAAATGGGAAGGCCTCTGAGCGCTGCTGTCCTTCGGTGACGCACAATGTCTGTTGTCTGTGAACCTGTGACCAACCATGGACCACAACCATACACAGAGATTGTTTTTCAGCAACACAACTCATACCATGAATCTTTGCTTACATATAAATCTCTGTTTTACATGCAAATGTCATTTTGTGGATTCAGTTTCTCAGTCGCTTTGATACATTTCAGTTCAGAATTTGAACAGGTGGCAAATACTTTTGCAATCTGATGCAAAAAAAAGTATTCAAAATTGAATTTTTTGATGTGTGTGTCCTTTCTGTAGCACAATGACATGGATTGTCAAGACATTATAGAAAAACAGTAACAGAGTACTTCTGAATCTTGTCCTGGCTATTCCAACCCATCTCTTACACACAATAGGGACTGCTCTACGTCATGTATTTTTATTTGTTTAGTTCAGGAAACATTGCCTACCTCATCATCAAGTCGCAACCTCTCCAAATCTGGACCAAAAGCTGCCTTCCTGACTCGATACAGTTTTATGAGGCGAGAGGCATACTTGTCCAGAGATGCATTCCAAGTTGCCTGAAGATTTCTGCTGGTGATTCCGTAAAATTCTTCACATATCTAAATAAAAGAAACAAATCTGTAATTCTGTCAAGTGTGTAATTATAATACCCCTACCAGTGCTTTATGTAGTCTATAGATACATTAGATAACAAGACTTTCACATCACACTTTAAAAGGAAAAACTACATTTTCAGCTTAAGCAACAAAGGACAATATATCCACAAATATACAAGGAAGACATTACCTCCTCATGCAGGCCATCGTTGTTGGACTTGACACCATTGGCTGCAGCTCTATGATTTCTCTCCGTCGATGGGAAAAGGTCATCTCAATCTTCTGCCTAATCAGACCCAAGTTTCTTCTCTTTTTCTTTATCTCTTCGATCAGTGCAAGCCTTTCCTCCTCAAGGGTGGTACCATTGTGGTTTTCTGGATATTCTGGAACATTTTTTCAGGGTGAACGGAGCTGCCTCTGGTCCCTTCCTTTTCTAATTCACCATCACCTCATTGCAGCCTGCACGACGCAACTTTGCCCTGAAGTTTCCCTTCTTGTAATGAAGACTCTTCAGCCATCAATCACAGTCAGTTACACAATCCGTCTCCTGTAGACAAGGATACTTAGCAAGAAGACCAGATGCAAATGTCCACCTTTTCCGTGACGAAGGCAACTTCATGGATGTCCTGAAAGGAGCTTGAAAATTTGCACAGCTTCACTGCATGAAATCCTGAAAAGAATCATACACAAGCAATACATTTTACAAATATACAATACATCTTTGTTTAAGACATGTATGAGACATGTATGAATATTACTGTATTATCACAATCATGAAGGGCTTCATGCAGCAGAAACAATTAATTCAATGTTTAAGATTAAAAGTAAACCAGTAAATGTGAAATCTTTGCAGGGTGACATTCCAGTCAATATATAGGTTACCCCTCACATTCTGAGATTCTATGACATTCTTTGGAAGTAAACTGATCAATAATTAAAATGCATTGAACTTATGACTTCCCCGACTTGAATAAAGGGCTAGGCCTAATAACATTTACTAACATATCTATAGTCACTTTCTCTCAAATAAGGCATATTAGCTCCCAAATTGGGAAAACTCAAAGAGATGCTGTTTAAATAATCATGCATGGGCATGTAAAACCATTTGTATCTCTTCAGGTCTTCCCAATTTGTAGGTTTACCATGAGTCTCATTTGAAAAACAGTGAATATAGATAAGTTTTTTATGTAGATATGTCAGAAACTCACAAAAGGGGACACATTCAATCAATTTCAATGATAGAATGCCCAGCCTGGTGCTACCAGAATGGTATGATTTGAGCCAATATCAGTATTCCATGGTCTTTGGTGCTAGTGTGAGTATCTGATCTGCAAGAGTTACCGGATCTGCAAGAGGCGTGGTTAAGTAACGGCTAAAACGTTCCGATTGGTTAACTGAACTTCACGTTCTTTACTGTCTTAGCTGCTCAAAACATCGCCTGAGGTAAAAACAGCGTATTATTAATGAAGGATTTCGAGAATACTGCGAATATATTAAGAGATAAAGTGAAATGTTACACGAGAAAATGTATTTTTTTTAACTATTATATATTATTGCAAATTATGTGGCGGGATTGAGTATCCAATAATTTACAGCCAACTGGGAGAAGACCCAGAAGACTCATGTAACGTTAGCCTAGCCTACTGTACGACGGCAGAGTCCTTCTTTCCTTCCGTCTCTGACGACGGTGAGCCTACGATAGAGAGAGCCACTTTGCCAGGTAAGTTGTGTTTTTGTAGTTAATTTTTATTGGATGTATAAGTGTTATTTTCACACAGTTTAACTTCAGTTATGCGGCTAGCTTTGCCTTCGGTGGAACAGTTTGCTGAAGCAGAAAAAATCGAGTGTTGCATTTAATTACCACAGCGGTTTATTAGCTTATTTACATGTGGTTTCGGTGGCTGTCATTATTATTGTAATTTATTTAATTATAAAGTTTGATGCATGGACAAAGAAACGGTACCAAACTCATATATAGAGAGATGTAGCCTACTCATTTGACTCATTTGACTCCAGTGCTCCACTAGCATAGGAACATATCATGCTAAAATAAAATGAAATTAGCACGTTGTGTCATTGAACCACATTGCAATTTACTGGGGGCATTGAGGTAAATAAGTAGCAAAACTGCTAAGCTTTTGTGCATATACTTGTAGGCTATCAAAAACTTTTTTCACCTTGTAGATACAAAATAGAGGTTGCAGGTTCACAAATCCCTTGTTATAAGTATCCCCCCCCCCCATAAAAGTTTCCTACGCTCTTGGTTTTGCTACCCTCACAGTAGTAAATCAACCCTCTACGTTGTATTTACAGACCAAAGAAAAGTAACTTCAAATTTCATGATGCGTCTCTGACTTTAGTGTACAAGTGCACAATTAATTTGCACAAGTCCCATGCAGGACTTTTGCTACCGATTTACTACTTCTCATATCTACAAGGTGTCATGAAACATTTAATGTAAACTGAAAAGTACAGGATTGGGAATTTAATAATTTTAACAAAAGTATTTTTATACTGTGTTTCAATTGCAGTGAAACAGAAGCAAGAACTACAGAGGTCACCCCATTCAAGCCCCAACATCATCGTACTGCACATCTGGCAGCAGGTCTTAGAGGTCTAGGTAACCGTCCTCTCACTGTTCTCCACACATACACGTGCACAAACAGTCCTATGTGGGTCAAAGACTAGAAGAAACATTTTAGTTTCCCTAAACTTGATAAAATCACCATACTCATGTGTGAATACTCTATTAATCTACTCAACTTATACTGTACATGTCCATTGTACCATAACGTCAATTTTGTAGAAAAAGTTGAATTTTAAACATATACCTGGATCATTCCACGCCAACTCACCCAATTTTCAGAAATTTTCCCAGTTCATGTCATGGATTTCATTGATAAAAATCCCATTTATACTCCTCTCTGAGAAATGTAACCTTGCCAAATATCAAAGCTCTACCCCAAACCATTTTCCTTCAATAAATTCTTGAAATATACCTTTTAAAGGCAAATGAGCCTATATGCATCTCTCTATATTAGGCCTCACCAATTAAAGGGATTTCAATGGATAAGCCTGTAATTTTCACCATGCCTAGATATGATCCCAACAATGATTTCTAGTTGAAATTTAGCCTGTTTTATGCAAAACATGGACTGTTATAGAATAACATAAATGCTTGTCCTCGAGCATCAAATCTTTACATTTCAAAATTCCACATCTCTTTCGGTTTTCAATATTTGTTGCGAAACTTTCTGAAATTGTAGTTTTACCTTGGTTCTTCAAGTACTGAAAGTACAAAATGTTTGCAAGCAACGATGAGCAGGTGCCAGAGGCTCAAACATGGCCTCCAAGCTGAAAAGGGTGTTTTTGCTACTTTGGGACCACTGGAGACCAAAAGGGATTTGTTAGAATGCTTCCATTTTTTTTCTCAGAAAGACCACCTTTACATCAGGCACATATGAAAATTTCAGAGATGTGTTAGTGTCCAATATTTTTCCACATTTTTTGAAAATGTGTTAGATGACGCACTACAGGTGAATGGGGTAGGATTTTAAATTAAGACATATCACAATGAAACTTTCCCAATTGCTCACTTACATTAAGGTTAACATTTTTTGTATTGGACGTTTTCTAAAATTGTATGTTTAAGCAATGCAAATAAAGCATTATCAACTTAAATCAGCTGTGTGTAGGATTGTGGCCAAAATTGGTACTACAATCATTTTCAGCTCATTGTAGTACCAATTTTGGCCACAATCCTACACACAGCTCATTTAAGTCGATAATGCTTTATTTGCATTGCTTAAACATACAATTTTAGAAAACGTCCAATACAAAAAATGTTTACCTTAATGTAAGTGAGCAATTGGGAAAATTTTATTGTGATATGTCTTAATTTAAAATCCTACCCCATTCACCTGTAGTGCGTCATCTGACACATTTTCAAAAAAATGTGGAAAAAAATTGGACACTAACACATCTCTGAAATTTTCATATGTGCCTGATGTAAAGGTGGTCTTTCTGAGAAAAAAAATGGAAGCATTCTAACAAATCCCTTTTGGTCTCCAGTGGTCCCAAAGTAGCCAAAAAACACCCTTTTCAGCTTGGAGGCCATGTTTGAGCTTCTGGCACTTGCTCATCGTTGCTTGCAAACATTTTTTACTTTCAGTACTTGAAGAACCAAGGTAAAACTACAATTTCGGAAAGTTTCGCTACAAAATATTGAAAACCGAAAGAGATGTGGAATTTTGAAATGTAAAGAGTTGATGCTCGAGGACAAGCATTTACGTTATTCTATAACAGTCCATGTTTTGCATAAAACAGGCTAAATTTCAACTAGAAATCATTGTTGGGATCATATCTAGGCATGGTGAAAATTACAGGCTTATCCATTGAAATTCCTTTAATTGGTGAAGCTTAATATAGAGAGATGCAAATAGGCTCATTTGCCTTTAAAAGGTATATTTCAAGAATTTATTGAAGGAAAACGGTTTGGGGTAGAGCTTTGATATTTGGCAAGGTTACATTTCTCAGAGAGGAGCATAAATGTGATTTTTTTCAATGAAATCCATGACATGAACTGGGAGGCCTTAGGTGAGTTGGCGTGGAATGACCCACCCATTAAAGCCCTAAAATGTCATAGACTGGCCTTTACCTGACTGTTGACTCCTTTATACAGTCTGGAACAATACAATTGGAACAGGTTTCCATTTGGAAATTACATATTCTGTGCACTGCTCTCACCTGGCTCTCACGCTTCCAACCTCTGCATTCAGTAGCTACAAATTGTTGGCTGGTTTCTATTAGCTTGATTGCCATCGACTTTCAAAGCTCTGTGAGACTTTGGTCTGACCAAGAGCTTGTACACCAAACGTTTCCCAAAGCGCATGGTTGACCCGCCTCCCTCGAATGCCTTGGTTTGCTACTGGTCAATGTCAGAAAATGCTGTGCCGAAGCAAAACCAATCACACCACTCGCTCCTCTGACGTATGTGACACGAAGGGAAATGCCCGCTGAGCCGTTGGAGCTGCTCAAAGTTGATTTGTTCCCGACCAAGGGGGTGGAGTTCCAGATTTTTGTGGAACTCAGAAACGCTGTTTAGATCAGTAGCTGGCCAGACCAGCGACAGCAACGCCGAAGGTGTTACGTCACTGGGAGGGCGTGCCAGGCTAGGTTTCTATCTATTTTGACATGGTAGTGGTAATGAGTCTTCAAGATCTTGGATGTTAATGACGTGCCGAGTTTGTAAAGGTAATTCGAAAGTAGGGGGAGAATAACGAAGCTGTTCCTATTGCGGGTGCTGGAGAAAATTGCGGAGAGATGCGCGTTGTTTTTTGATTGATTGTATTTAAAGCAGCACTATTTTGATGTATTTGGTAGGTGTAGGTGGTAGGGCTAGGTGGTTGATAGCCATGCAGTGAGCAATGCCATATTCATTCTACCAACCAGAACTGCAGAATGCACATTATAGATGGCTAGTGGCAGTTACGATTTTGGTTATCAACCCTTCATATTACTTACCTCACTCACGTCAGATGTAGCGCTACGCGCGTTCATCTGATATTCAGCGATAGACGAATTATTTCAGGAGTCAGAAATCCTTGAATCTAACTGGGCAAACGGCTTGTCCATCAATTTAATTGACGTACACTGCAGCCAACCACATCGAAACCAACCGATGACGCTCGTTACGTTTGTTGGATTGGTTGGATTCAAAACAGTTGCTTCTTCGCTACGTCACACCCTCTACAGCAGCCAGCGGCCCTGATTGGTCCGGTTAGAGAATAATGGCTTGAAATCTCTCTGATGGGCTTCAACATCAGATCGTTGCGCGGAAGTGCCTTACGAAAGTTACGTAGCGCATGATCTGACGTGAGTGAGGTAATCATATTACTACATGCCATCCAATACAAAATATTATTATAAAAATATATCTGCTTTAAAGCACAGAATGAGCGGGTGGTTGTTGCATAGTCTTCCTCTTCATCATAGTCATCATCACCATAACCTTAATCATATTGGACTTAACTGATTGCGGTGAGAAGATGCATTTAAGCACTACAGTAAAACTGTGGTATACCTAATGTGAAGCTATTGCCAGGTAATTCCTCTAGAGGGAGCTAGCGCTCTGTATACATGGAGAAGCTACTACAGACGTAGTTAGAGCAAGAAGCATGCCATTAGCTGTACTGTTTCTTACGATATACAATAAATGGCACAAGCCAAGTGAGAACTTTTTGTGTTACTACTCAGCTGAAAGGATATCACTAAAACACTAGAAAAGCAATCGGAGAGTGCAGACCTCCATCAAGATGATGTGGTCACAGACACAATTAAAATTCCAGATTGTGTTCTGGATCACCGATCACCACCAAAGTCAGTTTTTACTTGTCCCAAAACACAGTTTGTCCTTAGATTTCATCCAAATCTGTGCAGTACTTTTCAAGTTATGTTGTACACAGACAGACACATGGCGGCGAAAACATAGCCTCCTTGGCGGAGGTACGAAATGTAATCTAAAAATTTATATAAAAGCCCTCTAATAAGCATTGTAGTTCATAGGGATTTTATATCTTAAAACACAGAAAAGATGCAGGCTAGCCTACACAAACTGAAAAATATGTGATTGTGCTGAATTCTGATAAACCAAAAGAATAGGAAAAGTGAATTCAGTAAGAGTTGTTCATTTCAATATTCAATTGAATACTGAATGTTGAATGTTTTTCAGCTGCAGTGAAGCAGAGTGGAAAGAAGTGAAAACTACAGAGATCGCCCCCCATCATCACTTCTGTCAGAAGATCTTTTCTTTTGTACAGGTTTAGGTAATTGTCTTCTTTAATACAGTATAACTTGTGTGGCTTTTTTCTTTACCCAACACCATGCTGTCATGCTGCTGCGCGTAAAATGTCAGACCAGTGAATATTTGTACAGTAGATAAGCACTATAACTATCTTTTATCTATTATTTTATTTGCTTTATTTATTATATTTTAGTCCATTTCAGTCTGTTTAATCTATTCACAATCCAATAACGATGGGTCAAAATTCAACTTCACCTCGGCAACTTGCCTAACATTGTTCGTAGGACATTTTGTGTGGTAGATAACTATTTGATCATTAGAGAATTACATTAATAAAGATTGTTTGTGGGATTTGCACTTCTGCTGTACAGTATCTCATGCATCTTTTTCACCATAGACCACCATGAGCGAACAACAGAGGACCACATCAGAGGACCCTACCATTAAGGTAATATTGGTAACACAGGTAAATATATTCACGTCATTTACACATCTACATCTCATACATGTCATTATTTTGTAATAGAGTACTTTGATACGAAAAAATTCTGTACTTTTTAAAAGAGAGCAGACACCATACTGACATCAGTGGACCAGGGCAGTGTAATACTAGATGATCTGTAACAACAGCAGGGAAGAATTATGTCTTCGAAGGTGATAGAATTTATTACAAGACAAACGATTGCTTGAGAAAGACAAGGTACTTAGAGAATGTCATGACTCATGAGGTGGTCATTATGGCGTTCAGACAACGGTAAAGAGGTTAGCGCCACATACTTTTGGAACAAGGTTAGAGGTGATGTTCAGAAGTGGGTTGCAGTCCCCAGTGTCAGCGTAGCAAAAAGTGCTGCACCCAATTGTTGTCAATGAGCCATGGGCTGTTATAGGAGTTGATTTAATTGGGTCCCTGTCATTAACGAAGAATCAGAACCGTTATGTGATATCTGTTACCTGTTCACTAAGGGGGTCATCGCATTACATTTTGGTCTTGTTGACAGAATAAACATATTCAACTTACAAGTATAGTCTCAGCCATCAACACACTTCAAAGTCCACGAAATATAGCCCATATTTTGCCATGTTCGGATGTCACCCACGCTGTCCTGGGTATGTCAGAACCCATGGCTGATGAATTTGAGGTTGGAAATGTGGTGTTGTGATGTTCTGATATGGAGGACAGGGGTCCGCCAAATTGTTATCTCAAGTATTTTTTTGTTAAATAATTAATACTAGATTAATTGTTATAGAATTTATTCTGAACAAGGTGAATTTAGGCTATTTAACCCTGAGCAATAACCCTGTTTTTGAGGGAGCACGATTCCTTAGCTCTTTTTTAGTGAATTTCTGTGCACTGCATAATCACCTGGGGCCACTTGAGTAAGTTCAAGTTGTTACGAAAAAGGCCGACGGTCCAGCAGCTACACGGACTCACGTTGTCTAGGGGTTAAACTAATGTAGCTGAACCTCGGCCCCAAGGTAACGTAAACCCAAAAACCCACCTGTTTACCCTACACGCTAGCCCTACGTGTGGTGCACAAACTTGGTAGTAGGTCCTAAATGTAATGTATGCGTGTGTGTGTGTCAGCTTGGCAGAAGAATCAGAGAGCGGTCAACATACCTGCGGCGTGCTGGTACTCTCTGCCCGGTCTTCCTATGACTAGCTAGGCCTTTGGCCAGCCCAAGCGTCTTCGTTGTTAGTTCAGTTTCTTTAAGTGGTGTTACATCCAAAACAATAAGTGAGAATCAAACAAATAGTCCATGTGCCAACACGTTGATCCAGGACACACGGGTGGCATAGCTATACTCCAGAGGGAAATCAAGGCCCTGCTCTCCAGCAGGCCTAGGCTAATTGTGTGGCCATGATAGAAGGACAGGTGTTCATTTAAGCAATTAGCCACAGGTAGTGACATCACTGAAGCTCCGCCTGTAAGTCAGTGCTTTCCCTACCATATAACCAAACCAATCCTAACATTCTTCCCCCCTTCAAACAAAAAAAAAAACACAAAGGCAAACACCACCACTAATTCTTATTTTTTATATTTTATACTTTTTATAAACTCTTTTCATAAATCTTTTGTGGTTTTTTTTTCTTTTCTTAAATTTTCTTTACTATTTACAAAATTTTTACAGTGTTCTCTAAAACAGAACTAAAAATGAGAATCAAGTTCCCTCGGACCTCCACTTATAAAAGTGGGAAACCTTGAGGAAACAGCCCCAATAACAGGAGACCCTTTTCACCACTTCAGGTAATGTCAGGATCCCAAGACAGCATCTCATGACCTGTATCGCCAGTAGGCTTGGGCATGCCCAACACTAATGGCTGGAAGACAAAGCTCCATCTGAACATCAAACAGAGAGCTCCAACCAACTCTTTGGACCAATTAAGCATGCTACGAGCTCCACACGGCAGTAGTGCCTCAGCACGACAACAACTCAAGGGAACTAAACAGGCCCAATCATATGACAGATGTACAGCTACTGAGGATAACCAGCTCAAGCCGAATGACAAACATGACACTGGCTCAGCCCTGACAGCCAACAGAGGAGATGTCTGAGACACCACAGGCGTGTCCAACCGCATCTCTCGATCCTCAGACATACTCACAGTAGTCAACAAACAAGAAGAACCATGCTCATGAGCAGGGTCCGTACCAGGAGCTAAAGCCACTCTAGCATCAACAAGTACATCATCCAACTCATCCAAACTAACATGAGCAATAGCAAGACCCTCACCCTCATGGCCACAAGTCAAAACTTCCGTAGGCTCCAGGCTATCAATTGCCTTGGCCTCAACCACCATAGGCAATGAGGAACAAGAGGACTCAATAGGTTCAAGCCCATCTGAGTCAACAAACAATACTTCACAGTCTGACAAAACTGGCGCAACTTTCACTTCATTTACAGGCTCAAGAGCCGTGAGACAGTCAGGATCAATTAAAGACAGCTCATCACCAGTTTGGGACTGATGTTCACAGGCCTTTACATCAACACATATTTCCACCTCCATACTCTGCTCTCTCACAGCAGTGTCACAAAATGGCTGACCATCAACATTACTTAACATGTCCCCCTCAACAGAGTATACATCTTCCTTCTGACTTTCCAGTCCGTCCTCCCCATGAGGCTCTAATACAGACATCTCACAAGGGTCTTCCACCTCACTCTCAGGTGGACTGCCACCACCACCTGAAGTGACCATCGCCACCTCTTGCACATCAGACTTGGCGTCATGAGCTATAACGTCACCATTCACCCCACAGCACTCATCACTCTCAGATGACCTACCAGAAGGCTTACCATACTCTACGCATTCAGGTGGGACGTATGCCCCCCTCTCTCTCAAGCTTTCAATATACTGCCGCACCACTTCTCTTTTGTAAATCTCAAGCTTCTGCTCATGCGGACTTAGCCCAGAGTCACCATACACTTCTTGCTCAGCAAGCCAATCTGGTATGCCCAATTTCAGGAGAATAGCATTTACTATTTTAGGCTTCTTAATGGCTTCAGATGCCACCACGCCGCAGTGATAAGCTACCTGAAGCATGTTGTCCTTTGACAACCTAAAAAGTCGAAGTCTGCTGATCCCCTCAGCCACAAAGTCTGCAGGACTAAACTCTGCCATTTCA
This sequence comes from Sardinella longiceps, assembly GCA_027497455.2. Classification (NCBI taxonomy): domain Eukaryota; kingdom Metazoa; phylum Chordata; class Actinopteri; order Clupeiformes; family Clupeidae; genus Sardinella; species Sardinella longiceps. Next base: position 21,757,965 of record JAODXP020000015.1, on the reverse strand, counting down.
AATTTATCAAAAGCCTACACAATGTTCCAAAAAAAAAATCAACTCAATCAAAACAGATCTCAAGTCACATGAATCTGCAAAACAGCCAATAATGGTCCAAACACGTCACTTACAGGCCTACAGTAGCTCACAACAAAACAGTAACAAATATGGCTAGCCGCTAACGCACTAACTTCACCATAAACTGCTCTCACCAGCACTGATGACAAATAGTACAAATCTGTTTAACCGTGTCCCAATGACACTGGCATTAACAGGAAAATTAGCCACCCCTAACAAAAGTTCTCAATGTGAACATCACTATTTGCACAAATACCAAACTTGAACACAGCACATGCGTAAACAAAAGCGCCAGCGCGCCTCCACCATGCGCACAGTTTATCACCGCACACAGACGCGTCAGCAAACAAAATATAGCATGCGCTAACAAACAAGCTACATAGGTTACAGTAGCTCACCACTGCTAACGTTACCAAAATCAGAACAGTTTCCAACACTGAAAGCAAACGCAAACAGGCCAGTTTCATCTCCACAAACTGCATTACGCAGGTGCGTCATGCTAACATTATCATCTTCAGTTCAAAGTGCCACTTGCTACAAACGAAACTCAACCAAATGACGCTAACTTATAGCCAGCTTCACAACACACAAACCAATGTTCAATCCCGGACTGAGCCAACCAATTGTTACGAAAAGGCCGACGGTCCAGCAGCTACACGGACTCACGTTGTCTAGGGGTTAAACTAATGTAGCTGAACCTCGGCCCCAAGGTAACGTAAACCCAAAAACCCACCTGTTTACCCTACACGCTAGCCCTACGTGTGGTGCACAAACTTGGTAGTAGGTCCTAAATGTAATGTATGCGTGTGTGTGTGTCAGCTTGGCAGAAGAATCAGAGAGCGGTCAACATACCTGCGGCGTGCTGGTACTCTCTGCCCGGTCTTCCTATGACTAGCTAGGCCTTTGGCCAGCCCAAGCGTCTTCGTTGTTAGTTCAGTTTCTTTAAGTGGTGTTACATCCAAAACAATAAGTGAGAATCAAACAAATAGTCCATGTGCCAACACGTTGATCCAGGACACACGGGTGGCATAGCTATACTCCAGAGGGAAATCAAGGCCCTGCTCTCCAGCAGGCCTAGGCTAATTGTGTGGCCATGATAGAAGGACAGGTGTTCATTTAAGCAATTAGCCACAGGTAGTGACATCACTGAAGCTCCGCCTGTAAGTCAGTGCTTTCCCTACCATATAACCAAACCAATCCTAACAAAGTATCGTACATGAAGTAGGTGTATGAAACATATGCTTAATTTGTTCTGATGCCATAGTAGTGTCAGGGTAGTGTCAGTACGATTTGTGACAGGAACACAGATATGCTGTGTAGAGAAGGTGAGAGTGAGGTAGAGAGTGAGAGAGGCGTCAAGGAAGAGAGTGACTTGCTTGATTATCTCAGATAAATAATTCAACTAGACTAAAACTTGGCCTTTGTGACTTGGGACTTTGAATTGAGATATGTGACTCGAAATGACTTGACTTTCTATTTAAATAATCTTTTGAAATTTACACTTTTATGTATATGTCCGCTGCAGGGACTGACACCTCAGCAAGATTGCTGGACTTCAGTAGGCAGGGTGCACTTGTAGCACAGGTGTTCAACAAAGTTACTGTATTCTGTCTATCATTTATTTTAACTCATTCCCACCTTTTCTACATCCACATGCTGCATCATCATACTGTGATGGCCCTTGACTGACACCAGCCATCCTCAGTATGCAGAGAGACTGGTCACCCTGACACATGGCTGCATCACCTCGCTGTGGCAGCCCTGAATTTATCCTCAGTATTCAGTGACATGACTGCATACTCACACAATCACCTAATGACTTAATCATGTTCATTAATTGGCACACTGAACAATATGTGCTCACAATAAACATTGTGCATAGGCCCTGCATTATTTTAGGTATTTGTCATCAGAACAACACATGCAGTTATGAAATGTGTGTTGGTGGCTTTGTTGCTTTATGGAGAACTGTCTTGTTCCAGTGGTCTTGTTAGAAAAAACACTCATTTGTTTCAGCAGCAGGTCTTTAGCCTACACGTTTTCTTGCATGCGTTTCTGTTCATATTGCAAAAATTACTTATGTTGTGTTTGGTCATCATTTGCTTAGTAACAATTAAACATTTTATTGAAGTGTGTATTATGTTTAGACCATAAATAAACTAGAGAACTGGAAGTCTTTTTGTTGTTCATTCAACACAACTTATAGTTTTTACGTTTGATTTAGGCGTTTTGACACGCATCTTCTAAACGATCAGGATGAGCACTTCAGGCCAATTCAGTCCGTTGAAATGAACATCTACTTCTCGTTGCGATTAACAAATGGTCTGTTAATGTGGTGGTTTTGCTTTAACCTGCATAGATGTCTTTACACAAAACACAAGTAATTTCGTTGCCTTGTGAGATTGGTTCCGTTTTGTAAGTTAAGGTAAGTTTTGTATGTTAGTGTACATTTACACGATCGTTGTTTGAGGTTGTGGTATCAAAACACGTGTAAATTTCGTATTTTCGATTCATTCACGGTCGTTTTAAGTAGCAAAACAATCGCCTATTTATTCAATTTGATTTAAAACTTTAGCAACTGAAATGTGTAGTCTTTCCGTACATCAATGTAAACAAACGGGGCCCTTCGTCAAAGTTGTCAAAGTCCCTGGCAGATAAATGGTCCGCTAAAGACTTTCTAACCAATCACAGTAGCGAATTTAAACCAATCGGAACGTTTGAGCCGTTACCTAGACCACGCCTCTTGCAGATCCTGTACTCTTGCAGATCAGATACCCACA
>JAODXP020000015.1:21733502-21755025 GCA_027497455.2 Sardinella longiceps | reverse complement strand
GCTGACATCATGAACAATACTGCTCTTCATTGGTTTCCTTGAGGCGAGTCTGTCCCTGGTCCAATAAGCGCAGAAAATAAAACACGGAAGTGTTGCACTCTGCATGAGTTGTGACAACCGTCCGCACGTCCCTGGTCCTCGTCTTTAACGTTGACAATGTGGATCGCTATTTGGATAATACTTGCTGCGTGGTTGGTCGTGTATTTCTTAAAACATGTGGTTTTCGGATCTGGACCGAATCCTTTTGAAAAAGACACTCGTGAACCGCTGAAACCTATCGTAACTGACAAGAAGGTGAAAAACAAAGTGTTGAAACAAGGTAGGTCAAATGGCATAGCCCAGTAACTGGAGGCGTAGCCACGTGCTGTCAGAAGACAACTGAAAGAGACTTTTGTCATTTCGAAAAATAATCGTGCCTATTGTAGAGCTAACTGAACAGAACAAGCTCTTAATTCGTCTAAAGCTCACGTTCGCCCCTGCGCTCTGCGCTGGTAGAGACCGCCGGATGGGTTACCACGTTCCAAGCGCAATGCTTGTTTCGTCCGATTGATATTCAATTAGACTAAAATCAGCTACACAGAATACTCTAAGGCAATCCATTGCAGTGTGTTTGCGCATAGCGAAGGGTCAGTAAATCGACCATGACCCTGTAGCTAGTCTTGATGACAATGCGCCCAAAAGTAGTTGCGTAATTTGGTTGCTATCTGTCCAAACACTTCTATCAGTTCTATCTTAACGAACTGGCAGTTTTACTGTCCTCATGCTGTTAACAGTTTTGTTAATCAAGATCTGACTTATGAAAAACATTATATTTAGTCATAACTCTCTCTTTTGCATCTGTAGGGTTTTTGGCCAGCAAGGTGCCAGAAAATCTTGATGCCATTGTTATTGGCAGTGGGGCTGGGGGCCTTGGACTGGCTGTTCTTCTGGCCAAAGTTGGGAAACGGGTCTTGGTTTTGGAGCAGCATGATCGTGCTGGAGGCTGCTGTCACACCTTCACAGAGAAAGGATTTGAATTTGATGTTGGTAAGAACTGTTTGACTATCCCCCTAAAGAATCCTGACCTGTGTAGTAACTGATGTCTTTCAAAGCTCCAAATTGCAAAACCATGCAACTTTGGATATAATCTATCATCTATCCATCAAGAGAAATGAACAACAAGGCAGAAACGAGTTAATGGTGTGACCCAACATGTTTTATGTCCACAACTTATTGGCACTGAATAGACAGAGCAACTGCACACTGGGTCACAAAGCATTCCTGATTCAAACATAGGGACTATCAGTTTTATTACATTCCTACGATTAACAATATTACATGTAATTACATATATTGCCTAATACCTAATATGTCCATTAAGATTTTGGATAGAGAAGGCCCATGCGACGCCCCTGTTGTATCAAACATACGTTCTATGATTGTAAGTGATTATTCTGAACCAAATAAGATAAGTTCTATGGTGTGCCAAATCCTGTTTTCCTCTTCCAATCCCTGTAGGTATCCATTATATAGGAGATCTGCTTGAGCACAAGCCTTTCCGCTGCATGCTGGACCAGTGCACTAATGGCCAGCTGCAATGGGAGCCCCTCGACAACCCCTACGATATGGTAGTCATCGGGCCACCTGAAAACAGACGCACCTATCCCATCTACTCAGGACGGGACCGCTTCCCCCAGGAGCTCAAGAAGTGCTTCCCCGGGGAGGAAAAGGCCATCGATGAGTACATAAGGCTGACAAAGGTGTGGAATTAGAATGCTCTTTTCTCCCCACTTTGTCAATCCAGAGTTAAGTCAGTTTTATGACTGAGGATTTTTTTCTTTGCTTTACGGCCCATGAATTTTTTTCAATTTCTATTAATGAAACAATTTGTCTAATTTAGCCCAAACGATTTGTCTGATTAAGAGGTGTGCCTACTTGATTTTCCCTTTTACTTTATCTGAGCATTACACAGAGGGATGTGAGAGGGTTAAAAGATAGCACACTGCTCCTTACCCTAGCTGACAGTGCCAAAGCGTTGTCATATCTAGGTCAAAGGTGAGCATGTCTAAAGACAGATATTGTGTCAGGAGTGTTATCTACCTCTTGGATTGCACAATGTCTTCATCCAATTTAGTCTTTGTATGTTTACAGAAAAGTGTGAACTGTTATTGTTTTGGATTGTTTCAATGTCAGTTGAGTTTGCTGTAATTTAATGCTTGGATCTAGAGAAAGTGTGTATAAATTCTGACCCAACTTGGCCTGACTGGCAAGGTTGCACCATCTACAGTTTATGGTGCCGTGCCCTCAACTGTGTTTGGCAAAAAAATAAAATGGTAACCCATTATAAACAGTAAATCTGTATTCTCTATTGAGACAGATGATATATGCAGTTATATTATCCTGTAGTTAACATCTGCATATCATCTAAAAACTCTTGAAACAAACAAACTAAACAATGCTAACCGTTTACCAGTTGCTCAGCTCCACTACATATCTTAAACTTGAATCTTTTTCTACCACCCTTGTTCTACCAGAAGCAAACCTGTCTGTCCAGGTGCTTGTATGACTAATTGCATGCGTCTCTATTCTGTGTTCCTCCTGCAGAGAGCTGGCCGAGGCGTGTGGGCAGTTGCTGTGCTCAAGCTGCTCCCTGCCCCAGTAGCAAAGTTTTTGGCATACTCTGGCATCGCCAATCGCATGTCTTTCTTCTTCCGCATGGCACCACGCAGCCTAACAGAGGTGGTCAACGGCCTCACGCAGAACAAGGATCTGAGAGCTGTTTTCAGCTACATCTTTGGAACATATGGTAGGTGGTGCACAGCAATATATTATTCCACATTTTGATTTTGTAATAATGTCATGAACACGTTTCATTTGTATTTTAAATGTCCTGGCCCTTGGCACACAAATTCTGAGTTCAGGATGCTACACTGGGACAACATGTTTCATGTAATTTTTAGGGTAATTTAAGGGGTACCAAAAGTTTTAACAGAGGCCAAGTCAGATGACGGTTAGAAAAATCCAGAACAGATCAGTCATGGAAAGACATTGGAGTCAGGCCTTGCTCAAACATAAAGGCATAAACTGCATACGGCTATGCAAGTAAAACTTTCTGGTTCCAATTACCTCACATTGTATGGTACAAAAAATACAAGGCAAAGGTGGCACACAGACAGGAAATGCATAGAAAACCAAATCTGAGCAGGTTTGAAGCCAAACACTTGTTATAAGTAGAATTGTCATTGCTTGGCAAACATTTGTATAATTTTCTACAATAAATTGTAACACCAAAATTTGCACATACATTATTAAAGGGCATATTCACAAAATTTCTGAAAAGTGAAGACAAGTTGATCAGATACTTTTATCCAAAGCTATATGGGCTTGAATCAAAATGTGGGGTGGCTCAATTTTGAACAGATTCATAATTAGGCTACTGGTACAGTAACGGCAGAGAAGGATTTTAACACCTTTTACAAAGTCCTGAAACCATTCACAACACGTCACATGATTGTCATTGTACTACCATAGCTAGTAGTAGTAGTACAATGTGACTTTGAAATGCATTTTTTTCATTTGAATTAATTTTCCTTCCCTAGGAAACATTCCCAAAGAAGCCAGCTTCTCTATGCATAGTTTACTGCTGTGCCATTACCTGAATGGGGCATGGTACCCCAAAGGCGGGGCCAGTGAAATCGCCTACCATATGATCCCCATTATCGAGAAGGCAGGCGGTGCTGTGCTTGTCCGGGCTCCTGTCAACCGCATCCTCTTCAACGAATCCAATGAGGCTATTGGTAATGTATCCAAACTTTGTGCTTTTGTTTGTTTACTCTATAACCAAACACTAAAAGATCAAATTACCTGAACACATTGTTAGATATTATGTTATTATTATAAAGGGGTTTTGTCTGGGTTCTCACCAAAGGCTTGTGAATGACTGTTGTGTTGTTGTCCATGTCAACAGGGGTGAGTGTCATGAAGGGGCAGGAAGAAGTTCACATCAATGCTCCCATAGTGGTCTCAAATGCAGGCATCTTTAACACTTACCAGAAGCTGCTGCCAAAGGAGCTGCAAGCTAAGCCAGGTGAGGAAAAGTCTAGGTGTGCGTGTCTGTGTCTAAGGTGTGTTCTGAAACTTATTAAGCTGATTATATTTCTGGGGAAATAAATGCGGAACTATTTCCTGAAACCGTCTTAACAATAATTAACTTGCCCCTTGATCTTCCTTCATGACTCAAGAGTGTTTATTTCCCTCTGCGGAACAGATATCCAGGCTCATCTGAGTATGATGAAGAATGGAGAGGGGGGGCTAAGTATCTTTTTGGGTCTGAACGGAACCAAAGAGGAGCTTGGTCTCAAAGCAGATAACTACTGGATCTTTGCTGAAAACAACCTGGATGAACTGTAAGTCACCTCAGATTGGATCTTTATAAAACTCTTCTCATGGCTTATTCAAGACAAGGAGAACAATAATAAAATTTGTTTTTAGAATTGGGTATGAAAAAAGACACTTAACTCTAAATTTCAGATAAATTGCATCTGACTGATTTCTTCCCTTTGTAAAATAGTTGTAGAACATATCTGGATGGCTCAAGGGAGGATTCAGCTAAAAGCGTGCCACTTCTTTTTGTGGCCTCTCCATCAGCCAAAGACCCCACCTGGGAGGAGAGAAGCCCAGGTGAGCAGTCGATATGGAGGCAAATGTATATTCTATTAAAAATGACATGCTTTTCCATTTAAAATTTCATATCCTCAGTGCAGAATTATTTTTTAAAGGTGAATCTGTGTCAGTATCAGCACAATTTGAAGCACTGTTTTGAATGAATTACTTCTAGGAGATGAAACAGTTTTGTTTCTTGTATGAATAATAGGGAAGTCCACACTGAGTTTGGTGAGCTTTGCCAAATACGAGTGGTTTGAAGAGTGGAAGGATGGCAAGGTAACCAACCGAGGCCCAGATTATAAGGAGCTGAAGGAGGCTTTCATTCAGTCTGTAGTGGATGTGGTTGTCCAGATCTACCCAAAGATCAAGGACCGGGTATGTGACCAGTATATCTCTTCCAGCTATGTTGCCCTATCCAAACATGCTGATAATGCTGATAAATGACCATTGCCCTATCAGCAGAGGTTAGAAGTTCCATATCCTATCACCTAATGGCTTGCCTGCAATTTGCAAATATGCTAAATTCTGTTTCAGTGGGGTTATCTTCAGACACACTGTTCTCTTTAGTACTGTTCTCTTTAGTAACGTATTTATGTTTATTACACAGACTATACATATGCATTTTTCAAAATATTGTAGCTACCTAGGAGAAATGCTGCTTTTGCTCTATTTTTGAAAACATGACTGATCCTCTCTCTATGTAGATTGAGTATGTGGATGCTGGCACTCCCATCACTAACCAGTACTACATCGGGGCTCCCAAAGGAGAGATCTATGGAGCGGACCATGGCATTGCACGTTTTACCCCTGAACTCAGTGCCACCATCAGACCACAAACGCCATTTAAGAACCTGTACCTCACAGGTGAGTAAACAGGGCTTGGTCTGTACAGTAGTTCACGGCACTGGCTGCCCCACACTGTAGGCTACACAACATGCAAACAAATTTATGTGTTTGTTTTTTCTAAAACTTTATTCCTAGAAATTAAAACTTAACAGAAATAACATGTGATGTGTAATACAAATTAAATCCTGCCCAAATGAGAGGGTAAAGGAAAAATCCAGAGTCCAAGGACGAATGCTTTTGTTTCAACGCTGACTGAATTTGTAAACTGGCAGCTAATGCTAACAGACATAACAAAACTTCCTTGACCTCATCAGATAGCATTGGTTGGTGTTTTGCTATTTGGTCTGTGTTTCACAAACACATTTTGCCGTTCTTATACCCACCGACAGCACTCATGGCGATTCGACAGGGAAATGGGTTGATTCAATGTAGATAATCCCTTTAATTTAAGGCCAACCAGAGCATCTAGTTTAGGCTACCTTGAGTCCTTCAAACAAGGACGACTGCTTTTGTTTCAACGCTGACAGCATTAGCTGCCAGTTTACAAATTCAAACAGACATAACAAAACTTCCTTGACCTCATCAGATAGCATTGGTTGGTGTTTTGCTATTTAGTCTGTGTTTCACAAACACATTTTGCCGTTCTTATACCCACCGACAGCACTCATGACGATTCGACAAGGTACTGGGTTGATTCAATGTAGATAATCCCTTTAATTTAAGGCCAACCAAAGCATCTAGTTTAGGCTACCTTGAGTCCTTCAAACAAGGACGACTGCTTTTGTTTCAACGCTGACTGAATTTGTAAACTGGCAGCTAATGCTAACAGACATAACAAAACTTCCTTGACCTCATCAGATAGCATTGGTTGGTGTTTTACTATTTGGTCTGTGTTTCACAAACACATTTTGCCGTTCTTATACCCACCGACAGCACTCATGACGATTCGACAGGGAAATGGGTTGATTCAATGTGGATAATCCCTTTAATTTAAGGCCAACCAGAGCATCTAGTTTAGGCTACCTTGAGTCCTTCAAACATATCTCTGCTCCCCATTGCAATCCATTTTCTGTGACGCACAATGGCAAGTCTGAGATTGGGGCCTACTCTAAAAGAATAACTTAATTAAATGTTTTATTCTTTTAAATGTGCCTAGCCTGTGCTGAATAGCCTTTGTGAAGCCTGGCTGCCGGTGCTGAGAGGAAAGGATGTTGCAGACCATGTCGTAAACAGAAGCCACTTGTCTGTTTGTCTTGCAGGCCAGGATGTGTTTCTGTGTGGCTTTGCCGGTGCCTTAGCTGGAGCCCTTACCTGCGGCTCAACACTCCTCAACCGAAACCTTCACCTTGATGCTATTGCCCTCGCCAAGAGAACAAAAAAACTCAAGAACAAGGACCTGTAACCATAAGTGACCTGCTAGATGGAAGAGCTCAAACAAACTGCCCTGTGCAGCCACATAAGCTATGCAGCAACACTAATCATGAAGAGCATACAAGATTAACCCAACAACTATACTGAAGATTGCAGCTATTTAACAGAGACCAGTCGATCCTCTCCATTTAATAAAATTGCAAACTTGTTTATAAAAAAACAGACAACTGATGCAAACTAGTGAACGGGTCCATTTTTTTAAGCACCAAAAACCCTGGGACAATGCAGATCATCACTCTCAGTCAGTGCTGATATGGTATTGGAATAGGACAGAGAATAGCATTTTATATCTGTGACAATACAGTTTATATCAGCTTTTTACTGTACTATAATGTTTTTTCCTCAAAGGGATTCATTTTGCTGTATGCTTTATACTGTATTTACATTTTGTCATTGTTTTTGAATGTTGGATTCCACTAAATAATAATAAATGTGATAATGGCTTGATTTGATGAATTCTTATCTGTAAGAACTACTGTAGCTGTGTAATCTTCACATACATGAATCCCACCTACATTTATTTATGAACTAATGACCTAATTACCTGGTTTTAATCATGATGCAAGCTGCAAACTGGCACATATGCACAAAGCTTTCCCCTCACCATCAAAGTTTAAACATGCATAAAGCAAGTCCTTCCTTGTTTAAACATGCATAAATGCAAGCCCTTCCTTGTTTCTCTCTCAAAGTGATGCAAAGTAGCGAATGCATGGAAAAGAATGTGGGATCCGTGGGAAAAGGGTGCTCCAGCGGACTGTGGGAGGCCACGAGTGGGGTGCATGTATGATGACGCAGGTGCGAGAAATATGATTTGAGGGTTTTGATTAGTTCAGAGGCTTGGAATGCTTCATTTGTTTCATTTACTTTTCCCATGATAGACTTTCACAAACCTACTGTCCGTCTTTCTCAAGGATTCAACTGAACCCGAAGGTAAGCCATTATATCCCTCATTGTCTCATTTTTTAAGAGTTTTAATCGAGTATTTGAATTAAGTCAAATACTTTAATTAAAATCTTCATATAGTGTAGGCCTACTCTCTGATGCGACATCGCTTCATACAGTTGTCTAATGTCAGTACTGTTTCATAGCAATGTAATTGCTAACTGCTTTGGCTAATGGCTATTGAGTCTGTGTCATGATGAGATCGTATTTGAATTACTAAACAAATATTTATGCAAGTAGACTTCTTCTGCACCCCTTACAGCTAACACATGCTAAATCTAGCCATTATACTTTAATGAAATGTAATGCACATTTCTTATTGACCTTGTGATATGCAGTTAGGTAAAATTCGGAATAGGCTAGTATGTGGCTATATGGACATTTGATCAACTTTTAGAAGTCATATTAGTGAAGTTATTTACATGGCAAGGCTAGTATTACCATTATAAGGTTATTATGTTAATGGCAATACTTTTTCTTTTCAAAACTTTCCCCCCTCCTGGTTGTTTTCATCAAGAATGGACGACAGTAGCTGTGGTCGTTCAGATTACGAATATCTAGCAGAAATAGGTGAGGGTGCCTATGGCAAAGTGTACAAAGCCAGGGAGGTCGGCGAAAAACAGCGCCTTGTTGCGGTGAAAAAGCTGAATTTACCGGGTGATCCGGAATCTGGAATCCCAGCCTTCATGGTGCGTGAAGTAGCGCTATTGCGCAAAATTGAATACTTCAATCACCCAAACATTGTAAAGTAAGTGAGAGGAAATCTGTCAGGTAATTTTTATAATTTACTCTATCAGCATGAGCTAATTAATGCATTTGTTTAATCAGGCTTTTGGATGTGTCAGCATGTGTTCGGAACCAGTCACTGGACCTGACGCTCGTCTTTGAATATATTGATCAAGATTTAACTACATTTATGAACTGTGCGGAACATGGATTGAGCCGAGATAAAATTAAGGTACAACTAATAGGTGAAGACATACATACCTATACCTTAGGTATTGAAGATAATTCCAGATTGTTGTTTTTGTTGTCCTAACACTGTAGTGACTGTACGTAAATTTGCCTGCAGGTAGTCTTGGTTGAAAATCGTATGAAATTTAATGGTGAAGACCAGTAGGTGGCAGTGTTGACCTTACCAGTGCAGAGTCATATGAAATGGCTCTGTTTGAGAGGCTTTTTTTCTGGACTGCATAGGATGTGACGCGACAGCTGCTGAAAGGCCTGGACTTCTTGCACTCTAATATGTTGGTCCATCGAGATCTGAAGCCTGACAACATATTGGTCAGCAGTCGTGGGGAGGTCAAGATTGCTGATTTTGGCTTGGCAAGGATCTACACCTATCACATTGCCCTCACCCCTTGTGTAAGTGTCTCAACAGATGACCACAGGTGCTCATTAGAAAGAATCACACACAAGCAAAAAAAGTGCTCATTACACTGGCAACATGCCCTTTACATCGTTATATCTATTTACAAGTATCTCATTCTCATCTCCGTACCCAGAGACATAAACATGTCTATCTTAAACACAGAACAGAAACGCCATGAATGAATCTGTTCATGATATGAACTGACATTCAGAACCTTTTAGAAACAGAATTGCTCATATCTCATGCTTAGTGCACCAACTGAATAATGCAAGTGCCTGAAAGAGTTAAAACAGATTGCAGCATATTTTATGCGCAGCATCTTATTATGCCTATAGAGTGTTTTCTATTAACTACTATAAAAACGCCTTCTTTTCACTCTCTGCTTGTTCGTGTGTGCATTATTGTTTTCACTTGTTCAGGTGGTGACCCTGTGGTACCGAGCTCCAGAAGTTCTGCTCCACTCAGGCTACATGTCCTCAGTAGATATCTGGAGTGCCGGATGCATCTTTGCAGAACTCTTCCTGCAGAAGTAGGGAAAAATACACACCACAGGCCCCCTTACGCCTCATTCACACTGCGATCAGATGTGCACGCAGTGTAGACAGGTTTTTTGGGTCCGTTTTTGTATATAGTGCAGATTAAACCATATACATAACATATTACACTGATCCGTATGGTGTCCATGTCGCAGCAACTTGCAGTTCCCATGCTGTCCACTTTGAATACAAAAGAGTTCTTTTTTTTTATGCGTGCCACCCTGTATGGTGGCCTGCAGGTGAGACAGTGTTGTGCTACTGTACCATAGTGGATATTGAGTGAGAGAACACTAAACAAACAATATCTTCTGTGGTTAGGTTGATAAATAAGAATAATTATAATAATAATAATAATGCAGAAGTATATTGACATTAGTTTTTCATAATGTTGCCACACTCATAAGCTACATTATATGCCAAAGTTAACAGTGGGATTGGTTGGTTGCTTAGTTTTATTGGAAACAGTAGCACGACATAGCAGTGGAGGTTATTGAGTTTGCTGATGCATTGCTTTCATGTCAGGCCTTTTAATTGTTCTCTGCTGCCCCGCAGGCCTTTGTTCCGAGGGTTTACTGAAGCTCAGCAATTGAAGAAGATCTTTGAGTGAGTAATTTTGAGTTTTGTTTGTTAACTGAATAGTCAGTACTTTAACCCAACATTGAGTACATTTAAATCAGCAGGACTGTGACATTGTTTTTTTCATTGTTTTGACATAGGGTGATTGGTTTGCCTAGTGAAGAGGAGTGGCCCAAAGAAAGCCCAATCCGCTACTCCCCTGCCTGGGGTCCCACTGGCATGGCACGGCCCATTACTCAGCTGCTTCCCAGCCTCTCCATGCAGGAGAACGATCTGCTATTTGTAAGTCAAAGACAGAATTACCTTCATGAAACACCATAAAGTGATTCATTGCCCATATTTGCATTATGTATGCAAACCCACAGCTACAGCGTTCTGTGGGGTAAGGTATTATTTCAGTATGAAGGTGATGTATGCATGCATTTTAGTGAGTAAATATACTACAAATCATCAAAATCCTCATCACCATTGACTTAGATTCAAATATTCCTATGCACTTGTGAGATACAGCATTTGCTAACGTTAGCTTGCTATCCAGCATTGGGGAAGAATCTCTTGCAGTTCAACTTCATACAAAAAATGCTAGTAGTAACAGTTAGCCCATCAGATAGCTGAACAATTTAAGCTGATATTAAAAGCTACATAAGTATTCATAAGTGTATAACTGTTTTACACTTTACAGAAACTGTTCAGATTAGTGTATGTGACTTACCATATTGGAAATGTGATTACCTTTTCAGTCAACAGAATACTTTGAAAATTATCTCTACAAACGAATCCAGATTTAGGATATAGGTGTTAGTTAACAAAAAAATCAGAGACTAGGGAGAGTGCTGTAGTAAGTAAATCACAGACTTGTCTAGTATATCTTTACTGTAATTCCTGTTTTGTGAAAATCTATGACTTCTATCAAAGTCCTTTTAAGTCAAGTCCCTTCACTCGGCAGCCATCTTCGAGACGCCTTCGGGGAGTTATTTTGACTTTGAGTAAGAATAAATAAATTAGATAGATACATAGATAGATAGATAGATATCTTTGTGGAGGTTGCTTTAAAAGACTTTATTCTAAACATGAATTTGCTCACTGCGTCTGCGCAAACGTCAGTCACATGGCTATGATGGAGAGAATGAACAAAAGTAAGCGTCAGTCATCCCTCTTTGAACAATGTGATCGCCTACTTTCACTGCAAGGCAGGCCTGAACTCAGCCATTTTTGCATAACACTATCCTAAACATTTTGTCCCATTTCTTTCTCTTTTGCAGGAATGTTTGACCTTCAAGCCGTCCAATCGTATCTCTGCTTGTCGAGCCTTAGCCCACCCCTTCCTGGTAGAGCTCTGACCCCATGGACAGGAAGGAGAGAGAGGAGGTCTCCGGCCTCACCGCAGTCCGCCAAGGGATTTTCTGCTGTGAGATTAATACAACTTTTCAGAACAATTCAATTGTAAAGCTGAGACAGACACAGACATCATGCATCACACAAGTTTTCCCTTTTTAAACTAAATGAGGGTATTACTGTTGATTACAGTTCATGTGGAATATGACATCATGCATGAAAAATTAGGAATTAGGAATATGGAAAAATTAGCTCATATTTGACATTGCCTATCACATTGATGCAAGAGATCTGGAACTTTGGTTTATCACACACAATTGGTTTCAAACTCTCATCTCACATCATAAAACCCCTTGGCAGAGAATGGAAATGTTTTATCATCAGTGACAGTATTGAAACAAAGATATTTGGTCAATGAGGTATAGGAAAATATTTTTCGTTTTGTTTTTGCTTTTCCATTTTGTTTTGGTTGCTTTTATAGAAGAACAGCCATTTGCAGTAATAGTAGTCGTTTGAATACAAGCCATATTTTTCTCATTATTTTAAAATACATTTGGACTTTAGAAAAATTGGAAAAAAGATTGAGTCAGAGTGAACACAACTCTGCAACCAACACCTTTGAATGAGTCACGACCACCAAATTGAGTGCATTGCTAATTGATTTAATTTCCATTGCCTGTGCAATATAAGCACGCTAGCATATTTTGCAGAGTGCTACTAGACCCCTCTTTGTAACCTCAATACATAACATCAGAAAGCAAAGAACTGACGATTTACATTTCAAGGGATATTTTACTACCAGCAACACTAATGCGCTTTAACTTATTTATATTGCAGAGGGATGTGACCGTCTATTACATTGCTCAATTTATGCAAGCAAAATCTATTGTTGACAATGAATTTTCATGTACCACTTGGCCAGCATGTGTTATTTAGTTTTCTTCTGTTGCCCTGTTTGAATCATCTGGCTTGTTTTCTATCTTTATTTTTTTCCCCAAAGCTCACGGCAAACATATTTGTAGAAGAAAGTACTTGCTTTGTCGTATGTTACCTATTTGCTTAGAAGTAAAGGATTGTTTTATGTAATCAAATTCCTTATTATGATTTATAATTGAACTATTTTCCTGTATTTTTTCTTTCTTTCTTACTTTTTTTTCTCAAAATAAGAGGCAGTGATGTAACTGGTAATGCCGTCATTTATAAATTCTGACTGTAGCCCTTGTTTGCAGTTTGTGGGCTGGGTTTGATGTCACTCTAAATCAGATCAAATTTGCTGAAAGGTTTTGACTCATGAAATAAAAGCCTTTTTTTCTATTCAGTTCTATTTCATGGTTGTTTCATGCACTGTGTTTCTGTACTAAATGTCACATTTTTGTCTTTTCATTATAATTGCCCTCCCCTCTTGCTTTCCAGAGGTGTCAATCTAAGTAGTTTTGCCATTCATAAACTAAAGGTCAAGGTGGATATAGGGAGATGTGGGTGGAAACACTGCCCTCTGCATTTGACTCAATGGACTGGTGCCTGGCTATTTTGAGGTCATTCCTGCCATGTGGGCGTTATTTTAAAAACATTATCTTTGTCCCTTCTCAGATCACTCATGGCCATTTTTGACACTGCCATAACCCTACCCCTCACCACACCTAATTTGCCCTTTCATTCGTCAGGCTAAAAGGCTGTAATAGAGAGGTAGGCCTATTAAAGACCTCCGATAATTGATGGGAAATGCCAAGGCCCCGGCATCAACATTTTACCTGTGACGAAGTCTTTCCCTATTGTCACCAGCAGGCGAAGCTGTTGCAGCATCACATGCCAGACGTGATCAGTGCTCGAATTCAGAGACTTGCTATGACTATATTACCGGTATGTGCTATGGCCAAATAGGCGCACGATCAGTAACAATACAAGAGTTATTGGCTCTGGTTATTGATAAAACAAAACAGCCTGATGACCAGCAATAAAACGTTTGGAATATACCCATGTGTTTCTGTAGTATCAGTCCAACTTGTGCCATTCTGGACCACCCCTGTCCCCTCTGTCGGCCTTGGCCCCACACACGGAATGCAAAACGTAGCAATGCTGAATGCTATTTTTATCAGTCTCTCTCTCTCTCTCTCTCTCTCTCTCTCTCTCGCTCACTATCACTCACACATAGACACGCGCCCATACAGTTACTCACCGTAAAAGGGATACACTCAACCTGCAAAGCTGAATAGGCTATGTCCTATAGCCTAACATCGTGCGCACCGGTTCTTCTGTCCAAGCCTGCGAGTGCATGTAAGTAACCTACCTCTGCCAAATATTATCAAATGAAAAATGTAGGCTATGTGTCATATTGCGCCGTCTCTATTTAGGTTGTCTACAGAAAAAAAAAGCCAGTCGGATGATAATACTGCCTATACTCAATTGACATGCCCATTCATTCAATCAAGGTTGATTCGATAGTCCATGGCAAGGCAACATTAATTTATAGCCAATGTCTTTAGACCTATATTTAGGCTGGGCATATTTTAACATCGTCCACCGGTTTGAGAACTGGTTTTACTGTGCCCGTTCGTCAGCTCATCCAATTTGCCTATCCAGTTTCGACTTTATTCAGTATGGCTCCAAACACCTGTAAGTAGCATACTGTAGCCTACAATCAGCTGTAGGACTTCTACTGAAGGTTATTCTGAATTCCCTGAAGCTATTCCTCCAATAAAATAAGATGTAGCTTAACATATGGTCGTGTTTTAAAAACAAATGAAGCTTTCTAGACATCCATGCAGATGTGCTGTCAACTTTGCGTTCAATTGGCATTCTTTAAGCTTAAATCAAGTTTGGGTGTGAAATAACAGTTGGCCTATGAGACCCACTTGTGCATGGATTTGTGTGCTATTTTCATAGTCGACAGAAGTTATTTAAAGACAAAACGACCATGCACTTTCAGGATGACAAGTCAAAGTCCCATAGTCCCATAGTCGGGCATGATGCAGTCAATTTAACTTAGGCCTACTTTATTTTATGTTCTGTCTTTTATTGTGGAATAATGTCAGTAGAGAGGCTTGTGATCTGATTTGAGGGACCTGAGGGAGGCTTCCCTAGATATTGGCCGTTTCTATACATAAAGTGGTAGGTTAATTTAAATCGAAAAATTAGTTATGCATTGGCTAGAATGGCTGTGTGTGTGTGTGTGTGTGTGTGTGTGTGTGTGTGTGTGTGTGTGTGTGTGTGTGTGTGTGTGTGTGTGCTTGCTTACATGTGTCCATTTCTCTGTATACATAAAGACAGCAGCTGCCCCACCGGGCAACCCATTCACATACCAGTCACAGTGGCTCGTCAACTGTTCCCCCACAGAAGACAACATCTTGCATTCCAACAGAATTCCACCAACTCTTTCATAGAACAGAAGGCAGGGATAACTTCCATTTGGACTGCTGATTGAGTTCATGGCCAATCTTTGGCATGTCAAGACTGAACATTCGGGATGACGAAAGGATGTGGCTCTTTAAATGTAAACTTTATGGCCAAGGAAAATAATGGATTGCTCAGATTTGCCATTTGTCCCACAGTGCCCACTACACATTAATGCACTGAATGCATTGATGTGCCATATTGAGGAACATTGTGCCATTGCCTTTGCTGTAACTTTTGACAAGAAACAAAAAAAAGGATTGGAATAAATTGATGGACTAGTCTGGAATAGTGGAATAGTTTGGGATCCGTATCCATTGGATGCTACACTTGTAAGCAGCGCTTCACTCTGAGACTCTGTCATTAAGACACTGCCGGTGTCATGGCTTTGTCGTTCCATTGAGCATCTCCGTTTGGTCTTAACCACTTCTAATGCACTGTGTTCCCAAGGAGATTCTCTCTGGTGATTGGCTGTCGGCGTTACCTTCAGCTTACCATCTCCATAGGTGGTCGAGTCTGAATCTTGGTGTGTTTTTAATCAGGTGTAGTTCTTTGCAGGCCATCTAATCTTGTCCACACGCCTGCACACGCCTTGACTCTCCTTGATACTTGATGACTACTGTAGAATTGACTCAAACAGGATCTTTCAAACATGTCTTACAAACACCTTAATAAGTTTAAGTTAACTTATTTGTTTTGTTTCTATTTTTAGACTGTTAATTGATTCTTTTATGAGATGTTGTCATGTCACTCTTGTTAATGAAGGACAAAAGCCTGTGTCTCCGTGACAGCCAACTTAAGTATGAATTACTGTGAGACGGAGGGTGAGTGGCTGTTGGGGATTAACCAGTTTACCTCATCCCTCAGTGAGACTATATGGTACTATCAATAGTTACAGAAGATTCTGTGTTTGGTCTTGGAATGTTACAATGGCAGTGGAGTGGAATGCAGATTGAAATGCTTTAGTGTTGATTTATGATGGTCTATAAGTTTTGTTGATGGGTGACTAAACCTGTGGTGATGTTTTAGCGCCATTCTAACATGGGCTTGACTTATCATCATCGTTTTCTGTAGTGTGTGCCTCAGGTTCTTTATTCCATTGAAATTTGAGCTAGAATATATTTGCCCAGCAGAACCAATGGTCTAATTACAGTTCTACAGGAAATTGCCTTGTGTCAGGACTCAGGAGACAGTCTCTCCTGTATTTGCGCCAACAAGATGCGTTGTCTGACCTTTTGGTTGTGTCGTCATTGCATGCAGTGCTTTGTAGAGAGTGTGTGTGTGTGTGTGTGTGTGTGTGTGTGTATGTGTGTGTGTAATGCATAATGCATGAGAATTGTGTAATTGGTGTTGGTGCCGTGCTGGAGGAGCCGTAGTGCTGTCTGTCTGAGCCGAGGCTGCTGGTGAATGGTGTCTGCTGTCCGGTCTGCTGCTTGGCACATGTCAGTGTCAGCTAGTATTACAGGATTAGCCACGGACAAGCCGTGTTGATCCCAAACCCCCAACCAACCACCTGCGGACTAACCACCTCCCCTAGTGTGGTGGAACGCACCCTCGTCCAGCCCTCCACTCTTTACGTGAGAAACCCTCCTCCTCCTTTCCTTTCCTCTCTTTTCCTCTTCTTCACTCACTCGTTCCTGGGTGCTGTTCCATCACAAATGTGGCTGTATGGTCAGTAGTTGGTCGTCATGGGGACGTTGGTCATCCCTGGGGATGTCTTGCTCCGAAAGGTAGGATGAGACTGAGTGGAAATGTGGCTGTGGTTGCTTCTTCCTTTGTGTTTTACCTCTCACACGTTCACATTACACATACCAGCACACTTCAGGTGACTTTCACACACTAGAGGATGTCTTTTAGTTCTTCCTGAATGTGTCAGAGACACTTTGCGTCTTCTTGCTCTCTTGCATTTGAAGAACAGCTACATTCTGCACACACACACACACACACACACACACACACACACACACACACACACACACACACACACACACACACACACACACACACACACACACACACACACACACACACACACACACTATTTATTAATGATCTTTAGTCTTGGCATTGATGCAGGGTGTGGTTGTTAAGTAACTGACTTGGGCTTGTTAAATCTCGTGGGCAGCATGTCCCTGTTTGTCTTAGGACCATAGAAAGACAACAGATCATCCCCTCCCACAGACACGCAAAAGACACATACACAAACATGCTTACACTTACAAACAAGAACACTCACATACACACACACACACACACACACACACACACACACACACACACACACACACACACACACACACACACACACACCTGGCGTGAATAGATCATCCTCTCCCTGCTTGTCCAACTACCAGCTTTCACTGACTTTAATCCATCTCGTTGTGTCTACCTGATCTGTTGTTAGGGGCTATTTTTTATGTTACACATAATGGTTTGTTTATGTATGGATAGAGCTTATGGCCCATTATGAATTTTATGTAATATTTTAGTAGTTTATAAGCTATTTATAGTAAAAAAAAAAGACAAACTTTTGAGCCTTATTGCATCTTGTATTGGTCTTATTACATATTGTGTATGAATCTGTGTTCCTTTTTGTATTCCAGTGTTTTACACTTGTGCTGCAGGGAGTTCTAGAGGGAGTGTCTTACTATAATTATTTAATAGACAGACATTTGTCAGACATTTGACATTTGAATCATGTTAATGAAACATCAGAGTGGCCAGAGGGACTGAGGAGGGAGAGAAGGGGTCTTCAGGCTTGATTATGTGGTCTTACAAGCTATGGCTACTGTACTTGTCAGTATGACAACTCTCCGCCAGAAATGTAAAACTTTCTAATATTTTCACAAATGTGACTGCTGGTATGTCCTTGTGAAAGTATGTGTTTCAGTTATGCTTATAGTATGCTATATAGCTCATGCTGCATTTAAAGGCTGCTGTGAATTTGTGGTATAAGGAAGGTCTGTGAAATTTTAGACCTTTAATAGTAGAGCGGTGGTCACCCTGCTGCTGTCTGTCTGTGTGTCTGTCAGTCTGTGGGGGCTATGCCTGAGTAAGCTTTTTTCCTAGGTGCTAATGTGATTTAGCCAGAGCTAGGCTATAGGCTAACAGGATAACATGTTGTCAGCAGTCATTTATGATGTCATGTTTGACCCTTCCTGCTTCTTTTAAAGGACCATTTTGAAATGTTTAGCATTCCCAACCTACTCAGTAGCCTTTGGCAGGGTCTGTGCCCGGGTTTGCTGACCGATAGGTAAGCTTGTGTTCTGCTGCA
This sequence comes from Sardinella longiceps, assembly GCA_027497455.2. Taxonomy (NCBI): domain Eukaryota; kingdom Metazoa; phylum Chordata; class Actinopteri; order Clupeiformes; family Clupeidae; genus Sardinella; species Sardinella longiceps. The sequence goes on along the minus strand of JAODXP020000015.1, from coordinate 21,736,679 downwards.
TCCCCGTGGCCTGTTAAGTCCCCATGGCTGTCAGAACTATTGTTTCATGGGGGGTATTGTGTTTCAGCTGTGAGTGAGCGTGTTCAAAATGCTGACGTTGACATTAAACACATCCAGAAGAGGATGAGGGCCTCATACACACACAAATGAACACACATACACACACACACACACACACACACACACACACACACACACACATGCACACACAAACCCACACTTAGAAACATACAACTTTTGCAGACACACAGTTAATCTGTTTTATTGCAATCTCTCTCTCGCTCTCTCTCTCTCACAGACAGACACATAAACACACACACGCACACACACACACACACGCACAATCAAATGCTCATTAAGTGTTGCCCCACTCTTCGATCTACAGCTCCTCCTCATAAACAGCCTAACGTTGAAGCTTGGAGTGCTCCACCCTGTGAACTGATAATGTGATGATGTCATTATTTATGTATGACTCGTGGGTGCCGACTTGTTTGTGTTGAGCCTACAGCTCGGCAACCAGGTAACCATGGGGTAGGCGTAGGCGTGGACTGTAGAGTCACTGCAGAAAATAGAGGCTGCATCAGATATTTTTATACTGAGTACCCTTTAAAGATGATAGTTCATCAAATTTATGACTTGTGAACTGCTTATGAGATTATGAGACCTCAGTTATCTGTCATACTTACTTTGACTGAAACAAATTACTCTCACTAAAAAAAATTAAAAAAAAAACTTGGACAGTGGCACATACTAGGCTAGACCATTAACTGTTTAAGCTGGCTTGATATATCAAGTTTCAGTTAGTTCTTTGGATTCTGCTGAAATGTGTTTTCATACAGTATGTCCCCATAAAAGCTGACTCTGGTCTTTGGCACACTCCCAATGAATCTGAATCTGTGCCCACTAAACCCATTCCAGAGTCCTCTGTACCCAAGAGATGGCATAGGCTACCACACAGACAACAGTTAACAGGGGGAAAGCACTTTACCACACTGTTTTGGTAGTTTCTGTTTGCACCAAAATGATATCCGAATGGATCATTTTAGCTTATCTTTTCTATTTTCTGTTAACCTTTTCTGTTATCCTATCAACACCTCCTACTGTAACTCTTGCTCCTGTCTCATGAAAGCTCTGTTGTGAGTTTATGAGTCGTTGGCTTTTGAAATTTGAAAGTGTAACTCTTGTACACAATGGAAATTAGATCTGAGACTTATCTCAGTCAAATTGGAAACTATTATGTAGGCTGTCACATGAACCATCATTACCAACCAAGTCCTGACGTCTGATCTTGAGTTGACTTCTTCCTCTAGTCTTTGAAAGTCCGATAATCTCTGATAAGGTGGCAAGAGCAGAAAAGCACCCATGCGTTTTTTTCTAAATGGACGTGCAACAGTGTTTGTGGTCTTATCAGCTGTTTAGGAGAGCGAAGGCCGCCACTGGAGAGCTCTGAGTTGAAGGGGTTTAAGGTTTCAGAGCAACGGGAGATTCCCTCACAGTGAATGGCAGCAGCAGGGCCAGGTCATTTTACAAAGAGAGAGCTGGAGAGAGAGGGAGAGAGAGAGAGAGAGAGAGAGAGAGAGAGAGAGAGAGAGAGAGAGAGAGAGAGAGAGAGAGAGAGGAAGTGAGGTACATCTTTAGATGTCATGTTTATAATATTAGAAAGAGCCTGGATGTCATTTTGGTCTTGGTCACTGGCAGTGCCGATAGAGTGAGATGGTCCTTTTTTTAGTGTGTCACACACCGTGCTAAAGCTATCATTAAACCTCTGTTCCCCTTAAAAGACACACATGTCTGGTAAGACTATGCTTCCCACAGGGTTTTAGAGGACCATGGTGGGGGTCTGGAGAATGTTCTCCCGCTTGTTTTAATTACAACTTCATGCCTATTGTTTCCACACCAAAACACCCCTGAATTGGCAATGATGAAAGAACTGTAAAAATGCAAACAAAAGAGACTGAAATGCAAGTATGGACCATGGTGGAAACTGCACAGATACATTATGTATACATTATGTATTATGTACATTTTATATGTATGTTTTTATGTATGATTCTTACCGAATTGAGTAAACTAAAGTATTCAGATGAAAAGATTCGAAATATATTGGATGAAAATATTCTAGAAACGTAGAAAAACTAGATGTGCCGCATGGCGGTACAAAATATGACCGCGGCAGTCATAATTATCAAGTGGTGTAGGCCTCTTACCAGCTCAACGTATATGATATGTGTCTGACTCTTTTCCAGGTGTACCATGACCACATTGGAGTATTCGATCTGACTGAAAGACTTCTGATTGAAGGAACACTCTACCATCACATCTTCTGATTGGATGAGCATACTTGAGCTGAGCTTGCTGATTGGTCACACTGAAAGTGTCGGCACTGGGACAAGCATCTTTCTACTTATAAATGCTGCGCTGTCTTGTGTTATATAAGGGGTCTCTGACGTGACGTGACAGTCTGGACTGAACTAGGGAGTAGAAGGCACCAAAAACAAACATGGACACAGTGGAGACCCCGGCCCTGGAGTCACGGGCCGAGCGCATTGCGCGCTACAAGGCGGAGCGTCGGAGGGAGCTGGCTGAACGCTATGGCAATCTGGACGAGGAGCTCCCTTCCAAGTGGGTGAGGAGGGAGAGGGCGGGCCGCCGGGCAGGAGATTCTGCCATGACGGACAGGAGCTCCTCCAGTGGGGTGAACGGGGGCACCGGGGAACACGGCAGAGCGTCACACTGGGAGGGTGCTACAGCAGCACCGGAGACAGACCCACTTCCCCCCAAGATGTCAAACGGCTTTGAGACTGACCTTCCAGAGTCGTCAAGTCTGAACAGGTAATGTATTAGAGCTACACCTGCATGCTGCTTGAGCGGTGTATGGCATAGTGGGTTGAAGGAATCCTTGCCACACATCTTATAAAATCATTTTCCTGTCTCAGTCTGAATGATGTCAACTGGCAACAAACGTACACTTTAGGTGGTGTATCAAAATTTTTCTCACCATTCACTGGTTCCACTGTCAGAATTCAGTACGACAGAGTAGAGTTATAGAAACCCACTTGTACATGGTAACTATGTGTCCATCATTTCACAACATTCATTTTTGGACAAAAAGAACTTTGCGTTGTCATTTTAAAATATACTGCAATTGCAAGTTTATCTGACATACAGTTTTTCTTT
>JAODXP020000015.1:21718502-21723502 GCA_027497455.2 Sardinella longiceps | reverse complement strand
TCATTCCCCATCCATTGCTCAGACTAACCAGTCATATGAGGCGCAAGAAGTCTCTCCCACACAATCCGCATCTCAACCCAGCTGGAGGAAACAGGTGGCTACTATATTCTTTCTTTCCATCTCTCTCTCCTTTTAACTTGCCTCCTCTTCTTCTCTCCTTCTCCTCTTGCTTTCCCTCTGACGTCTGACGTCCTTAGCTTTTCTTGACTTCATTCCTTTTTCCATTATACAAGTACAAGTATATGTAAAAGTCTGTGTTAAAGGGATTATCCAGAGTTGCAATCAGCCTATAGCCCTGTTGTTTCACATTGCTAAGTGCTGTCAACACAGACCAAATACTGAAACGACAGCCAACGTTAACTGATAAGAGCATGATATGCCTGCATCTGTTCAGCATAGTTACAAGTTCGTATTTAGGCTACTTTGTACCAAATGTTACTGTTCTGATACCTATCGATAGCACTCGGTAGCCTCAAACAAAAAGGGATATGGACTGACTGACTCCGGATCTTTCCCTTCATTTTGTGAAATTCCTCCATATACATTGCCTGTTGTTACCTTATAGATGCAGTACTCTGTGTATTGTACTCCTTGCAGAGTGTGGAAGTGGACTTTGCCCAGACGCAGCCGCAGGTGCAGGCAGAAGTGCAGACGCAGGTGCAGGCAGAGGTGTGGGCGGAGGTGCAGCCGGAGCAGGAGAGAGATGTGGAGGCTGTCTGCTCAGGCCCCTGTGAGGCTTCCTCATTGGATGCTGCGCCTGAAGCAGCAGCAGCTGCTTCTGAGTGCACCAAAGAGGTCACGACCTCCAGTGCCACGCCTTGCTCGACGAACACTTCTGCAGACGCGGACCAGGACCTCAGCTCACTGTGTCAGACCAGCACACCAATGTGAGTGAAACTGTGTGTGTGTGTGTGTGTGTGTGTGTGTGTGTGTGTGTGTGTGTGTGTGTGTGTGTGTGATGTAGTAGTAGGAGAGAGAGAGAGAGAGAGAGAGAGAGAGAGAGAGAGAGAGAGAGAGAGAGTATTTATACCTGTATTAAGCAGGTCTTTGTGTGTGCTGAAGTGCAAAGTTAAGAGTGGACATTGTGGGTGGGAAACTCATCACAATGAGATATGAATGAATTCTTATTATCTTAAGTGGTAGTTGTATGTGTAATGTACAATAAGAACTGATGTTTTGAGTTGCAAAACCCACTTGACAATATGTTTGTGTGTGTGTGTGTGTGTGTGTTTGTGTGTGTGTGTGTGTGTGTGTCTGTGTGTGTATGTGCATGCGTGTATATGTAGGCTGTCTTCTGCAGTAGCAGAGCACAGGCGGTCAGTGAGGCCCTCTCGCCGGACACAAGGCTCACGGAATCCTCTGCGTGCTCTGGCTGCCCGTGACGATGTTCGTGAGGATTTCAACGAGCCCCAAGACAATGGTGCCGCTGCAGAAAGCAACAGGAGTGAGTCCCATACCACAGATACATTGCATTTCTTTTATTATTATTTATAACATATTATTCTTATTGATCATTTTTTGGCATCTTTGCCTGTGTCTGCCCCCTAGTGGTTAAGAACTGTAATTCATCTTCAAGTGATGCCACCGCTGCTGAGGCATCAGGCATCAACACAGTGCCCTACAATCCACTCATGCTGATTCAGCTCAAAGGTGAGGTCTCAACTAGATCAGACAAAGAGAAATCAAGAAGAGGGCAGAGAGTGAGACTGAGAGGCAGTGACACAGTGATGTTGTTGATCAGTTGCATACCTTTGACTTCATTGCTGTTCTTTCATAATAAATCTTTGTAAGATTGTAAACATGATATTGTTTTAAAATAGGTAGGAATAGGGACTATCCCACTCTTTTATGAAATTGGGTTATTCACCATCTTTCTTGAAGTTACATATGTGGGTAAAAGCATTTTGGTCTCAATGCATGTGTATTCCTAGTCCGACAACCCAAATTCTAGCTTCAGCTTAGTATAGGCGCTGGAATGTAAAGTAGCCAAAGAGTTGCTATCAGGCTACTTTAGATTCCACTGGCTATGCTAAGCTTAAGCTAAAAACGGCCAAAATCGAGGTTGCCAGACCTGGAAAATTTACCCACATAAGTAACTCCAGATACAGGGGCGAATAATCCATTTTCATGAAAAGGTGGAGTATTCCTTTAAGGGATTCTGGGAGGTGTAGTTTAGTAACTGGTAGTTGTCTGTGTGTTGCTGCAGGTTGGCGACAGGTACAGGTGCTTCTGGTGGAGCCGGTGGCGCGATCCCTGAACAGCGGGGACTGCTTCCTGCTGGTGACGCCACAGCAGTGCTTTACGTGGAGCGGCCGGGCAGCCAATGCTGCTGAGAGAGCAAAGGTCAGTGATGCAGGATGTCTGATGCATTTTCTCTCTGCTCTGAACCTGCAGTCAATGTATAGGCACTCTTAGACATTTTCACACAGTTCTGCATAGATTGTGTGTGTATCCCTTTGGCGATTTGCCTTTGTTGTGATAGATAAGGGATGAGAAACAGGGCTAGGTAGAGATAGGGTGTGATCTGGAAATGGCCGCAAGTCAGACACAAGCTTGAGTCCGTCTGTGTTTGTGTATGGTTTGTGCGCTGTAGGGAGCTGCACCACATTGTTGATTGAATCTATACATAATAGTGATGCATGATGTATAATTACACTATTATGTTCACATTGAAATTGCGGTGACAAATTAGGTCAATAACATTATTATTAGCGCAAGCACAGTGTCTAGTGGAGAGTGGAGAGGAGATTGTCACACACTGGCTTTAAAGAGTTCCTTTTTGAAATATATTCCCTCACCAAATGCATTGAAAGGGGTCATTACACTTCAGATTTATTATCTTATTATATCAAGCTGTTTGCTGGGTAACATTTACATTGTTATTTGAGCAGATGCACAATTGCCTGAAGCAAACTAATGAATGTGCATTTAGCCACAGCGGATGATTACAATGCACTTGATGGCCTGTAATGATTTACAATTAGCAGCATTATTTGCAAATGGTTGTTTCTGATGGTTATAGCACATGGAAATTGCTAGTGTTTTCTGGTGTTTTGCAATATCTGAATCGTATCTGAGCCCTTAATGGTGTTGTGTGACCAAATCAGTTTAATTTGTAATGTTACAGGTCTCCGAGATGGCCTTTATTGTCCAAAGCCAGCGAGACCTGGGTTGCCAAGCAACTCAGGTCATCCAGCTTGAGGAAGGAGTGAACTGTGAGAGTTCTCAAGCTATGGAGTTCTGGAACCTTCTAGGTGGAAGAGCAGAGTACTTGGGTGAGTGTAGTCTACTGGGCACCATTTTTGTCTTCACAAAGGAACCATTTTCACATGGTGTGACTACATGGTTATCTTTGTGTACACCGTGTGTCTGCCTTGTGTGTGTGTGTGTGTGTGTGTGTGTGTGTGTGTGTGTGTGTGTGTGTGTCGTGTGGTGTGTGTGTGTGTGTGTGTGTGTTGTGTGTGTGTGTTGTGTGTGTAATTATATTAATGAAAGTTGCTTAAAGATTATATCAATGTGGTTTATGTAGGCGTTTATGGGAGGTGAGGGGCCCACTACCCTGTTTGCTTGGGGCAAGTACCTTGAAACAGCCCCCTGTGTTTGTGTGTGTGTGTGTGTGTGTGTGTGTGTGTGTGTGTGTGTGTGTGTGTGTGTGTGTGTGTGTGTTTGCGTATGCTAGTTAAACAGTGTCTGCCACTGACCGTACCGTAGGTGCTGGTGGTCCTGAGGAGGACGAGCTGTTTGAGGTGGCACTGGTGGAGTCTAACTGTGTGTACCAACTGGTAGAGGACCGACTGGTGCCTCACGATCAAGGCTGGGCAACCGCCTCATATATCGGCCTGCTTGGACCTACTCAGGTATGCACACCTTCATCTACTCTCTCACTCTACTGCCCCCTAGAGGACAACTGTGTTAGAGCCAGTGACTGAGGGGAAGAACATGGACAAAAAATCAGTTTCTCTGTGGAAAACTGCAAGTCTGTTATATCTTGCTTTTGCCACCTCTCTTAGACTCTGCTGTTTGACTTTGGGAGTGAGGTCTACCTGTGGCATGGGAAAGACGCTACCCCAGGTGACCGCAAGGTGGCGCTGCAACTGGCACAGCAGGTGTGGATTGGAGCGTATGACTACAGCAACTGCAGGGTTAACCCCTTGGACCCCTCCGCTGTTAATGCACACATACCCAGGTGAGTTACATCAGTAATACACTGATAGTACAAAAAATATACTTGCAATAACACACACACACACATACACACACACACACACACACACACCTGTTCAGGCAGGGCGTCCAAACTGTTCTACCACTCCCAAAAAATTAAAAATCATTTAGATATATTTAGATATATTCTTTTGTTTCTTTTCTTTTGTTTGTTTGTTTGTTCAGGCAGGGTGTTGGGCGTCCAAGCTGGGCCCTGCTGGGTCGTTTGTTTGAGGGAACAGAGACTGTGCTGTTCAGGCAGAAGTTTGTTGACTGGCCAGGCTTGAGCTCTGGCAGAGAGGACATCAGTGCCCTCACTGTGGAGACTTCACAGGTGAGGAGAGCCACCACTATCACCCATCCTCCATACTACTACATACTACTCCTCTATACTCCATTCTCCTACATAATACTCCTCCATCCTCTACATACTACTCCTCCATCCTCCTTACTGTAACTACATACAGTACTACTCCTCCATCCACTATACTACTACATAATCCTCCTCCATTCTTCATACTGTGCATACTGTACTACCCCTCCATACTACTACAGTACATACTACTCCTCCATACTCCATACGACTACATACTACTCCTCCATCCTCAGTACAACAACCATACTCCATACTTCCTACAACTAACTACTCCATACTCCATTCTACTACATACTAATGTACTATGATTACTTATAGTACTATGTACTGTGATTTGTCTTCTTCGTTACCATCGTACCATCACACTTTTCTTGTGCACAGAATACTGATTCAGTACTCTGAGGGTAGTAGCATTGACATT
>JAODXP020000015.1:21703502-21713502 GCA_027497455.2 Sardinella longiceps | reverse complement strand
AAATAAATTTTCAATCATACCGTCATCATTTGTAATTAATGTCTGTTTCTGTGTCTGTTTTATCCTGTAATATTTTAGCTGGCTTTGGGCATGAAGAGGGAAGAATATGCCACTCTCCCAGATTGGCAGCAGATCAATCTGAAGAAAACTAAAGGACTGTATTGATATCCACCTTTTAACACTCTGTTTTTATATAAATATATATACAGTATATACTATATAAAGTAGATTTTATTTTCTGTCAGCAGAAAGCTATCTTTTAAAAAGAAAACTTTGTGTATTTTCTATTTTTGTGGGGGAAAAAAGTATCTTTGTTAAGTGACCCCTCTTTGCACACACATATGTACAGTGTTTTTTCCTCTTCTAGTTGCCTGTTATAAAAATGTGTGCTTATGTGTGGGTATGCGTGCTTGTGTGCCTGTGTGTGTGTGTGTGTGTGTGTGTGTGTGTGTGTGTGCGTGTGCGTGCGTGTGTGTGTGTGTGTGCATGCACGAGTGTGTGCATGCATGTGTACTGTATGTGTCCTTTGAAAGTTGGTCATTATGGAGCCTTAAACCCTTCACACACAGGGACTGGCCAAATGTTCTTTTTTGTTTCTGAATTGGATTTCCTTGTAGTATATAGTGCTCTCAGTGCAAGCTCAAAAGTCAGCTCCATGCCCTGTACAGCATGGCCAACCCACCCCCCTTACCTGCCTAACGTGAGCTCCTTTCTTTCTTTACCTCTGGCCAGAACCAGAGGAGGTGTCATGCGAATGATGTGTGGTTTTAATACTGAACTTAGCTGTAGCTTTCATCTAATGTGTTGCAAGTTAATGAAACGACATGGACGACAAATTGAATGATGTAACATCACGACATTGTGTTTTTTTTTCCTATGAAATTTTAATTTATCTGTACAAATCAGATCGAAGAGATGGAAGAGAGAGAGAAAGAGAGAGAGAAAAAGTGTCAGTCACAATCTCTGTAGATATTTTATGAGAGGAAGAGAATGCATATAAAAACAAAGTGAGGAAGATCTATCTAATAAAACATAAAGAAAGTGAACTCTGTCTATGATATTTGTCCTCCTTCACTATTTCCGAGTCTATCCACATATTGATCTCTTGATGATGCAGCATTTCTACTACTATAACTACTATACATTTTATGACACATTCTGCCTTCAACAAGAATCTGGGACTTGATTGTCTGTATATCTGTCTTTGAAATGAGTTTGACAAGCTTAAAGTACTACCACTGTGTGTGTGTGTGTGTGTGTGTTTCTCTTTGGGTGGGGTCATAATGGTTGAAAGGTAATAATTAATTTGACGGTATCCACATAAGAGTGACATTAACCTGCCATTAGCATGATATGATGTACATCATGAACATCACTGACACTTTTGTAATGTTTAATACTGTTGTCAATAAGTGTCATTCGGTATTTGTGTAATGTGAAGTTGACACAGTTTCGGATTCATAAATTGCCAAAACCAAATGACATTTAAAACATGACCCAGAAAGATTAATGAAAGATTAATGGTTTTGAAAAGTGCCATGTCATGTTAACACCAGTCTTATGTCACTCTTGTGTAGACACCTTCAAATAAAGTGTAACCAAGAGTTGTCTCAGATAAAACTGGCAAGTTTTCTGTGCTGGGGTATTAGGTGTTGGTGAGGCTGAGTGGTGCGGTGTGGTGTGGTGCTGTGAGGTGGTCAGGAGTGGCTGTGTGTTTTCCCAGATGAGATTAGCAGGAGCTTTAAGCCCTCATGTGACGCTGCGCACCATAGCACTGCCCTGCCCAAGAGAACCGGCCACCTATTACGGATGGAAAAAGTCAAGGAGTAGGTGTGTTTGTGTGTGTGTGTGTGTGAGTGAAATGTCCTTGCTTAGAGAATGTCTTAAGGTAAACATGTATAAAATCAAAACAGTAAGTATAATCGATAATCATGCAATTGTAACAAAATAAAATATAGACAAAGGTAAAAGTTCATATTCATGTACACACAAAAAAAAACTTGATTCTGATATGAACTAAATATCTTACAGTGTACTTTCTGATTTAAGACCGAACATGTTGACGCCTTTTCAGCTCTAAGACTTCATTTCGTTTGGCATCTCATCTCACATTTTTTCTGGTCCTAGGATTGTGAAGGATTTTACAATACAGTGAAACTGTGTTCATTCAAGCAAGACAGTCAAGCATGAGACATAATGGTGTGGACACACATGGAAACAAACAGAAGAAATTAACTTGAGAAAACTCTACAAACAAAAGTGTGTGTTGTCTATTTACAGCTGTGAATGTGAAAAGCTACCACGAAGATGACCTCTGTGTTTATGAGGTGTATGTACAGCTGTGTGTGTGTGTGTGTGTGTGTGTGTGTGTGTGTTTCAGTGCATACATGTGTGTGTGTGTGTGTGTGTGTGAGCTCAGATGGCTTGTTCTCTCTCCGGTAAACTCCTCTCAGGCTCGGACGCCAGCGCTGCCTCTCTCAGCACAACCATGTGATCCTCTGCGGCGTGCAGCGATTGGTCGATCCAATCCATGCTACCAGACATGTGACAAGCATTCCGGGTAACCAGCACCAGATGACTGACAGACAGCAAGAGGGCGGTGGCTCTGATAACAGCAAATTCAAAATCAAAACACATATTGTTAGTATTATATTTCATGTACCGGTATAAGTTGTTATGTTTGTATGCGTTAATATGTGTCAACTTTTTCATCTGTAGATAGTAATCTTGTCAGAGTATAGATGAGATCTGTTACCTGGCATCCAGGAGAATAGGGTCCAGAGGAGGATACATGGACCGCACCACATCGTCGACCCTACACAGACACAAGGGAAGATGGGAAATGTAGTTCTGAGAGGATATCTGTTTCTGTTAACAGGGTTATTGTTGTTAGGTAACCCACAATATGTTCTTACAATCCCCTTAATTTCTATGTTAGCTGCATGGATGTCCATTGTGCATTGGACATACCTGGGGCTGATGCGTTTAGCCACAGTGATGATGTCATTGAGACTAGCAGGAGCCTTGACCTTTGCCCCAGAGCCCATTGTCATGGCGACCAACTTCTCAGTCAGAGTGTGACATATCTGAACAAAGCCCACATATCATTGGTTAAGCCATTTGTTTTCATCTCCAGTATACTAAGCATGTAACAACAATATTTTCTGCTACTGGTCACTTACTTTCAGAATAGAAATGCAATGGGACACCAGACCGCTGTAAAATGGGGAGATGATAAGAAGAGGTCAGATTGAGAGAAAACAAATAAAACAGTCATTTGCTAATTCTGGTAATTTAAAAGAAATACAGTCTAATTCAGTCCATAGTCCTGGTTTTTGAGATCACAATGTGCTGTCTGTAGGAAAAATGACCAAATTTGATACATCATAGACCAAACAGCAAGCAAGCACTTAACATTAACTGGATGAAGTACTGGAATATGTATGTGAGTTTCTGTGCCTCATTCAGTTAGTGTCAGCTGCAGGTGCACTAATTAGTGAATATAAATATATGTTGGACCAAATGTTGTCTTTCTTTTTCCTATTGACAGCACTCAATGACCTGAAACAACAGGGCTAAGGATTGATTCACACTTCAATTGCAATGTGTATTTTTCATCTGAAAGTGATTTCCAGCTGATCAGTGTAAAGATGCCAGGATTAGAGAGAGAGAGAGAGAGTGATGGATGGGGAAAATTTGCAGAGACTTACGAGGCATCCTCAATCCAGTCTTCATTCTCCAGGATGGCCTCGATGTGGGGATTGGTGATGACTACATCATCCAGCTCCAGCTCAGATGGTTCACTCTGTGTCTCCATGGCACCAATGAGGTCAACCGTGGGCCTGGTGAGTGTGAGACATGTCCTCTTACATCATGCACTCAGGTGAAACATTTTGGCTAAATATATTTAGAATTTTTTAGACACAACAAAGCCCAATGAAATATTTAGCAATGAAAAATTTAGACGATACCACTGACACTCTTATTTCTTTCTTTCTTTCTTTCTTTCTTTCTTCTCCCTTTTTCTCTCTCTGTACTCACTTGGAGTCAAAGTGGTGCAGAAGACTTGGTGGGTGGCAGTAGCGATGGCGGCAAACCACCACCAGAGCCACAAAAGAGGCCAGGAATATGGTCGCCAACACCCCGATGGCCACGATCACCACCGTCTCCATGCCAACGCCCGAGGTCCCCGTGGTAACTGACCTTTGAACCTCTGATCAGCGACTTGTAAGGGGATCTGGAGTCAGCCGAGTACTGTGAGGGTTCATCTTTAGATGAAATAAGAGAACAATAAGGAGAAAAAATATTCTCAAACAAGTCATGTAGTTGTCATCTCATCTTTAACACAATAGAAAAGCCGGAGGTGAGTACAGCGTTACTGACATTAAAAACGAAGAGATTAAAGTGCTCAGGTAGCTATTTTGCAGATCTAAGCCTTTCTAATAATCTCCAGGCAGTTTCATCAAGAGATAAAAATGAAGCAGAAAATTGAATAATCCAAATCCATTCCTTCAAGCGATAGCAAATGCAAGAACATGATAAAAAAAAAAACAAAGGACCAAACAAGCAAACAAAACAAAAACAAAAGGCATGTAAAATAAGACCCTTGCTGAATATAGAGTTGGAGTGTCCTGACGTGACCTATGGGTCCACATACTTGATTTGGAGTGACCAAGAGTGCGGAAGAAAAGTAATTGGACCTGAATAACTGGCCATTGATTTCAAAATCAATCAAGCTTAAATGCCTGCTCACACCTTTAGAGTACACAGAATAGAACTCAATGCATTTCATTTGTCTTTGCCAAGACTTCACCCTTGTCTGCAAATTATCAGCCCCTCTCTTGATTACACAAGGTGGCATATTTCAAATACTGTACTTCCTCTCTCTCTCTCTTTCTTCTTCTTCTTTGGGTATAGACCAGTACCCTCTCAATGGTGAGGCAATATATCTTAGACATATAATGATGAAGCAAACTTATAGTAATGATAAAATGTGTTTGTGCCAGAAACATTGAGTCTTGGCATGGCTTCTTATTTAAATAACATTCTATTTTATCTAGACATTGTCAATGTGTTCTTGTTGACAAAAGGCAGTGCAGAAAAATACCAGTTTCTTATCTACAATGCCCTCTCTTGTCCCACACACACCCCTGTATCCACACACACACACACACACACACACACACACAATCATGCTCACACAGTCTGAGTTCTTTGGTCTGTAAGACACACTTTATGTCTGACTTTCAAAAGGTGAAAATGAGCTTTGGATGTTTTGTGTATATCGAGAATGTGTGAATTGACAAAACAGTCACCCAATGCAAACATTGAGACAATTACACATTATTTACTACCTGGCCATGACGGCTACTCCGGTTTCCATAATTGCAAAAAGGTGTGTGTGTGTGTGTGTGTGTGTGTGTGTGTGTGTGTGTGTGTGTGTGTGTGTGTGAGTCTTAGAGGGAGAGCGAGAGAGAATCTGGTGGAGTGTGTGAGAGAGACAGACAGACAGAGAGAAAGAGAGAGTTGGAAATATCCCCTATTTCCACTGTCTTGAACAGCCTTACAGAGTTGAAACATTCCAAAAAGTGCTATTTTTTATCTGGATGCTTATCTAAAATGCGGTTTGAGAATGCTGTAAGTCACTAATCGGATTAATTTGCGAGGTGCACTGGTCGTGTCATACAGTGCTTTCTCCCCGCGCACTAAGTTGTACAATTTCGGGAGCTTTCGCATTTCCAATGAAATTCGTCGCTGGACAAATATTAGGGTTTAATTAACAATGCAGATTGTTGTGACAGCAACGATTATGTAAAGTCGTTTGGCAGACTAATATTTTATAACATGAAGGTTCTCGTAAAACTGTAGCCTATAGCCTAGTCTTTCAAAAGATAAAGAAAAATATTTCAATATCATAATTACAATAGATACATTTAGAATTTCATATTTATTGAAATTAGTAGTAAGCATAGTGTTGCATAAACGGGAAAAAGAATAAATACCATAAGGAGAATTGACTCCCAGTCAGAGAGCTGTAACTATTGTTGGGCAGGCCGCAAATGTTAGGCTACATTACGTGCTTATTTTCTTCTTTTATCTAGTTTTAAAAAACGAAAAAAGTTTAGGAAAATAGAATGTAGCTGTAAGAAAGAATATTTCGCCTCGATATTAGTCTACTAGCTAAACATTTAACAGCAACATAGTTCCTTATTTTTAACATAACCTTAAAGTTTCTGACACAGTAGGCTATAAATTATCTGCAGAGAAACATAAATACTATCAATGTGGAAAGTTCGATAAACTCACCGATACATTTTGCCCCTTTTTCCTGCGATTTTCCTGCGGAAACAAAGCACCTATTCCCGGGGGCATGCGGAGATGGCACGGACCTCTCCAATCAGGGAGCGCGCGGAGGCATGTACGTGCACGGTTTGGTCACTCTGAAGTTGAACCTGAAAAACTCCGTATGTTACGCGCGCTCACGTCCACCAGGAAAAGCCTGCGTGGCGCGCACTAAAAAATGCCATATCTCGCGCCATCGGGAGAGAGGGTTTTGTTAATTTAGGCCTACTGGTTCCTGGATTCGACAGTGGAATCCCATTTTAAAGAACTCTCTACGAAATTGGATAAAGTTGAGCAGATGCTCATCTAAATTTACACAGTTTGGAAACACGTACTGTTGTGAGGAGTTTCTTCTGGGTTTTGTTTGCAATTGGTGTGTACAAGTCCCAAGAATTCGATAGGTGGCAGTCTCTACCTACCCCTCACAGAGCCTACATCCTGACCCCACATTGTAATAAATCAATAATAAAGTCTTTCATGTTAATGTTTTTTTTTCTGTAGCACTCTTTAATGCATTGAAATTGTAAAATGCCAGTCTACATGTTACCATATCTGTGGTCAAATGGTCAAGCTTTGTCTTAACTGTAGACTTTCATATCCGCCAGCAAAAGCAAATAGAAGTTTAAATGTCAATGCCATCAGGCCAATCAGTTCTGAGAGAGAGAGAGAGAGAGAGAGAGAGAGGGGGGGGGTGTTAGCCATTTTGTACTCTCTGAAAGTGTAATTTTTAAAGATTCCAGAACAATGTAATTTAATAATAAATGGTTATCATATCACAAATCAATGCTGCCTGCCTGCACTTGCCCCTCTTGCTTTGAATGAAAAACCTTTGATAAAGTGCTTGGACTAACATTTTGGACTTTGGTCTGTGATCCGATCTTAAAAGAACAATGTGTACAGTAGGTCATACCCTTCAAAGACCACAAACCCACATAGTGAGTTGTAGGGGAGACTTTCTTTATCTAATTCTTTCTTTTTATGGCTAGTAGCATAGGAGCGGCCCTGGAACCCGTGGGATGAGAGGACAGAAATGAGAGAGGTCTTAAGCACTAGTGTAGTTGTGGTGGTGAACTCTTCTCATTGGGTGTAAGATCAGGGCTAAAAGTGTTTGGACAGGAGGAACTAACAGGATTACACTCTGAGAAAGGAGAATGTGTGTGTGTGTGTGTGTGTGTGTGTGTGTGTGTGTGTGTGTGTGTGTGTGTGTGTGTGTGTGTGTGTGTGTGTGTACATGTACTTGTAGAATTAGGGCCAATTCAGACTGAAGATTCACGACGAGATGAGACTGTTTTAGAGAGGAGTTCCAGTGGTGTGAATAAATCGTTGCAAGTTGTTGCAAGCAGTTGCAAGCCATCACAAAAGATTTAACATGTCAAATCACAGCTTCAGAGTTTTAGAACGTTGCTGGTTTTTAGAACGTCGCAGCCCGTCTTGTCACGGATCATTGGTCTGTAGCCACCTTTACAGAGAGATGGAGAGAAAGAGAAAGATTTGTACTTGTGGGGAAGAAAGTTGCGAAAAGAAAAATACTCCTTTCTCACCTCTTTAAATACTCCTTTCTCACCTCCTCTTTTCGGCCACTATGCCTGGACTCACTCAGGGCAAAACTGGTAAACAGACACAAGGTTTCAGTAGAGGCTCAGAACAGTATGTCGATGAAGCAAATAATGCAGTGGCAGCCAACAAATGGTGTCGAGAAATTGTGAAATAATAACAAACCCAGGGCCTTTTCACAACAAACATTTTCACAAGTTTGCTTTGGACAGAAAGCATGGATAAAAAGTGTGAAAAATAATAATAATAACTTGCTTGGTTGCCTCTCTCTCTCTCTCTCTCTGACTGGCTATTTCTCATGTTTTTCACAACCACACACACACACACACACACACAAGCAGACATTACTGTGATGAGAGGATGAACACTATTCACTCTCAGAAAGAGAATGCCTGCTGAGACATTTATTTGTCTTTTCAGGAAAAGAAGCACGTTCAAAGGTCGCTTGTGTACACTCTTCGTATCTCGCTCTCTCTGTTTTGTTTTTTGTTTTTTTATCATTACAGTGCACAAGTGCTTGCCTTAATTTCCTGCTCTGGCAGACACCCGTGGGCCCCTGGAGCGCCAGCGATGTTTAAGGGTGCTGACACATGCTCTGAAGGACGTGTTAATCCCCCTGAGACATGCGGTGCACAGGCCCCGGGGAGTAGGGAACACAAATTCCTCCCAGAGCCCGATTTGTTTGAGCATACTCTCTCTCTCTCTCTCTCTTTCTCTCTGCATCTATGCTTGTGTGTAGGGAGGAAGGGTTGGAATCCTTGGAGGAACCCTGGCTTATACACACACACACACACACACACACCCTGCATGGAAGAGTCTGCACAGCGTGCATCCAAAGGAGTCCTGCTCAAAGTAGATAGAAAAGGGCTCATAAAAGTTGGTTGGACATATTTTTCCTCCCTCCTGTTCATTCTGTTTTCCTTTGTCTGGAGTTGTTCGGTGCAAACCTTTTCTTGTGTGGAGATACGCTTTGGAATTTGGTTTTGGTAATGTTATCAGCTTGTGTCAGTACACCTAATCATGAGCAAGGGGAGGCGTACGCATGTGTGTGTGTGTGTGTGTGTGTGTGTGTGTGTGTGTGTGTGTGTGTGTGTGTGTGTGCGTGCGTGCGTGCGTGCGTGTGTGTGTGTGTGTGTGTGTGTGTGACTAAGAGAGGAGAGGGAGGGAGATTTTTCCACTGCGACATGATCCATTTTGTTTGTACCCTCTTTGTGTCTGAAGAGTGTAATCTGGTTATTTGGCAGTAGCAAATGTCTGCTGTGCATTCCAATGGGTGACATTTAGGAGTGTATTTGTACTGTGGGCAACACAGAGATATGCATGCAGATGTTGGACTATGAGTGAAAATGATTTTTTTCCCCTCATAATGTCAATTATTTTTTTGGACCCTCTTCCCGTTGGAGAAGGTAGCTTTGTTTGACAGTCGTTACCATCCGTTACATTCTATTCTATTAAGCTACTGTATTTAGCATTAAAAGTGTGGAATTAGGCAATAAAGAGCGAGGATGTTTACAGTCCTCTTATTATCAAAAGATTTCAGTAATTTTCTTTAAACGTGCACGCACGCACGCACACACACTATTTGTGCTCTTTTCCATATTGAATTTTAATGCAATATTTAGTTTCTAAATGAAGCTGCTTATTCAGTAAATCTCCCTCCCCTCATTTTGTGCTTGGTTTACTGCCATGACAGAGACAGTGGAGTGGAAAGTTTAGAAGGAGCACAAACACCAGCCCAATTAGCCCAAAGCAGACACTTTTTATGAGCTTGTCGACTTGCAGTTAATTGGATAAGTTTCACTGGTTATAATATGGAGATAAGGGCACATCATGAAACCAAGGGTGAAAAATATGCCCAACAACAAACGGCTAATTTGATGTGGATTCTGTGATTATTAATGCCTTTGGGAGGTTCAAGTGATTCCAGTGGATTTGATTTTTTGTGGGACAGTACTGTAAGAATGCACCGAGGGGACATCACAAAGATCATTGGCTGTGCTTTCCTTAACATAGGAGACATACAGTAATAGGCCCCTTGTGAAAACAGACCTGAAAGCAACAAGGGCTTCAGATGCACCCTTCAAATAGGACTGATGTTACTAAG
>JAODXP020000015.1:21690852-21695852 GCA_027497455.2 Sardinella longiceps | reverse complement strand
TATATTTCTCTTGATTTCCCTTTCTCTCTCTCTTTTTCTCACTCCCTCTCTCACTTCTTTTTTTCTGATTCTTCTGATATGTTTCCAATCAGTTTCTTGCTGCCAGGGCTTAAATCAGTTGTAAATGGAAACTGGGAGATGGAAGTACTGTACATGAAATGAGTGCATATATACATATACATTTGCATACATAAGAGAGTGCAAGGCTGTGTGTGTGTGTGTGTGTGTGTGTGTGTGTGTGTGTGTGTGTGTGTGTGTGTGTGTGTGTGTGTGTGTGTGTGTGTATGAATGTCTGTGGGGGGCACACATGAGCAAGTATAAAACTGAGTTAGAATGAGAGAGAGAGAGAGAGAGAGAGAGAGAGAGAGAGAGAGAGAGAGAGAGAGAGAGAGAGAGAGAGAGAGAGAGAGAGCAATGGGGGGAACAGAGGCGAAAGGCAAGTCCTTTTAAATAGACAGATAAGCAAGAGGAAGAAAGGCAGCAAAGCCTTCAAAGAGTCCCATATCTCTGTGTGTGTATGTGTGTGTGTGTGTGTGTGTGTGTGTGTGTGTGTGTGTTTGCAGTGGAGGCCTGTGCATCCCAGTCCCACACCAACTTGGGAAACATGTGGAGGCCAGTAGGCACAGCGGCATGCATACCGTGGGAGATTACAGCTCCTCTGTGCAAAGAAGAGGGAGACACACACACACACACACACACACACACACACACACACACACACACACACACACACATACACACACACACACATTGATAAAATGTACATTCCCATATTACTGTACTTTTGAATAGATATGGCTATAGTCCCCTGTTTTGCTGTTTCAGGTGTTATTCTGCACACCTTGGCTAGTAGGAATTTGACTCTTTTCTGTCAGCATAACTTGTAAAAAATCAAGTGGAATAACTCTCTCAAAGAGACCTGTTTTGTGTTCTGACCTACCACAGGCTTCGTTCAATATGATGTGTTTACCCCACAACTTCTGTAGAAAGCTGATTCAAAATAGGGGCCATTTCTGTCCATCTTCTCAGGCAAACAGTAACCACATCACAGTGCTTTGCCCCCCCGCCAGCCCTGTCTGTCCCCCATGCCCCATAATTCCCTGCAAGTCGCCTGGTGGTAAATTAGCCAGGAGAGAGGGGGTGTGCAAGAAAATGAGAAAAGGCTTCAGTAGCTCCTATTTTATTGGGAACAAAGTAGTGAGCCTCAGGACCTCCCCAGGTGAGCATAGTAACAGCTACAGAGTGTCAGCAGCAGCACTGGGGTGAAGTGTAAATTACATTGGGGAGAATATAGCCACTGTCCGTGGTGCTGAAATGCAGTAGGATGCCGTTTTGACAGGGAAACCCGTAGATGTAATGGGGGTTGTTGTCATTATTGGGCTGTCATTACGTGTAGCAGTACAGTGCAAACACACACTGCACTCCCACGGTTTAGCAGGACGTGACGGTGATGGATTAGTAGACACGTGAGGCAGGGGTCTTTTTTGTGTTGCGTCTCCGTGAAATTCCTTGTGTTATCTGGAAGCCAGTGACACTGCCACTGCTGCAGACATAGAGAAAGAGAGAGAGAGAGAGAGAGAGAGAGAGAGAGAGAGAGAGAGAGAGAGAGAGCGGCAGAAAGAGAATGCTGTGAATGTGATGGATTAGCTTATTGTAACTAATCCGCCACAGCTTCTTGCAGCTTTTTTTTTTTTTTTTTGTCATCAACATGCAGGCACAGATAAACACACACAAACACACACACACACACACACACAAACCTCATGCGCTGATAATTGTCTCAGTTTTGCACTCAAAGATAATTACGCCGTGTTCAGGTGTTGTTCGGGGTGTGAGTGAATGTGTGTTTGTGTGTGTGAATTTGTAGTATGTAGATGTGTGTGTGTGTGTGTGTGTGTGTGTGTGTGTGTGTGTGTGTGTGTGTGTGTGTGTGTGTGTGTGTGTGTCAATTTGCAGTATGTGTATGTGTATGTGAGTAAGAGTGACACAGAGGGAGACAGTGGGGGGAAATGATAAGATGATTCATTGCACTGTGTGAAGTGATAATCAGGTCATAAGTGGATGATAATTGCAGTTTTCTACAGGATTCACAGATACAAATCAGAGTGTATCCACATGTGTCCACTAAGCTAAGCTACCCATTTCCATTGTTTACTTCGCATTTTGACATTGGCAAGAAAAGAAGAAAAGAAGGTCTGTGTGTGTTTAAGTATGTTGATTAATCTCAGTGTTCTCTTCATGGTGTGTGTGTGTGTGTGTGTGTGTGTGTGTGTGTGTGTGTGTGTGTGTGTGTGTGTGTGTGAGAGAGAGAGAGAGAGAGAGAGAGAGAGAGAGATAGAGAGAGAGAGAGAGAGAGAGAGAGAAAGAGAGAGAGAGCGAGAGAGAGAGAGAGAGAGAGAGAGAGAGAGAGAGAGTGGAACCGTGTACACATATATAGTATGTGTGCATGTGTCTGCATATTGGTTCGAGGGAGTGCAGCGTGTTGGGCTATTACTGCTGATTTGGGTAATTGCTTTAGAGGACTGGCTGTGCGTGACAGCTGGCTTATGCTATTATCACAGCTCTAAATATTCATAGGCAAGCAGTGAGGGGTGAGGGATGGGGGGAGAGGGGGGGGGGGGGGGGTGTCTTCGTCTTCACTCAGCACACAAAACTTTTTCTCCCTTGAAGTTACCAGGGCAACCAAAGCTCTAATTACGTGTGTCACAGGGCTTCAAGACAAAGAGCAGGCAAGTGTTGTCATGATGATAACCTGCCTAAAGACAACCTCGGCAGACAAGACACTTCTGTCTATCATTAATGGCCAGGGTTCCCTCAGACATATTGGGATAGGAATATCGGATAATGGATATGTTAGTGGATGTGGATATGGAAGTGAAAGTTTCATCAGATAAATCCTCTCGATACTAGATCCTCTTGTATACTGGTAACATATTAGCCTGGCTAACACCAAACAAAATAATCACAAGTGATATTTAGTCTATTTATTTCCTTGTAGAAGGGTGGTTTATGATTACCAGGGCCCTTTATTGAGAGCTATGAATGTATCATAAGCGTCTGTACGTACGGTAGCTCATGTCACTCATAGCCAATAGAAAATGAGATTGAGCGTGCAAAGCAGCATGGGTACTCCCAGGCTAGTCCCTCTGTGTTTTGTGATTGGTTCCTGAAAAGTAGGCCTAGATATCAGCTATAGACACCATACTGCTTTGCAGATCAAAATGAATTGGAGCGTGCATGTGTACTCCCAGGCTAATAACTTATTATACAAGATATATTTTTCATACATGGTGGATTTTTAAACACAGTAATCGTTGCTTTTTTTAGCAGCCAATAACAATATACCTGCTACTGTGGGTTACTCATACCCATGCATTGCCATTGCAGACATAGAAGCATTCATCAGAGAGGGTGGTATGAGCACAAAAGCTCTGAATTCAGTCAATTAATTATTACCTCCGCCAAGGAGGTTATGTTTTCAGTCGCGTTGGTTTGTTCGTTTGTTTGTCTGTTTGTCTGATTGTCAGCAGGATAACTCGAAAAGTGCTGCACAGATTTGGATGTTGGATTTGGATGTTGGATTTGGATGTTGGATGTTGGATGTGTATATTGGGACAAGCAAGAGCTGATTAAATTTTGGTGGCGATCGGTGATCCAGAACATGATCTGGAATGTATTTTGTCTGTGACCACATTGCCTTGACGGAGGTCTGCGCTCTCTGAGCGCTTTTCTAGTTAGACTATGAAATTGAAATGACTGAAAATGCTGAAGGGTTGAAATGAGCGAGCTAACCTGCTAATATCTTAAGCACATTCAAAACATAGCTATTGGGGCAGAGATCAATGAGTATGTTTTGATATTCACATATGGCCTCATAACTATGATTATACTCTAATTGATTGATTGATTGATTGGTTAATGAGTGTGCTCCCAATTATTGTGGAATCCCCTCAGGTGTGTGTCATGTGACCATGCCATGTGATGTCCTATTTAAGCGGCACCTGAACCAATAAATGATTGAGAGTGTGTACTCACCATGACCTCTCTCCAAGCATGTTAATTACCTCTCTATGACATATATATAAATAGCATGGATATTTAGCCTGGTTTTTACAACTGAAGTGGAATTAACTGATCAAAATACCCCTATACATATTAGACAGACCAAGATAGAGTAGGCGGGTTTCCATCCAAGTTTTTATATGCATTTAAGTTATCTAATCTTCAAGAGGGGTTGATTAACTTTTATTCAAATAAGCCATAATGTGAATCAAATTGGACGAAAACTGTTTAATTCACATATATTTGCATACCAAATTTCTGTCAATGGACATTAGATTACATTTGATCCCACAGATGACCGGTTGATGAAAACGCACCCCGATGCAAATATTCTTAAACTTTTGTGGATGGCCAGGATGGCCATTTGGTATTTTCAAAGAACCTTGGGACATAAATTCACAGAGAGAATGCCAAAATGAACATCTATTGTAGACATCCAACACAGACAAAAACATCACCATGTATTTTCTACTTTCCTTTGTGTTATTCTATCTCTCAGCGATAGGACACGCGTTTCAGAAGTGAGAGAAATCCCATGAGGTGGTTTCACCTACTAGATAAGCTATTCATTCAAGATTTAGTGCAGGTGTGTGAAATGAGTTTTCCATGTTACTGCACCTTAATTACAAGTCCCTCATCTGTTCTTGGCATGATACAGTTGTCTTCCTCTTTCTCTCTCTCTCCCTTTCTCCTCTGTTGTGAGTTTTCCCTGACCTCTCTCTCTCTCTGCGTCTCTCTCTCTCTCTCTCTCTCTCTCTCTCTGCATCTCTCTCTCTCTACCTCTCTCTCGGCAGGCACGGTGCATCAGCGCTGAGTCACTAGCGTGAGCTGGTTTGATGAGGAAGGTTGATGGGAAGTGACAGCTGGCCTGTGGACATCCTGCTCCACAGCAAACACACAAACAGCGTGGCATGGCCATTAAAGCCCAATCACATACG
>JAODXP020000015.1:21683352-21685852 GCA_027497455.2 Sardinella longiceps | reverse complement strand
CAGATGAGTAAGTATGGGCAAAGGAAAATATCACTAACACATATTTAAAGGTCAAACAACAAAACAAAAAATTCTTGGACTAAAATCATAGGGAAATGGCAGGCCAACATCTGACATAAGCACAGGAGCGTGAAGGCTGTCATATCTGGTGCCGGTGCCTGCAGGTGTGCACTGCAGCATCCTGACCCATGCTAGCACTTTACACTTTACTCTCTGGATCTCTCGGCACCCCACACACTACTCAGCATTTAGAGAGGTGTGAAGCTGCTGGCCCACTGCCTTCTCATGGGGCGGTGGAGAGTAATGTTCTGCATGGACCTCCCACCTATGCACTCCTCATACACACACACACACACACACACACACACACCCCCCACACACACACACACACACACACACACACACACACACACGCACACAACACACACAACACAGTCACATTTGATTTTTTACTGGGTGCAAGCTGACCTTTAGACACGCAGTTGGGTGCCCATGCACCCATGTCAGCCCAGCAGGAGTTTGTCACGCAGCACGGTAGCATGACAATGCCTGCTGCCTCTAGCGTCCCACGTGGCTCCGCAGTCAGACAACGGCCGGCGTCTCGCAACCAATTTGCCGTCTGGTCACTCTTGTGCGTTGCGCTATATTAAGTGTGAGCTAGGAAGTGCTGTATAGCGCTGAAAAGAGAGGGAGTGGAGCGGAGACAATGGTCAACAACAGAGGAGAGGGGATGAGGAGCGTGTGCCCACATCAGAGGCTTAACCTTTACAACAAAAGCAGGATAAAGGTGTTTTCTTTTTTTTTTTTTTTTGTAACTCTCATTCAATCATCCTCCTCAGGCCATACACCATGGCCTTTGTCATAAGATTGTGTGTGTGTGTGTGTGTGTGTGTGTGTGTGTGTGTGTGTGTGTGTGTGTGTGTGTGTGTGTGTGTGTGTGTGTGTGTGTGTGTGTGAGATGTGAGCATGTGTGAGATGTTGGTGAGAGAGAGTTTATTGAGAGAATGTGAGACAGAGGAGCTAGATGACTTGTGTTACCTTTGTCTAGAACATGTTTCACTAAGACATAAACCATGTGCAAGCTGGATATAACCAGCTTACACACAGGCAAACACCCTGAGGAAACATGCTGTAGACATTGTTGACAAATGCCTATCTAGCCTCTGTCTCTCATCTGTCTCACATCACACACACACACACACACACTCACACACACACACACACACACACACACACACACACACACACACACACACATTTTTGGTAAGAATCAATGTTGGGTTGGTTAGCTGTTGTGGAGCTGATGTGTTTTTTTTTTTTGGCTGCAGTGTGTTTCCAATAATTCTGCAAAATCAGCATCCTGTCTTTCCCACGATGAAACTATATTGTACATTCACATTAACAGTGCTGTCAAAACAAAAGGTGGAGCGCACTGTGTGTGTGTGTGTGTGTGTGTGTGTGTGTGTGTGTGTGTGTGTGTGTGTCTGTGAGCTATACTGCACAATTTATCCATCCAGAATATGGTGTGGAAGAGTGTCTTGTTTTTCTGTGGGTGCATGTTTTTGTGTTAGTGTGAGTGTTTGTTTAATGCATCCAGTATAGAATGATGAGAGCACAGTGTGGAAGACTCTTATCTCACTGTGTGTGTGTTCGTGTGTGTGTGTGTGTGTGTGTGCGTGTGTGTGTGTGTGTGTGTGTGTGTGTGTGTGTGTCTGCGCACGCAATTTCACACTTATGCTTATTAATCTATGCACTATTATACCCATTACAAACCGCAAACACAAATTGCAATCCCAATAAACGGTGTCTGAGGCGCGTGCCATTAAATGGATCAATGGGGGGAGGGTCCCATCTGCAGTCAACAGCGCTGAGTTGTAAATATATGACACACACACATCACAGCAGCACACAAAGGCCCCACCGAAGCTCCGACTCGACGCCCATAAAAGATTAATGGAGCCGCTCTCATAAAGGCATAATTGTAGTCTCTGTGTGTCTGTAGTCCCTCCAGCCATATCCCAGCCATAAACACTGTTCTTTACAGAGAGCAAGAGTGCGTTCTGGGTGGTGGATGCAGCGGTGTGTTGCGGTGTGTGTGTGTGTGTGCAAATCATAGTGCCACGCGGCTGCCTTCAGCAGCAGGTGTGCTGGATGGCGTATGCCGCAGGGCAGGTGTGTGTGTGTGTGTGTGTGTGTGTGTGTGTGTGTGTGTGTGTGTGTGTGTGTGTGTGTGTGTGAACGATGACTAAATTGATTCCATGAGAGCAGTATACTGATGTTGATGTGTTTGATGTTGACATGTTGCATCTTTTTGTGGTTGTAGACAGTAGTTTTTAGAGGTAGTGTGTTTTATGTCTGTAGGCTGACAGCTCATTGAAGTGTAGCTGCCGTGAGCTTTACAGGGTTCCATTTCCAAATTCGACAATATGAGCTCCCAAAGAAGAGTAGAAAAAAAAGAGCCCCCTGAATTAATGTTGGTTAGCAATTGCAGTGGAGCAAT
>JAODXP020000015.1:21660852-21678352 GCA_027497455.2 Sardinella longiceps | reverse complement strand
CTTGCCTCTTCTGCCTTTGTGTATTTCACTCCTTGAATAACAACTTCAAAATGATTGGAGGTGACAGTGGTAACACCTTATTCTCTGTGTACGTACAGCTGTGAATCTGTGGGACAAGGCTTACAACTCCTTGGACATCAGTGTGTGTGTGTGTGTGTGTGTGTGTGTGTGTGTGTGTGTGTGTGTGTGTGTGTGTGTGTGTGTGTGTGTGTGTATCTAGGTTTTCATGCAGGTGTTTGTGTCCCTCCCTATTAAGGAGTGATAAGAGTAGTGGCTCCCTTGACACTCTCTCATAATGAGCCTAGCTGCCTCTGTCGCATTGTGTTTGGCTGTGAGTGTGTGTGGGTGGGTGGTGTGGGTGTGTGTGTGGGTGCCTGCTTGAAAGGCAGCTTACACATGGGCGACCACTGGCATCAACCTGAGAGTTCACCTCTGTGTTCATCTCTTACACACACAGGGTCAAGAGAGAGAGATGGAGAGAGAGAGAGAGAGAGAGAGAGAGAGAGAGAGAGAGAGAGAGAGAGAGAGAGGTAGAGAGAGAGATCTAGGAAGTAAACTAGCCTCTAGGCCCCTTTAAGCCCTGAGTTATGTCTTGCCTGTTTCTCCATCCATCTCCTTCTCCCTCAGTGTGTGTGTGTGTGTGTGTGTGTGTGTGTGTGTGTGGTGTTTATCTCTCCCTGCCACTGTCCGTCACTCTCTGTCACTGTTGTCTTCTCTCCCCCTCACCTCTCTGTCTTGTCCACTTAGCGTTGCCCTAGTGCCAGATTACTCCACCTGTCCATAGGGGTTGTGCTCCCTTTCTGTCATTCTCTGACTGTCACAGAGAGGGTGAGAAAGCACACAAGTTGTGAATAAAATAACCAAATATGTATCACATTGATTACAGTTTGTCAGGAGTAATATAATGGAAAATTCATGATTCAATTGATCTGCAAATACATATTGTTTTTAGGAATGACTTTCCAGATGAATCCACTTTGAACAAAACTCATTAGAATATACTTTATCATAGTCTTTTTGTGTTAATAGTCATATATTTGCAATATTTATCCTCCATCTATCTCTCATGAATATCTTTCATTCACTCACCCACTGTGCAAAGCCATGGAAAAACAAATACAGCGGGCTGAGTAAATAATAGGGAAGAGATATAAAATTAGAGGTGGCAGATGGTATTTACCTTTCGCTGTGCCATGTGTTTAAAAGGTCATGATTAAAATATACAGCATATGAACCTTCTAACATTTATTTATCTGTCACCTTTATCTCCGTTTTTCTTTGTGGTTCTTGGTAGTTCTTTCTACATGTAGGCACAGAGTGTGTATGCCTGTGTGTGTCGGTCTGTTTGTGTGTGTGTGTGTGTGTGTGTGTGTTGTGTGTGTGCGTGTGTGTGTGTGTGTGTGTGTGTGTGTGTGTGTGTGTGTGTCTGTCTGTCTGTCTGTCTCTTTAGAGGGAAGTGAGCGGATGTGTCTGCCTGCATGTCTTCATCCATGAAACTGTAGGGTCCCCTGTGGGAAGGCTATGCAATTTCACCTCACTTAACGGAATTACATTCACCTGGGTGGCCTGGGCTCGCTGAAGTGAGGCAGGCGGAGTGTGTGTGCATCAGTTATCAAGACTGGCCCTGGGGAGCCCTAACACACAGTCTGTCCAAACAGTCCCCTGGGAGTCACGCCACAAAACAGAATCTACAGGCCTGCAGATTTATATAAGCCATGGGGAGACACCAAGGTCTGTCTGAGCAGATTGGTGACTGAGCCAAATGAATTCTAGTAATTATATCTTTAAGGTGTAAAAGATCCTATGGCATAATAATGAAACTATATAGCATATATTTCAAGTCTGTGTTTGAGATCTTTTGTCACATACAGAATATCAACAAAATGTCATGTGTTTTTTTATGTTCAAAGCTACATGAATTTTGAGGAGATGAGGTCTGTGTCGGCTATAGAGGTTACATTAAAAAACATACAATACTATGTAATGGTATGTTCAATCTTGTTCTGAGACATTTCGTTTTTCAAATGTCACATCCACAATGCTGGAAATGCCCGGCACGTAATCAAAACTGCTGCTGTTTGGTGTAGTGCTGTGTAGTACTATACCCCATTTTAATGCTCTTTCAGGACTTGAATAGAGTCAGAATCAGTGGACAATAGTCAAGACTACAATTTTGTCACTGAGTGAGATCCAGCCAGACCTAATTTCCTGCAAGACAGCGGCTTGACTAGACATACTATTACATTGTACATTCTTCTCTGCTCAAGCTGAAAATAGGACAGGTGGTAAATTCCACAATGGTCTGAAGTCAGTGAAATCAGCAGCAGAAAAGAGGACGGTGAGCAGACTGATATCTATACTGGACAATGACCATCACCTCCTGCACATAGCACACTCTCCAGTCCAGATAGAGAAGTACTGTATAGGCCACTCAATGGCCAGCAGCCTTTTGTCCCTGACGTGCTCAACGGACTCAAGTGGCCGCTGAGAAGGCTTTTTGTGACACCATGGGCGTGACAAGAGTGACAAGAAGAGAAGAAGGTTTGCGGAGAAGAGAAATTTGTTAGGAGAAATAATTACAATCTACATTCAATCAATTCATGACTGCCTTCGAATTTAATTTGGAATTTCACACACACACACACACACACACACACACACACACACACACACACACACACACACACACACACAAACACACACACACACACACATACATATACACACACACACACGCCGCCGCAATATCACACACACACACACAGTACTCTTTTTAGACATAGGGGGAGATATATGTTATAGGGGGAAAGGGGTGAAGAATATGGCCAAGCAACCTAGTATCTCCACTCAAATGTTCATTCCACATAGATACCAATATGGAGCATTTACACCATGGCTTCTGGATTGATGGCCCAATCAACTACCAGTAGGGATTGAAAAACTGAAAAAGTCTGAAAAAGAGCACACATAATGGGGTTAAGCATTGTGTATAATGAACCTAGCTATCTGTTTTAAGTTACATTAGCAATCTCTCTTATGCTGGAGCAAAGATTTCAAGGTTAATGCAAAGTGGTAGTGTTGGATATGCACCCCAGTGAAGCTACACCCGTTTGTGTGAGTCAGGCTGGTTATATAAACCAGGCTGGAAGGACATGTCGATGGCGCATGTGTGTGCTTTTTGTAGAGGTGCAAGACAATAACATGTACAGTAGGTAACGTAAACACACAACTGGTCAAACTTTCCTTCTGTCCATTCCAAATGTGTGCCTCCAATTTGCCTCACGGATCAAACATTCACATCCGTACGGCTCTGTACCCATCTCAATTTGTAAACAAACATTATCTGTGCATATGTTACTACAGTAACTAAATAGCTGTATCTGATGAATGAAAACAGATAGGACACAGCCCCATGCTATCACTGTCAGGCTTGTTGGTCTTTGGCTCACTAAGAAGATATTTTGTGTGTGTGTGTGTGTGTGTGTGTGTGTGTGTGTGTGTGTGTGTGTGTGTGTGTGACTGCATGTGTGGCTAAATCACACATGCAGAGAACAGAGAAACAAAATGTCTTACACATAATTGAACGCAGCACTACTGCTGTGCTTCACACATCAAAGCATTCGAGTTTGGCTGCCATTGCCTCGACAGCTGGCAGATAAAACTTGTTTTCAGAATGCCTGTCCACACACGCTCTCACACCCACACATATCCACCCACCCACATACACACGCACACACACACACACACACACACACACACACACACACACACACACACACACACACCTGCAAGGATTATATCCAAAGTGAACATTTACCAGCACAGATTTAAAAAAAAAAAATAAAGCTGCCAATGTTTATTACAGTAAAAGAACAAGATTCCATCTTACATCTTCTTTTGCTCGTTCTCCCATAGACATACTGTACAGTTGTTTTACATCCTCCTTCATTAGATTACGTTAGATTAGTTTGTGAGTTAAGCTAAGAGGTCCCTGAGAACCAGACCTCATGGAGCTTCCTCATGAGCAGTGTGTATACAGTACAGCACTTCAGCTTGTTTAGTGTAGCCTGGGAGTTCCCATGCTCCTTTGCGTGCTTATTTCATTTCACTGCAAAGCAGCATGGTGACCATGGCCGATTTTCTCACCTGCTTTCGTTATCCAATCACAGAACAAAAAGGGATTTGCACGGCCCTTGGTTGCATTTTACGTCACGTGGTGGCTCTGGTATTGGCTCCGAGCTATGTACAGACAATATGATAGACATTCGTAGTGCCCAGTAAACGGCTCTGGACAATCGTAAATGATGCTTCTGCTACGAGAAATGCAATAGGTAGGTCTCCAGACTAAATATCACTTGTGATTTTTAGTTTGGCATTCGCCAGGCTACAGTAAGTGTCCACTGAAAGACCTTGAGCCTTTGAGAAAGAGGAGCGTTTGTAGATCTAACCAAAAATACGATAAGCTATCCGTCAAGGGCTGATCGAATCCCCTTGTACCCTCTTACAAAGCGAAGTGTAGACCAAGCTATCATTGCGGTGGAAATTCTGATTACTTAAAAAACATGTTCATTAGAAAACAATTTTAGTTTGATATAGCAGCAAGAGCTATAGGCCAGCCCATATATTGTCTTATTGTTATTATTAATAAGACCTCAGGAAACCGCATAGTGAGGGTAAAGGTCAATTCCTTTATCATATCCGTTGTGGTGGCATGCGAGTGTGACAATACATTATATGCAAACAACACCCCAAACTTTTCTTTTGAAAAGATATGCATACAGAAAAGGCTTAGCCTTAATTAGCAACACCCACTCTGCCATGGCTGGCTGCTAGAGAAGCCTTGGATTCCATTACATGGGCTATTGTAAGTGTGATGATATGATATAATTACATGTTATAGTGTCACTAATGATGCTAGCAATAGATCTCTCTCATCATCCACCCACGCATATAAACCAATAAGCACGGCTACACATACACACACACACACACACACACACACACACACACACACATGCATACACATACAGAGTTGGGGTTAGGGGTCGATGTCTACAGCCCAGACTGCATCAGTGTGAAGAGCCCTGACAGGCGTGTGTGGGTGTGCACCACGTTAGATGTCTCAGCCTGGCCCGGGCGACCAACTTTAATGGAGAGTGAAATTAGCGTGGCTCTGCAGCCGTTGACATTTAGCCCTCTCCTGTCAGATATTTAACTACTGGTTGCCTTGAAGCAACTCAGCCTGATGTAAGGGGAAGGTGGCAGGCAGGAATGAGGGGGGCTGGTTGGGTTGAATGCTTAAATTACACCAGAGTCCACAATTCATTTTCTGGAACAATGCGTATTTTTGTCGGTTCTTGTGCATCCCCCTCCCCCAAAACCCCTCACCACATCTTCCTCATTCTGTTTCATCCTCGCAACACAGACACACATACCGTACGTACACTCTTTGTGTGTTACAATTCATGTCTGACACTGATATCCAATTTATTGGTAAGTGTAGACTATGTTTAACAAAACCTATTGTAATGGTGTCCAGCCCATTGAAATTGAACTGAAGGTGAGTGTCTTGGTCCAAGTCATTTGGATGCAGACAGCATTTTCTGTATGTATACAGACACGTTGTGTGTGTGTGTGTGTGTGTGTGTGTGTGTGTGTGTGTGTGTGTGTGTGTGTGTGTGTGTGTGTGTGTGTGTGTGTGTGTGTGTGTGAGTTCTTTGACGTTTATGTCCCAGAGCATTCCGTGGGGTGAGATTTTAATCTGTTTCTGCTGCAGAGATTTCAAGTCACAGAGAGCGGTAAGAATCAAACGCTATTCCACCTGGGACCATTTGTTTAACACACACACATGGTGTGAGAGGACAGGGGGGTGGAGAGAGAGAGAGAGAGAGAGAGAGAGAGAGAGAGAGAGAGAGGAAAATAATAAAATGAATATAATGGGAGAATGACAGAAAGTGGGACAACAGAAAAAGTGTGTGTGTGTGTGTGTGTGTGTGAGAGAGAGAGAGAGAGAGAGAGAGAGAGAGAGAGAGGAAGAGGGAGACAGCGAAAAAAGGAAAGTGTGTCCCTGTTTCAGATGCACACAATGTAAACACACAGCATGGAAATGTCAAAATGCTAATGCTAACATTTGCTGTGCAGCTGAGGGGTTCGGTGGCCCAACAGGAAGCCAACAGACCTGAGGTTGGCGGAGGTCATGACTCAATCAGCCTGTGAGGCACGTATACCTTCAGCCCTCATCAGGAGCCTAATGTCAGATTAACCCCCAAAGCCCTATAGCCCTTCCAGACACAGCTAGCACTGGAATATAAACACGATAAGAGTTTTTCAAAAGAAGAACAAATATCCCCCTTGTCTTTCCCTGAAATGTCAATTGAGTATTCTAGTTGTTAAATAATGAATCAAGGTGTTGTTTGAATAATTATTGTAAATAAAGGTTATTAAAATACTGAAAATAAAAGTCTATTCTTACTTTTCACATTTGCATGCACATTTTTTTCAAATCACTGAAACTGTATTGATAGTTTCTGAAACAGCATAAAATATAAATGTTAATATAAATATGTTATCACTGAAGTCAGAGTTCATTATAGTTTCATATATCCAAAGAGAATTCATTCTTTCCGAGGAGGAGGAGAACTCATGTAGAAGGCTTATGTTTAGATAAAAACGTAGATTATCTTTGGAATTGTGCTTAAGCAGACATTTTAAAGATATCATTGCCTGGTGCATGATTTGTTTTTCTCTTTCATTTTTCTCTAAGGGAGAAAAGTGGAAATGTCTTCACTTCCTCTGATATCACTTTGAAATGGGTACGAGAAATGCTGCCCAGCAATCCAGATGAGGTTCTTTTCCTCCTAACCTTTTTGTGGCTGAAGATTCATGACCGGTAGGATTCAATTTTCACTTGCCAGAGGTTTTTGAGGAGGTTCAGGCGCCCCCGAGGAAATTGATTTTTTCCAGCTCCCCTCTCTCGATCCTTTGCCGTTCTCCACGGTCTGTGGTGCTTCCTCAGTGGGAGGTTAGCCGAGGCCATGCTACGCTAGTACAGGTCTTCATTTTTCTGATTGCCTCTTTAGAGTCACGGACTGCTAACTCAGAGTGAGAGAGAGTGAGGGATGACGGAGCGAAGGAGGGGTGGGAGGGTAAAAGAGAATGATAGAGAGTTTGAGTAAAGAGTAAGGGAGGTGGAGAGCGAGTGATAGAGCAAATGAAAGTGAATGGAGCGCAGAAGAAAGAGAGGGGGAGAGAGTGCACAAGAATGAACTGATGAAAAAAGTCACAAAGAAGAAGTCACAGTTTAATTGATTTGTCTTTTTTTTTTTTTTAGCACGTCAAGGTCTAATCCGCCACAAAAGCTTGAGGTCAATGCGCTCCCCTTAGGCTAAATGGAGCCATAGAGACGAAAGTGATGGAAAAACACACGTGTAGAGCGAGAGACAGAAGGACAGAGAGACACCATAGAGCAAGAGGAAGAGGAGAGAGAGACACCGTCACACTTCCCACATTAGACTCGCCACCTCCCCACAATTTCCCCCGAGCTGCAGAACCCCATTTGGTTACACTTAATTTATTTGAAGGTACCGTCATAAGACTGACATGACACTGTCAGTAACAATGACATGACGCCGTCATGAATCTGTCATAAGCTTTATACACCTGTCATGACTTCTGTCATTAAGTGTCACCCGGTATTTGTCATGGTTAGGGTTGGTGTTAGGGTTAGGGTAAGGGTATGTCAGAAGTCATGACAGGTTTATAAAGTTTATGACAGATTCCTGACAATGTCATGTTTGATTTAAATCTAAATGTAAGATAAGTTGGTTTTTTCATTGTAGTTATTGAGGGAAAAATTGTGTTATGGACGTGACGTTATGGACGTGACATCTGGAAAAACCTTCCAAAAACCTACAAAACAAGTGTGAATGGTGGATTTTGACCTGTAACGACTGAAATAGTAATACAATGATAGAAAATAACTGTAACATTGCAGGTTTGTGTGTGTTTTCACCCACTTATTCCCAGCCCCTCCATAGACTTACATTATGGCTGAATAGGGTAAACATTTTAACAAATAGATATCCTTACGAAACTTGCTCAGATGATAATGTACATCGAGACAAAACTTTTTTGTATTGGAAGTTTTCTGAAAGAATTTGTATGTCCATGTAGATGAGACTTGAAGTTTTAAGGTGAGGTTTACTTTTTCGTGGAATTGCCCATATACATATAATTCACATAATATATGTGGGTATGTGGAACAATATTTGTTGCATCAGGGACAGGGGTCCGTCCAAGAACTTGTGCCTCTGCTGGTCTCCTGTCAGCCTTTCTGTCTGCTGTGTGTGAGGCTCCTGGTAGCGAGCTCAGGGGCTGCCTTCAGGCCTGCCTAGAGACAAGGGCTCCAGTGACCTTTCTGCCTCCCAATTATGGACTATGTGTGTACGTGTCTGTGTGTGGGGGGTGACAGGACAGATGGTCTCAGCCTGAGGACACTGAATGGCCAAAGACAGACATGTGCACACACACACACACACACACACACACACACACACACACACACACAGATGTGCCACCTCACCCACTTGATGCGACGTGTCAGCTCTTGGTAACTTCATCGATAAATGTGGAGTGTATGTGTGTGGGGGGTATGTGTGTGAGTGTGTGTGTGTGTGTGTGTGTGTGTGTGTGTGTGTGTGTGTGTGTGTGTGTGTGTGTGTGGACAGGGATTAACAGTCACCATGTGGTGACGTGCAAAGAGATGAGGAGCTGTCCAAAGATGACCCGTCTCTCCAGTGGCTGATGTTTTCCTCTGGTTCATGTGGAGCGAGGGTGGCAGAGGGGGGCTCTTTTTCCATTGTCTCTTTTCTCAGCCCTTCAGAAGGTGTGAATTGGAAAGATAATAACTCTGTATCTTCCTTTTGAGGGCCAGCGGGCCTGAAATAGAGTTTCCAGCGGAAGGAGGGGAAGGATATTGCCTCAGGGGTTTGCACATGGATAATAAAAAGTCTCCCTTTAATTTGGCGGATTTGAATAAGAAGCATAGCTAGCACTTTATCTTACCTTTTATGTATTTATTCACTGGGCAGATTTTCCTGCAAATAATGTTGCATAATGTAAAATCATTTCTCAAAGTCATCATCTATACATGAATCTGTACCCCAAAATAGACATCCTAATTCCTTAGATTAAAATGCTTTCTGTACCAGAATGTATGTTCAATGTCATGACCAGCAAACAAAAACCCATAGGCTATACTTATAGTGGATTAAATAGACTACCCTATGTAAGCTCTAAGCCTGTGTCCACTGAATGTGACATTTTTCAGCAGGTCTTTCACTTTCAAGGCTAGCCAGTTGTTAAAGTAAACATTTTTATTTTTATCTTTCATCTGAAATTGTCATTTATTCCCTGGACATATTACACTTTGATGTAGCCAAGGCTTAAGGTTGGTGGTTGGGGAGCGTTGAGCAGAGCAGCCATAGCTCTTTTGAAATGCAATCACCTTACCACCCTCCACAACAAACAGAGGGATAGAAGAAAGAAGAGACAGTGTTTCTAAGCCCTCTTCAAAGTGACCTTCCCTATAGGCAGAATAATGTTTGATACTGTCGAAATGTCTAATCCACTCTGCAATGTCCCCGAAATGTCTCCACAAAGCAATGTCCCCCAAATCCAACAGGACCACTCCAGCATTACTATATCAAGTTAGCACGTTTGTGCATTTTGTGTGTCCAACATCAAAGACCAATGGCAGAGAACCCATAATCCTCATCAATTATTTCAGCAGTCCACTACCGCACTGCGATTTTCTACCTTCGGTGTGAAAATGCCTGAGGCATATTTATCGTGCCCAGTGGTGCCACCAGGATGTTTTGACAGGGGGCCCTTTAATTAGGTTTAATGTCTGGGTGATCACAACATTTCAGCAGCATTTTAGTGTTTAGTTTAGTTTAAAGGGACACCAGTCAACGTTTTTCTTGTTAATTTACCAGCCTCGAAGTCACTTTGATGATTAAATGGTTAATTACGTTGTGAACCATGGCTCTCTCGTCAGCCTCTAGCGTTTGTTTAGCGGTAATCCCGCTTACAGAATGTCTGGTGTCAGGTCCACGAAATAGAAACTGAAAGATATAACCAAAATCACATTTATTTCTGGCTTGTCAGAAAACGTAACGCATCGAAAATTATCTTCTCTGGTTTGTACTCTTTGGTTTGCAAATAAATTTATTTTCTAAATAAATTTGTATTTTTCTAATATTTCGGCGACTGTAGGTGGAGCTCCGGAGTCCGCAGTCCTGCCTGATTTCCCTTTAAAATTTTAGTGGCAGGTGCTACATGGAAATTACAGGTGGCTATGGTTTTGGGAGATTATAGAGATTGTAGAGGAGTCTATGCACTATATACTCTATAAACTTTATTATGATTTAAAGAACTTTATATATAATAACCTTATAGGGTTTTGCATTGTAAGTTGTGATATTATCATTACTTTTCTGTCATGTTATTGGTATCGTCAATAGGTAGACATAATAACATGCTTTGAGGCGGTCAGTATTGCCACTGGAACCAACCAGAAAATGCCTTTTGAATGACCTGTGACCACATCCACAGGAGATGAGGGTGTATTTAGTTCCCAGCTGTCTGCAGGGAGATGGTGTCAACGGCAAATGTTAAAACAAAAAGAGGGCTGTGGCACACTGATTGCCCCCCACCATCTGGCGCTGCAGTGTGGAAAAGTTGCTTTTGGCCTGCTGAGATGTGCCAGGCTCTCAGTGGGGCTGCAAATAACAGACCACCGTTTTCCACCATGACAACGCAAGGCCACTAGCCGAGTAATAGCTAGGCTACAAGGCCACCCCATCTACACTGACTAAACTTCTACACTTGTGACTTTTTCCTGCATACCTACGTGTTGTGTGAGTGAGTGTGTGTGTGTGTGTGTGTGTGTGTGTGTGTGTGTGTGTGTGTGTGTGTGTGTGTGTGCCTGTGATTGTGTGTGTCACTATATCAGTTAATCCTACCCTGAGACTCACCTGCACTGATCGAAGACACATGACTTGAGGAGACACACAGTTCAACGCAGGAATGTGATGCAATGTGATTAGCCATGACTGACGGCTATCATCTCATTATCAGCTTGTCACAGTCACAGCTGCCTAATCTTGCGCACATTGTTCTTGACTGACACCTAATATAATAATGTGTGCTGGAGGGACATTTGCAGATGCCTCGTGCATTAACAAGACTATTACCATCCATGACAAGGAAGTTCATTATGTTTCATAAGTATGTGTGTGTGTGTGTGTGTGTGTGTGTGTGTGTGTGTGTGTGTGTGTGTGTGTGTGCATGGAGGATGGGATTTCATTTTCAGTGTTACAGGGCAATCATGGAAAGCAAACAATTCTTGTCAGTATTATTATATTAGTACACATTCTTCCCTTGGATTTATTTGTGTTTAACTTATTCAAAAATATAGGTCCGTCACATATTCTATTATATTAAAAAAGTTTAAAATTTGCACTAAAATTACTCTTATTTGCAGTCCTTGGAAGAAAAGGTCTCCACTTTTGAAAAAGAGTCTGAAATGAAAAGAAAAGAAAAGAAAAGAAAAGAAAGCAATGCTATTTGAAAGGGATGTTTTTGCTGATAGCGGTGGCCATTTTGTGAATACAAAGGAGCTTGCGATAGTGGCTCCCACGGGGAAGCCGTCTTCCCTCCAGCTCCACTTTGATGAGACGACGTCTGGCCCAGTCATTAGCTGGCCGCTCTCTTCCCTCACCCCAAAATGCATTGCGGTTTTAAATCTGACATAGGCATGGGAAAAGTATGCAAAGAACCCTCACCCCAACATGCACACACACAACACTGGGTGAAACTATTTCATTTGGTATCGAAAGAAAGAAAGAAAGAGAGAAAGAAAGAAAGAAAGAAAGAAAGAAAGAAAGAAAGAAAGAAAGAAAGAAAGGGAAAAGCAGAAGATTCGAAAGGAATGAATGGATTAGCATAACCATATCTGTTTCTCTGTGGCCGTCCTGTCAGGCAGGGGAGAATTCCAGTGGGCTAACAGCAGTGGACTCCAAGCTGTGTCTCCTCCAGACTGCGGAATGAGACTGATCAGCTTCATCTATTGCGTCTGATTCTAAGGAGCTGGGCTAATGAACAGATATAAATTCAGGGAAGGTTTCTCCCCTTTCTTTGGGACGGGATGAGATATTAGATTTCATCACTGTTAAATGAAAGCAGGTTTTTTTTGTGGCTGTCTGAAAAAGCAAGGGAAAGAGTAGATGCAAAGCTAATAAATGCACACGGCCACTAATGAATCAGACACGGGCTGGTGCCGAGATGTGATTGAGTTGGAATTGAATCAGGGGGGTTTGGATGCAAGCATATCAGATTGCAGTTGTCAATCTTCTTGGATGAAATCCTGATGGCAGCATCAAGCTTTCTTTCTTTTTTTTCTTTCAAATTATTATTGGTGTTACTACTGGAGAGAGAGAGAGAGAGAGAGAGAGAGAGAGAGAGAGAGAGAGTTAAGTGTCTGCATATCTTTTTGTGTCTCTTAAAGGCCATACTTGAGACTCCCTGACTCTCCATGACCTTTCTTGTTTACATAAACAGACACCTGATTCCACCGAGCATTAATGAGCTCTCACGCAGGCGACAGACAGACCTGTCGGCCACCCACTTCCCATTTGACTCATTTTTCTCTGATGAGAGTCTGTGATTATACCAAACAACATAAATAAAACCCACCTCCTGAGTTGGGGAATCACCTACAGGTTGAATATAGCAGGGGGTTGGCACTGTTGTTGAGGGAGAGGAAACATTGGCAGAATTTCAATGTACCCACTATGCCTTAAGCCCTGAACCCTCAGACTTAACTAGAATGAATCTGCCCTGTGATTGGCCAGTTCTTGCCAGTTTAGGGTTCAGGATTTAGGGCATAGGGTGGACATTGGGATTCAGTCATTGTTTTAGTTTTGCTCTCCTGTGCCACCATCAGAAAATACACAATTATGAAGTCCAATCCCCTGTGTTCACGTTTCCTGGGATGGGGGGAGGGACAAATGCCAGTTGGGTTTGATAGACGTATCACCATGCAAAAATTATTACTGGTTCCTGTTGGTTCCAAAAGTGACAGTTTTGCGTTTTTCTCTCTCCGAAGTTTTGGTATGGGTGCTTCTGCTAGTGGTATTACTGTAAATTAAAGGTACTTGCTTGAAAATAATGGGATCGCCCACATTTAGGTGAGGAAATACAAGTATCTTTATCTGGTATTACAAACTCGGCCGAGAGGGTGTTCACCCAGGGCACCCTAGGAACTCCCCTGAGTCAGAGTCAAGGCAGTCTGACATTTGACATATTTTTTTTATTGTGAGGAGGACAAAATGGAGCTGAGGTTCACAGAGTGCAGGCCACCCCCATATGAGGGCCACTGTCTGGTGGAGGAGGATGTGCAATCCCTGTGCCCAATCTCAGCGTGATGGAGGGATGTGTTAGCATATGAATGCTTCAAGCACTCAAGGAGCCAGCCTCTAAAACAGGCTACAGAACGATTTTCAATTTACTCAGCTGACCATTATCACAAGCCAGTGAAGCTGGAAAACACAGGTGTGCTGACTGATGTGTGTGTGTGTGTGTGTGTGTGTGTGTGTGTGTGTGTGTGTGTGTGTGTGTGTGTGTGTGTGTGTGTGAGAGAGAGACAGAGAGAGAATCAGCCATCCACTTCTGCTGTTGGTGGTTATTGATGCAGCTCATTGTAAACCAGAACAGGTGTGATTCTTCTTTTCTGCCTGTTCCTATACACACACACTCACTCACTCTCTCTCTCTCTCTCTCTCTCTCTCTCTCTCTCTCTCTCTCTCTCTCTCTCTCTCTCTCTCTCTCTCACACACACACACACACACACACACACTTATGCAAACCTATACAACAACCAACCCTAGCTGTTTGCCAAATATATAAATATGTATTATTGGAAATTTCACACTTGAACTATTTTTTCAGGCCATGATGGAGGCATATTATTGACAGAATGCATTATACTATGCTGAGCAGACCCAACAAAACAAAAACAAGCATTGAGACACATCCTCTTTTCCTTTGAAACAGAGACTGCAGCGTGTAGAACATTCTCCCACTTCCTATTGCCATACTCGAAACCACCCCGTCCACTCTAGCTCTTGCCTCCCTCGCTCTATCCCTTTCTCACTTTGCTCTCTCTCTCTCTCTCTCTCTGCTAGTCCCAGAGTTATGTGCTCTTTCCTATATCCCTTCTCTCTCTCTCTCTCTCTCTCTCTTCCTCCCCCTCTCTAGTCCCAGAGCTATGTGCCACTTCCATTCTCCCCCTCTCTCCATCTTGCTCAGGCACAGGCTCACTTAGAAACATTAGCAAGGGAAGGAGGGCTGAATCTTCTTCTTCTTCTCTCTCTCTCTCTCTCTCTCTCTCTCTCTCTCTCTCTCTCTCTCTCTCTCTCTCCATGAGAGCTGTCAGAATGTGAAATGTGAAATTCTTCTCGACGTTATGGAAATGAGCGCCACAAGGCCACTCATTGACTCTGGCTCTCGAGTACGGAGCTGTGAGAGAGTGAGTGAGCGCCTCAGTGGGGAACGAGGCTGAACAACGCTCCAAACAGAGACTCTGACAAGCCAATCATGTTTCAAACAGCTGGCCGCTGGGTGGGAGAAACAGAAAGGGAACGCTTTCTTGTGTTAAATGATTAAATGTGTTAAATGAGTGGGTTTTTTTTTTTCTTTTCTATGTTTTTTTTTCACTAATGTGTACTCAGAGTAATTTTTTCCTTCATAAAAACTGAAAAGACAGAAGCGTGCTGTGTGTGTGTGCATGTGTGTGTGTGCGTGTCTGTGTGTCTGTGTGTGTGTGTGTGTGTGTGTGTGTGTGTGTGTGTGTGTGTGTGTGTGTGTGTGAGTATCTGAGTGTCTTGAGGTTAGCTCTCCTGCATACATACACTAAAGAGAACAGATAGAGGAGGGTGATGACAACACAGACACAGGAGACAAGAGGGACAGGAGTGGTTGCCATGGTACTCTGAAGAGGATACTCAAAAAAGGGCATCTTCTCCTGACCCAAGGGAAAAAGCCCTGATTATTGACAGACAATTGGAGAGAGAGAGAGAGAGAGAGAGAGAGAGAGAGAGAGAGAGAGAGAGAGAGAGAGAGAGAGAGAGAGAGACTCTCAGAAAGTCATATAGACACACAATGTTCATTTATATGTGTGTGTGTGTGTGTGTGTGTGTGTGTGTGTGTGTGTGTGTGTGTGTGTGTGTGTGTGTGTGTGTGTGTGTGTGTGTGTGTGTGTTTGTGTGTGTGTGTGTGTTTCAGGTACCTGGGGCTGAGACTATTGATCTGTGCCTTCATCGTCATCACCAGAAGTCAGCTGATCGTCCCTATGACTCATCCACATGGGTTCCCTGAGGACCATTTACAGCCTCATCTGTCAGTGTGTGTGTGTGTGTGTGTGTGTGTGTGTGTGTGTGTGTGTGTGTGTGTGTGTGTGTGTTTGTTTGTTTGGTTCCTCTTAATACTAATTGTGAAGAAGAAACACAAGACAAAAAAAATCCAGCTCCCAGTTGGACCTATCAGAACAGAACCTCTGTGTGGGGTGCTGGAGCACTGGGTCAGACTGCATACATCAAAGCAGCTCAGAGGAGCCCAGCTGACTTATGAGAGACGCCACAGGGGCCAGTCATCTCCACAGCAGGACAGGGAGACAAACACACAGATCACACACACACACACACACACACACACACACACACACACACACACACACACACACACACACACACACACACAGAGAGAAAGAGAGAGAGAGAAAGATAATAAACAAACATAGTAAAGTAAACAAACATTATTAATTGATAAATTATCTGACGAAATGGCCTGGCTTCCTAGAGTTGACAAGTCTTTCTGCGCTGTTTCTCTTTTATCTTTCTGGGCATAGGTCTCTCTCTCTCTCTCTCTCTCTCTCTCTCTCTCTCTCTCTCTCTCTCTCTCTCTCTCTCTCTCACACACACACACACACACACACACACACACACACACACACACACATACACATACACTGTGTGTGTCTATCACATGGTGCATCTGCTCTTAGCATTGTCCTGTAAATCTGCCTTGTTTATTGCTGGGGTTGCTGTGGCGACCTGATGTTGAGAAGGAGGCAAACAAACAAAATGGAAATCTCCCATTGATGCCAATATTTTGATTACAGTTCAGCCGTGTTCATGTAGACAGCTGAAGCGGAGAAATACACAAATCGGAGAAATACACGAATAAAAAAGACATGTAAGTAACATGCGAGTATATTAACATGAAAGTCCATGGACCTTTGGTCAGCCCATGCTTATCAAATACATAGGCTAGATTATGCATTACAGTAATTCATGCTCATGTTTAAAGCTACAGAGCTAGCATCAGGAGTGCTAACATCCTGCATGTGTGTTTATCTGTGAGCTTACAGGTGTGTGTGTGTGTACTTGTGTGCATGCACTTGTTTGTGTATATTTGTGTGTTCTCCGGTGGGGAAAAAGCTTATCAGTCAGCCTGTGGGAGTATCAGTGTGAGTCCGGAGGAGAGCCCCTGTGACATAAATGAATGAGTGAATAAAGAAAGGGAGGGAGGAGAGGAGAGAAGGAAGGAGGGAGGGGGGGTGTGATTGCAGAGGGGATGTAGGGCCGGGGTAAATAGATAAATGGGGCATGGAGAGGGGCCATTATTCATGTTTACAGGTTTCTGACACCAGGATTTCATTTATCTCCCAGCAGCAGAGGCTTGGGGAGAGGGAGGGAGAATGGGTCGACAAGCAGGAACATGCATGTGTATACACACACACACACACACACCCACACACACACACACACACTCACACCCACACCCACACACACACACAACCCAACCCACACACACACACACACACACACACACACACACACACACACACACACACACACACACACACACACACACTCTTTTTGGCAACCATGTTCTAAAGGATTTGGCCTAATTGGGTTCTGATGGTGTTCATGCAGCCTATCGCTGCTGTGTCTTAATTGATTTGTGGAGCTCATCGTCTCTCCTCTCTGTGAGAAGGCCTTGTGCCCATGCTCTCCAATCACCTCAACACTTTCACTCTCTTTCTCATTTATTATCAGCGGGATTCAGGAGACGCTACAGCATAGTGACTGCTGGACATATTTCACATTGGCCCATACATGTTTAATACTGATATTAATATTTAATGATGGATTTAATGATATGTGTGTGTGTGTGCATGTGTGTGTGTGTGTGTGTGTGTGTGTGGGCCTGTGTCTGAAAGAGAGAGGTTTCTTTACTTGTGACTGAGTTAGACTGAAATATTTTTATCTCTACAGAATTTTATTCTCCTCAGTGTTATTTATGCGCTTGAATAGAAACATTGTCAGATAACCCAACATTTCCATCCCAACCCTGCTCACAGGCCATGACCCTGCCT
>JAODXP020000015.1:21640800-21655800 GCA_027497455.2 Sardinella longiceps | reverse complement strand
AATGATTGGAGGTGACAGTGGTAACACCTTATTCTCTGTGTACGTACAGCTGTGAATCTGTGGGACAAGGCTTACAACTCCTTGGACATCAGTGTGTGTGTGTGTGTGTGTGTGTGTGTGTGTGTGTGTGTGTGTGTGTGTGTGTGTGTGTGTGTTTGTATCTAGGTTTTCATGCAGGTGTTTGTGTCCCTCCCTATTAAGGAGTGATAAGAGTAGTAGCTCCCTTGAAACTCTCTCATAATGAGCCTAGCTGCCTCTGTCACATTGTGTTTGGCTGTGAGTGTGTGTGGGTGGGTGGTGTGGGGGTGTGTGGGTGCCTGCTTGAAAGGCAGCTTACACATGGGCGACCACTGGCATCAACCTGAGAGTTCACCTCTGTGTTCATCTCTTACACACACAGGGTCGAGAGAGAGAGAGAGAGAGAGAGAGAGAGAGAGAGAGAGAGAGAGAGAGAGAGAGAGAGAGAGGGAGAGAGAGAGAGAGAGGTAGAGAGAGATCTAGGAAGTAAACTAGCCTCTAGGCCCCTTTAAGCCCTGAGTTATGTCTTGCCTGTTTCTCCATCCATCTCCTTCTCCCTCAGTGTGTGTGTGTGTGTGTGTGTGTGGTGTTTATCTCTCCCTGCCACTGTCCGTCACTCTCTGTCACTGTTGTCTTCTCTCCCCCTCACCTCTCTGTCTTGTCCACTTAGCGTTGCCCTAGTGCCAGATTACTCCACCTGTCCATAGGGGTTGTGCTCCCTTTCTGTCATCTCTGTCACAGAGAGGGTGAGAAAGCACACAAGTTTTAAATAAAATAACCAAATATGTATCACATTGATTACAGTTTGTCAGGAGTAATATAATGGAAAATTCATGATTCAATTGATCTGCAAATACATATTGTTTTTAGGAATGACTTTCCAGATGAATCCACTTTGAACAAAACTCATTAGAATATACTTTATCATAGTCTTTTTGTGTTAATAGTCATATTTGCTATCTATCTCTCATGAATATCTTTCATTCACTCACCCACTGTGCAAAGCCATGGAAAAACAAATACAGCGGGCTGAGTAAATAATAGGGAAGAGATATAAAATTAGAGGTGGCAGATGGTATTTACCTTTCGCTGTGCCATGTGTTTAAAAGGTCATGATTAAAATATACAGCATATGAACCTTCTAACATTTATTTATCTGTCACCTTTATCTCCGTTTTTCTTTGTGGTTCTTGGTAGTTCTTTCTACATGTAGGCACAGAGTGTGCATGCATGTGTGTGTCGGTCTGTTTGTGTGTGTGTGTGTGTG
The DNA here is from genome assembly GCA_027497455.2 of Sardinella longiceps. Classification (NCBI taxonomy): domain Eukaryota; kingdom Metazoa; phylum Chordata; class Actinopteri; order Clupeiformes; family Clupeidae; genus Sardinella; species Sardinella longiceps. Next base: position 21,654,515 of record JAODXP020000015.1, on the reverse strand, counting down.
TGTGTGTGTGTGTGTGTGTGTGTGTGTGTGTGTGTGTGTGTGTGTGTGTGTGTGTGTCTGTCTGTCTGTCTGTCTCTTTAGAGGGAAGTGAGCGGATGTGTCTGCCTGCATGTCTTCATCCATGAAACTGTAGGGTCCCCTGTGGGAAGGCTATGCAATTTCACCTCACTTAACGGAATTACATTCACCTGGGTGGCCTGGGCTCGCTGAAGTGAGGCAGGCGGAGTGTGTGTGCATCAGTTATCAAGACTGGCCCTGGGGAGCCCTAACACACAGTCTGTCCAAACAGTCCCCTGGGAGTCACGCCACAAAACAGAATCTACAGGCCTGCAGATTATATAAGCCATGGGGAGACACCAAGGTCTGTCTGAGCAGATTGGTGACTGAGCCAAATGAATTCTAGTAATTATATCTTTAAGGTGTAAAAGATCCTATGGCATAATAATGAAACTATATAGCATATATTTCAAGTCTGTGTTTGAGATCTTTTGTCACATATCAGAATATCAACAAAATGTCATGTGTTTTTTTATGTTCAAAGCTACATGAATTTTGAGGAGATGAGGTCTGTGTCGGCTATAGAGGTTACATTAAAAAACATACAATACTATGTAATGGTATGTTCAATCTTGTTCTGAGACATTTCGTTTTTCAAATGTCACATCCACAATGCTGGAAATGCCCGGCACGTAATCAAAACTGCTGCTGTTTGGTGTAGTGCTGTGTAGTACTATACCCCATTTTAATGCTCTTTCAGGACTTGAATAGAGTCAGAATCAGTGGACAATAGTCAAGACTACAATTTTGTCACTGAGTGAGATCCAGCCAGACCTAATTTCCTTCAAGACAGCGGCTTGACTAGACTAGACATAATATTACATTGTACATTCTTCTCTGCTCAAGCTGAAAATAGGACAGGTGGTAAATTCCACAATGGTCTGAAGTCAGTGAAATCAGCAGCAGAAAAGAGGACGGTGAGCAGACTGATATCTATACTGGACAATGACCATCACCTCCTGCACATAGCACACTCTCCAGTCCAGATAGAGAAGTATGTATAGGCTACTCAATGGCCAGCAGGCTTTTGTCCCTGACGTGCTCAACGGACTCAAGTGGCCACTGAGGCGGCTTTTGGTGACCCACGGGCGTGACAAGAGTGACAAGAAGAGAAGAAGGTTTGAAGAGAAGAGAAATTTGTTAGGAGAAATAATTACAATCTACATTCAATCAATTCATGACTGCCTTCGAATTTAATTTGAAATTTCACACACACACACACACACACACACACACACACACACACACACACACACACACACACACACACACACACACACACACACAGTACTCTTTTTAGACATAGGGGGAGATATATGTTATAGGGGGAAAGGGGTGAAGAATATGGCCAAGCAACCTAGTATCTCCACTCAAATGTTCATTCCACATAGATACCAATATGGAGCATTTACACCATAGCTTCTGGATTGATGGCCCAATCAACTACCATAAGGGATGGTGTTCGCTGATAAACACAGGCAAACAGTCTGAAAAACAGCACACATAAAAGTAAATGGGGTTAAGCATTGCATCTAAGGAACCTAGCTATCTGTTTTAAGTTACATTAGCAATCTGTCTCATGCGGAGCAAAGATTTCAAGGTTAATGCAAAGTGGTAGTGTTGGATATGCGCCCCAGTGAAGCTAGACCCCTTTGAGTGAGTCAGGCTGGTTATATAAACCAGGCTGGAAGGACATGTCGATGGCGCATGTGTGCGTGCTTTTTGTAGAGGTGCAAGACAATAACATGTACAGTAGGTAACGTAAACAAACAACTGGTCAAACGTAATGTAAACACACAACTGGTCAAACTTTCCTTCTGTCCATTCCAAATGTGTGCCTCCAATTTGCCTCACGGATCAAACATTCACATCCGTACGGCTCTGTACCCATCTCAATTTGTAAACAAACATTATCTGTGCATATGTTACTACAGTAACTAAATAGCTGTATCTGATGAATGAAAACAGATAGGACACAGCCCCATGCTATCACTGTCAGGCTTGTTGGTCTTTGGCTCACTAAGAAGATATTTTGTGTGTGTGTGTGTGTGTGTGTGTGTGTGTGTGTGTGTGTGTGTGTGTGTGTGTGTGTGTGACTGCATGTGTGGCTAAATCACACATGCAGAGAACAGAGAAACAAAATGTCTTACACATAATTGAACGCAGCACTACTGCTGTGCTTCACACATCAAAGCATTCGAGTTTGGCTGCCATTGCCTCGACAGCTGGCAGATAAAACTTGTTTTCAGAATGCCTGTCCACACACGCTCTCACACCCACACATATCCACCCACACACACACACACACACACCTACACACACACATGCAAGGATTATATCCAAAGTGAACATTTACCAGCACAGATTTAAAAAAAAAAAATAAAGCTGCCAATGTTTATTACAGTAAAAGAACAAGATTCCATCTTACATCTTCTTTTGCTCGTTCTCCCATAGACATACTGTACAGTTGTTTTACATCCTCCTTCATTAGATTACGTTAGATTAGTTTGTGAGTTAAGCTAAGAGGTCCCTGAGAACTGAGCAGTGTGTATACAGTACAGCACTTCAGCTTGTTTAGTGTAGCCTGGAAGTTCCCATGCTCCTTTGCGTGCTTATTTCATTTCACTGCAAAGCAGCATGGTGACCATGGCCGATTTTCTCACCTGCTTTCGTTATCCAATCACAGAACAAAAAGGGATTTGCACGGCCCTTGGTTGCATTTTACGTCACGTGGTGGCTCTGGTATTGGCTCCGAGCTATGTACAGACAATATGATAGACATTCGTAGTGCCCAGTAAACGGCTCTGGACAATCGTAAATGATGCTTCTGCTACGAGAAATGCAATAGGTAGGTCTCTAGACTAAATATCACTTGTGATTTTTAGTTTGGCATTCGCCAGGCTACAGTAAGTGTCCACTGAAAGACCTTGAGAAAGAGGAGCGTTTGTAGATCTAACCAAAAATACGATAAGCTATCCGTCAAGGGCTGATCGAATCCCCTTGTACCCTCTTACAAAGCGAAGTGTAGACCAAGCTATCATTGCGGTGGAAATTCTGATTACTTAAAAAACATGTTCATTAGAAAACAATTTTAGTTTGATAAAGCAGCAAGAGCTATAGATTGTTATTAATAATAAGACCTCAGGAAACCGCATAGTGAGGGTAAAGGTCAATTCCTTTATCATATCCGTTGTGGTGGCATGCGAGTGTGACACTACATTATATGCAAACAACACCCCAAACTTTTCTTTTGAAAAGATATGCATACAGAAAAGGCTTAGCCTTAATTAGCAACACCCACTCTGCCATGGCTGGCTGCTAGAGAAGCCTTGGATTCCATTACATGGGCTACTGTAAGTGTGATGATATGATATAATTACATGTTATAGTGTCACTAATGATGCTAGCAATAGATCTCTCTCATCATCCACCCACGGATATAAACCAATAAGCACGGCTTACACACACACACACACACATACACACATGCATACACATACAGAGTTGGGGTTAAGGGTCGATGTCTACAGCCCAGACTGCATCAGTGTGAAGAGCCCTGACAGGCGTGTGTGGGTGTGCACCACGTTAGATGTCTCAGCCTGGCCCGGGCGACCAACTTTAATGGAGAGTGAAATTAGCGTGGCTCTGCAGCCGTTGACATTTAGCCCTCTCCTGTCAGATATTTAACTACTGGTTGCCTTGAAGCAACTCAGCCTGATGTAAGGGGAAGGTGGCAGGCAGGAATGAGGGGGGCTGGTTGGGTTGAATGCTTAAATTACACCAGAGTCCACAATTCATTTTCTGGAACAATGCGTATTTTTGTCGGTTCTTGTGCATCCCCCTCCCCCAAAACCCCTCACCACATCTTCCTCATTCTATTTCATCCTCGCAACACAGACACACATACCGTACGTACACTCTTTGTGTGTTACAATTCATGTCTGACACTGATAGAGGATCCAATTTATTGGTAAGTGTAGGCTATGTTTAACAAAACCTATTGCAATGGTGTCCAGCCCATTGAAATTGAACTGAAGGTGAGTGTCTTGGTCCAAGTCATTTGGATGCAGACAGCATTTTCTGTATGTATACAGACACGTTTGTGTGTGTGTGTGTGTGTGTGTGTGTGTGTGTGTGTGTGTGTGTGTGTGTGTGTGTGTGTGTGTGTGTGTGTGTGTGTGAGTGAGTTCTTTGACGTTTATGTCCCAGAGCATTCCGTGGGGTGAGATTTTAATCTGTTTCTGCTGCAGAGATTTCAAGTCACAGAGAGCGGTAAGAATCAAACGCTATTCCACCTGGGACCATTTGTTTAACACACACACATGGTGTGAGAGGACAGGGGGGTGAGAGAGAGAGAGAGAGAGAGAGAGAGAGAGAGAGAGAGAGAGAGAGAGAGAGAGAGAGAGAGAAAAATAATAAAATGAATATAATGGGAGAATGACAGAAAGTGGGACAACAGAAAAAGTGTGTGTGTGTGTGTGTGAGAGAGAGAGAGAGAGAGAGAGAGAGAGAGAGAGAGAGAGAGAGAGAGAGAGGAAGAGGGAGACAGCGAAAAAAGGAAAGTGTGTCCCTGTTTCAGATGCACACAATGTAAACACACAGCATGGAAATGTCAAAATGCTAATGCTAACATTTGCTGTGCAGCTGAGGGGGTTCGGTGGCCCAACAGGAAGCCAACAGACCTGAGGTTGGCGGAGGTCATGACTCAATCAGCCTGTGAGGCACGTATACCTTCAGCCCTCATCAGGAGCCTAATGTCAGATTAACCCCCAAAGCCCTATAGCCCTTCCAGACACAGCTAGCACTGGAATATAAACACGATAAGAGTTTTTCAAAAGAAGAACAAATATCCCCCTTGTCTTTCCCTGAAATGTCAATTGAGTATTCTAGTTGTTAAATAATGAATCAAGGTGTTGTTTGAATAATTATTGTAAATAAAGGTTATTAAAATACTGAAAATAAAAGTCTATTCTTACTTTTCACATTTGCATGCACATTTTTTTCAAATCACTGAAACTGTATTGATAGTTTCTGAAACAGCATAAAATATAAATGTTAATATAAATATGTTATCACTGAAGTCAGAGTTCATTATAGTTTCATATATCCAAAGAGAATTCATTCTTTCCGAGGAGGAGGAGAACTCATGTAGAAGGCTTATGTTTAGATAAAAACGTAGATTATCTTTGGAATTGTGCTTAAGCAGACATTTTAAAGATATCATTGCCTGGTGCATGATTTGTTTTTCTCTTTCATTTTTCTCTAAGGGAGAAAAGTGGAAATGTCTTCACTTCCTCTGATATCACTTTGAAATGGGTACGAGAAATGCTGCCCAGCAATCCAGATGAGGTTCTTTTCCTCCTAACCTTTTTGTGGCTGAAGATTCATGACCGGTAGGATTCAATTTTCACTTGCCAGAGGTTTTTGAGGAGGTTCAGGCGCCCCCGAGGAAATTGATTTTTTCCAGCTCCCCTCTCTCGATCCTTTGCCGTTCTCCACGGTCTGTGGTGCTTCCTCAGTGGGAGGTTAGCCGAGGCCATGCTACGCTAGTACAGGTCTTCATTTTTCTGATTGCCTCTTTAGAGTCACGGACTGCTAACTCAGAGTGAGAGAGAGTGAGGGATGACGGAGCGAAGGAGGGGTGGGAGGGTAAAAGAGAATGATAGAGAGTTTGAGTAAAGAGTAAGGGAGGTGGAGAGCGAGTGATAGAGCAAATGAAAGTGAATGGAGCGCAGAAGAAAGAGAGGGGGAGAGAGTGCACAAGAATGAACTGATGAAAAAAGTCACAAAGAAGAAGTCACAGTTTAATTGATTTGTCTTTTTTTTTTAGCAACGTCAAGGTCTAATCCGCCACAAAAGCTCGAGGTCAATGCGCTCCCTTTAGGCTAAAAGGAGCCATAGAGACGAAAGTGATGGAAAAACACACATGTAGAGCGAGAGACAGAAGGACAGAGAGACACCATAGAGCAAGAGGAAGAGGAGAGAGAGACACCGTCACACTTCCCACATTAGACTCGCCACCTCCCCACAATTTCCCCCGAGCTGCAGAACCCCATTTGGTTACACTTAATTTATTTGAAGGTACCGTCATAAGACTGACATGACACTGTCAGTAACAATGACATGACGCCGTCATGAATCTGTCATAAGCTTTATACACCTGTCATGACTTCTGTCATTAAGTGTCACCCGGTATTTGTCATGGTTAGGGTTGGTGTTAGGGTTAGGGTAAGGGTATGTCAGAAGTCATGACAGGTTTATAAAGTTTATGACAGATTCCTGACAATGTCATGTTATAGTTAATGACAGTGTCATGTCAGTCTTATGATGGTACCTTCAAATAAAGTGTTACCACACATTCAGTCTGCTGTCTCCCGAGTAGAAATACAGTATGTATGTAATATAATGTTTATTCACATACATAATATACAGTGTATATACAGTGTATAAATATATATGGGCAATTCCAGCGTTATGGACGTGACATTTTCATGCATTATTGATGAACAAAAGGCCACATAACCTCTGCAAGCTTGGCAGTATTTCACATTTTTTTTCATATTCTTATGCAAACTTTGTGGCTTAATACAGGCAAACTCAAAAAATTCATATCATGATTTACATTATAAGAATATGAGCCTTTCAATTTGCGTTATGGACATGACGAAAAACGGACAAGCTTCTATGGGAGATTACTGATTTTGCTATGAAGTCTGTGAAATATCCTGAGAAACGTACATATTATTCCATTCATACCAAAAAGGACACCTCAGTGAACACAGAAAATGATTTGATTTAAATCTAAATGTAAGATAAGTTGGTTTTTTCATTGTAGTTATTGAGGGAAAAATTGTGTTATGGACGTGACGTTATGGACGTGACATCTGGAAAAACCTTCCAAAAACCTACAAAACAAGTGTGAATGGTGGATTTTGACCTGTAACGACTGAAATAGTAATACAATGATAGAAAATAACTGTAACATTGCAGGTTTGTGTGTGTTATCACCCACTTATTCCCAGCCCCTCCATAGACTTACATTATGGCTGAACAGGGTAAACATTTTAACAAATAGATATCCTTACGAAACTTGCTCAGATGATAATGTACATCGAGACAAAACTTTTTTGTATTGGAAGTTTTCTGAAAGAATTTGTATGTCCATGTAGATGAGACTTGAAGTTTTAAGGTGAGAATTACTTTTTCGTGGAATTGCCCATATACATATAATTCACATAATATATGTGGGTATGTGGAACAATATTTGTTGCATCAGGGACAGGGGTCCGTCCAAGAACTTGTGCCTCTGCGGGTCTCCTCTCAGCCTTTCTGTCTGCTGTGTGTGAGGCTCTCAGGCTCCTGGCAGCGAGCTCAGGGGCTGCCTTCAGGCCTGCCTAGAGACAAGGGCTCCAGTGACCTTTCTGCCTCCCAATTATGGACTATGTGTGTACGTGTCTGTGTGTGGGGGGTGACAGGACAGATGGTCTCAGCCTGAGGACACTGAATGGCCAAAGACAGACATGTGCACACGCACACACACACACACAGATGTGCCACCTCACCCACTTGATGCGACGTGTCAGCTCTTGGTAACTTCACCGATAAATGTGGAGTGTATGTGTGGGGGGGGTATGTGTGTGAGTTTGTGTGTGTGTGTGTGTGTGTGTGTGTGTGTGTGTGTGTGTGTGTGTGTGTGTGTGTGTGTGTGGACAGGGATTAACAGTCACCATGTGGTGACGTGCAAAGAGATGAGGAGCTGTCCAAAGATGACCCGTCTCTCCAGTGGCTGATGTTTTCCTCTGGTTCATGTGGAGCGAGGGTGGCAGAGGGGGGCTCTTTTTCCATTGTCTCTTTTCTCAGCCCTTCAGAAGGTGTGAATTGGAAAGATAATAACTCTGTATCTTCCTTTTGAGGGCCAGCGGGCCTGAAATAGAGTTTCCAGCGGAAGGAGGGGAAGGATATTGCCTCAGGGGTTTGCACATGGATAATAAAAAGTCTCCCTTTAATTTGGCGGATTTGAATAAGAAGCATAGCTAGCACTTTATCTTACCTTTTATGTATTTATTCACTGGGCAGGTTTTCCTGCAAATAATGTGCATAATGTAAAATAATTTCTCAAAGTCATCATCTATACATGAATCTGTACCCCAAAATAGACATCCTAATTCCTTAGATTAAAATGCTTTCTGTACCAGAATGTATGTTCAATGTCATGACCAGCAAACAAAAACCCATAGGCTATACTTATAGTGGATTAAATAGACTACCCTATGTAAGCTCTAAGCCTGTGTCCACTGAATGTGACATTTTTCAGCAGGTCTTTCACTTTCAAGGCTAGCCAGTTGTTAAAGTAAACATTTTTATTTTTATCTTTCATCTGAAATTGTCATTTATTCCCTGGACATATTACACTTTGATGTAGCCAAGGCTTAAGGTTGGTGGTTGGGGAGCGTTGAGCAGAGCAGCCATAGCTCTTTTGAAATGCAATCACCTTACCACCCTCCACAACAAACAGAGGGATAGAAGAAAGAAGAGACAGTGTTTCTAAGCCCTCTTCAAAGTGACCTTCCCTATAGGCAGAATAATGTTTGATACTGTCGAAATGTCTAATCCACTCTGCAATGTCCCCGAAATGTCTCCACAAAGCAATGTCCCCCAAATCCAACAGGACCACTCCAGCATTACTATATCAAGTTAGCACGTTTGTGCATTTTGTGTGTCCAACATCAAAGACCAATGGCAGAGAACCCATAATCCTCATCAATTATTTCAGCAGTCCACTACCACACTGCGATTTTCTACCTTCGGTGTGAAAATGCCTGAGGCATATTTATCGTGCCCAGTGGTGCCACCAGGATGTTTTGACAGGGGGCCCTTTAATTAGGTTTAATGTCTGGGTGATCACTAACATTTCAGCAGCATTTTAGTGTTTAGTTTAGTTTAAAGGGACACCAGTCAACGTTTTTCTTGTTAATTTACCAGCCTCGAAGTCACTTTGATGATTAAATGGTTAATTACGTTGTGAACCATGGCTCTCTCGTCAGCCTCTAGCGTTTGTTTAGCGGTAATCCCGCTTACAGAATGTCTGGTGTCAGGTCCACGAAATAGAAACTGAAAGATATAACCAAAATCACATTTATTTCTGGCTTGTCAGAAAACGTAACGCACGAAAATTATCTTCTCTGGTTTGTACTCTTTGGTTTGCAAATAAATTTATTTTCTAAATAAATTTGTATTTTTCTAATATTTCGGCGACTGTAGGTGGAGCTCCGGAGTCCGCAGTCCTGCCTGATTTCCCTTTAAAATTTTTGTGGCAGGTGCTACATGGAAATTACAGGTGGCTATGGTTTTGGGAGATTATAGAGATTGTAGAGGAGTCTATGCACTATATACTCTATAAACTTTATTATGATTTAAAGAACTTTATATATAATAACCTTATAGGGTTTTGCATTGTAAGTTGTGATATTATCATTACTTTTCTGTCATGTTATTGGTATCGTCAATAGGTAGACATAATAACATGCTTTGAGGCGGTCAGTATTGCCACTGGAACCAACCAGAAAATGCCTTTTGAATGACCTGTGACCACATCCACAGGAGATGAGGGTGTATTTAGTTCCCAGCTGTCTGCAGGGAGATGGTGTCAACGGCAAATGTTAAAACAAAAAGAGGGCTGTGGCACACTGATTGCCCCCCACCATCTGGCGCTGCAGTGTGGAAAAGTTGCTTTTGGCCTGCTGAGATGTGCCAGGCTCTCAGTGGGGCTGCAAATAACAGACCACCGTTTTCCACCATGACAACGCAAGGCCACTAGCCGAGTAATAGCTAGGCTACAAGGCCACCCCATCTACACTGACTAAACTTCTACACTTGTGACTTTTTCCTGCATACCAACGTGTTGTGTGAGTGAGTGTGTGTGTGTGTGTGTGTGTGTGTGTGTGTGTGTGTGTGTGCCTGTGATTGTGTGTGTCACTATATCAGTTAATCCTACCCTGAGACTCACCTGCACTGATCGAAGACACATGACTTGAGGAGACACACAGTTCAACGCAGGAATGTGATGCAATGTGATTAGCCATGACTGACGGCTATCATCTCATTATCAGCTTGTCACAGTCACAGCTGCCTAATCTTGCGCACATTGTTCTTGACTGACACCTAATATAATAATGTGTGCTGGAGGGACATTTGCAGATGCCTCGTGCATTAACAAGACTATTACCATCCATGACAAGGAAGTTCATTATGTTTCATAAGTATGTGTGTGTGTGTGTGTGTGTGTGTGTGTGTGTGTGTGTGTGTGTGTGTGTGTGTGCATGGAGGATGGGATTTCACTTTCAGTGTTACAGGGCAATCATGGAAAGCCAACAATTCTTGTCAGTATTATTATATTGGTACACATTCTTCCCTCGGATTTATTTGCGTTTAACTTATTCGAAAATATAGGTCCGTCACATATTCTATTATATTAAAAAAGTTTAAAATTTGCACTAAAATTACTCTTATTTGCAGTCCTTGGAAGAAAAGGTCTCCACTTTTGAAAAAGAGTCTGAAATGAAAAGAAAAGAAAAGAAAAGAAAAGAAAGCAATGCTATTTGAAAGGGATGTTTTTGCTGATAGCGGTGGCCATTTTGTGAATACAAAGGAGCTTGCGATAGTGGCTCCCACGGGGAAGCCGTCTTCCCTCCAGCTCCACTTTGATGAGACGACGTCTGGCCCAGTCATTAGCTGGCCGCTCTCTTCCCTCACCCCAAAATGCATTGCGGTTTTAAATCTGACATAGGCATGGGAAAAGTATGCAAAGAACCCTCACCCCAACATGCACACACACAACACTGGGTGAAACTATTTCATTTGGTTCATCGAGAGAAAGAAAGAAAGAGAGAAAGAAAGAAAGAAAGAAAGAAAGAAAGAAAGAAAGAAAGAGAGAAAGAAAGGGAAAAACAGAAGATTAGAAAGGAATGAATGGATTAGCATAACCATATCTGTTTCTCTGTGGAGAATTCCAGTGGACTAACAGCAGTGGACTCCAAGCTGTGTCTCTTCCAGACTGCGGAATGAGACTGATCAGCTTCATCTATTGCGTCTGATTCTAAGGAGCTGGGCTAATGAACAGATATAAATTCAGGGAAGGTTTCTCCCCTTTCTTTGGGACGGGATGAGATATTAGATTTCATCACTGTTAAATGAAAGCAGGTTTTTTTTGTGGCTGTCTGAAAAAGCAAGGGAAAGAGTAGATGCAAAGCTAATAAATGCACACGGCCACTAATGAATCAGACACGGGCTGGTGCCGAGATGTGATTGAGTTGGAATTGAATCAGGGGGGTTTGGATGCAAGCATATCAGATTGCAGTTGTCAATCTTCTTGGATGAAATCCTGATGGCAGCATCAAGCTTTCTTTCTTTTTTTTCTTTCAAATTATTATTGGTGTTACTACTGGAGAGAGAGAGAGAGAGAGAGAGAGAGAGAGAGAGAGTTAAGTGTCTGCATATCTTTTTGTGTCTCTTAAAGGCCATACTTGAGACTCCCTGACTCTCCATGACCTTTCTTGTTTACATAAACAGACACCTGATTCCACCGAGCATTAATGAGCTCTCACGCAGGCGACAGACAGACCTGTCGGCCACCCACTTCCCATTTGACTCATTTTTCTCTGATGAGAGTCTGTGATTATACCAAACAACATAAATAAAACCCACCTCCTGAGTTGGGGAATCACCTACAGGTTGAATATAGCAGGGGGTTGGCACTGTTGTTGAGGGAGAGGAAACATTGGCAGAATTTCAATGTACCCACTATGCCTTAAGCCCTGAACCCTCAGACTTAACTAGAATGAATCTGCCCTGTGATTGGCCAGTTCTTGCCAGTTTAGGGTTCAGGATTTAGGGCATAGGGTGGACATTGGGATTCAGTCATTGTTTTAGTTTTGCTCTCCTGTGCCACCATCAGAAAATACACAATTATGAAGTCCAATCCCCTGTGTTCACGTTTCCTGGGATGGGGGGAGGGACAAATGCCAGTTGGGTTTGATAGACGTATCACCATGCAAAAATTATTACTGGTTCCTGTTGGTTCCAAAAGTGACAGTTTTGCGTTTTTCTCTCTCCGAAGTTTTGGTATGGGTGCTTCTGCTAGTGGTATTACTGTAAATTAAAGGTACTTGCTTGAAAATAATGGGATCGCCCACATTTAGGTGAGGAAATACAAGTATCTTTATCTGGTATTACAAACTCGGCCGAGAGGGTGTTCACCCAGGGCACCCTAGGAACTCCCCTGAGTCAGAGTCAAGGCAGTCTGACATTTGACATATTTTTTTTATTGTGAGGAGGACAAAATGGAGCTGAGGGTTCACAGAGTGCAGGCCACCCCCATATGAGGGCCACTGTCTGGTGGAGGAGGATGTGCAATCCCTGTGCCCAATCTCAGCGTGATGGAGGGATGTGTTAGCATATGAATGCTTCAAGCACTCAAGGAGCCAGCCTCTAAAACAGGCTACAGAACGATTTTCAATTTACTCAGCTGACCATTATCACAAGCCAGTGAAGCTGGAAAACACAGGTGTGCTGAGATTGTGTGTGTGTGTGTGTGTGTGTGTGTGTGTGTGTGTGTGTGTGTGTGTGTGTGTGTGTGTGTGTGTGTGTGTGTGTGTGTGTGTGTGTGTGTGTGTGAGAGAGAGAGAGAGAGAGAGAGAGAGAGAGAGAGCGAGAGAGAGAGAGAATCAGCCATCCACTTCTGCTGTTGGTGGTTATTGATGCAGCTCATTGTAAACCAGAACAGGTGTGATTCTTCTTTTCTGCCTGTTCCTATACACACACACTCACTCACTCACTCTCTCTCTCTCTCTCTCTCTCTCTCTCTCTCTCTCTCTCTCTCTCTCACACACACACACACACACACACACACACACACACACACACACACACACACACACTTATGCAAACCTATACAACAACCAACCCTAGCTGTTTGCCAAATATATAAATATGTATTATTGGAAATTTCACACTTGAACTATTTTTTCAGGCCATGATGGAGGCATATTATTGACAGAATGCATTATACTATGCTGAGCAGACCCAACAAAACAAAAACAAGCATTGAGACACATCCTCTTTTCCTTTGAAACAGAGACTGCAGCGTGTAGAACATTCTCCCACTTCCTATTGCCATACTCGGAACCACCCCGTCCACTCTAGCTCTTGTCTCCCTCCCTCTATCCCTTTCTCACTTTGCTCTCACTCTCTCTCTCTCTCTCTAGTCCCAGAGTTACGTGCTCTTTCCTGTCTCTCTCTCTCTCTCTCTCTTTCTCTCTTCATCCCCCTCTCTAGTCCCAGAGCTATGTGCCACTTCCATTCTCCCCCTCTCTCCATCTTGCTCAGGCACAGGCTCACTTAGAAACATTAGCAAGGGAAGGAGGGCTGAATCTTCTTCTTCTTCTTCTCTCTCTCTCTCTCTCTCTCTCTCTCTCTCTCTCTCTCTCTCTCTCTCTCCATGAGAGCTGTCAGAATGTGAAATGTGAAATTCTTCTCGACGTTATGGAAATGAGCGCCACAAGGCCACTCATTGACTCTGGCTCTCGAGTACGGAGCTGTGAGAGAGTGAGTGAGCGCCTCAGTGGGGAACGAGGCTGAACAACGCTCCAAACAGAGACTCT
>JAODXP020000015.1:21628300-21635800 GCA_027497455.2 Sardinella longiceps | reverse complement strand
AAGAGGGGGAGAGTTTTCGCCAGATGCCTGAGGGGCAGAGATCCTGTCATAATCCTCTTCCTTATCTTCTTTCTCCATGCGCATTCTTCTCTCCATTGCTTTCCTCTGTCCTCCTGTCTCTTTTCTTTCTACCTTTTCTTTTTCTTTCTTCCTTTGTTAGTTTTCTATGTTGGCCAGAGTCCTTTGTCCATGGGCTGGGCGCCTGAGCTGACACATATGTGAGGTAACATGAAGTACTATTGGGCAAGGCTCAGAGGTTACCATGACAACGGTCACAGGAAGAGCCATCCAATGGTGTTGAGATGGCGTGAATTACATCCTGAAGAGTGTTTAGTTTTTGTGCGTGTCATATGGTCAGTTTATTACTGTAAGACACAAAGGCACACACACACACACACACACACACACACACACACACACACACACACACACACACAGAGAGACATAGACACACACGTGCACGCAAGTACACAGACTTATACAACATATACCCACAGATGAACATTGTAGAAATTTGGATGCAAAGGAATATATTAAATGATTGCACTGCAGAAGGGAGCTTGTGTTTGACAAGGTGTAGTCACAATAGTCTTTACTGTTTTTACAGACTTGTCTGTTTATAATGCAGCAGTCAAAGTTACAGCACTTTACATAACTCACAAACATGCTAAGCTTACACATATACTGTGTGTACATCAAAGCTGTGTGTTACTACAACATACTTACAGAAGTAGGCCTATACTTACAGTGAACATTTGTTATGAACACTTGTGACCTTAGAATATTATTTTTGTGCAACATTCAAACATTTTGTACATTCAGAATAGGCCCTACCTTATGAAAGGCAAGAGGATAAGATTAGTGGTTTACTAGGAGTTGCAGGAGTAGGGGATGGATAGAAGTTGTCGTTGTTGTGTGTGTATTTCAGAGGGAGAGAGAGAAAGAGAGAGAAAGAGAGAGAGAGAGACCTATTTTCAATGATGTGTTTGGTCAAGCACACTTCCCTCTTGCTTTCAGGAGGCGTTAGGGCCATTAAATCTCACTGTGAGTGTGTGAGAGCAACAGCTCCATTCCCTGCTGCTGTCGTCGTAATAAAAGAAGAGGGGACAGTAAGCCAAAGGATGAGGCACGGGGAGAGATGGAGAGAAACGAGGCAATGCAAATGATACCTCCATCCTGCACGGATCGCAAGTAAACAACTGAGCGGAGCGGGCAGCCATTTTATAGTCAACAGGAAATCCTGCTCATTTTCTTTCATGTGGTCACTAGCGTGACAAATTTGTCTGGAACAAATGCAATTAGTTTCATACTGCTCATGCACATGCGCACACTCACACACACACACACACACACACACACACACACACACACACACACACACACACACACACTACACCCATGCACACACACCACCAGAAAGTTGTGTTCCATTCATTTCCTTCCATTAATTTAGATGCTGTGCCAGACTTACCTTTGCAGACTTACCTTAGAAAATTACATTTCATTCAAGTCTTCAGACTTTTGTCTGTTAAAGGGATGGATCCTAGCCTTGGGGCTTCCTTTAGCTTCTCTTAAATCATCATTTTCAACTCCTCACCTGTCATCTGCTTATTAAACATTCATAGCAAAGGTATTTTTACCCAAAAGACTGACACTGATATCAGCCTCATCATTTTTTCCCCTTTTCTTTTTTCTCCAATTAAAAAGTCTGGAGACATTGCAGAGATGACGAGTGACACCAGTGAAAATGTAATTATACAAGAGTGGTATTTTTGGCATGAAGTATGTGGAAAAGTTTCTTTGTATGCATGACGTAGATGAGTAATGCTTGTTTGTTTCCTCCTTAATAGTTTTTAAAAGGTACAGTAGGGTTGATTCATCATGGGATGCATAGGAGTTTTGGGCATAAACATACTGATACTACTAAGACATTTTATTTTTTAAAATGTTGAAATGGAAAGACATTATCTCAACACCAGAGCCCCTGTCAATCTTAACTGAGATTTTGTCTTGGCTATTATGCCCCAGCTACCATGTTTTTCCCATTTAAATGTATTGACCTTTCATTTTCCACTACCTCCTTGATTCACCTCTTGCCAGTGTGTGTGTGTGTGTGTGTGTGTGTGTGTGAGAGAGAGAGAGAGAGAGAGAGAGAGAGAGAGAGAGAGAGAGAGAGAGAGAGAGAGAGAGAGAGAGAGAGAGAGAGAGCTGCAGTGTGCACAGGTGTTGCATTGACCGTTCTGTAACTGTCAGGGCTAAAGCAATTACTTCAGAGTAATTGGTCACTAATAGATGTTCTTTGTAACCATTTCGATCTTTGTTGTGTAAGTAGAATTACGTCAGCACTTATATGTATGACAAAACGACCCCAAATGCTGTTTGCGTTGTTTTTAACGTCGTCTACGTCAAACATTTAGCCCAAACTGTTTATTTGTGTGTGTGTGTTATCATACATGTTTAGCTAAACAGCATTTCAAAGTCACTTTTCTTTGTTTGTGCTTTTGCTCCCATTTTGACCTGACAACCCCTCTGACTGCGATAATCACAGGCCTCTCCAACCCTTATTTGCTCTCGCTCCCATGCAACCATGACAACTGGTAGCCATTGGGCCATTCATGGCGCACAAGCCTATTCTGTGCACAGTAATCGCTCATTTGTCCGGCAGGGTGGTCAAGAGATGTTCTTCTGAAGGTAATGAAAGTGTCTTGACTAGTTCACTTAATGATGTCGAATAGACATTTGGTCCAAATTTAATTCCATTCACTGGTAGAAATTGCTGTGAAACAGTGTGTAAATTTTAAATGATTGCAGTCGTCTGTTTGAAGAGCAAGGACTCTTTTTTTCTCCCCATGAAAAACAGCTTACGTATGTATGATATGCACATATTGCATATATATGGACTGTTTGCTTAGCTTTCCAAGGCTGTAGCTTAAATGTTGTTTAATGCAAGAGTAAGGCTTACAGTGTTGGCATACAAATCATGTCAGGATAGTCTTGATTTCATCTATGAAATAACTTCTAATCTGTTAGACTAGAATCTTTCACATCATTTTACTTTGTGGAAATAGTCTTGTTACTCTCGACAGGTATACAGTATGTTTACATTGTGGTGGGTGGGCGCTTTTTTCATATTTTAATCCTATTGGTTCTGCCTTCAATATCTGTTCACTGATTGGTCGCTAGAATATGTAGCAGAAAACCAAAATCCCTGACTTAGTACTATAGCAAAATGAAACATTGAACTGATGTAATATAGCGCGCTAGCCTGCCTAGAGGCAGAGAGCAAGAGAAATGTGAAGGGAAACTACACCACACAGTTTGCTGTCATCTTAAATAGAATTTATTCATTCCAAACTAAGACAGAAGTGTTTGAGTGCGTGTGGCTGGAATAATTAATATGTATTAAAACACAGATGACAAACGTGTTTGTGCATATGTGCAAGAGACAGAAGCGCCAGTGTCTACTCTGTCACTACCAGACAAGTTTAAAATGATATCACAGTAAATCCCATAAAGTGTTGTCATTATTTTTTCCTATCTTTATCCAAATGAAGACAGACTCAAATGAAAACAATTATATGGGTAAAGTTCCAGCTAATTGCAAATCATGCTTACTTCACCATTCAGTTTTTTTCCATATTGTCCATATTAAACAATATATACCATATACATCCTTTCAAAATCGTTTTTTGGGTGAACCTGCAGTTCAGTTCTGAGACCTCCCTTCTGAGATCTCTATTGGGCTCTCTTGGCTAGCGGTCGGCATTCATGCGACGCAGCTTTGCGGGCAAGTTGTCCTCAGGGCGCCCTGGCTTAGGCGTTCCGACCGGCGTGTGTAGGGGCGCGTGCACCTGCGTGTGTGCGTGGAGCAGGCTGCGCCGGTGGAGGTCACCTGTGGATTGCGTCATGATGGCCGGCTCAAAGCCCACCTTCAGCGACTTGAGCGGCAGTGGTCGGACTTCGCCACCGGCAGCTACGACGACGCCACCATCATCGTGGACCGGCGACGAACCCAGGCGCTGCAGCTTGAGCGGCAGGTCCCCAGTACTGGACGCCCGTTCAGTAGGCTGTGAACTCAGACGCAGCACCTTCCGCTGGAGGTCCTCTTTGCCTGAGGAACTCATGCGCTGGAGCTTGCTGGGCAGCTTCGCTGATGCCGATCCTCCTCCCCGACCCCCGCGCTCCTCCACCGCCTCCAGACAGTCCACGGAGAAGACGCGGTCGCGGTGCGGTGTCACGGCCGGAGATGGCAGCGAGGACTTTTCCTCGTACTCTTTGACGCTGTAGGAGGGAGTGTTCACTTCGAAGGTACTGTGGAACTGTGAGTAGTCCACGCGGAAAAACCCCTCCTCCAGAGACATGACCGGCAGGAAGCGATGTCCCCACAGGACCTCGTCCTCTGTGTAAGATGTCCGAGCCTGACAAGTCATTCCTGAGAGAAAGAGACGGAGAGAGAGAGAGAGAGTGAGAAAAAGAGAAAGGAGAAGAAAAAGAGGATAAGAGGGATGATCTGACACATGAATGAAGGGATGAAGGTGATGGCAATCAATACGCAGTTGGCACGATTGTGATGAAAAGTGATAAGTACTAGTTATGAAGACCAAAAATGATGTCATTATTGGAAAACTTCAGTATTCAAAAACCAGGACAGAGCAGCCAGAAAAACTTGTATTCAAAAAACAGGCCAGAGAGGCCAGAACCAACGAGAACAAACTTGTGCTGTATTCTCTACAGGATTTACTTTCAGGCAACTCTTTTTGTCGCTCTCCACTCTGAAAGCTTAAAACTCTTCCAGTACCTTTCCATTCTGGTGAGTGTAACAGTTTAATCAGTAGAAAGGCTCCTGACTGAAACTAAATCCAGTCCAGAGTATTTCCACTGGGCAGCGGCCATAGCAGAATTAGAGGAACATACTGTTAGATGCCAACACACCCACACTCACAGCAACAGCACTGGCACAGACTGAAGCCCAAACTCATCAGCAGATTGCAGTAGAGCCAATTGGGAAAGACAAGCCATAGGAAAAGTGGCAAACTGATGGTCAGATTGAGGTTGAAACAGAGAGACAAGCCAGCAAGAAAAAGAGAGAAAAAAAAGAAAAAACGGAAGAGAAAAGCCAAAGGCAAAGAAGAGAGGTTGCACAGAAAAAAAAAACTAAGAAAAGTAGTGACACAATAATGACATTTTTGGGAAACCCTCATTTCCTCCTCAAACACCCTTACTGCATAATTTACAGACGTAAAAGTATGCAAGCCTTTTCTGCACGCTCATTTACACAATTTTTCTCTCTCTCACACACACAAGATCTTTTTTCCCTCATTCACTGCCTCCTCTATTGATCATTCTCTCTCTTTCTTCTCTCTGTCTCTCCTTCTCAGTGGAAATTTACAAGCGCTGAGGTTGGCACGCGGTGAGCACCCTGCAGAAGAGATTTAAACACTCCTCTAGCTGTAACTCAGACGAGGAGACATTCAACAGCTCATGAAAGCAGAAAAAACAGCATCATCAGTCAGCCACTATAGGAGAGACAAGGGAGAAAGAGAGAGGGGAGATTCGAGAGAGAGAGAGAGAGAGAGAGAGAGAGAGAGAGAGAGAGAGAGAGAGAGAGAGGGAGGGAGTGAAGGAGAGATGGAGGAAGGGAAAGAAAGAAGGTATTGCCTTAATGGCAAATGTGAGGAGAGAATTTCTTCTTTTTATTTGGCTTCTGGGCAAGTGAGACTGGTCGGTATTTCAACCATGAGCACGTTCTCTCTAAACAGCAGAAAAAAAGCAGACCCAGGCACAATGATGATCTCTCCAAATGAAACTGCAGGGCTTTCCCAGGGACCATAAAGGGACTGACTATGTCTCTCTTGCCCATTTACGTAAAGCACAACTCATCCAATTAGCCAATTGTCACCTAAGGAACATGGACCCCTTCAGGTCTGATAATGAGTTTAACGTGAGAACAACACAAGGGCTCTCCAGAGAGAAAACTGTCAAAAAACATGATCTTATTAAAACTGGTGTGAAGTGAACAACTGTGGGAATGACATACTGTACATAAACACATACAATCATACCGCGCATCTTCAGTAAGAAAGGCTACGGATATAGCAAGTCAAGATCAATGCTTTCTGACTTTTTTTGAGTACACTACACTATTCACACAGCTAAATTAAATGTCAGCTCACACAACTAATTAAGCACTCGTCAGTATGCTATTGGGATGCCCGTTTAATCTGAGGGGGTCAAAAGCTTTGTGAGGCTTCACCACTGCCTTGACAGGAAACGCCCTTTCTGTAGCCTAGCTAATTAGGTGTCTTTAAGACAATTTTTCAGATCACTGAGGAGATCCATACTATTGATCCTTTGACCATGCATCATAGAGGATTGAGTCATTCACAGGTCTCATTTATCATATGCAGTGATGCATGTGTCTAATGAAGCTAGACGGGGGAGACCAATTTTCTCAACATTTCTACTCACCACGTATTGAACAGCCATACTTGCAGAATTCCTTGAGCCAATAAGAATGCTGATACTGAGTGCCATGAGCCAATAAGAATGCTGATGCTGCATTGCTGATGATTAACTGTATTATAATGAGGATCTAGCTATTGTATTCCTTGCTTTAAATTCATCTTTATAATTGACAAATATAATAGTCTACATGTCAATTCACTGCAATATCCTCCATATTGAATATTAGGCCATTACTATTCGGTTGTTGGAAGATTAGAATTCTCAGTGTATTCTCAGTGTAGAATTCTCAGGTATGTTTCTGCTCTTGTAGTGTCTTCTGTTCATAACGGCCATTCGTGATGCTCAGTTTGAGAGAGAGAGTCTCCCTATTGGTGTCTCAGCAAGGGAACATAATGGTTGGAATCTGTTCAACTGACCCCTGCTGTCTTGACACTGCTGTTTCTACCAGTGAACCTCCCTCTGACTGTCAGTCAATAAACGCTCTGCGCTCAGTGGAGAAGACCTCTGGGGCGACTCTGTCATGGGGGAGGGGAGTTGTAAGGGGAAAACATCGGGTTAGGCCAGGTTGTAAGCGGTAATGGTGTGTGTGAGTGGTGTGTGTGTGTGTGTGTGTGTGTGTGTGTGTGTGTGTGTGTGTGTGTGTGTGTGTGTGTGTGTGTGTGTGTGTGTGTGTGTGTGTGTGTGTGTGTGTGCGTGCATGACCTGTGCGCATGCAGGTGTGTGATTGTGAAGTCGCTGCTTGTTTGTAAGTGTGTGCCATACACACTGGGTAAAAAAAAAAGATTGAACATTTTTTCCTCAGCTCTCTGTGGATGTGATGCAGCTGCTGGCAAATGAATAGGAAGGGGGCCAGAGCCAACAGTCTGGTTTAATGACCTTATCACCAGCACCCACACTATATAACACAGCACAGCACAGCACAGCACAGCACGGCACAGCGGAGTGGAGCAGCAGGGAGAGCAGACAAAGGACAGAGTTCCGGAGCATTCCATAGCCATGACAGACAGGTCAGCTTCAGCTACACAAAAGAGCACC
>JAODXP020000015.1:21585800-21623300 GCA_027497455.2 Sardinella longiceps | reverse complement strand
ATCACTGTGACTTACTATACAAAAAAGGCAATTGCTTATATACAGAGCACACAGTGCACCATTCTGTCCCCAAATAAAGTGGCCTAATTCAGTCCACAGTTTTTAGTTTAGTTGACAACTTCTACAATGTAACCCTCACCCTAACCCTAGATTTAGGAGAGTAGTGCCTTGAGGGTAATAAAGACCAAAGACCATTTCATTGTGCTTGGCAGTCAGGAATAAATCATAATTCCTTTCCCTCAGGGAAATGCAAAGGAACAGTCAATCAACTCGAGATTAACTGTGATCTCGGGATAGGTTGATGTTGATCGAGCTGTTTGACCGTCACGGTTACACTACATGTATCCACTGAAGCTGGCTTGATTCCTGAACCCTGTGCTGTCTGTCTGGAATGGATAAAAGCAACAGTCAACTTTAACATTAAGTATTCTATCTACTGTGATTAAATTAATTAGTCAGAAAATATCTACTGACATGAATCTCATATCATTACTAGACTGGAGCTCTTGCGTCTTATGACAGGACAAGCAGTAGCCCTATTGTCATGTCCTACTTGCTAATTAGCGGGGCCCTCTGGCTTGACCTTCTTCATGTTGTGATTCGATATGATATAGTGATTTTATGACAGGCTGCAGGTACTGTTGGTGTCAAAGAGCACAGCTTCGTGATCTGAAAAAGGTCTGAAATGGCACGTTGTGACACCCGCTAGACTAGACTAGAAACAGTATGGCCTTTGCTGTGGGCTGAAAGACTACCTATTGGGTCATGCCTACACAATCCAGTGAAGCTTCAAGCTGTCAAATCTCGCACAGACTCAGAAAAGAATACTGCTGAGTACTTGAATGAACATTGTGTAGAGTGTCATGTAGCTAATATAAAGGAAATTATACTGGAGTGAAAATTAGTAAAATTCTAATCATTTGATGCGGCATAACAGTGAGTTATTATGCAGTGTACGTTACATAAAGTATACATTACAATACACTATGTGTGTGCAAACTCATTGGGTGGATACATCTTATTATGTGGAGAAATTAAACACTGTTTTCGGTTTTCTGACAGGATCCTACACCCAACAACTAATCACCATCCCATATTAATGCTTTTGGATAGTAACTAGAACAAACACAGTCAGCAATGGTTGAACAAGTGAAAACAACGGAATCAGTTGTTTACAAGCTCACTGTCGTCAGTAACTAAAGAAAGAGTAGTGAGAAAATAGATTTGCTTCTTTTAAAAGAACCACATTTCCTTTATATTTTTGTAAGCATGCTCATTGTCTACATGCATGAGTTTTACCCTCATTCTAAGTGGGATAACAATCTTCGACATGCCTTGACAAATGGGAAAAAATAGACTTGCCGATCTCCACTACGCATCCTGTTCTTTCGAGTTCTTTGGAGTTCCTGTCCAGCCTGACATGGTCAGCCCATAATAGCTCTGTTCATTCATATTCATGGTCTAGCGACGGATTTCTGGGGAGGGTTTAGTCGGCTACCAGACAGCCGGCCAATAAGCGGGTGAGTGCACTCCTACCGCCCTATAATCGCATCAGGTCAAAGAACCTCCAGTCCATGAATACGAATGAACAGAAGTATTGCCATGTCAGGCTAGTCCAGCCCCTTCCTCGTCCATCATTTTCAATTTAATTTCAATTTATTGATATTTAGTGAAATATCACCACAAAACATGGTCTCAGAACACTGAACATGGTCTCAGAACACTGACCTATATCTAAACACCCTGGCATTCGTTATCCCTAATGAAAATCTCTAATAGGAGAATAGGATGTCATAATAAAAAAAAAAAAAAAAAAACACACTAAAAACTCGCCTTCGATTTTGCACTATAGTGTACTGTACATCTGTACTCACTACCATTTCAGTTCAGTGAAGGGAAAATTTAACAAAATATCACTGTGTGCAGTGATGGATTTGATATGGTTATGGATATGGTTCTGTAATGTGACCTATTGCACTGCATTACCGTCATGCGAGACGCTGACAAGTGAGTTCAAGCTGGAGGTGCTACAAGGGGGCAGTTTTATGGTTCTTTTACGGTTGTGGTATTTTCCTGATTGATTACAATTTCAATTTTTAATGGCATACTATCAGACATTGGGAGGAAATACTGCATATCCTAAGGAGAAAAGGTTGTTTATAATTCATGAAGTGAAACCGTAGCCTATCTGTTATTTTGTTTTACAGCATCAGAATGGCTTTTGTCAACAGAAGATTTGTTTGTCTTTGTTTTTTTTTTCTCTCTCTCTTTTTAAAATAATTAGTTATTTCTTCTAAACCCTCTGTCAATCCATTCATCAACAATAACTCAGTTCTATGCAGAGCTGCTGCACTTCAGGGAAACATTTATGATAACACAAATACATCAATAAAAGTCAAGAAAATGTATGTGGGCTCTTGATATCCTGATACAGGTGAGCCAAAAAAAGAGTCAAAGGTAGAAAGAAAAGAAAGAATATGCCGTCTTGCTTCTGAGGAATGTAGACATTTGAGGTCTTTCTGGATTTTTTTTTTTTTTTTTTTTTGAGGCTCACAAGATGAATGGTTATCATATTGTATTTCCACAGCGATCCTGTCATATTCAATTCTGCTACTGCTGTTCCGCTCTCCTCCCTACTCTTATGATGACTGACTGCATTTTGTGTTGAGACTGACACCTTCAGTGGGGCTGCAGGAATGGCACAGATTATATTCCCCTGTCCAGGCTTTTGGTCATTCAAATTGAATCGACTCAGGACGTCAAGTGCTGCAGAGCTGGATGACATGAAACCTGGGGCTGCAGGAAACATCTAGAAAGGAAACTCACATGGCCACATCTTTAGTATGTGTGAATCAGACAGAGAGAACGAGACAGAGAGAGAGAGAGAGAGAGAGAGAGAGAGAGAGAGAGAGAGAGAGAGGGAGTGAGGGAGAGGGAGGGAGAGAGATTGCATGTGTGTTACAGGCTATACCTTACAGGTTACGACAGACAGCATCAGTGACAGGCGCTAAACGAAATTGATTGCAGGCTAAAGAGCCTCTTGATCATCCAAGTCATCTTTACTCGCAGTACCTGAGTTGAGAGGACTCCATCGATCAGTGCAGAGAGAGAAGAAAGAGGGAAAAAAGTGAGAGAGGAAAGAGAGAGAGAAAGAAAGACAGAAGAAAAGAAGACTGATTGTAATGGCCCGTGTGAAACTGCACTAAGGCACATGGATGAAGATGGAACGAATGCATCGTGATTAAATCGGCGGAAAAAAGTCCACTTGAGCAGAAGAGAGATTGCACCCTACTGGGGAAAAAAAACGGTTACCTGAGTGACCAACATCATGATATAGCATCCATTTAACCCTCCTTACATCTCACTCTCTGCCTCTCTCATGACAACACAAATTTATCACTCGCTTAGAACAACACACTATCCATTGTGATCATTACCACAGAAATACTGGCTTTTCCAGTCTACTTGGGAGCTGCAAAAATGACTCCTCAGATGATGGGTATTACAAAACAAAGCATCTCTCCAAAG
The DNA here is from genome assembly GCA_027497455.2 of Sardinella longiceps. Lineage (NCBI taxonomy): Eukaryota > Metazoa > Chordata > Actinopteri > Clupeiformes > Clupeidae > Sardinella > Sardinella longiceps. Next base: position 21,619,772 of record JAODXP020000015.1, on the reverse strand, counting down.
CAAACTATTTCTACACTCCCAGGGCATATGTAATAAACAAGTACACAAGTGTACAGTGGCGGTTCTAGACCAAATTTTCTAGGGGGGCCGAGGTGGGGCCAGAGTTTTTTTTCAAGGGGGCACGTATAGGCTACAAAACGTAGGCTACCACTGAAATAAACTTCAGCTTCAAAATACTGTCAATCATATCAATCAAGAATATGGAAGAATTTAATACACATGTTTAATGTGTCTATAGTTAAGTAGTAGGAGGGTTTGGGGGTCCTCCCCCAAGAAATTTCCTGCAAACTGGTGCATTTTAACAAGTTGTTAGATAACTTCCCATAGCAAATAATTCTTGCTGAGTGTTGTATTTGGTAGTCAGTCAGACTTTGCAATCTTTCTAGCACCTATGAGAAATTAATAATTTTATTATCTGGTCAGCACAGGGGCCACAGCAAGGGCCAGGGGCACTTCTCCAGGGGCACGGGCCCCCGTTGGCCCCTGTCTAGAACCGCCTATGCAAGTGTATAGTACACATAAGCTCAACAGGAGGGTTGCTCTCCGAGGGGTGAGCACTTCTGTCCTTCAGTTTACGTTAGGCCGGTGCTTTAGAGTTCAGGCCAGCTTATCTTAATGCATGCCTCTTATAAAAAATGAAATAAAATAAATGTTCCATTTTGAACAGACATCAGAACAGACATCATACAGGTTTTTTTTTTCTTTTACCTTATTTTCCTTTTTTTCTCTTTTGCTCTCTCTCTCTCTCTCTCTCTCTCTCTCTCTCTCTCTCTCTCTCTCCTCTTTCATGCACCAATTCCCTTCTCTTTACTTTTAAGACTTTAAGAGCAACGAAAAAAAGAGAACAAGAGGGAGAGAGAGGGAGAAAAAAATATATGGATAAAATAAACCCTCAATCTTTGTCTTTTCTCTTTTCACTTGTGTATGTGCATATAAATTGAATTTATGCATGTATACATCCTCTCTTTAAATCCCCCTCCCCTCCTCTCTCTCTCTCCCTCTGTCTCTCACGCACACACACACACACACACACACACACACACACACACACACACACACACACACACACACACACACACACACACACACATTACACACACACACACACACACACACACACACACACACACACACACACACACACACACACACACACACAGCTCCCAGTAGTGCTGTAAGTACATCGTGACCCTGGCCCATATCATCACCCAATTAGAATTCATTAACTTAATTTATCCTATCACTCAGGGGCCTGTTAATGTCAACTGTAGAAAAAAAAAACATGGTCAACACGAAGGGCACATGACACGCGACACTCTATGTTAAACCAGAATAAAAAGGTTAGAAGAGCCTCTGTCATCATTCATGTTGCTGTAGTGTTTTTGTTTTTGTTCACAAAAGATCCCCTGTAGATATTCCCATGGTATCAGCTTGAGCTTTGAGATCTGATATAGAACCATCTATACTGTTTATGCAGGGCTGCAGGCCTCCTACAAACAACTTCTAAGTTTCCCTATACAATTCTAGGCTAGATGCTCACTCATAGCAAAGCCTACTAATTCTGTATACATAAACTGAAATCCCTTCTGTGCGTGTATGTACAAGCATGCAGTAGAAATCTCTGCTACCTCCGATTTAAGCCAACCATATGGTTGAAGGCATTTGCTCTCAAAGCATCCAGCACCTCATCTGAACCTTCAGGAGGATCAATGCTTGCAAGGCCACCTCTTCAAGTCCTCCAGAAGCTTTTCAGTGCCTCCCAACACACACACTCACCATCCTGCAATACCCCCCCCCCCCCCCCATAATTGCATTGCTGCTCTTATTAGAGAAGAAGGAATGGAAATCAATGGCCTCGTGCTAGTGGCTCAAGCAACCCTCTGTAGACAGACAGACAGACACATGAAGACACACACGCCCCCACATGCACACACACCACAAATGTGCAGGCAATCATCCACCAACATTCTTCTTACAGGAAAATATCTTCTATTTGCTCGGTAAAAGGACAGAATAAACTTTCCCATTGTTTCCATGATTTGTACGTATTTCTTGTTTGCTGCCAAGGTTGACTGTCTAGTTGTGCGCTGTGAATCAAGACAAAGGCAGGCTATGAAGACACATGCTGACCTCCCCCCTCCCCCAACACACACACACACACACACACACACACACACACACACACACACACACACACACACACACACACACACACATCGCAAATGTGAAAACAATCATCCACCATTGTTCTTGTTATAGGAAAATATATCCTATTTGTTCTGTTAAGAATAGAAGACACTTTCCTGTTGTTTTCACTCTTCTTGATTTATATTTATTTCACGCCTTCCCAATTTCAACGTTTGCCCCCAAATTTGAGGCTATGAGAATAGAAGACATGAATTGTTGGTTTTGTGTTTGGTGTGTGTGTGTGTGTGTGTGTGTGTGTGTGTGTGTGTGTGTGTGTGTGTGTGTGTGTGTGTGTTTTGTGTGTCTGCCAATGTGTGTGGATACTCACTCACATATCTCTGTGTTTTTATACCTGCACAGGCTTAACACCCCCACACTCCTCTTCACCGTGTGGATATCCACAAACTGATCAGATACCAGCCTACTCTTAAAGGACACTGACCCATTGCATTCCCTCTCTGCCTTTAACCTCCAATACCTTTCCCAGTCCCAGCTGACATCCCATTCGCCCACTACATACCCCTGCTGTCCTCCTACAAACTATCTCCAGTGTAAATACTCTGACACCCATCCTTGCCCGTTTGACACACATGCACTGTCACTGGCACGACAAAACAATGGCGATGATGATGACGAGATGGCACAGTGGACAGAGACGGGCACGGGGAGATCGATCATCTGATTGTGTGTAATTAATAGAGACTGGAGGACGCGTGCCAGACGCTGGCTCCGATGACCCAGTCACTAGTACGGCTGAGTAAGCAGCTGTCTAAACACACGCCATCCATATGTGCAAAATAAACACACGGATGAGGACATATAAATAGCATCTGGTGAATAAACAAATGGTGTAATGAATACACATGCACACATACACATACACTCGTGCAAAACTCACACACATCCATGCATGCAGACATGCAGTCTCGTCTCACACACACACACACACACACACACACACACACACACACACACACACACACACACACACGCACACACTCAAAACATTATCAAATGCACATCCCTTTCAGAGCTCTTCTTGTACAATACAAATCATATTTTTTAGCGTACACAGCAAAATATTCAGTAAAAGTGTACGAAAAGAAAGCAGTTAAGTAGAAAGCAGATCAGTGTTAGAAGATCTATGTTAGATACTGCAGTACAGGGAGAAATCAAACCGGAAAAAAAGTGAGAAAAAGTACTCTGTTTCTCCCTCTCTCTCTCAAAAGCACACACACACACACACACACACACACACACACACACAAACACACACAAGAAGATCACTGCTGGTGCCTATTCCTGAGGATCAGCAGAGGTAGTGGAAACTCCCACACAGTAGGGCTACCTCTGCCTTGCGTGGGCCTTCCCTGCTATCTCTGTATGAAATGGGCCGTAACACACAGCAGAGCCCAGAACATGAGAGCTCAGTGATTGAGGCCTAATGGGTGATGAGTGCGGAGATGGAATAGAGAGGTGGCTGGTGGTGGATGAGTACGGGGGGAACGGCACAACAGTGCCCCTGCTGTTTGTTCTGTGTAAATGCACAATTAGGTGAGTCGGGCTTGACAGAGATTAAGAGTGTTTGTGTGAATGTAATGTATGCTTTGGAAAGTGATGGAAAAGATATGAGGAAGGAAGGTCTGTTTTCTTTTGTGTGCTGTGCATAAATGAATTCCATCACTACAAACACACATACACACACACACACATACACACGCACACACACACACACACACACACACACACACACACACACACACACACACACACACACACACACACACCACTTTCCAAATTGTTAGTCCACCTTTCAAAAACACACACCAGACAGGCAGTCGCTGTAAGCTTATTGTGTTATAGTAATTACAGTTCTCTTCAACAACATCACTGCACTGCATAGCATGAAAGAGATGGGATCTCTTCTATTGCTTTCTCTTTTTTTACCTTGGGGCAAAAAACTCTTATGAGAATCTCTCTCTCTCTCTCTCTCTCTCTCTCTCTCTCTCTCTCTCTCTCTCTCTCACTGATTCTCATTTAGTATTGTTGGTTTATGTAATCTGCATGTGAGTCATGGAGCCTGATACTACAGAGCCCTCTATTTATTTTTATTTTTTTATTTATTTTTTTTTTGAAGCGGTCAGATTTATTTTTGTATTTTGCATTTTTGATCCATTTACACATTTATTGTGTCAGAGAGGGGATCTTTGAGGATGAGAGGAAGAGAGTTTGTTTGCAAAGCCCCTTGAGCAGCACAATATTGGATTGAAGATGGGGGGAAGTAGAATGGAGAGAGAGAGAGAGAGAGAGAGAGAGAGAGAGAGAGAGAGAGAGAGAGAGAGAGAGAATAAAATGAAAGCAATTTTTATTTTCTTCCCCTCTTACTTTCTTCACACTTCCCGTCCTTTGGCTCTCAACCCTCTACTATCTGTCTGTTTCCTACTCTACTATGCTCCTGTTGCATTCATTCTCCCTCACTCCTAATTTAGCCATCTTCTGACTACTCAAAAATGGCCCTCCCTGAATTGGCTGTGTCTTACACACTAGCACATTCTCATTATACCAGTCCCTGCCGGCTGACTACGGCTAATTGATCAGTGTGTCCTGACATGTTGTAATAAATGCCTTTTGAATGGGTCTCTTGGTGCGGCGCGGTGCTGGAGTGTGCGGTGATCGCTTGAGTGGGTCTGTGTGGGGCCAGACACTGTGAGTGTGTGCTGATGTTTGCGTTTCTGATCCGTGTTCTGTACTCTGGACCACACAACGGCAGTGCTGGTGATGTAAGAGACCAGTGCTTGAAGCTGTGTACGATGGCAGAGCACACAAGCAGCATACAAACTCAACTTTGGTGTTGTGCTGCGCTTACCACAAAGCAACGAAATGAAAAGTAGGAAACTGTTTTATTTATTTTCGTTTTGTTTTGTTTACCATCACTGTGTGCTCGGTAACTCTTGACTCTTTTCTGTCTACACTTTACACAGCCATGCAAGGCTCCTGGTGATTTGAGGGGAGACATATGTGACACATATAGCCTAACAAACTGTTACATGTCACCCTGGAGCCTGCCCCTATCCAGACAAATACATACACACATGCACACACAGACACACACATTCGCACTCTCTCTCTTTCTCTCTCAAGCAAAATCTACTGTGTGTGTGTGTGTCTGTCACTCAGTCACTCTATGTGTGTGTGTGTGTGTGTGTGTGTGTGTGTGTGTGTGTGTGTGTGTGTGTGTGTGTGTGTGCATTTGTGTCTCCCAGGAATGTTATGCATCATTAAGCTGACCCACAGTCTGCTCAATGTACTGAAATGAATGCAGACAAACGTGGAAACACACTTACACACCATCACTCACTCACAGTGAGAAGCATCCAGTTCAGCGACTGTTAAAACAACAAAAATGTGTTGTAAATGGTTTTCCCCAGATATTAACACACCTCATTAAAGAGATTATTTCATAACCTGTGCTGTGCATCTCTCTCTCTCTCTCTCTCTCTCTCTCTCTCTCTCTCTCTCTCTCTCACTCTCTCTCTCTCTCTCTGTTATTTATGAATGGAAAAAAACTATTTCATAATTATAAATTTAAGTGACTGTTACTCTCTCTATCTCTCTCTCTCTCTCTCTCTCTCTCTCTCTCTCTCTCTCTCTGTGTGTGTGTGTGTGTGTGTGTGTGTGTGTGTGTGTGTGTGTGTGTGTGTGTGTGTGTGTACTTACCTTTATGAGTTTACACCTGATCTGAGCAGACACCATATGGCTGTTTCGAAGGTTTCCCACCCGGAACATGAGACAGAGTTTTCCGTCGCGCTGCGAGATTACTGCGTCGTGGCTGAACATCAGCGTCTCAGCCCGTTTCTTCGGCTGGGACATCTTGATGAACATGCATCCGATGAGGAACGCGTCCACAATGGAGCCCAGAAGCGACTGGAAAAGGAAGAGGATGATGCCCTCAGGGCACTTCTCTGTGATGTAGCGATAGCCATAACCGATGGTCGCCTCCGTCTCGATAAAAAAGAGAAAAGCTGATGGGAAGTTGTACACATTGGCAACACATGGGGTATAGGATTGATCATGGCCATGGTTCAAGTCCCCTCTAATATAGGCAATGATCCACCACATAGATGCCATAACTAGCCAAGCTATTGTGTAAGTTAGGATGAAAATAAGCAGGTTCCACCGCCACTTCAGGTCCACTAGTGTGGTGAACAGATCTGACAGGTACCTGCTAGTTTCTCCACCGAGATTTCCGTGTTGGACATTACAACGGCCGTTCTTCTCCACGAAGCGCTGGCGCTTTTTCTTGACCGGAGCAGAGAAAGTGGCTCCCCGGTTAGTATTAACAACCTGATAGTCCTCCCCGAATTTCCTCCTAAGTGCTGCCATGATCTTGGTAGTGTTGGACACTTGGTGAGGCCCGAGAAATTCAGTTATCCAGCCGTTTGTTGACAGCTGACTTACCTATCCAAGCGCACCGTCATTTGCGCAGCGGAACGACGCAACTTATATTCTTAAAAATTGAAACATAACATGATCATACTTTGAATTCGTTAATAAAGTAGCAAGGGGCTTTCACTTAGATGTCAATAATCCAGAGATTGGGTGGACGTCAACTATTTTCCATGGGATCTTCGCTCTCTGCTCTACCCTGGCCGGCGCTCCTCGGGCAGTAGCAGGTTGGAGCGCACAGAGTAGAAAGCTACAGGGACGCTTCAGGAGCTTGCTTCTTCTGAAGACACATGCCGACGCCGAGTGGGAGCAACAGAAAGAGGAGGGGGCGGAGGCTGAACAACGCGTTTCCTCATTTATCGGATGCGTTTGACTGGATTGGTGTGTGTGTGTGTGTGTGTGTGTGTGTGTGTGTGTGTGTGTGCGTGCGTGTGTGCGTGCGTGCGTGCGTGCGTGTGTGTGTGTGTGTGTGTGTGTGTGCGTGAGTGTGTGTAAGAGAGAGAGAGAGAGAGAGAGAGAGAGAGAGAGAGATTTCCGTGAACCAGGAGTAATAGACCAATTAAGGGTAAGAAGCGGCAAAGCCCTTCCTCACAATCTGTCAATGCGCGCAAACTTTCACATCATCTATCACTTTGCGTACTACCAAAACTGAGTTTGATAAGACAGAGATTGAATAGAGATACTGGTGTAACGAAAATATAGGTTGGGATGAGCGTGTGTTTCCGTAGACAAATAAAAGAGGAAAGGGATACGATTAATTAGGCTACTCAGAAGTTTTGATATCATTTCTCTCTCTCTCTCTCTCTCTCTCTCTCTCTCTCTCTCTCTCTTTGTGTGTGTGTGTGTGTGTGTGTGTGTGTGTGTGTGTGTGTGAGTGCGCGCGCGTGTAGGTGAAAGAGCACTAGCAGAAATCTAAATGAAACAGTGCCATCTTTCGGTAGAAAATCAGAGTACCATATTCCACTGTTCATTGACAAACTCGTGCGTGCCTTTATTGTGTTTTTGACATGTCTATCTTCATATATAATCAGATGCACAAAAGCAGTGACCTAAACATGTGGTACTCAATAAAAAGTTAAGAAAATGTGAAAAATGTGTGAAATGCTGTATTTTATTGTGTTGAATAGCAGCAGGCCAAGTTGTTTAGGCTATGTATATGTAAACCTGGCCTCTAGCTCTTTCTATGTGTAATTCGATTCAAGTGAGCTTTATTGGCATGACCAAAAGTTTATTACATTGTAAAGTATAACATCATAACAATAGATGAGGAGACATGACATTAATGTTTGTGCACATGTATGCGTTTGTGAGTGTGGGTGTGCACTGTGCACGCATGTGTGTGTGTGTGTGTGGGGAGGGGGGGGAGGGGGGGGGTGAAGTGTTCTGAAATGTGGATTGGTGTTCAGGATGTTAGTGTAGGTGGTGTTAATCCACTGCCCCTTACTTTGTGGCACTCAGCGTCAGCGACTTATTTGGAAGCAAGAGCTACTGTTTGTCCTTGCTGCCCTAGTCAGCCAGTGTTCTTGGATAATTTACTTTGAAAGCAGTGCTTGTCTGCAGGGGTGTAGCACCAAATTCTGGACCCTGCGCACAAGCGGTGGCCATGGTCCCCCCCCTCACCGCCTGAAATACAATTCCAGACTCCTCAAAGGCCCTCTCCCCTCTTGGGGCCCTGATTACTCAGTTCCCCTTTCCCCCCACTATGATGCCCCTGTGTGTCTAAGTTGTTAGTCATTGGTTAGTCATAGTGGATTCTTGCAGGGGTTAGATGGGTTTTACTGTGATAGAATGCAGCATGTTGATGGCCAATGGAAATCTGCCCAATCCTCTTCTGCAGGGCCTCTATGATGCTATGAGAGAGAGAGAGAGAGAGAGAGAGAGAGAGAGAGAGAGAGAGAGAGAGAGAGAGAGAGATTCTTATAGGGAAATAATTTCTCAGGGGTTGGGTTTAACCAAGTATCATGAAAACATGGAGCACAGACCAGTGTTATTATCTAGTGCCTCATTCTACAAATAACCTTTACTCTATGTAATCCTAATTAAGATGTGCATTAGCATTGAGAAAATTATAGTCATCAATTAACCAGAGAACATCAAATGATGTCAGGTCAAAAGATTTTAATTAATCAATTGCATACAGGCTTACCATAACACTTCTCTGTATGAATTCATGTGGGCCTAATGGCGTAATATGCACATCCAGGGTTACAAAAAAGTGTTGCCATGCTTTACATATTATAATGGCCTGTTTTTTTTTTATTTTTTATGATCTATATTGCACGCATTTAACAATGCTAATCATTCATGATCAGTGGGCCTGAATCCTGTGGAGGTGGAATGAGGAAGTGTGCAGGAATGACTGGATGGAATTACAGTATTTGGGGTTGATCAGCGCTTCCGTGAGCTTCCAATGCACTGACGGCGTAGGCAAAGTAACCCAATAATTCATTTAGTTTTAATTTCCTCTCATGGCATAGTCAGTGGAAAGATGTCTTAATGAAATGAGTATTGAGCTCTGGGAATAGCAGCAGTAATTGTGCTCTCTCTCTCTCTCTCTCTCTCTCTCTCTCTCTTTCCATTTTCTCTACTTCATCAAAATGTTCCTCCTCCTTCTCTGTGTTTCTCCTTTACTATACCATTCCATCTAAAGGCAAACATACTCAATATCAGGCAACACTGTGAGCTGCATTCTTCCCCATGTTGTATGATTGATGGCGGGAAATAGGAAACTAAAGCCATCTTGCTGTTTCCCTCCTGCTCAGTCTTTGGGGAATATCATCACTACAGTCAGAAAATCAGTGTTTCATTATATCAGATTGTGTTGGCAATATTGTTTTCCTGGATTGGGTATTGTAATGTATTTCATTCATATAACAGAGTATTACATTATTTGTATTTTGTTTGTATTTTGTTTTATCCAGCAGTGTCACATTGCATTTTGTAAGGGCCTTGAGTAAATTGGTTCCAGGGGTAAAGTGAAATGTGGGGGAGGAGAAAAGAGAAATGTGAGAAAAGATTGTTTGGTCTTTCATGAACTGAATTTTGGTGAGCTACAGTATGTATAGCCCATTACGCAGGACGAGAGTTTCACACACTTGTGCCCACTCATAAGGTTACAATAGCAACAATGGAGTAAGATCAACTCTAACTTTACTGTATGAAAACCAAACCTTCATGAGACTGTATGAAATATTGTATTTTATTTTTCATGAATAGCACTGTGATAGCTGTAATAGCTGTTATGTGCTATTAATCACACTATTAATCACTAATAACACTGTTCATTTTTGCAGATACTGCTATGTAAAAAAATAGGCTAATATCTCTGGGAAATTTCAGCAGCAGCGTTAAAAAACATCAGATAGCAGAGAATACACTGTTTCTTTTTTTCTTTTTTTAAAGAATAATCTGTAAGTAGTATTGGGTTCACTTTGAATACAAAATAGTCATTATTGGCAGAATCTCTGTTTATATAAATCTAATTACACGCTACAATAAAACATCTCGCTTGTAATACTGTAGCAATAATAGCACTGTTAAAAATCTAGCCTATCTTTAAAAAGGAAAGGTTATTTTCATGGTAACTCACCCATTAGCAAAAGTTAGGGTAGGAAATAGCTTTGAGAATCCTCAATCCTGAGAATATTGGCCTGATTAACATATGACTGGGCCTATCTAGTTGAGCATAAAGAAGATGTCTGTGTGCAGCTGGGAGGCCCTTCCTTTGTCTGCGTGAATCCTTGCTCTAAAGAGTTGATTGGCATTACTTCAGATCTGACAGTTTGTCAAATTCAGCTATCCTTTTAGACTAGATTGTAGATATGACAGAGATGTGTAAAACAAATGTATGAGATGATTACTGTCTGAGGGAACTGTTTTCTAAAATGGCAATGCAACAAAGAGAAAAAGTGCTCTCCTGACAATTAACTCTTCTGCTTGCCATCTCATCTTTGTTTTCTTCATTGCCTTCAGTCCTTGCCCTCAAAAGCCTCCCTGTTGGGAGACCAATTTGCCCTTTGTTCTGCATCAAAAACAAAAGGTTTCTGAATCTTTGGTCTTAACATTTCCCTTCTGTTTTATTTTTTTATTTATTTATTTATTTATTTATTTATTTTTGAGTATTGCCAGAATGTTAATGAGACATTTTCAACTCTAAGATTGTGTGGCCATTTTTAACTTATAGGGTGATTACTCATCATTCTCATTCACCTATATGAAAATGTTTGAATAAATATCAAATGGTGAAAGACATTCAGTGGAGTGAATAATCATGCAAGCAAAGCTGGGAGAGAAGGATTCGTTTTGACTGCCAATCTAATAGTGGACCATTGTCCCAAACCAATCCAACCACATTACTGATGCAGTTTCACCAGTATATCTAGAGCAGTGCCCCATTAGCTTCCTTCTGGGAATCATATAGGATACCCAGCACGGCTAGAGCCCCAAATCATTGTCTGCATAGCATAAAGGATATTATGCATCTTCTCATTTTTCTGCACAGGCACTCTATGCAAAGTAATGATCTTATAGATCTCCCCATGACAGTCCAGGGTCCCTTGGCAACCATTGTCAGCCTATGAGATGTGATGAGTGTTCTAATGCATATTTAAACACGTGACAGGGTGACGACAGACATCTCACAGACATGACTGTCGGCTGAGTAGCTAGTTATCATGGTGGCTATGTGCATGATAATGTCGACCATAGAGGTGGGGGTCATGGTAAATCATAAAAAAAAACCCTCTTCTCCCGACAAACCTATGACCTTCTTGCTCTGACTTCCTCATTTCAATTATCCACTCCTCACTGAATTAATTGGGTCGTTATAGAAGCAATTAAAGGTGTGGGTCTGGCCTCTTGGAGGAGGCCTTTCTTTTCTGCTCAGCTCTCAGACCAACAGCCATTCATGCAGCTAAAGAAGGTTCTCATGCATCTTGAGAGAAACTTCAAAAAGACTCCACTTCAGACAAGCTTTTCTTTTAAAAAGCATTCACAGGTTTTGTTTTTTTTTCCTTTGAAAGCTGGGAAAATGTGTTATATTAGGCTATACTTAGGCTACTAGTTAAACCAATGTTTTGCCTATTTTATTTATTGGTGCTTTACATTATAACCTATGTCAAAAGATATGATAGCCTATATATAGCTTACAATATGTTGATCCTATTTCTGCCTTTTTGTTTGAGAGCTTGTAGCCTCCTATGTGCCCCAACAACAAATTGATTACATACTAGAAAACTGAATAGATTCCTGAAGTTCACCAATCACCACCAAAATGTAGGCTAGCCTGATATGTTCCTTTGTCCGAAAAGGTCGTCCAAATCTGTGCAGAGAGACAGACACACAGACAAACAAATGAAAACATAGGTAGAGACATAAATGCATTAACATCAAAATGGTACAATAAAGTAGGCTATGCCTAAGCAATTCATTCAATTTCCTTTTCTTCTACGACCAGGACAGACACTAATAACTGAGGATTCTGAATATGGCCTTTTGGTCAGGAGGTCAGGGGAAGAATGGGCCCGCCGCTGTTTTGTAGTTCACTAGCGGACAGTGCTCCAGTGCCCCGGATCACAGCGTTCCTCGCCTGTCTCCTCGCAGGACCCGTCAGCCTGCACCCAGAATTCCCCGCGTTGAGACAAGATGGAGGAACGCTGCAGCTGCAGGGGAACAATGTTTGGGCTCTAAAGACCATAAGGAACGACCGAAGGTGAAAAATACACGCCAATACAGAGATAGGTGGTCATGCACTGGTGAGTGAAATGTTGAAAATCTGTGTTTTTGGTCGTTTCAGCAGACGAGAATACGCATGGTGCTAAGTGAGACAACAAAGCGCAACGCACCAACGTTACTTAGCCAGTTAGCTTAGCCCAGTCAAGCATCAATTGTTCGGTTGAGTTGCATGGGCCATTTATTATGGGGTTAACATTGCCGCTTGCGCAGCTACACCATTGTGCTCACTTAATATCTGTCGTCTTTTTTTGTTTTCACCCGACGTGGTCTACTAAGAAACTGTTTGTGGAAAACTTCTCTCGTTCCCTTTGTACCACCCGAGTCGTCAAACAGTTTAATTTATACTGTTTATATTAATTGAGAATATGGTTGAACATATTTGCTTGTGTTCTGATTTCTAAGTGAGCGCAATTTACCTAGCTTTGTTGCTAACAAACTAGCATGTCTGCTAGGCCCTTTGTGAGTCAGGATGAAGCAGTTATTAATATGGACACCACCATAACGGGAAGGTTAACGTTACTTATCAAATAGAGAACATACGAATAAAACGTTATGAATATACCGGAATGCTGAGTTTCTCATCACATTTTTGCTTACACTTTCAGCTTTGATAATTCTGCTCATGAACGGGCCAATTATTTATTCTCTTTGATTGATCTGCTAGCATTCGCGTACGTGAAGCTATTTACATACTAGCATAATTATGCATCATACGCCGTCTGATTGCGGCTCGTGGTACACACACAAAGGAATTAGCATCGCGTTGTAGAGAGGACATTTACATCATGGAGAACTTGAGAGACTCCTGACAAGTTGGGACTGCATCTTTGTCGTTTTGATGCATTGCGACTGGATGAGACCTTTCACGATATTCTAGTTAAAACGCATTCATCACTCTCGGATTGAGCAAGTTTGAACTTCAGTATTAGCCTAGGTATTGTTATCAAAGTTGACAACTTTTGCCACACGAGATGTTTAATATCTCATGACGCAGAGCTGTGATGTCTTCTTCCACGTTGTCAGGTTACTTTGATGTCGACGCTGTGTATGATGATTTCTATGGACATTGAATCGCTTTGTTTCAACCTGGACTTCTATCAACAGTCTTCTGCTCGGTTGAATGATAGGAACTATAAGGTTTTGATTTTTTAGGCTGTAATTACTAGGCCTACTTAAGATGTCCCTTGGCCTGACTGTGAACTTCCAGACCCAATGCGTTACTTATCAGTAATTTGCATCTCAGACAGATGAAGCGCACGCACAAAAGACCTAGGCTATCTGAATGCATGAACCTAATTGGAAACAGCCCAAGTAAAGCAAACTTCCATGTTTTTTGCTGTTGTGCTGGACGCGTCCCTACCGTTACAATAAACAAAGCAAAGGAGGCAGGGCTTAATAATTAAGGGACGCGGATGCCAGACATCCACAGCGGACATTGATCACAACTGCCTGCCCAGAAAGCACTGAAGGGCCTCTGACCTCTGATCGTGGTTTTATTATGGCGCTCTCCCCCTGTGTTTGTGTTGTGATTTGGAGGGCCTATCCTAGATTAAGGAATATTGTGATGTTGATGGCCTATGACTGACAGTTTTTAATTTATTTAGAGTGAAATGTTCAGTCCCAGTTTTAGAAGCACTGTTTCAGTCCAGATTCACCCTATGAGCTTCATTTAGCAGCAGAGCAGAGAGTTGGGAATCTGTTTATTTTGGAAACATTTGCCTGATGTAACACTCCAGGGAAGGAACTTGAACCAGCTCCAACCATTTTGTCTTTTCACTGTGTCTGTCTGAGTTAGCAGTTGGGATTTTGTGTTCAACTATGAAGGGTCCAGTCTTCATTTTGTATCATAGTAAACATCCATATAGTACTGTATTTAACTGGTATGAGTCTCAAAGCAACTCATTCATAGTTTGGACATTGTAAATGGTTAGAGGAGCACACTACTGCGACTGCTACTATTCCAGAAAATGAAGGTTATATTTTAGCAGTGCGTCTCACCTTCTTTTGGTGTTTTATTTTGTTATTGTTGTTCTTTAAATGGACTGGGGGACCTATTGGTGGCTTCTTCAGTTGATATAAGGGCAGCACTCCTTAAATTGTATACCAACAAAGAGAGAGAGAGGTGAAGAGATTGTCCCCCTGGTGTATCCTTCAGTGTAAAAAAGTTAGTCTGGAACCCTGCATTACGTAGACAAGCCCAGCTCTGGCTTCTGTATTCAGGGACCGATTTCTGAGAGACTGTTGAAGGTGTCTCCTGAATGGCAACAAAGGGACTTGATGTGGGACTCTTGAGAGACTGTGTGAGAGGATCTCACGGTCTTCAGTCTGCCCAGCCGGTGAAATAGAGCTGTCATTAATCCAGCTAAGCAGTTAATGGCTGGATCAAAGAGTGTGAGCCTGTTGTTCCGCATGGAGTACTGCAGTCCTAGCATATCCTTAGATTAATACTCGCTGTGTGGGACTCCCAGAAATGTTACACCTCTTTTTTAGTGTGTGTGCATATATATGTTGAAATAACCATTGGAGCCCCTCAAATAGATGCAAAATAATAGTACTTACTTATGAATGTATTAATACTGAGCGTCAAATTAAAATAATGAAAGTTTAGGCTAAGCCTTGATTCTCAATGTATTTTGTGAAACACAACAAAGTTTGGTCAGTTTGGCAATTTCTAAGATTTTTTTTTTTCTTTCCTTGACCCTCTTTCCCCTTCCTCCTCTGTTCCTGTCTTCTCTTCCTCCCTTCCTCCTTGTGTTTCTCTTCTGCAGGATGAGTGGTGGCCTCCTGTTGAAGTGAAACCAGCAGCAGCAGCAGCACCAGCCACCAACTGACCAAGCCCGCCCCGTCCGGCCGCACTGCGCTCTGGCCCGGTCACCATGAGCCTCATTCAGGACAAACTGGGCGGCGAGTTCCTACGGCCCAACGGCAGCATGGATGGCGGCTTCAGCACGAGCATGCTCATGTTCAGCCACCTGCCGCCCGTCACCAGCTTCACCCGGCTGGCCGCCCAGTCGGTCATGGCCGACATGCCCCCGCAGGAGATGATGAGTCTGAAGAAGGAGCGGGAGTCGCCCGACTGCGGAGGCGGCGGCATGGGGGGCATGGGAGGCATGGGTGGCATGGGTGTTGTCGGCGGTGGCGGCGGCGGCCTGGGAGGCATCATGGGCGGAGTGGGCGACTACGTGCACGCCATGGGCATCAAGCAGGAGAAGCTTCCTGAACACGACTACCGGCTGCCGCTCTACCCCGGAGGAGGAGGTGGAGGAGGGGGCGGCCTCAACGGGGGCATGGGCCAGAGGAACGGCTCGGACCTGCTGGAGTTGACGCTGGGGAATCACCAGAACCTGTTGGTGCACGACCTCAGCCTGAACAATGTAAGAATACTAGAGTGGAGTACAGTAGGGTGGGAAAGCATGGGTATTGAGAAGGGAACGGCACACTGACTCAAACTTTGGTGCGATTAATGATATTTAGGTCACAAACAATACAATTTTAATGCAGATAACTTGTGCTTAAAAATAATGTAAAAATACTTTGACGTTTGCTGCTACTAAAATAGTAGGTTAAATTATAGTACCAATATTTGTCATCTCACCTTAGCTGTCAAAGTAGGGTTGGCTACACTGATGGGGTTTGACTTGTTAAGCTACTTGACTGAAGCATATTTGCCCCTAGCAATTGAGTAGGCCATGTGGACAATTAGGCCACAGAACTTGAGTAACATTATGAAGCCTAATCGTTTTTGGGACTCCGGGCCTGTTCATTTCTTAAGAAACAAAAGTCTGCATCTGTGTTCATTTCAGGAATATTTTCTTGTGACCAATCAGCAAACGGAAATTGATAGCAGATCAAATAGGTTTAAAGTTTGAACAAAGTGCCCACCAAGCACAAAGTAAGTCTATGCCTTTTGAAATATCCAGCCATTTTACACAAAGCGAAAGCCTCCTGTCCATCTGGCTAAATCAACAGTAGACTACCTGTGTGATCTGGTCAGTGGCCATTCGGTTGTTACCCAACCCTAAAAAGAAGAGGAGAGAGGGTTGTAGTGCTAGTGGGATAGAAAGTCAGGTGGGAAGAGTTGGGCCTAAGTTCAGAACTGAACAGAATTGTCTCAAAGGTGATGATAATGAAGTCTCATTCACTAGATGTAGGAATTCCTGAACGCTGATGTCATTGTCTAGACCAGCAACAAGGCAACGTGTCTGAAGCATTCCCATACAAAAATCCAGCAGCCACATTAAGTCCTTGCTTGCCTTGCTGGTTTGGAATGATTTAATAGGGTATTTACAATGCATTAGCTCTCCTTCAGTTCAGACAGAAAAGCACTTCATTTCCCACACTCTGTTTAGGGCAGATGACAAGTCTATTCCAAGGACACTTATTGCCAAAGGCTTGCATTCTTCCGTAAAGCTGTTTTAATTTTAAACATTGAATAGCGTTTTGGAAAGAAATGGTCCCAGGTTGAAAAAACCCCAAAGTAACACACAGAGAGCGTGGATATTGTGTGTAGTTGCATAAATCCCCCGCAGACGTGCGTCTCAGATTCAAATGTAAATCTGCTGCTGCTAGCACTGATGTAATCCAGCCTCCTTCTGCACGAGCCGGAGGAGCTTTGGCAGGAGCCGCAGCTGCAGCAGTCCTGTAACAGCTTGCTCACTTGGATCACGCGCACACACGCATAACAGCCAGACAGACGTTACCGTTTCACAAGAGCCGGCCCGCCGCGCAGTGGTTGCCAAGTCCTCGGCTGCTTTATCAGCGCATGAAATGGATAATCATCTGTTCCGTCATCATCAACATGAAGAAGAGAAAAAAAAAGAAAAGATTTTAAGATAGCTCTCCAGACACCGCCACTGCGCTCTCTTCCTCTCTCTCTCTCTCTCTCTCTCTCTCTCTCTCTGAAAAACTGAAAATGCCCCAAGTTAGTCAACAGCTTTTTCATTTTTCTCTCAGTATGTCGAGTCTTGGGCTGAATCCCAATGTCCACCCTAAAGCCTAAGCCCTGAACCTTCCAAGACTTAACTGGCATGAACTTGCCAATCACAAGGCAGACTCATTGTGGTTAAGTGTTTGAGGGTTCAGGGCCTAGGGTTAAGGGTGGACATTGGGGTTCAACCTTTCTTTCTCTACACAAAATGCAGTCAGAGGAGGTACTGTGTTTGGTAGACTTGATAGCCGGTGTAGGGTGCAGCTGAGGCTGTTGGCACAAGCCCACCTGGTTCATTTGAGTGTCCGCTCCATTCTCACGGAGTGGGACAACAGACGCACACCTGGCCTCTTCTTCCACAATGCTGCAAGCTGCGCGCATATGATAACATATCCGTTTTTGTTTTAAACCTAGCATTTGGACTTGGACCAGAGGAAATGAATGAATTTGTCTTGGCCGAGTCTCCTGCGATCTTAATTTAATACAGCCCTTTCCCACCCCTCCAACCCCTATGTGATCATATGTGAGCTGCGATGCTTTTCCCCATATGTGACTGTTAGGGGAAGACAGGCCGGGCCGGGGATGTAAAAATTAATTGAGATTGAAATGCCAGAGATGCTGGGGAGGGGGGAAATTAAAGTGGACCCCAGCAGCTGAGGCCTCGTGAAGTAGCCTTCTGTCCTTGACATCATTATAGTCACTGCCTAGTACAATAGTAATAGTACTACATTTACTGTATATGTATATAACAGAAAGAAAGAGTGAGTGTTTGAAAAAGCTCAGTGATTTTTTCGAAAGAGTTGTAATTCCTGATCTTGGATGGAGTAGTTGACTACAGACAGATGATGCGAGTAGTTTAGCGTCTCTCTTTTTCACTTTATCCCCCTTAAGTTGCCCACTCCCATGGGAGTGTTCAAGAGGGCCATAAATGCTGGTTTTATTGCCACGCCTTCTGTCAAATAACCAACATCCCCACTAACTCATTTAGGCATCCATCTGTACACTCTCTCTCTCTCTCTCTCTCTCTCTCTCTCTCTCTCTCTCTCTCTCTCTCTCTCTCTCTCTCTCTCATATTCTTTTTCTGTCTATACTGTGTGTTTGTTGAGTATTACGAAATGAGGTGAGCATGATGTCAAATCGAACCATTCAAATACTATTGCGAGTTGTAAGCCACCAGTGTCAGTTGCGGCCGAGAGGATCAGCGTGTTCTAAACTTGCTTCTCAGGTGCTAATTCCTCTATTGCCGTCTATCTCTCTCTCTCCCTCCCCTCCACCCCTCCCTCCTCTCTCTCTCCCTCCCTTTTTGGTTCCATTTCTCCCAGCAGCTAACGGGCAAGCTGGGGAAAGAGTCCTCGGGACGGAAGGGTCGGAAGTCAAACGGTGATGGAACGGAGGGGAAACCTCGTCGGAAACGTGGAGAGTCAAAGGTATGTAGTTCATCAGACTCATCACCACAAATCCAAGGATCCAAGTATTTAAAACAAGCCTTGCCTCTCTGTCCCACTGCTAATGTTTTGTTTGGTTAACGCAATGTTTGGGCTGACTGGAAAACAACTGTGGCCTATCCTTACGCACAAACATTTTCAATACGGCTCACTTACTTCTGGTTACATTGGCTGCATAACAATCGCTTGCATTTGGAAGTCTGTTAGTCATAACAAAGTTCTCTCCGGTCATAGACAAACAAAGCCACTAACTTTAACGATTAGCCATGTAATTGTTCATTTAAAATGAAGCAAGCTGCTAACATTCTAATTTGGCTACTGGCAGCTAATGTGCAAAGAGCAAATAGTGTTTTGTTTGGGTAATGTAATGTTGTGGCTGACTGCTAAACAACTGTGGTCTGTCCCGCTGTGCTTCTCCACAGGCTCTGATGCTGGACCCGGATGGAGAGAGCCTGTCGCCCAACTCCAAACCACACATCTGCGAGCACTGCAACGCAGCCTTCCGCAGCTCCTACCACCTACGCAGACACGTGCTCATACACACAGGTACACACACACACACAGATTACACAAGTAAGCTCCTTGCATTTTGCACGTTACCTTTTCAGTATTCAAAAACCCTTAAGGCCTTTGAAATGCACTTGTAACACAAATTACGACCATTTTGATCGGCTCGTCTTGAAAGATGCCTCCTGGCTTTTCATTCCCTGGCTTGATTATGATGATTGTAGGAAAAGTAGGGCATTGTGAGATCAGCTAGCAGTGGCCACACATTGCTCCTCACTGCCCTACTTTCTTATATCGGATATATTTTAGTGAAATGAATAAATGAAACAACATTTGCATGTTTTTCCCTTGCATAGTTTAATAACTAAGCTGTAGTGTTTTTACACTTGTGCTTAACACACAGTTCACAAGTTCACACAAGGGGTGGCTATACATACCACCTCTGAATTTATGGAAGGTGTGTGGTAGTTAACGAGTTTCTGTGGAGGTTAATTAAGCCATAAGGCCCAAGAGGCGATGGTTTGCAGTGGTATCTGAACAGCTGAGGGGTGTTTTCAGCCTAGATTTCAAGATATAAATACACATTTGTGCTTAGCAATTACTTACCTTGGAAATGTATAAATATTTTAGATTAACAAACTAATTATATTCAATGTGGGTAACGATCATCAAATAACCCCCTAAATTCAATCTTGTCTGTAGGAGAGAGGCCTTTCAGATGCAGTCAGTGCAACATGAGTTTCATCCAGAAGTACCTCCTACAAAGACACGAGAAGATCCACAGCGGTGAGTCAAACAGACTACCCTACACACACAGTATCTAGAACATTACATTATTGTATCTTTTGGCAGTGCAGAATGGTAGCTGCTCATGATGCACTCTTTCGTATTATTAATGCAAAATTCAATTATCTGATCATTAAGTTATTACCTCCGCCAAGGAGGTTATGTTTTCGCCGGCGTGCGTGCGTGCGTGTGTGTCTGTCTGTGTGTGTGTGTGTGTGTCTGTCTGTGTACAACATAACGAAAAGTATTGCACGGATTTGGATGAAAATTTCGGTCCACGTCTGTATTGGGACAAGTAAGAACTGATTCGATTTTGGTGGCGATCTGTGGTCCAGAACACCTTCTATGACCACATTGTCTTGGCGGAGGTCTGCGCTCTCTTCTCTATTTTGAAGTTGTGTTCTGAGGTGAAAACTGCATATTTAATAGATTAATGTAATTGTCATCTATCTCGCTCTGTGTGTGTGTGTGTGTGTGTGTGTGTGTGTGTGTGTTTTCATTCATGTTCCGGTCCCCTCTTCCAGGAGAGAAACCGTTCAGTTGTGACCAGTGCAACATGCGATTCATTCAGAAGTACCACATGGAGAGACACAAGCGGACTCACAGTGGAGAAAAGCCATACAAGTGTGACACCTGCCAACAGGTGAGGGGGGGAGAGAGAGAGAGAGAAAGCTAGATTAGATTAGAGGTTAAACCAGTATCAACCCTATTCTCAGATCTAGCACACCTGTGCACACAGCAGGTTACCTCTTTCCAAATCCGGTTGGCATAGTTCTGCACCTGGCATTGCCCAGTGTGCCCACATATTTATATACTATCAAAATCACCACGGCAACAGCCTTTAACTCACCGTGTGACTTTACAGTAACTTCTTTCAACTTAAAAACCCAAGGAAGTTTTAGACATCTTTTGGTGGTGTCTCTTTTTGACATGTTTTCTCATGCCAACAACTTGCTACTTGACTCTTTGTAGGAACAACTTGTTTTAACATGGTATGATTTTAGCATCATGAACAGTTAGATGCAATATCCGATTATTATGGAATATACAACATGTTGGTCCATATAGAGCACATTTTACTAGCTGCTTAACCTGGTAAGAGTGCTGAGAGTAGTTTAAATTATAATTTGCTGATTAAATTGATGTTTTTTGAGCATTTAACTAAAAATATATTGAAATTAATTTGTTTTGTGCGTGTGTGTATTGTTGTTTCTGCCCCCCTCCCTCCCTGGCTGCAGTATTTTTCCCGTACGGACCGGTTACTGAAACACAAGCGCACGTGTGGAGAAGCCATAAAGAAGGGCGTGGACGGAGCCCTGCTGGAGGCGGGGCTGGCCGATGACGGCCAGGGCAGCTACTCACTCACTCAGGGAAACGGCCCCACACCGGGCCGCAAGAGGGCCAAGGCCAAGGGGGGCGAGGGCGGCGAGCGCAAGCGCAGGAAGCAGCAGCAGCAGCAGCAGCATCAGCATCAGGCGGGTGGAGGTGGGGGTCAAGGCATGGGGCCACAGGACGGGCCGTACAGCCTGCACAGTGACGGCTACTCACTGGACAAACACGGAGCTGCCACGGCCGCCGGGCACCCGGGCCCCAGCATGCACCTCCCCGAGCATGGCCGAGCGCCCAAGATGGCCTTCAAGAAGGGCGGACGGAGCAAGGGCCTGGA
This sequence comes from Sardinella longiceps, assembly GCA_027497455.2. NCBI lineage: Eukaryota > Metazoa > Chordata > Actinopteri > Clupeiformes > Clupeidae > Sardinella > Sardinella longiceps. Next base: position 21,598,075 of record JAODXP020000015.1, on the reverse strand, counting down.
GAAGGGTGCCGGCAGCGGCGGGGCCGAGGTCAAGCACGGTGGGGTGGACGGGCTCGGGCTCCTCCAGGCTCCTAGCGCAGGGGCTAAGACTAGCGGCACCAGCAGCAACTACGACGATGCTATGCAGTTCCTCAAGAAGAGGCGCTACCTGCCGGTGGCTAACGGGGCGTCCAGCAGCGTCTCGGGGTTGGGTGCCAGTACTGGGGTGGATTATGACGTAGGGGTGGGGCACCTGGGCGTGCAGGGCACGGGGGTGATGGACAACGACGGACCCCTCAGCTCGCTTTTAGACCCTTCGCCGCTGACCGTGGACCTCAAGCACGACATCAAGTCGTCTATCCCCGACGAGGTGCTGCAGAGCCTGCTGGAACACTACACTCACAAGTCCGACGTGACCTTTGACCTCGCCGACCCCCACCACCACCACTCGCAACACCACGGCCACCACCACATGGACCTGCAGCCGCTCGGCCCGGACGAGGACGCGTCGAGTCCCGGCGGCGGCTCTGGCGGCGACAAGACGGTCATGATGCACGAGTACTCCCGCTTCTTGCTGCAGGCGCTGGAACGGACCAGCGGCCACCACGGAGCCGTGGGTTTCCCACCACCCCCCACCCTCGGGCCTTCGCCTTCCTCCTCCTCCTCTTCCCCCTCAGTCACAGGGCCCTTCCCCGGGCCCCTCTACTCTTCTGACAAGCACGTAGTGTACGGTTCCTCGCCCCTGGAGTGCACCGCTTTCGGCCAGCCGTCGGCCGTGTCGCCAGCCGCCTCCTCGCCATCGCTCTCCTCCACCTCATCCGTGCCAAAGTCCCACTTTAGCTTGCTGTCGGGCTCGCCGCCGCCACCGCCACAGCACGCCTTCCACCTGAGCGGCCTGGAGCCCGCCGTGCTGTCCCAGCAGCTCACTCCGTCGCAGGAGCTCACCGAGCAGCTGGACAAGCCGCACTCCAGCGCCTCTTCCTCCTCACCCCCGGCGCCCCTCACCGCCCCACACACACCCTCCAGCAGCACCTCCGCAGCATCGGGAGCCAAGAACGGCGCCGCCTACCCACTCACGCCCTCCCAGGACCTCGCCGCCCTGGACACGGCCAAGTCGGCTTCGCCCTACCAGATCGAAAACTTTGCGCAAGCGTTCGGCTCACAGTTCAAGTCGGGAGGAGGTGGAAGTGGCGGTGGCGCCGGGGCGGGTGGCCGTGGTGTGGCTCTGGCCTACGCCACTGACTCAGGCGGAGAAGTCGACCACCACATCAGAACTCCCGTCTCAGAATTCTCAGGGTATACTAGTCTGTTAGCCGATGTCGGCCAGCCAGTGAGCACCGGTTCCAAAACCCCAACAAGCCAAAGTTACAGTTGAAAGAGTGCCAGGGAGGCATAGAAGAGTCACGTTTTCATCAGTTTCATCAATTTCACCTTTTTTTTTTGTTTTCTTCTTGCTTTTGTCATTATTGTTGTCAGTGTTGTAGCTATGTAGTTTGATGGTTTTTTTGTATTATTATAATTTTGTATTTAGTGCTCCTATTTTATTATTAATATTTTTTAAGTTTGTTTTAATTATTACACTGCCATTTATGTTCTATGAAATTTCATCTGAGAACTTGCAAGGTATCTCAACAAATGCAATTTTGTTCATCCTTTTTTTTTTCTAAAATGAGAGTTTGATGTTGTAGTCAGTTTTAGCCCTCTTTGTTTTTATAGCGTCATTCTAGGCCTACTCCATTCAAACTCGAGGAAGGGTGTTTTTAAATGGCAAAAAAAAAACAATAACATGTAGGACTTGGTTTCCCCACTCATGCACACAGATATTTTAGCAATCAGTCTTACACGCATAACAGTGAGTTTAAGATGGCAGGGATTGGCAGGAAAAAAAAAATGATAAAAAAAGATTTAAGTGATGGATAAAGTTCAGATATTTGTCTGTTACAAAGGATTCAAGTATTACTCAGGAAAAAAAAAATACTAAAATGGCGTAGAAAGCGTATTCTACCAGGACATGTTGCAAGCACTCGTCAAATGAGACGAATGTTTTGATGTTGTCGAATAACAGGCCTTGTTGAAAAAAAAAAAAAAGAGCAATGATCTTTATTTTTGTACTCCTCCTCTGACACACATTGACAGATCAAGAATGAGGAAGTGCCGACTGCTCCAAAACACTGATCACACTTTTTTCCACGTAACTGTATAGAGATTATGGTACGTTTCCTTTTTTCTCCTTTTCCTTTCTTTTCTTTTGTTGTTCTTTTATCATCTATGTGAAATAACTCGCATTTCTTTCTCTCAATAAGGGCCATATATATTTATAAAAGTATATATATATGTATAATGACATGTAATCCTTCTCGGGACAGTCAGGTGAAGGGGGAGGAAGGGGGAAAGAGAGAGAGAGGAGGGTTGGAGACGAGGACGAGGAAAGGCTTCCGAGGGGGGTTTTAAAACCCATCCCCTACCCTTCTTCACCCTCTTATTTTGTCTTGAATTGCAAGAGGAGGACTGGCAAACGGGTTACGCTCACCAGAGGTGAGGGTGGTGCCCACTGTGATGCAGGGTTAGGAGTTTGGCACGGTGGACCCTTCCCACCACCACCACCACACAACCCCCACCCCCACCCACTCTCCGCCTCTGTAGTCCTCGAGCACACACCTCTACTCTCTCTCCTCTCCTCGCTCCCCAAGAGGGCACCCACAAGCACTTTTTTTGAGCCGCATAAGTCATGAACTAATCTTCCCAAGGCAGGCAACAGAGGGAGGGGAAACTCCAGTTTTTTTTACCAATATGGCATCAGTCTGGGTCAGGGGTGGGGTTGTGGTTAGGGGTTGGGTTGGGTGGGTTTGGGGCGGGGGGTGGCGAGGGTGGGTGGGTGGGTGGGTGGGAGGATGGGTACGGGGTGATAATTGGGAGGGTTGTGTTACTGGGAGAGGCTGCAACAGAGATATATTGGGAGGGGAGCTCTCCCGCCAGCCTATGTTTATTCTAATAATTATTATTATTATTGTTATTATTATTGTTATTTTTTTGTGCGTGGCATGATTTCGTTTGTACGGGGTATTGGGGTCACTAACAGAAGGGGTGGGTGGGGTGATTGTGTCTTCTGAGGGTGGGGTTGGGTTGGGTGGGGTGGAAGGGGAGGGGAGGGGGAAAGGGATAATGTGTTTTATTTTTTAATTATGATTAATTTGTGATTTCTCCTGTATGCTTTTGAGGTATGTAGGACTGGGTGTAGTGGTGGGAGGGGGGGGTATGGGGTTGTTTTTATTTATTTTTTAATTTTTTTTTCCCCAAATGGGAATTATTTGCTTTTGAAAAGTATTCAAAATGGGAATGGTTAACGTTAGTTCTGCCCCCTTAGTTAGTCGAGCTTGTCCCTGTTATTTGACTTGCCACTAGAGAAACAATTGACCACCTTGATGGAATCGCCCACTTAGAAAAAAAATAAAAAAAATCCATCTGTAGAATGATCAGATATAAAAACAAAGCGATGAATCATGCAAGCATGAAGGGTGAAGAAGCATCGATTCTTCAGCCGTTTGTTCAAAATCCTCGGACTTCAGTAAATAACAGTTTTCTTTGCTTTCATATATTTATGCTAATGTATTTTTTTTTTTTTTTTTTTTTTTACAATTAACAACTGTCTACAACAGCATTTTTTTTATACTGACTTTGCAAGTCAAGCGGATTCCCTTTTCCTCTTTCCGCTGTGCTTGCACATGTTGTCCAGAAGAGGGCACCAGCATGTTGTGCCCAGTCAGAGGGAAGTGGCACTGAGTAGCGAATAGCGACTGACCATGAGAGCTACAGTCACAAAGAGCAGGACCTCTGGGGAGGCTGGCTGCATGCCAACCCCCCCCTGATGGTGGAGTTTTTTTCCTCTGTATACCTCATATCACTGTATGCCAGGACAGCCAAGCAGCAAGGAAAGAGGCGTGCATGTGTGTTTGTTTGTCTGTGTGTGTGTGTGTGTGGCAGACGCTGAAGCATCATTGAGACATCACACACATTGTCGACTTTTTTTGTTTGTTTGTTTCTTTGTTTTGTTCTTTTAAATGAGGCCATTGTGTGTGTTGGTCACTAAGCCTGTGAACAGAGATTTCCTAAGAACAGAGGTGTGGGTGATGCTTGCACATACATACAGACGTACATACTCTGAGAAAAAAAACAAAAGACAAAAAAAACACTTCTTTCTAGGAGGCAAGGTATCTACCTGTATGCACAGTCCCAAATGTAGTTCTATGTAGCAACAGCCTTGTAGCCAGTATTTGGGTTCATTCTTCTTTGTCACTGGGGACAACAGTCAAGGGGTCTATCAGGACTATTGGGATTAACTACCTGTTCTTGAGAACTGATCTTAAGGTGTACAATTAAGCCTCATGCACCCTTTTTCATTTTTGTCTGTGATTTCTGGTGTCCTGTTGTCATGGTTTCTCGCTGTCTGCAATACTACATGTATTTATTTGAAAGTGCACATGAAGTTTACATGAACATGTATTGAACACTAAAAGGTTTTTTTTTTTTTTTTTTTAAAGACCCCTTGATGGACTTGCATGATTTTTCTTTTCTTTTTCTTTTTTTTTTAAGCATTTTTGTTTGTTTTTTGTACTGATATCGAGTTTTTGCAACCCATGTGTTTTTTTATTTTAATTATTTTACCACCACACAGAACTGTTCTCTCTTTTCTCCTGTCATCTTCCTGTCATTGTCTCTGTGGTGCGGGTCACAGGGCTACACCTGTCCATTTGACTTTATTCTTGATTAGGGAAAAAAAAATAAATTAAAAAAAGAAGAAATGATTTTAGGCCTTCTTATGTCTTTCTTTTTTGAATGTTAGATTGTTTACAGAAGTCAAACATACCAGAAATTCAGAAGGTTTGAAAGAGCCTTCAGCTATGCATGAGGAATTAAGAGTACATTCCACTTCTTTGTGCATCAGACCTTTAGTTTCAGAACAATTTTAATTCCATCTGTGTGATTCATAAGGCTGTACAGAAGGTCATATGCTGATACTGATCATACTCCAGAAAAAAAAGTGTTGGCTGAAGTAGACAGCAGGGCATATGGCCATGGAAGTCAGAATCCATTAGTCCAATAGTGTGTCATAGCTTAGGGACTAGTATGAGGTTCGGGGATTCTTGCCCCTTGACCTCGTTTGCATCGACTACATCAACCCCAACCGAACTTTAAAAATGCAGCGTGAGAATACGATAAGCTGATCCAATAATTTTAAATTGAAACATCTCCAGCAAGCAATTCTTTCTCAATGGCCGAAAATCCCAGACCCTCGTACGAAGAGAAGCGTAGACCGAGGGACTGGCCAAATTGATTAAAGGAGAAATCCCGTGTGAATTAGTCAATAGCCCTGTTCAAGCTACCTGAATGTTGTCTGTAAGAAAAAGAACACGTAAATTTGCTGCTACATCGACCGATTGACAAACTAATTACTAATGCTAAGTGAATGGGCCATTGTGAAATGAAATTGAAATTATGTCTTATTATTAGTTGCCATTTCACTGCTCTCCCTGTGTTGCATCAAATTTTCTCATTCTTTTCCGTTCGTACAGCACTTGCTAAACAACAGGGCTATGGATTGATTTGCACTTTCTCCATTAATGTCAATCGCAATGACGAGTTTACTAGCCTTGCAAGCCATCACATTAAAATCTATAGTCTGGCATTAATAGACCGAACTCAACCATGGGCAGAAGGCAGTTATCTTTCAAACTACTTCTGCACGCAATAGGATTGCCTATGACCAATCAGAGGAATGAACAAGATGTAAACACCAATTCAAAAGGCCGTTGTTTTCGACTAAACCCGCTCTAAACACATAATGTGTTGTGATTAGTGAACACCAACAGTGTCATCCAATCAAATTCCCAATGGCTTGCTACTAGACATATAGGCTGAGCAAATCTATTTGACGCTACTGGAGTACATCTGGATTTCTAGGCTAGGTGTTTACAAGACTCACACAAATTGAATATTACATTTATAAAACCAGAATAGTGCCTGCATATAACTGCGCTCAGTGAAGAGGTGTCAGCCTCTTATCAAAAAGGCTTCCTCAGTTAAGAGAACTGCTGGAGTCCAAAGTATTAAATCTCTAGTCATTAATCTAAGTTTTGGCTTTGACACTGTAATTTTGCTGTCTCAGGTTTTCTGGTTAGTCATGTTAATGGAGGTTAATGAACACTTGGAGGAGGAACTTGAAGGTGTTGGAAAAGTTGAGATCTATTTTCTTGTTGACTCATATAGCAGGAACTTAGATACGCTTGTCAATGTCATTTTGACAACACAAATATGGTTAAACAAACTGAATTGATGCCAAATAAATATGAGTACACGTAGTAGCGATAAGATTTGAAAATCCAAAGATTGATCAGAACAAAAGGCCTACCGATAACAATCAAGCTTGGTCAGATATTATCCATGACAAATCTACTTGTTCCAGTAGACTTGGAGTCTATGACCTCAAACTCCATGCTAACCCAAATGCTCTTTCCAAATAGTTCCTTTTATTCTGTGAAGGAGGAATTGTTAAACTTCCTTGTGGTACAGAAGGTGTATGGGAAAGAGGTTTTGTTGGCATGATGCAACAATACCTTGTTGGCATGACGCATGAGTGGGAAACAGGACAAAAAATGTCATGACTAGTTTACTGGTGTAAGAGTGGATGCCATGAAGAATAATTAATATGATACGCTTTCACACATTTTTCTCTAATTTTAGTTACAGTATACCAAATATCTGATATGAATTCAGACAACAACATTGATTGTCTGTGCAAGAAATAGTACATCACACAATATATGAAGTCCATTACTAATAAAAATGTATCTTGCTTTTACTTTACATAACCACCCATCTGTAGTTAGTTACTCAAAACAGTTGGCAGAGCTTCAGACTGTTGTTGACATATGGCTGCCTCCAACTGAATTTCATTTTATAGCCTTTGTGCTGCAGCGGTTATTGCAGAACTATAGGGTTTTCAACTGCTTTTGAAGGAGAAATCCAGTGTGAATCTATCCTTTTGTTCGAGATCACTGAATGCTGTTGGTATGAAAAAAGAAAATTTGATACAAGATACACTGATTAGTTAAGTGGTGGTTGCTGGGCTGTGGTTTGTTTGATGTGCTGATGCAACGAAGACATCATAAAGACATAAATGTGTGACATCATGGCCACACCTGACTACATATCCCGGACTCACAAACAGCCGGATATTTACCAACATTGTACACCTATTAAGTGTATGATATATCTGCACAAACTCTGCTGGTGTCACCCGCATGTGAGATGTGATAAAACTCACACCATAACTTCATACAGGTGTAGGTGGTCTATGGATTCCTGGGTTTTTCCCACTCTCTATCAATTAATTAATTTATTAATACCATGGGCGAGGCGGATTATTCAGTATTGTTTGAGTTTCTCTAACAGTGCTGCTCTGCTAGCCTCGGACATCACTGTTAACAAACAATAGCCTGCGTGACGGAAATAAAGTTTTGATTCAAGGAAATAACACAGTTAGAAACAAAGAAAACAACACCCAGGCTCATGTTGCACAAGGTTGTATCATATCAAGTTGGGGAGTTTACTTTTGAAGAAAGAGAAATTATTTATCTGATTAAAAAGTGAAATATAAGTGTAAAGCCATCCCCATGCTTTTGCGGCCACTGTCGGTAGCTTACTCTTAAATTATGTCATTAAAGACTGCTGGCAGAATCTCGGAAATAAAGTGTACTGTGGTCTTGGAGATCATTCCATGACAAAAAAACAAACAAAACAAACAAAAAAAAAAATCCAGGCACTCCAATAAAGGTGTGTCATTGATTTCATTGGTATGCATAGGCAAATGAAGGGTCAGCGCATTACGTCTATTCAGCAGAGGCACGGTCAGATATCAAATGCAGTTGATGAGCATGAGAACTTTGTCTCCTGCTGTGCTTTGTCTAATCTGTGTATATCTTTGCTGTACCAAGAAATGCATTTCATTTCCTAATCCCATGATCATCATGTCTTATATTAAAATCTGTCTCAGCTTGTCTTTTTTCACTATGGGTATTGGGTAATTAATAACCAACCTACACCTGAACTTTCTAGCAATCTATGTAAAAATCAATTTGGCACACCTAACATTTCCAGTATGACTCAATATGCCAAATTTCCTGATCACTACAAGGACATATTTTTGATTCTAGTGCTGTACATGAATGAACAGAAACATCATCATTTCATTGAATTAAACAGACCTTAATCAAATACATTGGTTTGAATTTGTTTACATGCTTGTGGGCCAGGAAAGCTCTATGTGGGTCAAGTGGTCAGGTAAGCAGTTACATAGAGTGTGACCAAGAACAAAAGAAGAAGAGAAAAAAATATATTGTGGATATGTAGCCTATGTTGGACTCATCTTGGATAAGGGTTGATAGCTGAGATGTTGATGACCGCTGTGATTGGGGGAGGGGGTGGGGGCGACAAATTTAATTGATTTGCAATTGTTGCAATATACATTAACTGTAGAGGCCAACTTCACCTGATTTCTGCCACACTAACCATCAGCACTGGTGCCAGATTAAGGCTGGGTTTTGAGCCCACTGCTGTACACCATCTACAGACATGACCTCAGAGCCAACAGTAGTCACACCTTCATGATCAAGTTTGTTGATGACAGAGTGATTATAACCTTGTTAAGCAACAACAATGAGCTGGCCTACTTGGATCAGGTTGATGAAGTGGCACAGTGTAGTCATCTTGGCACTGAATGGCGGTAAAACCAAGGGAATTGTAGTGGACGATAGGAGGCAACATAGTTGCTCTCTAAAGATCACCAGACAACTGCAAAGAGAGTTGCAAGTTTTAAATTCCTTTGTGTCCACATTACTGAAGACTTAACATGGGCTGTTAACACCCAAAATATTCTGACAAAGTCCAGACAACGACTCTTATTTGCCTGTCAGCTATGGAAATTCAAAGGTTCTACATTCATCATAAAGGCCTTCACTTCAGTTGTATCAAGAATGTTGAGAAATGTCAGCATCATCGCCTGGTATGTCAACTCCACAGTCAGAGATAGTCGTTCTCTGCAGAGAGTCGTATATTCAGCTGAACACAATATCAAAACTCAACTCCCTACTTAGACATCTGTTCTTATCTAGAGGTGTACCTCTAACCGCCCAGAAGATTCTGAAGGACTCTTAGTGAGGAGTACTTAGTGAGTAGGTTAAGGGTGCACTATGAGTTTCTGCATGGATTCAGCGCATAGGCAAAGGCGTTTTACTTTAGCTGCTACCTGCCAACCCCTTACTCGGGTAACAACAGAGGGAATGTAAATATCATCTTCCAATAATCACATGTAGGCCTAAGCTTTTTTATGGGAAACTTGAAAAGCTTAACCAAAATAAAGGGGAGATAATGTAAGCAAAAAAAAAAAATAATAATACCAATTACTTGGGTGATTATTTTAGGAAGGCTGATGTTTACTTTTTACTGACATACTGATTTTATTACATATTTTGTGAGTGAGTGTGCAACCAATGAAACCTGTGAAACTGATTGTAACCAATTCCTCTCTCTCTCTGACACCAGGAGTAATGGACTATTGAGGTAACCGTGGCAAGATAACGCCTATGATACAAGCTCTCTGTGTCCTTGCCAACTGGTTTAGAATCAGTATTCCCAGATACAATCCCTGTATGAACTACTCTAGCCCGAACGACAGAAACTGTTTCTGGAGCATCTATTGTTTGAAGTTTGAATTTCGTCATGGTCACTGAGCTTTTTGCCTCATTTAGGCCTATTCTATGAAAGGCCATCAGTCCACACAGACAAGAGGCAGAGCTGGAAACAAAACAAGGACTCCACAGACAACAGGCAATGTTCTGGAAGCTTCACTAATCAATGCGATTCATTCTGTTTCTATGGTGGCTACTGTTACTCTTACTGGAGACTACACACAAGAAAAAATAAATAAATAAAATAAACAGACATGAAGACTCTAGTAGCCTAAATAATTGGCGGATAAAGATGAAAAACAACAACAAAAAGAATGTGTGTTGTTATTGCCAAGACCTCAAGTCTGCCATTATATAAGTATATCTTACATAACATCATCTATCTAAGGAGGAGATCCAGCAAACAAACAGATGTTTGGAGAGTGGAGAGGTACAGGTAAAGAGGCAACCCCTGCCCTGTCCGACTCTTGCCAAGTAACTCAACCATGAGGAAGAGAACTAAACAGTTCCTCTCACACTACGTACATGGGCCCAAACTTCCTCCTGAACTCTGGCTTGTCCTCAGCTCAGTCTCCGTGAGAAGACCAAATGCGGTCGGCCATTTGCATACAATCTCACGATAATATTCCCATCACTAAGTGGAAGCCCATGGTGTTACACAATATTCCCCCAATCTCCTCTCACATCTGAAATATTGTAATTAGCCTAGTCCCCCATCACTCTGCTAACCATACACTAGCCAGCTTGCACTATTTAGCTGGGTGGGTCACTCATCCTTCTAGCTCATCTACAAAGACTGCCTTTGCTATTTGGACATCAAACCTCTCATACAAGTCATTTGCTCACCCTAAATCCTCCAATGTCACTCCATAATTGATCAACATTTATCATACGTTTTAAGTAAATCTAATTTGCCGTTTATTTTGGGAATGAAACTTTAGTAGGCTATACGTGGTCCTTACAGCTGTATGGTAAAGTTTGGTTCCCATGTTGTTGTGTGGTTTCCAAATCCTGTAATGACCGAGGTATAATTCATCATGGAGATTTAAGTCTGACTATCTTGTGCTCTGATGACTGCTGTTTGCTGTTATAATGACTCAGATATTTCAAAGGAAAGGTGTATAAGGCTTAATGGAACAATGGCTTGCAATGTAACTAAATGGGGTGGAATGACATCAGGCCTATGGGTGGGGGAGACAATAACACAGAAAAAGGGTAATGGCAGTGACTCCTCTCATTATAACTACAAACAGCTCTTTGGTTTGCATGGTCACATTTTATCTCAGATCCAGCTTTGACTATTTTGTTGTCTCAGTGTCCCTATTTGAATTTACAGGGCTTATGATGGCTTATATGTGAACATGAAAACATGCATTGGCGTCTGAGTGGGTGTAGTTAGGCACAGAACACGCGGTGTGCGCTTTTCTCGGCATGTTTGCCTAGAAGCCAGGCCAACAATATCACATAAAGTGGCATAAGTGTGTATTTTTTATATTTACATATTTTCATATCTAATTGGTTACTTATTTCAAGGCTACATCACACTAGTTATCCACAAAACAAAAAATATCCTTAGGACAGCCTGCTAACAGACGGGAAACCCTGGGTAGGCAACCTCGTAAAAAAGGCAATTACGACTTTATTAGGCGGAAGAATTGTGTTCTTAATGTAAGGTCTATGTAAACCGTCAGATGGAAGAGGAAGTTCATAAAATCGTTTAAGTTTTTGCATCACCATACAATAATACACTCGATTGAAGTGATGAGTACTCTTTGATGATCTTACTTGTTAGACCCCCCACACGCTCTCTCTCTCTCTCTCTCTCTCTCTCTCTCTCTCTCTCTCTCTCTCACTCACACACACACACACACACACACACACACACACACACACACACACACACACACACACACACACACACGCAGAAGAAGGCGACCTCAGACTAGACACTCACTTCATTTGGCAACGCAGAGGTCGCTCGCGAATGCCCGCCCCTACCTTCAAGGAGGGGCAGAGCGCATTAAATCCACCGGCAACTGCGCGCTGCGACTTTTTACCACCTGTAGCTTCAGGCAAGTAGCGAAATTATATTGTGGCAACCGCTTTTCGGCGCGGAGACCGCATTTTTATCCACTCCTTCCTATTTCAAAAAGGTTTTCTGTAGGAAATCAAAGCTGGAATTGGAGAATCATGACATTACTGCATAAACTTCTCGTATTGTCGTGGCTTGTGGCGTCAGGTAAGGCCATTTGTTTTCCTTTCATGGAATATTGTGGACCGTTAGAGTTTCAAAGTTAATGAAGTCTAAAGATAAACTGTGTCCATTTTTGCTGTGTCTTGTGTTGGACTTGTTATGACTACGCGCTGTTAACTGTCCGTCACTGTGGAATGGACCGGACTTGAGAAGACAGGCTACCGTGATTAATTGCCTATGTTGTTTATCTGATGAAAGGTATCGTTAAAAAAAAAACCTTCTTGACAAAGTGCGTTTACACTAATACGACCATGTGGATATGAAGGTAATCCAGATATTGCTGAGACCGTGGTCCATTG
>JAODXP020000015.1:21568300-21583300 GCA_027497455.2 Sardinella longiceps | reverse complement strand
CTGAAGGCTGATTTACCGTATTTGGATTTAACACACACACACACACACACACACACACACACACACACACACATAGATGCAGAGAATGCTGTGATATTAGATGAGTAGTTCTGCCTGAGATCTATGTCTCTATGGCTCAGGTAGAACAATCGTGGTAAGGGGCTTGTTTGTCTCTGTGTCAGAGTGCATTCTAATGCCAGACATGCCTTAGTAAGCCTAATCTACTTGTCCATGAGTTTGCATGCTCTCTCTCTCTCTCTCTCTCTCTCTCTCTCTCACACACACACACACACACACACATACACATGTGTGTATTTTGTTTTGTGCTGTTATAACATTTAGCTGGCGAGTGGCAGTTAAAAGTATCAGAACAGCCTGCTGTGGGCTATAGATGTCTCCAGCTAGTTCACTCTGACCTGTCTTCTGCTTTTTTTCCTTATCTGCCCTTTATTGCTGACACTTTTCCACTGCATTTATCACCTACTCCCTCTCTTTCTGTCCTCCTCCCCCTTATACCCATCTCCCCCTCTCTCTCCCTCTCTCTCTCTCTCTGTCCCTCTCTCTCTCAAACACACACACACACTCACTCTCTCTCTCTCTCTACCCCCTCCATTCTGTTGTATCCCGTTGGATTAGGGCTGCTCTTAGGGACGGCAAATCTGCCACCGTAATTGGAAAGCATGCTCAGGCCGGGCTTTAATAGGATATTATGAAGTGTGTGTGTGTGTGTGTGTGTGTGCGCAGAGCACCTACTGTATGTTCAGGCTCAGTTCTTGGGACCATCTGTTTAACTGAGAGAAGAGAGAGAGAGAGAGAGAAAGAGAGACAGACAGGGACACGGAGATAAAGAGTTGCGAGAGAGGGTGGCACTGAGAGAGAGAAACAGAGGAGGTGTGTGTGGGAGAGAGATAATTCCACATAGTTTCACCATCAGTCTTAATCCCCATGAGTTTGAAACTTGCAGTTTGGACAGACTACTGTCTAAGTGCCTTGAACCATATGTTAACTGTGTGTGTGTGTGTGTGTGTGTGTGTGTGTGTGTGTGTGTGTGTGTGTGTGAGTGAGAGAGAGAAAGAGGGTTCAAGTCTGTCCATTTCTTCATAATGATGATGACTTGTGTCTACCAAATCAGGAGGAGATCAGGAGGTCTCACCTCTTCATATGAGATAGAGAGTTTCACTTCTTAATTCAGATTGTGTAAAAAATGTCTATAAAAGCAATATGATTTATTTTAAACTTCATTATCAAAGTTCCCCTCTTGGCAAGCAACCCGACCTATAGAGTTGCCTGTGGTGCTCTATTTGATCAATTTTGCCACTTTTTCGTTTTTAAAGAATTAGCTTTTTATTATCCAAACAAAGTCAAATCAGATGAGCTGATACCATACCTTGTTAAATGAAAGTCTGTAAAGCCTAATTTTTGCGCAAAAGTTATAGAAAGTAAGTTCCTTCAGTATTTTTGTAGCGTCTTAAATCTTACCCATGGAATAAGTATGGCCGAAGGCCGTTGTTGAGGTCAATCTTGGAGGTGATCAGTCTAAGTTGTATACATGTAATCTCTTCCCTAATTCTAACCAAATAACTGTGCCACGATTGTATTATCTTGAGGTACAATAACATTGTTATCCTCAAAGCCTCTCTCCCTTCCATTCAGTACTTCCCTGTTCAGCGCTTGATCACTGGACATGTAGGCTATGTCATCGCTAACTCAGGACAGAAGGGAATGGGTTTGGGTTGCAGTAATATGTCTCGGGTTGACCCGACAAGAGTCTGAGCTAGCTAACCAGATTAACGAGAAGGGGGGATTTTGGTTTTGTATTGTCTGCGCTGGCATAAGAAATTGGCCGCAGAATGTCAGGAATGCCACAAGCATGAAGGTAGCTGACTGACTTGTGTCGTCTATAGTTGGCCCAATACCCCTGAAAGAAATCAGTATGGGAGATCTTTTATCAGGGCTGATAGAGGAGTGCAAGTAGGCATGAATACACCATGGGCAAACACACACACACACACACACACACACACACACACGCACACACACACATGCACACAGACCCACGCGCACTCGCGTGTGCACACACACACAGACCTGTGCGCACACACACACACACACACACACACACACACACACACACTCAGACCAACATGCACATACATGTTTGCTATGTGTATCCTGCAGGTGTATATGTATTTGTGTGTGTGGCCTATGAAACAAGATCATGCATGTCTGACCATTTGGTTGGTGTGCCATTGTGTGTGTGTGTGTGTGTGTGTGTGTGTGTGTGTGTGTGTGTGTGTGTGTGTGTGCTTCTCCAGTGCAAGAATCGTGTAGGCTTTGGTCATGCAAGGTCATGCATGCATGCATGCAGGTATGCATTTGTAAATCTCTCTCAGTCTATCCGTCTGTCTCCTTGTCTACCTGTCTCTCTCTGAACTCTGTCACTCTGTCAGAACATGTGTGTGTGTGTGTGTGTGTGTGTGTGTGCGCACCCTCGCTCTTGTGTTCTGTAGGTGGTGGAAATGAAAGCGACTTGTTTCCATCTGATACCCCTGCTGTACTGGCGTCAGACTCTCTGCGCTTTGATCTTAGGCACAGTGGCACACAGAAAACACTACCCTCAGGGTCTGTCTCTCTTCTTTCTCTCTCTCTCTCTCTCTCTCTCTCTCTCTCTCTCTCATACACACACTCTTCCTCTGTCCTCTCCTTCTCTCAGCATGACTCTCTCTTTCTCTTCCCTTTTCCTCTCTTGCACTGAAGTAGTGGGACAAACACTGTAATGACACTTTCAGTCTCCCACTCTCTCTCTCTCTCTCTCTCTCTCTCTCTCTCTCTCTCTCTCTCTCTTTTATGTACAGATGTAGGTAGGGGAAATGATGCACCTGGGACTTTTTTTATTCCTTGTTGTTCCATAGATTGCATTTCTACTGAGCTTGACCAACAGTGCAGAGATTGAGAGACAGTCTGAGAAATAGAAGAAATAGTTAGGGGGAGAGTGAGGGTCCAATAAAACAAGCAGGGAAGAGCATGTAAAGCTGCTCATGCTGGCTAATTTGTGTGTGTGTGTGTGTGTGTGTGTGTGTGTGTGTGTGTGTGTGTGTGTGTGTGTGTGTGTGTGTGTGTGCCCGTGTCCAGAAGTCCACATTTGCATTCTATAAGAATACAGCAACAACATGCTTTACTTTGTGTCTTGACTTCTTGTCGTGATGCAGCTCTTAGATTTGTTTCACCCACTTACCGGAAAGCCATTTTCTCACAGCCATGTGCTGTTCCCTCGAGATTCACTTAAGTTGATTGTAAAGGTGCGATTAGTCAAATGATAAGTCTCATTAAGTCAATGATAATTGTTATTAGTGGGTGTCATGGTGAGGTTTGTTTCTCTGTGATTCGATTGAGCTTGTCCATATGCTAGGCTACTACCGAGGCTCGCTGCTGCAGTCTTCAAACCAGGGCATGGGGCCTGAAGAAACCAGGATGTAACCTTTGTGGCCTCAGTGTGTCAGAGAAGGACTTGACCTCCTCCCCCCCTTTACTACTCTTAGTCTAGGGGCATGCCCTTACAGCAAATCTCTTGCTCTCTCTCTCTCTCTCTCTCTCTCTCTCTCTCTCTCTCTCTCTCTCTCTCTCTCTCTCTGTCTCTCTCTCTTTCTTCCACGTTGCACTGTTTCCTTCGATACAAACTATTTAAGGCACGCACTTGGACTAATCCCTGCTAGTAGCTAGCTTGAGATGTTTCCATGGTAAAGCCAGCGCCACAGAGTATCGGCTCCCCTCTCTTGTGGAGTGAGAGTTTGTTTGAGCATCTACCTGAGTGTGAGAGGGTTCCTGAGTCTGAGTGAATGGTTAGAATCAATGGCAAGAGTCCTTAGCCTCTTCTACTCCCTTGGTGAGAGAGGTGTTGTCGTCGTCTTTTCTGTCATAATGGGTTTATTCTGACTGCTCCCTTTCATGTGTGTGAGTGGATGTGTGAAGCAGGGAGGGCATGAGCGTAAGCACTTGTTGGCTGCTTTGCCTTTATTCTGCTGTCTGACTCATCCCAATTCATAAATCCCAATCCCAATGCATAAAAGTTTAGTCATGGTGAGTCTGGAGACCAGGATTTTAGATGCAGCAGTTTTCTTTTTCTTAGAAGAAATTAGCCCTTACATAGGCAGGAGGTGTAGGATCATAGTGCTGTTGGTGAAAACGAAATTAAGTGTAAACCAGTTGAAACGGCATTTCCATCCATAATACTGTATATGCTGCATAATGCTTAAGTTTGCCTTGGAGTTTGAATAAATCACCAACAGTGTCACCAGTAAAGCATCCCTATAATCATCACACCTCTCAAACACACATGTACAGTAGAAACAATCTGCTCACCTTTTGTTCTGCCTTACAAAGGCATGGTGCACGGAACCACCTAAGATCTCAAATTTGGACACATCAGGCCAATTGACTTCTTTTTCATGGCCCAAGGGGAAGAGCAAGAAGATGGAAAAATGCTTGAGCCAAGAACAGTAGAAATCTGTTTTTCAGTCAAAAGACATGTAGGTATGGCTTCTGGTGTCCACTTAGTGGGACGATTCTTCAGACGATTCAACAGAAGAATGATCCCCCACCGCCAGGCTATATAAAGGGCTATCTGTCCAAGAAAAATGACGATGCAGTGATCAAAACCATGATGAAATATTGAGATGGATTGGGATGAGTTAGAAAGCAGAATGCCATATTCTGATTTGTTTATTTTTTTGGTAGTTGAGAAATATATTTCTTTGTAGACTTCGGTATTAATCTACAATGTAGAAATTTGAAAGATTTTTTAGAACTTTTGAAACAGTGAATTAGAGTGTGTGTGCAAATGTTTAACTGGTATATATTTGTGTCTGTCACTGTGCATATGTATAATATAAGCTTTGACAGAGGCAGTGAATTCATAACTGGGGCAAATGTGAAGGGAAGACATGTCAAGGTCATGTTTTTTTTTCTTCATCCTCCTTTCTCTAGAGCCACACACACAGATTCATTCATAACCCATGCACACGAGGCCCATTGTCTGTCAAAGGGGTTTGGCTGCTGCTAGGTGACAGGAAAGACCTGGCACTTAGACGCAACTCAGATATCTTGGACTGTTCCCACGGCAACCTACACACTCCCACACTACCGCTTAGCAACAATCTGCTCACCTTACCCATGTCAACTAGCTTTCTGGATGGTTTCAAAAGGAGGCAAATTCCCTTTTGTAGTAAGAGAGAGTGACCATCTGATACATGATTCACTGTGTCTTCACTGTGGTGGGCTATTGTCTACAGTCTTCCCTTTTTATGCCTTGATTGTTTTTAACAAAGGGGCTTATCAGGGAAACCACTGATAAAAACAGATTCAGGAAATAGTGTAAAAAGACCCCATACTGTAGATAAAGATGTTTTTCGTGTTAGTATTTGTGTAGGGAGCTTTGGGGAACATCATTTCATACAGAAGCCACACATGGTAGATCTCGATACTACTGTAACTTATAGCCTGCTTGACGCTAGTTGGTTTGCATGCTAATTTCAGAGGACATTGGAACAGCCCGGACCACACAGACACAAACATAGAGAAGTTAAACAAAATATTATGCCAATGCACCCTCACTATTTTGTCAGTCACATTTTATTTTATTTTTATTTTTTTTTTACTTAAAAGAAATGCCACAACACAGTTAAATAATGTTTGCATAGCAAGAGTTTCGGACAGTACCTGACATAAATCAGGTATAGTTAGTCTGTTGCTGTTTAAAGGTGCTTGTGGTTGCCTTGGTGTTAGCTGACAGTGGGGTATCAGGTTTTATGGCCGTGGGATTCCCACAGTGTTTTACAACACGCTGCCTGTTAAGTCCCTCAATCCTTTCTGACAGTCACAAGCTTGAATGGTGACCAGGTGTGTGCACACCTTGTGACCAAGCAGGACTGAAGTTTATTCCTTGGGTCAGTTGCAGGCTTTGCCCAGGAAGTGGCTGGCCGTGACCTTAGTCATCTCTTTTGTGTCTGATTGGGCTAAGTGGACTGAAGGGTAATTAGTGCTAGTCTTTCCTCTTGTGTGACTTCAGGACTGAGGCTGGAGTAAGACTCAGATCTGCAGGGCTAGATTTGTCGTTCAGGTGTTTTTTGTGCAAAAGAATTAAAATGTAAAAACATATATTTTGCCAGGTCATACATGATAAATAATATTATGTTAATATCACATTCCAGTTTTTGGCTGACAAATATGCCATGTCGAACCAGTATTTTTTCGATATATATTTAGAAATCTAAAATAGAACACTGTGAAAAGTTCACACTTTTTTCAGAAGCAGGACTCAGGTCACAGCTGCACTGGCAAGGTAGATTACACAGCCAGGAGACATAGACTACATTAAACAAATGACCAGATAGAAAGATGGTACATATCGCACACACACGCACACAGGCGTGCGCACACACTCACACACACACACACACACAAGCAATGATTTAAAAATCTCCAGTCATATGCACACACACACACAGACACACACATACAGTTAGCACAATGAGAATTATAATAACATAAAAAATGGCTGATGGTTTCAGTGTTGATTGGCTTTTGACAGGTTTAGTTTTAGTGTGATGTCTCTGATAGCTTTCATAGAGAAAACTTTCCAAAGGTTGTGTTAAAGGGTATACTGTGCCATTACACAAAGAAGTTAGTAGATCATTAAAGATGTAGTTGAACATTGAAAGTATACATAAAGGTATCATTTTGAGGTAAAGGACACATATTTGCATAATCTGTCTATTTACAGTAATGGTGTGCCCTGGAGTCTACAGGGTTTTCCAGATCTGACTTATGTTAATTTTCTGATCCCAGCCATCTCTCTCTTTTCCACTCACTCCTTGTTATTTGCAACTGATATATAAGGAACTGCATATATGGTTCGTTGGACAAAACTGTTGTTGAAATCCATGATTGAATGTTCTCAATATGTTGGGTTGAACACTGCCCCCAGTGGTGAAAAGAGCAGAACTTGTAGAACAGGACTTCACAAGAGATTACAGTAATGCTGTTGCCCTTTTCTGAAGTTGCTGAGCAAGTATTTTTGAAAGGCTTATTTTTCTGGCCAGGTCTGGAGAAGCACTAAGGCAATGTAACGCACTTTTCAGTGATAGATCTGTGCGCTACATTTCAAAGACTTTATACAGACAGAAAAAGCTCTACTGTTTACTTTTCTAGCCTATCAGCATAGCAACAACCCCTCATTTGTCATGGTAACCGGTGCTCTTATCTGGTCTGTTGTGAGAGCGTGGCACTCCCAACACACCTGTTTACACCGTTTGGTGGCTACATAGACAGGCTTTAACTGGCAATGCAAAGTTGTCCCGTGGATTGTGACTGGGTAGTGGGAGATAGAGAACCTAGGAAATGTCATGAGGAGTGACAGGAGAGCTCACACACACACACACACACACACACACACACACACACACACACACACACATGCTCATAAACACCAATCATTTACCGGTCCTGGAAAATAGGCAAATTATTTCCTGGTCTTAACCAGAAATACGCTGTTGCCATTTGTACATGCTGCTCCAATTAACTGTTGTTGTACCTCACCATTTTTATGATTTCCTCTCCATTGTCTGACCCAAGAAAGGGGAGGTCCAGGAGGGGATATTCCCATGAATCTCTTTGATTCACAAAAATGAACTATGAGCATAAGCATAAGGGAATCCTTTCTCATCCTTATCCAAGGCTCCAGACTTAACTCTTTACATGGGTTGGACTGGTATGTCCAACTTGTATTATTACCTCCGCCAAGGAGGTTATGTTTTCGGGTTGCGTTGGTTTGTCTGTCTGTTTGCCTGTTTGTCTGTCAGCAGGAGAGCTCGAAAAGTACTGCACGGATTTGGATGAATTTTTTTGGACAATGTGTATATTGGGACAAGCAAGAACTGATTCGATTTTAGTGGCGATCGGTGATCCAGAACATGATCTGGACTTTATATTGTGTC
Source organism: Sardinella longiceps (assembly GCA_027497455.2). Lineage (NCBI taxonomy): Eukaryota > Metazoa > Chordata > Actinopteri > Clupeiformes > Clupeidae > Sardinella > Sardinella longiceps. Next base: position 21,575,309 of record JAODXP020000015.1, on the reverse strand, counting down.
TGTGACCACATTGCCTTGCCAGAGGTCTGCGCTCTCTGAGCGCTTTTCTAGTTGTACTATATTATACCCATAAGCACATGAATGAAGTGCACCCATAATGTTTCACTGCAGCACAAATGTAGGGGTGAGAGCTTTGAGTCTCAACTGGCCATAGGAAGACTGAGTCATATTTGTTGTCACTGGACAGATTTCTGGTAGCACACTGGAGCCCTGTTATCCGTCCAATGTTTACAACTCCAAACCAGCAGTTATATAAAAAAGATGGGAGCAAAATTTTATCTGTCTAATTAATTACCATACATGAAGTAACTATTTTCCTATCTTTTCAAGCCTTTTAATACTCTCTCATTCCTTTTCTGTTCTGTTTATCTTAACAAGCTACTTAATTTTTCTTTTCTTTTCTTTTCACACTTATTACTCTTGCAGTAGCTGTAGTGGGTCAGACAACGCCAGATGCCTCCAGCATAGACATCTCTACTGTTGGGACAGCTAGTTCTAGCGCCAGCACAGTTCCATCCCTGGTTGACTCCACCTCTGGCAGCAGCACAGGCACAACTGTTGAGTTACCAACCACAGCTGTTACCTCGTCTCACACAGGTGACCCTTCGACCACTCCCGTGGACTCCACTTCAACCGTGGACTCCACCCAGGCTCCAACGGGAGATGTTTCCACCGCCACCACCACCGATCTTACCAGCACAGCTGTGGTAACATCATCAGAACCCATCAGTGATTCTTCTGGGACTCCCAGCTCCATCTCCACAGATGAGACAAGCACAGCATCACCCTTGGCTACGCCCACCCCTGAGCATAGTGCTACGACCACAGAGGAAACTACCACAACTGTGACCGACATCACTTCACCTTCCACTTCTACTGAGGGCCCAGTGTCTACTGAGGGCACGACCACTGACACAGCCTCAACCAGCACTCCTGAGACCACTGACTCCTCCTCATCAACCCCAGTCCACACCACTATGGAGCAAACCACTTCAGATCCCACCTCCCTTCCGGGGACTTCCGGGGATTCTACTACATCAATGAGTTTCACAGAGGCCAGCTCCACAGATGGAAATAGCATAGAGACCACTCCAGGAGATCATTCCACCTCCTCCACAGGTACTTCAGTTAGCACAACCTCAATGCTCAACTCAATGATCACCGAGGCCATTAACAACACAGGGTCAACACAGACATCCAGCCCTGAATCCAATCTGACAACTACCTTAAACACGGTCTCTGTAACCTCACCACACATTAACTCCACTCTCCCACTTTCCCACGCAAACACATCTGTACTATCTACTGTAGAGACCACATGGTCTAATCCAGTCTCTCACACTGAAACTCCATCGACACCTACAGACATGACCACTACAGCATTCAATAAAACATACATGCCAGTAGCAACTTCAGATGCAATGTCTGCATCCACTACCGCATTAACCATTGAAACCACTGAAACCACTCAGTCTTCCAGTACAAGTAGCTTTTCAACTTCTGAGCCCAACAGAATAACTAACTCCACATTTTCTCCTGACGCTAGTCCATCATCCACTGTTGAGAGTAGTGTTACAACTGAAACAGTTACCTCTGTCTATGAAACTAGCACAATGTCCTTGTCAACATCTAATACACCATATGAATCTCAATCCACATCCAGTCCAAACAGTGATTTTACCACTACCCCAGTATACTCTAAAACTGACTCAGTGTCAACCACCTCAACTGAACTTTCATCCACCATGTCCAACAACTCCGCCACTACCACTAATTCCAACTCCACTTTTGAATTAAGCCCTGTAACAAACACCATGACTTCTAGTCCCGTGTCGACTACCTCGACTGACCTTTCATCCACTTCAGACACAGACATTACCACTACCCCAAATTACAACCCCACCACTGAAACAACAAACACCATAATTTCCACTCAATCTAGTCCAGTGTCAACCACCTCAACTGAACTTTCATCCACCATGCCCAGCAACTCTGCCACTACCACTAATTCCAACTCCACCCTTGAATTAAGCCCTGTAACAAACACCATGACTTCCACTCAATCTAGTCCAGTGTCGACCACCTCAACTGACCTTTCATCCACTTCGGACACTGACATTACCACTACCCCAAATTACAACCCCACCACTGAAACAACGAACACCATAATTTCCACTCAATCTAGTCCAGTGTCGACTACCTCAACTGACCTTTCACCCACTTCGGACACCAACATTACCACTACCCAAAATTCCAACCCCACCACTGAAACAACAAACCCCTTGATTTCTACTCACACAAGTCCAGTGTCGACCACCTCAACTGACCTTCCATCCACTTTTGACACTGACATTACCACCACCCCAAATTCCAACCCCACCACTGAATCAAGCCCGGTAACAAACCCCATCATTTCCATTCACACTAGTCCAATGTCGACCACCTCAACTGACCTTACATCCAGTGCGGACACCGACTTTACCACTAGCTCAACCGGTAGCACAGCAGTCCCCCCTGTAATTCCATCATCCTCCTCTACCGCTTCTTCCGTCACAAGCCCTAACACTGCAGAGACCCAGAGCTCAGAATCTACTACACTAACCATCTCCACCACTAACCCAGGCTCTACTAACACCAATACTAATACTACCACTAGTATCACATCAACTACCTCTGCTAATCCAACCACTAGCAACACAGAAACTACCACTGCTAATCCAACCACTAGCAACACAGAAACTACCACTGCTGATATGACCACTAGCAACACAGAAACTACCACTGCTAATACAATCACTAGCATCTCAGAAACTACCACTACTAGTACCACCACTAACACCAGTGGCTCTGGTCCAACCCCCACCTCGGGGTCTACTTCTGGTATTACTACTACATCTGTCCTAACCACCGGCATCTCTACTGAGCTGACCACCTCCAGCTCTCTCACCTCGACCGCCACGGCCGCCACCTCTAACACACACACGCCGACCACGGCGTCAACGTCAGCAGGTAGGAGCTTTACCCAGCTCCCACTAATCCCATCCCCGCCACCCTGGGGACCTCCGTGATTCGGGCTCTCTGCCCTCTGCTATGCCTCCGCTCTTGCAAAATGGAAATTGTTGTTAGCATTTGCATCATGATGGCTGATTATATGAGTGGACCTTCACAATCACACTAGCTTTTCAGCTAGGACTCATGCTCACGCTCTTTGGCCTGTGGAATCAAGTTGGCTTGCACAATCAATCACAGTGCACCTACTGTACTCATGATTTGCTTTTACAAACAATCAATCAATGGTATTTTAATCATAACACCAACACTTCTTTAGTTCTGATTTTTATACAGTAAACTATAGCTAACCTCTCTTTGATTTTTTATCTTAACTGAGTTTCTGTGTTTGTTTTTTTTTCTTAACCTGTTTACAATTTGGCGACCAGCCACTAGTGAAACCACTGAAGAATCAGAGAGCACAACAGTGGCAGAGGTCAGCACCACTACGGACTTGCCATTCACCATCACGTCTCCAGCTGACACCACCACAGAGATGTCCAGTCTCACCCCAGGCACCACCATGTTTCCACAAACAGCAGAAACTTCCTCAACGACCACAGTTGAAACAGTAAGCGGTACAACCGTGACGATGCCGACTGAGAGCACAACAATGATGTCCGAAGGCACGCCAAGTGCAACAACATTTGTCCAGTCAACAGAAAGCACAACAGGTGTGGTTGAATCAACAACAAGCATGACCACAGTGGGCCCGTCCTCTACAACAAACAATATGACCCATTCAACGATGAATGCAACCACACCAGAAAGTACTACAGTTGCGTCCACTACAACAGCAAAGACAACAGTACCCATAATAGGTATACATATTTTGTTACATATTATGACACAGACAGTAAAATTGGATTATTAGTCATCAAACAACGTAGGTCATATTGGTCATATTTGCTTTACAATGGCAAACAATTTAATTTTTTTTTTTTTACAAAAAGCAAAACTGCAAATAGAACATGGATTGAGAGGGAATGTATTTCACGAGACTCTAATTTGGATGTTAACATACACTTTTAATTGTCATTCAGACGTCTGTAGCTTTTGCCCACGAGGAAGCACATGTGTGAACTCCACGTGCCAGTGTCTGCCAGGGACCCACTGGGTGAACGGCACCCTCTCAGAATGTGATGACGGTAAGAGCCAAGTGATGACATTAACATTGTCGTCATTACAGCACAGCTTGTCAGGGAAACTCAGAATTAATATTAATGTATTTTTTATTATTATTTGATTTTTTGTCTTAGCCCGAGTTTTTGCTGGGAAACTACACGTGAACCAAACCTTTGTACCTGAGATGGCTGACCAATCCAGTCAGATTTTCCAAAATACTGCTAACATCATCATAAAGGCTGTAGGTGTCAAGATGTTTTTCTCCCTCTGATTGTAATTTTGACTGTGTGAAGAGATGTAGAATTTGATAATGACAGTGTGTGCTTATAGAAGTTATATGTAATTGTTTAGAAGTTTATCTTTAAAATTTATAATTTATATACTATACCCATATCAACTCTTTTTACTTATTTGAAAAATAATTCTTGTTGAAGATATCAATATTTCAATAAATGACATCATGTCCAAATTATCAAATGAATAGTATTCAGGGACTGACAACACTGATTTTGTTTGTTTTATACAGTTGAATGAGGCGCTGAAGGACCAACAAGGCTATATAAACTCCACTGTGAGACAGCTCAGGTCAGTTTGTCAAGACCAATCAATTAAGTAATCAACCAACCAAATCAGGCAGTTGTGGGCAGAACGCCTACTGTAGCTGAATTTGTACTGCACTGAAGGTGTATGGAGAATGCAAATCTGCATGGCTGTTGCCTTTTTATTCTAGATCTCAGCCATCACAGCCCTCAATCTTGTGTTATATCATGTACTGTATGTGTATCATATCATATATTGTGCACTAATTTGTGTTTGTCTCTGTTATCGTAAAAGGCCGGGCAGTGTGATTGCCACAGTAGAGAACATATTTCACGTAACGTCGGATGCCACAGAGAACTCCACGAATAAAGCGATAATGGCAGCCATTGAGAGCTGCAACCAAGATAGCTGTGGAACAGTTTTCTCAAGGGCAGAATTCACACGTAGGTTTCAACTCCCGTTTCATTCATTATGTTGTTTGATTTCACAAGAAATGTATCACTCCCTTTGTGATTTAAATGTCTCTTCCTTTCTCCTCTTCCCTCTCTCTCCCTCTTCCTCTTCGCCTATAGCTCTTAATTTGTGTGAAGTGTCGCCTGGACCATGTCATGCTCCCACCACTGAGTGTGCTGCTCGGGATGGCAGACCCGTCTGCACCTGTAAAGCCGGCTTCGTCAGCAGTCCCTACAGTCCCAACAGCTGCACAGGTGTGTAAGGCAATGTCCGCTTCATAAAAACATCTCTCTAAAAACTCAAAATCCCAAAACCCTTTCTAACGGACTGCTCTCTGTTATAGCTTGTGCCAGTGGCTGGCGAGCAGAGGGAGACAAATGTGTGCCGTGAGTACTGCCACCTTTCTTTCTCATGAGACAGAGAGAGAGAGAGAAAGAGAGTTGTGCTTTTGAGAAAAAAAGAACATGTTATCAATGCAGAAGTAATTGTGTTAGGAGGAACGAGAAGCAAATGTTGACCTCTTTACACTCTTTTATTAGGTGCGCCTTTGGATACAGTGGCTTCAACTGTGATGACTGTAAGTGTGGAGTCTACTTTATCATATTGCATCTTAGTATGTGTGTGTATGAGAGAGAGAGAGAGAGAGAGAGAGAGAGAGAGAGAGAGAGAGAGAGAGAGAGAGAGAGAGAGAGAGAGAGAATGACAAAGAGAGAGGGGGCATGTGTATGTTTGCACATTTTGTGTGTGCTGTAGCTTATGTACTGTGTGTGTTCCGTGTGTTTGCTAACTCCTGGCCTCTGTACCTACAGCTGCTCTGTTGGCGGTAGTGGTGATCTCATGTGTGCTTGGGGGCATTTTGCTCCTCCTGATTCTCGCTCTCATCATATACTTCTGTATCACATGCAGGTGAGGCCACACTTTTCCATCCAGGTGTGCCATTTAAATATCTGTCCCAATGTATTTCTATTACTGTAATGTTGTTTGTCTTTACGCATATGTGAACCTGTGCATGTCTATCTGTGTGTCCGTGTGTGTCTGTGTGTGTGTGTGTGTGTGTGTGTGTGTGTGTGTTTATGTGTACAGAAAAGAGAAGAAGCCAAAGGACTTTGCCAGCCCCTACACCCCTGATGACTTCAACACGTGGCCCACGCAGGGCATCACTCCCATCCCCCGCGCCACTGCCAACCCCAACGCCACCTATGAGACCAGCATGGAGATGACGGAGGCGGGCAGCACCCATTCCCTCGTCAAGCCAAGGGGCAACAGCAACGGCTTGGTAAGTGGCACTGCCGCCCAGTGGGTTTTGGGTTCCTCTAGTCTAGGCCATAGCACCAGTGTGTGTGTCCTAACCTCCATGTCAGTGATCCCCTCTCCCTCCTCCTCCCTAAACAGCCCTGCCATGCAACTAACTACCCCACCCCAGGGTTCCCTGACTCAGTTTAATATGATACCAGTGACATCATTATAGGGCCTATTCAATTCAGTTCAGTTCAATTCAACTCAGTAAATAAGTAAATAACATTGTGTTACCACTTGAACACTTTTCACAACTCATACCAATAACCTTAACTGGCTCTATACATGACTGTAGTGTCACAGATATAACGTTACTAGCCTGTTTGCAGTCTATTCATGCTCCACTTTAAAGTCCATGCTCATACCCAGGGACAGCTTACATCTGTTTACAACTTTCATGAAAGGCCACGTAATCAGAACATTTTTAACATACAATAAACTGTATGTCTAAAAGAAACTTAACCAAAGGGCATAGCATTGTGCTAAATGTGGATCAATAATTCATCCCAATATTGCACATTTTACTGTTTGAAGATCAATACTTTTT
>JAODXP020000015.1:21545662-21568200 GCA_027497455.2 Sardinella longiceps | reverse complement strand
GATAACTTGGACACGGTTTGACGTAGCTTATCCAAACTTGGTATATGGACTCCTGACCGTGTTCTGACCACGCAAAACCATGAATCGAAACTCTCTAATGCCCCCTTGTGGTCGAACATTATAACTTGGAAACGGTTTGACCTATCATAGCCAAAGTTGGTACACAGACTGTGGACCACCTTCTGATCATGCAGTATGACTTATGTGAATCTCTGTAGCGCCCCTACTAAGAGAAAGAGTGTAAAAGGCAGACTGAGTGAGTGTGTGACAGTGAGTGTCTGCGAGTGTAAAAAATGAGGGTGAGACAAAGATAGCACACCTGTTCCGAGTGAATGTGCCTTCACTGTGTACCATTGTTGCGATATGCACTCTTTGCGGTGCACCTGGTGCGAGGGCCCGTCATCGCCGCTTGCGGCTTTAATTATTATTTATTATTCTTTTCCTTCCAATAGAACCGGCCATTTTTGACCCCTTTCCCGTGCACGAAAAGTCACGAAATTTTGCACACATGTTGGAAGTCTGGAACACTGGAGGTTTACAGAGGTATAGACCCGGGTGTGGCCCAGGGACTCCGTAGCGCCCCCTAAAGTAAAAAAATACCTTGGGCTCTATGGGCCGGTCTCATGATGAACTTTAACATACTCCTCGGACACCGTTTGTCGGATTCCCATGAAATTTGTCAGACATGATGCCAAGATGTTGACGATGTGAAATTGCGAAGGGATTTGTCATACCTTTTACGATTTCAATATGGCGGACGAATGAATTCCGAGAAAAACTGAAAAACAGGAAAAGTGTCATAACGTCGCAATGCATTGATAGAATTGTCTGAAACTCATACCGTTTATAGACCATATGATTACGATGATATCCCTACACTTAATGGGCGTGGTTGCTACAGCGCCACCATCTGGCAAAGTGGAACCAGTACAGAAATTGACATTAAGTGCCATGGTTGACATATACTTTGAGCTACACTCACGAAATTTGGTAGGTGTGTGGGACTCCCCAAGACGAACAACTTTCGTATTACATTGCATTAGCCACGCCCAACAGGAAGTGAGGTAATAAGGAGTGTAAAAATTTGGACACACAGTGAACTTTAACGTACTTGTCGGACACGGTATGTCAGATTCAAGTGAAATTTGGTGTACATGACCTCTAGATGCTGATGATGCCAAATTGCGAACGGATTTTTGATATCTCGTACTATGTAGAAATAACAATTTTATGAAATTGTTTGATTTTAATAGCTCCTCACAAAACAGGAAGTGTGTCATAAAATCACACTGCATTAACCGTTTAGTCTGAAACTTCACAGGTTCATAGATGATATGACTGTGATGATATCTAGACAGCCCGTGGGTGTGCCTGTTATAGCGCCACCACCTGGTCAAGTAGAAAATGTGCCAGAAATTGACAATGCTTTACCCGATTGATCTGAAACTTCACAGCTTCATAGATCGTGTGCCTGTGATGATATCTACACACCCCGTGGGCGTGCCTGTTATAGCGCCACCACCTGGTCAAGCAGGAAAGGTGCTAAAAGTGCTAGTGGTCAAAAATTATAACTTGGAAACGGTTTGACATAGCTTATCCAAACTTGGTTTATGGACTCCTGACCGTGTTCTGATCACGCATAACCATCAATCAAAACTCTCTAGCGCCCTCTAGTGGTCAAATTTGATAACTTGGAAACGGTTTGACGTAGCTTATCCAAACTTGGTATATAGACTCCTGACCGCGTTCTGACCACATATAACCATGAATCAAAACTCTCTAGCGCCCTCTAGTGGTCAAATATGATAACTTGGAAACGGTTTGACGTAGCTTATCCAAACTTGGTATGTGGACTCCTGATCGTGTTCTGACCACGCATAACCATGAATCGAAACTCTCTAGCGCCCTCTAGTGGTCAAATATGATAACTTGGACACGGTTTGACGTAGCTTATCCAAACTTGGTATATGGACTCCTGACCGTGTTCTGACCACGCAAAACCATGAATCGAAACTCTCCAATGCCCCCTTGTGGTCGAACATTATAACTTGGAAACGGTTTGACCTATCATAGCCAAAGTTGGTACACAGACTGTGGACCATCTTCTGATCATGCAATATGACTTATGTGAATCTCTGTAGCGCCCCTACTAAGAGAAAGAGTGTAAAAGCCAGACTGAATGAGTGTGTGACAGTGAGTGTCTGCGAGTGTAAAAAATGAGGGTGAGACAAAGAGAGCACACCTGTTTCGAGTGAATGTGCCTTCACTGTGTACCATTGTTGCGATATGCACTCTTTGCGGTGCACCTGGTGCGAGGGCCCGTCATCGCCGCTTGCGGCTTTAATTATTATTATTATTATTATTATTATTTTTCTTCCCCTGGAACCGGCCATTTTTGACCCCTTTCCCGTGCATGAAAACTCACGAAATTTTGCACACACCTTGGAAGTCTGGAACACTGGAGGTTTACAGAGGTATAGACCCGGGTGTGGCCCAGGGACTCCGTAGCGCCCCCTAAAGTAAAAAAATACCTTGGGCTCTATGGGGCGGTCTCATGATGAACTTTAACATACTCCTCGGACACCGTTTGTCAGATTCCTGTGAAATTTGGTAGATATGATACCAAGACATTGCTCATGTCAAATTGCGAAGGGATTTTTCATACCTTTTACGAATTCAAGATGGCGGATGCATGAAATAAGAGAAAAAATGAAAAATAGGAAATGTGGCATAACATCACACTGGATTGATGAAATCGCCTGAAACTCATACCATTTATAGATCTTATGATTACCACGATATCCATTCACTTACTGGGCGTGGTTATTACAGCGCCACCATCTGGCAAGGTGGAACCACTACAGAAATTGACATTAAGTGCCATGGTTGACATATACTTTGACCTACACTCACGAAATTTGGTAGGTGTGTGGGACTCCCCAAGACGAACAACTTTCGTATTACATTGCATTAGCCACGCCCAACAGGAAGTGAGGTAATAAGGAGTGTAAAAATTTGGACACACAATGAACTTTAACGTACTCGTCGGACAAGGTATGTCTGATTCAAGTGAAATTTGGTGTACATGACCTCTAGATGCTGATGATGCCAAATTGCGAACGGATTTTTGATATCTCGTACTATGTTGAAATAACAATTTAATGAAATTGTTTGATTTTAATAGCTCCTCACAAAACAGGAAGTGTGTCATAAAATCACACTGCATTAACCGTTTGGTCTGAAACTTCACAGGTTCATAGATGATATGACTGTGATGATATCTAGACAGCCCGTGGGCGTGCCTGTTGTAGCGCCACCACCTGGTCAAGTAGAAAATGTGCCAGAAATTGACAATGCTTTACCCGATTGATCTGAAACTTCACAGGTTCATAGATCGTGTGCCTGTGATGATATCTAGACACCCCGTGGGCGTGCCTGTTATAGCGCCACCACCTGGTCAAGCAGGAAAGGTGCTAAAAGTGCTAGTGGTCAAAAATTATAACTTGGAAACGGTTTGACATAGCTTATCCAAACTTGGTTTATGGACTCCTGACCGTGTTCTGACCACGCATAACCATGAATCGAACCTCTGTAGCGCCCCTAGTGGTCAAATATTATAACTTGGAAACGGTTTGACGTAGCTTATCCAAACTTAGTATATGGACTCTTGACCGTGTACTGACCACACAGAATCATGAATCGAAACTGTCTAGCGCCCTCTAGTGGTCAAATATGATAACTTGGAAACGGTTTGACGTAGCTTATCCAAACTTGGTATATGGACTCCTGACCGTGTTCTGACCACGCATAATGATGAATCGAAACTCTCTAGCGCCCTCTAGTGGTCAAATATGATAACTTAGAAACGGTTTGACGTAGCTTATCCAAACTTGGTATATGGACTCCTGACCGTGTTCTGACCACGCAAAACCATGAATCGAAACTCTCTAATGCCCCCTTGTGGTCGAACATTATAACTTGGAAACGGTTTGACCTATCATAGCCAAAGTTGGTACACAGACTGTGGACCACCTTCTGAACATTCAGAATGACTTATGTGAATCTCTGTAGCGCCCCTACTAAGAGAAAGAGTTTAAAAGGCAGACTGAGTGAGTGTGTGACAGTGAGTGTCTGCGAGTGTAAAAAATGAGGGTGAGACAAAGATAGCACACCTGTTCCGAGTGAATGTGCCTTCACTGTGTACCATTGTTGCGATATGCACTCTTTGCGGTGCACCTGGTGCGAGGGCTCGTCATCGCCGCTTGCGGCTTTAATTATTATTATTATTATTATTATTATTATTTTTATTATTATTATTTTTCTTCCGCTGGTTACGGCCATTTTTGACCCCTTTCCCGTGCATGAAAACTCATGAAATTTTGCACACACCTTGGAAGTATGGAACACTAGAGGTATACAGAGGCATGGACTTGGGTGTGGCCCAGGGACTCCGTAGCGCCCCCTAAAGTAAAAAATTACATTGGGCTCTATGGGGCCGGACACCCACTGAACTTTAATGTACTCCTCGGACACCGTTGGTCAGATTCCTGTGAAATTTGGTAGACATGATGCCAAGATGTTGCTGATGTAAAATTGCGAAGGGATTATTCATACCCTTTACAATTTCAAGATGGCGGATGAGTGAAATATGGGAAAAACTGAAAAAACGGAAATGTGTCATTAGATCGCAGGGCGTTGATGGAATCGTCTGAATGTCATTTACAAATTTATAGATATTATCCTTACGACGACATTCATACACTTAATGGGCGTGGTTGTTACAGCGCCACCAACTGGCAAGGTGGAGAAAGTACAGAAATTGACATTAAGTGCCATGGTTGGCATATACTTTGAGCTACGCGCACAAAATTTGGTAGGTGTGTGTGTCTCCCCAAGACGAACAACTTTCGTATTACATTGCATTAGCCACGCCCAACAGGAAGTGGAATCCTGTTGATAAATATGGCTCTCCCCAGCAGAGTTTTATTGTATTGTATTTAGGCTGCGGACTAATTTTACTTTGGGCATGCAAAAAAGTAGACCTAGAGTACAAGCCACATACATGGTCTACACTTCACATCTTTTTAAAAAAAAAACTACTCCAGTCGGTTGTCTTTCAATTCATTCTGAGTTGCCTCAATTCATTCTGATTTGTTAGACACTGACCATCTGACTCACCTGGATTCAGAATGGCTGATGTGTGCAGTTCATGTCTAAATGTTAATGAGTTCACATGGCCGTGACCTTCACTTTCCACTTGCCCCACTGAGGAAGTCAGTCACACGCATATCTGTGGAACAACTTCCACCTTAATTCTCCCATTGCGTTTCATCACAGAAGTTAGAGAAGTGACTTCTGCCTGTGTGAAAGTCACCCCATTGTGAACAACTGTAAATGCTCCACTGACTAGACACTACATGTCTATCTGAATTGTTCTCTTTTTCAAAAGACGCACACATCAACATTGAGTCTGGGAACCAAGATAGTGCTACCACCAGTTAGATGAAATATCCTCACAATTTGATTGACATAGCCATTTTTAGGTTATCAAGGTCACATACCAAGACTGCCACTGGCAGCAAATTCCAGTTCCAGAAGGCTACTCATTTGCTACTTAGATGTGTTTTGTATTCTTACAGATCCTTGTAGTTGGGCTAGATTCATTTTGATGCAGTGACTCAATATGGACGGCGAAAGATAGCGATAGCATAAAATGAACATTAGGTTATCAATCCTAAAATATATCTGGAGTGCCTTTTTATTACGTACACATATACTATATACTTTATACTGGCTATATGCCAGGCTATTATTTTATATTTACGTAAATACGACTCACATACAATATCTAATGGATTATATACTGACTGTTGCACAACTGTATAACATGCCCTGACATGTAACCTTGATTAAGCCTTGTTTACATCTGACAAGGTGAAATGTGTGGGCTTTTGGTTAAATCTGCTGAAATCCTTAGATTAAAATGGTTTGACATGTTGTAAAACCCTGTCAAAGCTACACGAGCCGACTGGCTAATCTCAAAGGTATTCGGAATGTAGTCAGAACAGTCCAATAAACTTCATCCATGACCTGACCATGCACGTGTAGATCATCTGAGTATCTCAGTATGGCTTACGTTTCCACACATTTGCATCTATTAAAATACCGCTGTGTGTGTGTGTGTGTGTGTGTGTGTGTGTGTGTGTGTGTGTGTGTGTGTGTGTGTGTGTCTGTCTGTCTGTGTGTGTGTGTGTGTCTGTCTAACCATCTGTCTGTCTATGTGTGTGTGTGTGTGTGTGTGTGTGTACTGTATGTGTGCTACGGGGTTCCCTCCCTAACCCTGCTTGACCTTGCATGCCTCTCCTGTGACCATTAAAGAAGATGGGCCGGAAGGTAAGGAATGACAGTGCCCTCTCTCCCTCCCTCCCTTTCCAGTCCTTTGCCAAGCGCTAATCCCTCCTTTTTTTACCATCCTCCTCTTGCTTGGTCACCCTGCATGGCATGGATGTTTGTTTGTTTGTTTTTTGCAACTGAATCTGTCATGTTCTCAAAGTGGCAGTGGACTGGTAGTGGTCTGAGCCCTTTAATCAGGGCTGGGATTCGTGTGTGTGTCAATCGTTTTTCAAGGGTACAGGATGTCAGTGATTGACAGCTTTTGGTGACCAAATAGTGTGGTATCCTCTGCATTGGTTTGTGTGTGTGTGTGTGTGTGTGTGTGTGTGTGTGTGTGTGTGTGTGTGTGTGTGTGAGAGAGAGAGAGAGAGAGAGAGAGAGAGAGAGCGAGAGAGTTATTTGTGTATAAGTGTATTTTGAGTCGGCAGTGAGAGAGAGCTTCCAAATTTCCAAATCTTTCATTGGGAGTAATCAAGGTCTTGGTCTTAAATTGGTGATAGTCTTTGTCATTAATGGACAAATCCACTTCTCAAATGAATTGCCAGTTATGTGTTTGCTATTGATAAGAAAAGTAGCAAAGAAGAGATGAAAGTATAAAACAGAGTGTCTGTCTGTGTGTGTGTGTGTGTGTGTGTGTGTGTGTGTGTGTGTGTGTGTGTGTGTGTGTGTGTGTGTGTATATGAATTCAACGTGATAGAAACTGGTGATGAATCTTCTTTTCATCCTTCCAGACGGGATCGTATGACGTCACCACCAATGAGAACCTGGGAACGTTCACGGGCAAGAATCCCTCCCGCTATTCCTACCTGGTCCAGGGCCACGAGAACCCCTACTTCATCCCAGGAGACGAGGGCAGGCCCACATGAGACTACAAACTGGAGGAGGAAGAACAGAACAGGACCGTGGATGGTGTGAACGATGGAAGAGAGGAAGGGAAAGGAGAGAAACAACAACAAAAGCCATAGATCAAATGTTTCACTGAGACACCATCCAACATGGTCATATTTATACAATGTTTGTGTGTGTGTGTGTGTGTGTGTGTGTGTGTGTGTGTGTGTGTGTGTGTGTGATAGCAAGAGAACGTTTTTCCACTATAAGTTTAAACAAAAGGAGGAAGCAATCTTCCTTACTACTAGAAACTATTTCAATCTGTCTTCTTCCTTCATGGAAGCCTTGTCCATATGTTACAAACAGATGTTACACGTTAAGGCATCCAGGGACTGAAAAAAAATCAGGCAACTTTGTGTCTTAATACATGGCCAGATTTAGTTATTATGTTTCTTCACTGCTTGCTGAAATTGTGTTGTTTTTATTACTTGACAAATGTTGCACATCCAATGAGAAAATAACAACAAAACATACTTTTATTTATGTCTATGCTATGTGTACTTCTGGAGGTTTGTTTTTGTTTTTATCAACAGGGGGCGCCAGTGTTCTGAACCTTGTATTGTCATTTCTTTGATTGCTCATCAGATTGTCTCAACACCATGACCAAACCACTTCTTTAGGTGGTGATGGATCCGCACAGACAGGAGCTTTGCTGTAGTTCAGTGCAAATATATTGTAATTTAAAAGTTTCAAATGCTACATTTGCCACTTGCTAGAGCAAATTGTGTTTATTTAGTTTGCCTCTGAGTATGCAAGGCTGTATGCAATGGCTGTATGTATGTACTATGGTGTGTGTGTGCGTGTGTGTGTGTGTGTGTCTGTCTGTCTGTCTGTCTGTCTGTCTGTGTTAGAGATGGATTATTTACTCGTCGTCTAGAAACTTTCAAGGGCTGGACCCCAAAGCAAGAGTTAAAATGTTTCTTTTCAAAGGGACTTTTTTCTCTCATTGTTGTCGAAGTGGCTGTCAGTGGACTCAAGGTTCAAGGTCTGCTCACCGATGTCAGTGCCTGTTTGAATGGTTTCTTCTAATGAATGAGAATAATTGAAAAGAGAATGCAAAAAGCAGAAGGAAATTAAAAGGCTTTTTGTCGAAACATGAGTATGTTTTCAGGATGTGCCAATAATTATTAATATATTTAAAATGCTGTATGTGTCACAATGAATAAGAAATTCTGTATGCCCAACATGTTAATGTATTATACGTCTTAATGTAATGTGTATATGTTGGTTATTGACAGCGCACTATTTTCTAAATGTATATATGACTTTTATAAATGAAGGTTGTCTTTTATGAATGGTGTACATTACAAGATGAAAATAAATTAATTTAAACTCCAGTCATATTGCAATGTATTTGTTCATGCTATCTTTATAGCTACTTATGAAAAACCTAAACTAAATGAAATTCAAGAGATCACTTTATGGGCATCATACTGACTATCATACTGATTGCGTTCTTCTCTTGTGTTTATCTTCAATATGTAGTCAGTGAATACATGTTGAATATAAACTTGAAGAACATATTCTATAGAAATCACTTCAAATCTATGAAGAAAAAAGCATTTGATTTTTGTCAGATTTTATTTGTGAAATAAGTAATTGACTCATTGATACTCACTCTGGTAAGAGGCTACACATTTTTAGGTGATATAGTGTCACATGTCTTATCTCTGTTTGGCATGGCCTGATCTGTTTCTTATTGACCAACAAATCTCAACAAGAACCTTTCAGTCGTATCAGAGATGTGATCTGAAAGCACTCACCCTGCAGTGACTGCATCAGCAGCTCTCTAATGTATTTTGTGGCCATCAATTGATCTAGCCAAGAATGCAAGAGCCCTCTCTGACAATGACACTGGCTAATATTCTCTGTTGGAATGCATGGCTTGGACCCATATGGGCCAGGGGCATTTCCAATGTTTAGTCCTAAGAAGCTATTCTAGTGGTTTCATCAAAAATTTCCCATCAAAAAGATAATCTGTTTTAATAAGATGTATCATTATGCACTATACTGTACATCAAAAATGTTTTAGACAACATGAACGTTTTCTGATCTTAACCACAGTCGCTTTAAGCGACTCTCTTGGCTTGTACTATAGACTTGCCCTTGGCAAATTCAATTTTTCAGTATGTGGCCCTAAATCAGAAAAGTGTTGTCACCCCAAAAATGTGTGAATGAATTTCATAACAAAACCCAGTTGTTGTCTATTTTTCAATGTGTCTCTGCACAGTTCAGAACCATTGATAGATCACTGCATGTCCAGAAAAACAGAGGATCAATGGCACCTTATGTTCCTCTTATGTAAACATGAAACCCCACTGCATTTCATCAATCATTCAGTCAAAGCCATCAGACCTTTATCAAAATGCCAGTGTGTCAGTAAACTCCATAGCTCTGGAGCTCCTCACAGATCCCCGAGGCCAAAGGCAGAAGCCACCGTTGTGGCCACATATTGCCCATCTGGCATTTCATCTCCAGAGAACAGACCCCTCATGCCTGTGGTCCTCTTACATAAACACACAAATCCCAATTGCTTTCAGTTGAGTTTCCATTCGGCCATGGAAGCTTGATGCAAATGCCAGAGTGTCTGTATTCTCCACAGCTTTGCCCATATATATTGTCCAGCTGGCACAATGGCGCGCATGTGTGTGTGTGTGTGTGTGTGTGTGTGTGTGTGTGTGTGTGTGTGTGTGTGTGTGTGTGTGTGTGTGGGACATGGGTAGCCATTTTCTCAGACCCATCAGACGCCACAAAATGTCTACAGATGACTATGGTAAATTGGGACAAACAAAATATTTTTTTCCTGTGCTGTGCCTTCTACACGAATCTACATAGTCATGTGTAAACACACCATAAAGGATCAAGGTTACCCTTAAGTTTACCAACACAAAAGGATTAGTCTGCCCTCCTCCTGTGAAGTCTTATCAAGGTTTGGTTGTAAAGAGTTGTTGGATGATCCAAAGCCCAGTCGGGGGTATCTGAGATTACAGACCTGCAGCCTAATCACAGGTAAATTAACAAACACAAGACAGTTGTCTACTCTGTGGACGGACGCCTATGAAAACGGTTAAAGATCTGTTACTGTCAAATCCCACGTAGGCCTATCACTGGTTGGCCCGTCTTTATCTTTCTCAGTTCATCCAGCTGTTGTCCCAGTCTGATGGTGATGTTTTTAGCTTCATGTTAGGCTATCCTTTAGATTTCTATTCACCTGGCATCTTACCCATAGCATCTCCAAAGAATTCCAGTTTTTTTCCTATTCAAAACTTGAGTTCCATGAGAAAAATGGAATGGAACTATACTCATTTTCCATCATAATAATCTAGTAGTGCAAATAGATCAAGCCATAGATAAAGTAGTCCAAGTGAGTTCACACCACTGTTCCTTTATTATTACACTGGAAGGAGATTCCATTTCCATGTTAAACCTGAATCTGACCAAGTGTGCTGTTATTGCCTGGGGAGGGGTCATTAGAAAGGGAACTGTCCAGTGCTGAAATCAATAGGAAAATCTACCTACTCCTATGTGAACCTATAGGTCTTATGTAGCACCCAGCGTGTCTCACATCATTGTAGTTCCTTCTGAAACGAATTTTAGTTACATTTCATTTATTTCAGATGGATTTGTTTCACTAGTTAGAAGCACAGAGAAAGTTCAATCTCCCTAGCATAGAGTGTAGTGGTCAGCTGAGCCCAGCCCAGTCACAGAGACCACTGTGGAAGCTGGCAAAAGCTCAGTACTCAGCCTCAGCACCACCACAAGCGTGCTCAAAGCCGAAGCAGCTGGCGCCCCAGTAGCCCCCTCCACTGGAGCCCTTGCCAGCCCGCCCCGCCCCAGATCCAGATTCCGTGCGACTAGCACAGACAAAAGCCCTTGACTGTCTACCGATTCATCTGTCACCACTAAGGGTGCCTGGATTTTTAGGATAGCCATGACCCACACACATGATCTATTGAGGTCATTTTGTCTTTCCTTCAAAACATGTTCGCACAGGGCCATGCCTTCTCGACTCTCAAAGTTTATCTGCTTGCCACATTGGTTTGAATGGTGTCGGGTACACACGCCTGGCCGTTTCAACAGTGTGAGGCATCGGTGGCAGTGGTCCCATAGCAGTTAAGGAACCTGCCGTATGTTTCCCAAAAGCATAGTCGCTAACCAGTTAGCAACTTAGTTGGTTGGCAATGGGAAATTTCAATGCATCCAACAAAGTTGCTAACTTAGTTATCAACGATGCCCCTGTTAACATGCTAGTAACCTGGAAATTGTGAGTTTGAAATCCTTGTTGTTACCATTGTGCCCTTGAGCAAGGCACTTAACCCATAGTTACTCTAGGGGAGAGTTGACAGATATACGGCATAAATGTAACTTCACAAATCTAATGGAGATATCAACTCACCTCTGCTCCATAACAGTTCCCCTATGGGACTTGGTGCAGGTGCTGAGAACACTGTCCAGTGTGCCATTCGAACCTCTTTCAGATATAGATCTGAAACCGCTATCTCTTAAAGGAGAAAGCCGGCGTGAATCAACACGTAGTCCTACTGTTTTGTAGTGGCAAGCGCTATTGTTAGCCACCTCAACCACTGGATTTCATGCAAGGCAGACTGAGATAGCGAAATGGCAGCTAACGTTAACAGAATGGGGCATTACAAAACGAAAGCAAATATATTAGGTTTCGTTTTTGACATGCCTCATTCAGTTAGTGTTAGCAGCCGTTTCGCAAACTCGGTCTACGATGCACAAAATTTTATCATTGAGGTAGCTTTCAGTAGCGCTTAGCAGTATAAAACAGCAGGGCTAGGTGTTGATTCACGCCGGATTATACCTTTAAGACAGCACTGCTATTGGCACTGACCTGAGCCAGGACTGAAGGTGATAGGACCTGTCAGCAGTAAGTACAGAGTGCGACCCATCCTCCAATTTTTTTTTTTTTTTTTTAAACATTTTAACATTTTATGCATTTAGCAGACGCTTTTATCCAAAGCGACTTACATTTTTTTGTCAATTATCAATTAGTTCAGGGCAAGTCTCCCTGAGAGCAACTTAGGGTTAAGTGCCTTGCTCAAGGGCACAACGGTGGCAGCCGGGATTCGAATCCCCAACTTCTAGACTACCAACCTACAGTCAGAGTCCTTAACCACTACACTACCACCGCCCACTTGTGAGGGCCCAAGTTCCCAAGTAGCTGCACAGGGCCACAAGGTGCTTTGACTGAGAGAACTCTGTGCATTATGTATTCTCAGCATGTTTCTAAATGCCAACCTAAATATAGTTGCTTTGCAGATTTTCTTTGTTCCAGTGCTTGAGGAGGCAACGCTGGCATTTTCCTCAACCGCTGTTTGGTCTGTGTCCTGGTGGCATCATGCATATGTTCGTGATTCACACTTGCATGGACACATACGGTTCAGTGCTCTCAGATTACTGCAACAAAAACCTATGTGCCGCACATCACTATACATTACCTACACATGGAGAGAATGTGTTTCACCATACAACACAGCACAGCATAGGCCTATGAATAAATGTTCAGACAAGTTCTCAGCATTATTGGAGAATCAAGAGTTTTCTCTCTTAAGGTAATTCTATGGAATGTAAATGTCTTTGTACTGAACTAGTCTTGGATGCTAACTAGCCTGGGCTAGCTGTCGGCAGTATGTAGTAAATCCTCACACCCTTGCTTTAAGAATGCATGTGGTGCAAAATACTGACAGTTTAAGGAATAGACAAATAAAGAAATTGTCACGACACACTGGCGATGGGATATCTGGGGTCCCAGGCACAGACCACTGGTGAAGCCTATATGGCTAGGTTAGCCGAGGCTGGCTATTTTTGGCTACTCCTCGCCAGGGGCGCTGCTAGAAATTTTGGGCCCTATGACAAAAAATTTTTTTGGGCCCCTCAAATATTGATTTTAATATTAAAATTTTCTCTGGGCCCCCCTGTCTGTGCTGGGCCCTTAGAATCATCCTAACTTTTCCCCCCCTAGCGGCGCCCCTGCTCCTCGCCCAACCATTTAATTCTGGCCAAAGCTTTACTTTTTTTGCATGGAAACGCGAGTGGAACTTCATCAAACCAAGCTGAGTAGGGCCGAGTAGGGTAGTCCTAAGTTGGTAGTGTGTTAGACTGACATAGCCCGCCCATAATATGAATGTTCATCCGTATCCATGGTCTGGGGACGGTCTTCATGGGCGGGTTTACATCAGTAGAGAGATTTCCGGCCAATAAGCGAAGCTGATTAGACGAGTTGTCCAATCGTTTCAAACCAGAAGTGAATGCCCTCCCCCCCCGCAGTATAATCGTGTCAGGTTAAAGAACCTCCAGACCATGAATACGGATGAATAGCAGTATTGTGGTCGGGCTATGTCAGGCTAGTAGTGTGTATGGAAAAGCCCCATATGACAGATGAATGACATCACCATCCACCCTGCTCCATTTCCTCTCTCCCTCTAATGCATCCAGTACCACTGCAGCACTAAATGCAATTAGGCCTTTCCCAGCAAATCTCAGCTCCCTGCTGTCTACAGTACACAGGCCAGGAAATGCACACACACACACACACACACACACACACACACACACTGTACATAGAGTAGGCTACAGTAACATACTCTAGATACAAAAATGTACACAAACATGCACAACTACACATGGATACAAAAACACAGCACAAGGTATATAACATACTGTACATTTGAATTCATAAATAAATACCGGTATGCAGGTGCCTATGTGTATGCAGAGACACACAGTCCCACATACACAAACATCTCTCCATTATGGTACATAGAGTAAACAGGTACATACTGTATGCAACAAAACAAAATAAAAAACTGCATTAGTTGAGAAAATATTTATAATATATATTTCTCTTAATTTCAGTTTCCAATTCAGATGATCATATTACCAAGCAGTGTGTTTATGATAATTTTTTCAGAACTACAGTAAGTTAGCTGTAAGCCGTGCAGACGGTCTGGGCTCCTGTGAATGCTCTAAGTGTGGTCTTGTCCAGTAATCAGTTTGAGCATCGATCTGGCACTCTTAAACTGGCCTCTCCAGCCTTCACTCACTCTGGCCCCATCCAGCTCTGTGTCAGGGAGCGTGAGAATGGATGGATGACTGAATGGATGAATGAACGCATAGAAGGACCAGGGTCGTAAATATAACAGAGGGGCTGGTTGCGTTGATAGATGTACGCTAGGAGTGTCTGTAACAGTGTGTGTGTGTGTGTGTGTGTGTGTGTGTGTGTGTGTGTGTGTGTGTAAGCCATGTGAGTGTAAGTGTTAGAACATGAGATAGAAAGCTAATTCCTGTGAAGGCTTACCTTGTGTAATGTGGATCATTTGGGCTGCCCTCTTATCCTGAATGTGCGATTGGAGACCTAAGACATGGTTACATACCAGGAAGTCCTGAAGCTGAAGAATTCAAGATTGGTGATTAAAGAAGAAAGGAGAGGAATTAAAGATTAAAGCTTAAAAGCTGGTGATACTGGGGAGGGATTTCTGGTGTTGGCTTCCAACAGCCCCTCCCTCTCCCTTCAGCACGCCATGGGTTAGGGGGACATAAACACTAATGGATTGGATGAAATATTGCTGAGTGTGTAGGTGTGTATGGAAGGCCTACTCTTTGTTTTATGTCAGGACTGTGAAAAAAGGCCAAAGTTTTATGCACACAGAACAGTCTGCCATAGCTTATTGTGAGGATATACAGTATTTGCCGAATGTGACAAAATTTCATTGGCTTAGAATTGCTTAAGTCTGCAATTCCTTCTGCCACCCTGCTTTCACAACTGGTATTTTTAACGAAGGGCTTGATTGCCAAACACTGTGCCCAGCCTCCAGCAGATCTTTGGGAACACATCCAGCAGGCTGGTGTTATGCAAACTTTCCACAGGCCTAATCACCTTGGCCTTCAGCCTCTCCGGCAGAGCAGGCTCCAGCAGCCTCTCCCCTCATGTTCATCCAACAGGAGTTGCTCTGATAATCAGAGGTGACCAGAAGAAAGCTGGGGGTTGCCAGGAAACTTCTTCCGCTCCCTCTGAAATGTTGTCTGCGTAACGTCAGGAAGACTCTGTTAATTCATTTATTTTCCATGTGCACTGTTTCTCGATATGGTCCAGTAGGTTTTGCTCACAGTACAGAGAGAAAGGAGATGGGTGGCAGTGTGCCTGGTGTGTGTGTGTGTGTGTGTGTGTGTGTGTGTGTGTGAGAATGAATATGTACAAGTAATGCATGTGATTTGAAGATATATATACCATGCCTCTCCTGTTTGCAGCCTCTGGACAGAGGACAGAGGTTATTACCAAGGTTGACAAGCTTCAGAGCTTTTATTTTTTAATACCAAGTAAAAAGCAAAGTAATATATACCAAAATGTAAGTAGTAGTAGTAGAAGTATAGTAATAATCGTAGTAGTAGAAGTAGTAGTGGTAAGTAGTGAAATGTAATAAATGACTTGTCCAACATGGGTAAAGGGTGATTTTTACAGTTGTGCTTTGCATCCTTTTGCATTGAAAAAGGCAGACTACACTGAAAAAAATAAATGAATAAAATAAAATAATAATTTAAAAAGACAAGTGTGCATAAAATAGACACATTATAATGATGGTATCTGTATGCCAGACAGCAGTAGAGCCAGTGGTATAGTAGGCTACTATGTGAGAGAGTGGGGGGAATAGGGGATGGTCCATTTCCCTGCAGACGGAGAGGTTAACAGATGCAGCTTAATAGATTCAATTAGGCAGAAGTCCAGAGATGACCCTTAATGACCCCTGTCTAATTAATCATTGAAGCTGGCAGAGAAACGACCCACCTGGTCATCTGTCGCTTTCTAGGTCAGAGACGTCGGAGCTCTGCTACACACACACAAACACGCGCGCGCACACACACACAATTATATTTCTGTCTGTAACTTTTCTGCCTCTTCCCTTTCAGAGAATTTCCTATTCACCTGTCTCTTTGTTATTGTCCTTTTATTATGTCTGTGTTGATTTATGCGCTCCTCTGTGTGTGTGTGTGTGTGTGTGTGTGTGTGTGTGATAGAGAGAGAGAGAGAGAGAGAGAGAGAGAGAGAGAGAGAGAGAGAGTGCGTGTGTGTGTGTGTGTGTGTGTGTGTGTGTGTGTTAAGAGGTTCTGTTATGGTCCCTTGGGGAAGTCCTTCCCCCCGGCACAAAGCCCCAGCCAACAGGCTGGTGGATGGGCCCAATTAGCATGTGAATGCAGGGGGAACCCCTGAATGGGCGGCTGTGTTTCATCAGCGCGCTACACGCCGCGACACAAAAGGGGAGGCAGCCTCTACAAGCCCAGACTGCCTGGAGCAGAGAAGAGAGGAGAGGACAGTAGAAGAAGAGAGAGAAGAGGAGGAAAAGAGGGGCGAAACAGGGTGAAGGGGAAGGAGGAGGGGTCTATCCTCCATAACCACCACCCAGCCACCCTCCCATATCCCTCCCCCGACTCTTTACTCTCATTTGTTTCAGCTAGTGGCCTGCTTTATTCAGTCACTCAGAAATCAACAACAAACACAAAAAAATGGAGCATGTGAAAAAAAAGCTGAGAAAAAAACAGGGGAAAGGGAAGGACAATGGCTGACTAGATATAAAAACAAATAAAGGCATAACAGATTCATTAGGGGAGAAAAAGGTCTAGTGTCTAAGACTAATGATTCCAATCAACCTCTACGCTCAATACTCTCCCCCAATCAAACGCTATACTCAACACTCCCCTTGTGAAGCTATATAAATACTCCCCCTCCCCCACCCATGCTCCTGTATATGTGTGTCACTCAGTCAGTCAGTCAGTCACCTCACACACCTGCTCCAGCATCTGACACCAAAGCACCGTCACTCCATCATTACCACTGATAGGGGGAGAGAACCCCGGAGAGAAGGAGGGGAGGGGAGGGGATGGGAGAAACGGAGGGAGGGAAGAATGATGTTGACAGCAAGAGAAAGACACCCTGAGAGATGAAAAGAGAGAGAGAGCGAGAGTGATATACAGGATAGAGAGAGAGAGAAAGTGGACCAGAGAGAGAGGGAGAACGATTGAGAGAGAGAGAGAGAGAGAGCTGTGGGGAGAGCAAGCATATTAGCCTGTGTGTGTGCGAGAGAGAGAGAGAGAGAGAGAGAGAGAGAGAGAGAGGAGGGGAGGGAAGGGGGAGAGAGAGAGAGAGCGAGTGAGAGGGAGGGAGTGAGAAAGGGAGGGGAGTGTGTAGCAACGGAGGCAGCAGCAGGTCTGTGTGCTCAGCGGCCAGAGGGGGAATCAGAGCTGAAGGGATCAGTGTGGCAGCCGTCTGTGAACGAGGGAGGAACCACAACAGTGAAGGAGAGCGAGAGAGACAGACACGAAAGGAGAGAAAGGGAGGAAGACGCAGACCCAGATAAGGTAAGGATGCTTCAGCCTACAGCCAAGACAGCTACAGTGCCAGTGTCTAGCCAGCCGTATCCAAACGTACGCAGTGTGTGTTCGTGTTCACGTCTGCTAATACTGGTGGTGGGTGTGGTGTGTAAACGCCTCAGTGTGTGTGTATGTATGTGTGTGTGTGTGTGTGTGTGTGTGTGTGTGTGTGTGTGTGTGTGTGTGTGAGTGTGTGTGCATGTGTGTGTGATTATCTCATTCAAAGCGGATTTTTGCCCCTCTACTGTGCCGGTCGACATATGCAGCTGAAAGCAGCCCTGCGATAGAGAGCAGCACTGCGGATCGACTGCAGAGAGAGGAAAACAGAGGGATAGGCAGAGGGAGGGAGAGAGAGTGGAGGAGAGATGGGGAAAAGAGGGAGGTAGGGAAGAAGAGGTTGTGTTGTGTTGAGGAAGTGGTAGGCAGATTGAGAGAGAGAAAGAAAGAGTGAGAGAGAAGGGGGTACAGAGAGGGGGAATGAAGGATTTAGCTTATGGCTAGCTCTGGTGGATTCATACAGAGGTGAGGAGGTAGAATGTGGTTGGGTGCTAAACTGGCATCTATATGTCTGCTGCCTACAGCTGTTACCAGTGTTTGTGTGTGTTTGTGTTTGTCTCTTCCCTCTCAATGTGTGTGTGTGATTGTGGCTGTGGTTGTGTCTTGTTTATGTCTGTGTTAGCTTCTGTTTGTTTACAAGAGCTTTGGCTGAGAGACAGAAATGTCTCATCTGAGAGGCAGAAATGTCTCATCTTTTGAACGCATTTTAGATTGTTATAGCATTATGATAGGAAAAAGAAGAGAGACAGAGAGAGTTTGGGTTTTTGCCAGGTTCACGTCAAGGCTTTTACTTCCTTTGACCACAAGCTATGCCTTGCATGCAAATCAGCAATCAGTTGAGTGAGTGTGTGTGTGTGTGTGTGTGTGTGTGCGTGCGGCTGTGCACATGCCTATGCATGTATGGATACACACACATACACTCCATTCATCTAATGAGACAGTGACTTCTGCATTACATGTACATCTGCGTGCATATATTTTGTGTGTAGAACAGTAAGCTCATGATGACAATGTTATAATACACCAGGTGTTTGTGTATTATCAGTGCCATGAGCGCAATATGAAAATTCAATTTCAAAGGAAGCAAGTGTGTCAAAGGGTATATTCTTGGGTGTTCAGTGTAAAGGCATAGTCCATCAAATCATAGCCTTGTTGTTAAAGGTTGCCGAGTGCAATCAGTAGGAACAAGAGCGAGACAATTCGGTACGATATATTGACTGACTTGCGAGCTGGTAGATATCGCTAACTGAACAGAAAAGCAATCCTTTATCAACACTGTATCAAATTCTATCATTGTTAATCCAACTGACAGCCCTTGGTAACATTGAACAACAGGGCTATGATTGACTTTTGAAGTGCCCTGTTACTATTCAGACAAACTGTGTCTCTGCCCTGTGTGTGTGTGTGAGTGTCTGTGTGTGTGTCTGAGGTCTGAGTCTCTGCCTCATCTCCTGGGGAGATTGACCTCAAGTTCACTGGTGAACTCCGGTGACACGCCGAGAAATAGTCCACCCTGGTTTAGCCAACACTAAATCCAACCTTCCAATTGAACATATCCGCTCTGCCATGTTATCGCTTGCCACCATTGCAATCTGCTATGTTTCACAACAGAGTAATGAGCCAAACCTATTCTCCACTGTGTGTGTGTGTGTGTGTGTGTGTGTGTGGCATTTTGCATGTTTTTAGTACCTACTTAGCTCTACTCTACTCAGCTCTACCCACTTTCAGATCTTCTCCACTGGGAGTTGTACATGGTAGCAGGTAACATTTTTGGTACCTGGTTTGGGCAGGTTGATCTGGGCTGAGTATACTATAAAGTGACACAGACTGATTGCCACTGATAGGTAAGACACTTCGAGGGTGCCAGCACAGGTTACATGCAAAAGTCTTCTTACCTGTCGTGCTGTCAGCCTTTGAAGATGTTTGACTATTTTATCTTCAGTAGGCCTAAAATATTCCAAGTCATGAATTGTGCTATGATGAAAAAGTGATTAGGTTATGCAGCATTCCACACTTTTTGTGAACGATAGCCTACAGTGCAGACTTGCAGCTGGAATAAGTTTGGGGTTTATGACTTGTTATTTTGTAAAACGAGACGAGAAATGTTGACTGTAAAATCTGAAAACATAGTTTTTTTTTTTAGGTTTTAGAAAATAGGCTACATCTGTGGTGATAATACTTTATCAACAGCTAGCTTTAGCAAGTTAGCACCCTAGCCTACCAGGAAAGACTAGGCTACTGCTTACCCCTTGAGAACGTTGAACAGTGGGGGCAGTGTAGCCTGCAGGGGCACTGTAGCCTATGGCTAGGTTAGCCTAGGATAGCCTAGGCTGGCTAGTTTTGGCTACCCTTGGCCATGCTGAGTAGAGTAGAGTAAGTACTATTCAGTGGGAAAGCCCTATTAGTGTGTTAATGGTGCTGCTAGAATACACTCAGCAGGTGACTCTTAATCCTATGTATCTGCCACTTCCACTTTGTACACTACAGTAATGTTCCCAATTGCTACATTAGCCACACTAATCTCTCACAGTAGTAGCCTATCAGTTTCTAACTGTAATTGAACTCTGTTGAGTGTTGCTCTCTACTGCATTCTGTGTTTGTTTGTGAATATGTCTGTGATAATACAACACAGCTGACACTCAAAACAATATCTCTCTGCATATGGCTACTCCCTAAACAAAGTCAAATATCCTCACTTCAGAGTACATGTAGAAGCTATACTCGTCATGTCATTCCTCTGAATCAGAGTCTTACATTTAGCTACTTGTTATAGATTGCATGTGTCCTCAGTTACTTGTTATAGCCTCACATCTAAAGACCAGAGTCTATGTCAGAACTCCATGAACACTTTCATGCATCATCCGAAACATCTTTACTTAGCATTAGCTGAACATAACAACAACAACAACAAAAAAATCGACTCACCCTTGCCCTCCAGATACTTTTCTAAATCAAGTAAAGCGCCTGTCTGATGCAAGCAACAGAACATCACTTGAAGTGTGACTCACTCTGAGCTGTGAGCATGTGGCTTTTTTAGCCTTTAGCAGGGCAGATGTAGCATACTGCATAAAACACAAGAAGCTGCTGGTGCGTCAGCCACTCTGGACCTTACCAGCCTCCAGCGCACCTGCAGTGTCCCAGTTTGTCTCCTGTGCTTCGCCGTGGCACACAGCTCAATCCTATCCTCTGCCAAATCTTTCTCTCCTGAACCGCTACGTGGTTTGACTAGCCAACAAGGTAGTAGGCCTAAGTTAGATAACTTATGTGTTGGGCTATTGTCTGTAGCATCACAAAGGAGCAGGCTTTTTTATCATAACATTTGCATGGACACAGTTGCTTCTTTCAGTGGAAATATGCAGATGCACTACTGTTGTAATATAATGTCTCTGTTGAGGGGCATTTGGTATTTACTGTGTGTTTGTATGAGAGGAGCTGCCTTTACTGGGAGGCAGACATTGATCTGGGGATGTCCTCAACTTGGCAGACTGACGCAACAGTGGCGTGACCCTTCCCAAGACTGAGTGCATTTGCGTGTGTATGTGTGTGTGTGTGTAATCTCCTAACGGGATTGGGAGGAATATAAAATTTATGCACCAAAAGAGCATGTCAGGAAGGATGCTATTTTAGGGCTGGAAAGGTCATTTGAGGATTTACAGATGGCAAGTGTCTCTCTATAAGAACTAGGTGAAGTAAGTGAAGTAAGTAAGGAGTCAGTTTCCACATAGAAGGCAATGGAAGGAATTGGGGAGGCTTTCTCTTAGAAAACAACAAAGAACAGAAACATACAAGTATGGCTAAAGCTTTATTCCATGACTGGGTAGCCTATGTCACACATCCACACACTGAGTTAAATTTAACAACATTATGTTTCTACATGTAACACATGTACGGAGACAACATTCAGTACGGACAACATTCAAACTATAGGGTGACTTAATTCACTCCGTATGATTCCTTTAACACAATACAGGAACTCAATGTCTCAAAAGATCACAAAAGAGCATCACACTGACCAAAAAAACCCCACACAATGTGTCTATAGCTACACTCCTAGTATGCTTGGCCCTCACATTAGGCCTACTGCTTGTAGACATGTCAAAGTACCTCTGTCTTTCTGCAGTGACAGATCATTATGTTGGAAATCACCAATAGTGATTATCTTATTGAGTTTGACAGGCGTACTTGACAAGAGAAAATTGCTTGAAAAAAGTAGAATTACTTTCAGTGTCTGTCTGACAACTGGTGGGATTGCATTTCCCTAATAGAAATGAGGAAAATTACCTCAAAATTGGTCATATTACAAAGTATCTAAGCAATACATTTGAAACAAAATATACTGGAACAAACCAATTAATTCTGACGTAGTAAGTAAATGAATCTTAAAATTGTAAGAAGTACATGTATATTATGTATTCTGGGAAGTTTAACTAGTAAACCTTTACTCATCTTTTAGTGTACTGCTCACAGGGCTTAGCTACGTACTAGATGAACCAGATGCATCTCTTTCCATTAAGTTGACACTTGAGTGTATAGAAAATCGAATTGATTGGCACAAGTATACCTTTACTCACCAGCATTTCATTTACTTGAAAGATGTCATAGGAGGGATGAATGGGAGTTTGTATGAGATGGGGTGTCTGCTTTAAGCATTATGATCCAAAACACACACACACACACACACACACACACACACACACACACACACACACACACACACACACAAACTAATATACACACACACACACACACCCCAGAGATTTGTGTGAAACCTTTCCAATCCTCACTCAGCGATGATCTCACCTCTGGGACCAGCA
>JAODXP020000015.1:21535662-21540662 GCA_027497455.2 Sardinella longiceps | reverse complement strand
GCCGGTGCTCCACAGCGCCTCCTCCCTGGCAGAGGATGTAAGTGCAGTGCATGTCCACAGTACAGTTCTCATTCCAAGTCTCTGTCAGAACTAAAACGATGTAAACACACACATACACAGACACACACACACACACACACACACACACACACACACACACACACACACACACACACCACACACATGTGTAGCCTATGTGGTACAGTTTTTTTGACTAGCATTCATTTTGCATCATAAACCTCTACATAATCAGTCATGTTGATGTTTTAGTTGTAGCCTGAAACTTTATCTTCACCTCCAATATGACCTTCACTGGCCACAGGCAACAGACAGTATATGGTGTGATTTTACTGACATCAGTGAGTTTGATTTAGAGTAGTTTTTCATAAAACATTGTAAAAGACTGTTCTGAGAACTCTGTGCTTGTAACTAATATAGTCCATTGTAAAAGCAAATAGCTACACTGTAATTCTCCATAGAATCTCTCCCAGAACAACTAACAAAGTAACCTGATTTCCTTTGAACACCAGAATGTTTCACACATGTGAGAGAGAGAGAGAGAGAGAGAGAGAGAGAGAGAGAGAGAAAGAGAGAAAGAGAGAAAAGAGAAAGAAAGAAAGAAAAAAAGAAAGAGGGAAGTTGTGCAATAAGAAAGGTGGTAAATGAAGGGAGAAAGTGCTGACTCATTGAAAGCTCTCTAATGAGCTGCCATATCCTGCCTCGCTCAACTCATCTCACCTCGTATCTCTCTCGCTCACGCACACACACACACACACACACACATACACACACACACACACACACACACACACACACACATAGCCTGCTGTGCAAAAACAGCTGACTGGAGGTCTCTGACTTACTTACATGCCATGAGTGCATTAACCTCTATGCGTGTGTTTCATCTGCAAAGATGCACTCTGTGTGATACTGCTGCATTAGCAGATCTGGCCATCAGGAACAGCTGCTTGCTGAAGCACTACTTTAAGTTAGTTTGACTGATTGATTGATTTTGTTGATTGACAGGTAGCAGAAGAGTTGCAGAGCGGACCAATGAGTGTTGAAGAGAAAGAGCTGTTACAGTTGTTGACGTCACCGCATTTGCGAGTATGTATTGAACACATCACACACACACACACACACACACACACACACACACACACACACACACACACACTGAAAACTTTCTTCATCTCTCTGTGCTCTGCCTGCTATCTTTCTTTTTGCCTTTCTGCTGTTTGCTTTTTCTGCCTTTAGCTACGGTGGTAGTTTGCTTTTGAATCCCAGCTACAGTACCTCTGTGCTCTTGAGCAAGGCACTTAACCCTAAACTGCTCTAGGGGAACATGGCCCTGAAGTAATTGCTACTTGACAAATGTAAGTTGCTTTGGATAAAAGCGTCTGCTAAATGTATGTTTTCCGATAGGCCATGCTGTCTGTGCATGACACAGTGGCACAGAAGAATTTTGACCCCGTTCTACCGCCGCTACCAGATGACCTGGAGGATGAGCTAGAGGAGGAATCTGTAAAAATCGTGCGGCTGGTTAAAAACAAAGAACCCTTGGTGAGTCAAACCTACACATAATCTATAGGCCTACTATTACACTTTATACTGCTGATAACCTGAATAGAGTCAGGGAATCCACAGCTTCAAGAAGTGTGAATGGAATGAACCATACTGTACATGCTGGGGGCGCAACCTATTGTGATATCAGCAGGACTTCACTGTCGACATCACTGACCTTTGACCTATTGTGTTACAGGGGGCAACGATTCGGCGGGACGAAGCCACGGGTGCAGTCATGGTGGCACGGGTCATGAGAGGAGGAGCAGCAGACAGGAGCGGTGAGAGCTTTCACTCGCATCTAAAGTCCCATTCATACCCTACGTGTGTCCTTACATCTGTATTTTTTATCACTTCCATTTTTTTGTGTGTGTGTGTTGTGTTGTTTTGTGCTAAACTCTGCCCCCACCACTGTTATTCCAAATTGATTTAATCCATTTGGTCCATAATTGTAAGCTCCTCAGTTTTGCATAAAATTACGGAGACAGAATACATGGAAACACTCCACATATATCCGTAATCATCTTTTATGTGAAGTATGAATGGGCCTTAACAAGTATGCTCCTCTACCTCACTACAGTCATGTCTCATGCAACCTCATGCAACCTGCCGACTCTTTACCTTATCCATTAATACTAGTGCTGTCAAACGTTTTTAAAAATAATCTGATTAATCACAAAATTTTGCCATGATTAATCATGATTAATCACCTTTATTCGCAACTCGTTTCCTGCAGTAAGAATTTGACTGCTAGGGTAGATTGCATCCTTATTTTCCTTGGTTCTGACCCTGATGCTAATTAGCTGGCTTAGGAGGAATTTTTAGGAGGATGCTAATTAGCTGCCTTAGGAGAAGTTTTGGAGAAGTTTACTTCACCCTCCACTGTTTTGGACAGTGGAATGACTCTGAAGTATTTCTCTAGTTTGACCTGAAGCTGTCCTGTTTAGCTGGAGAATTGCATGTTTGGAAAATGGAAGAGTTTTTTTTTTTTTTTTGAACGCCCATTTTTAAAGGTTTGTTTGTGAAAGAGCTGAAGTATGGTGAGATTTCCCTTGCAGTCTCATACATCTCCACATTTGAGACATTGTTATGGTGAGCTGTCTGGTGATTAGCCTTTGTTATGTGCATGGGGCTGGAGGATTTAGCATTCCGTTATGCAGGAGATAGAACCAAATTACTGTGACTGTTTTGTTTGGCTTGTGTGAGAAATGTGTATTTTTTGGAAGTTATTTTGGCACCATTAAGAAAGAGTGTGGATTGTAAGGAAACTGTCTGGCATGTATATTCAGAGTGTTCAGACACCACACATAAGAGGACCATCATCATTAAAATGATATGAATTCCACATCCCTCACATGAGGGTTCCATTCATTTGAAATTCCTCCTCCTGTTGCCTTGGGTAGGGAAAATAATGAGCGTCGTACGTGTGGGGTGTGCCATGAGGAGTTGTCATATTGAGTGACACATGAATCACTGTTGCTCGGTGGGGGGTAGATCCCGTGAGATCCAATCAAAGATCACACAGACTCACTAAAGAGCTGACCATTCCGGTTGCCATAGAGACGGGGCAGGGAGATGGAGGAACGCGTCTCATCTCTGTTTGTGCAGTTTGCATTTTTTACACGCATTGCATACATACATACGGGATGTGTTTGTGTGTGTGCATGTATATTGATTTCATAAATAAACCAACAACCAACTATTTTTATTTATTTTTTTGCTTTTGCTTTTAATTTGATAGAACAGTGTAGCCTATTAGAAAGAGGCAGGAAATGAGTGGGAGAGAGAGATAGGGAAGGATCAGAAAATGACCTGAGGTCAGACTGAACCTGGGTCTCTGGGGTTATGGTATTAGTCTTTAGCCCACTGAGCCACAGTGCATGTACACTCACAATTATCCACAAATTAGGGCTGCAATGCTTATTGACAGCCAAAGAGAGCCCACATTTACATTGAAAATCCATTTTTCTGATTGTCTAGGGCTGGTCCATGTGGGAGATGAGCTTCGAGAAGTAAACGGCGTCTCCATCATCCACAAGCGACCCGACGAGATCAGCCAGCTACTGGTATGCAGTAATTCTAAACATGCATATAAACATGCATCTTTTATTTAGCGCTTCATTTTGACTGCTCCGCCATGAGAATAGAAGAATTTTCAGTGCATCATGCAATGTTTTAAAATGCCACCTCTCTTTCATCTGTCTTTTAAGTCTTTTCTCTTTTCTACTCCTCCGTTCTCATCACTGCTTTTCTATTCCCTATGATCTCTGATCTTCCCCCTTTCACACATCGACGCTTTTACCTTTTTTTTTTTTTTTTTTTTTTTACTTTTTTTTAATCTCCTCTGGGTCCTCTTGTCTCTCCGGCCCCAGTCACAGTCTCAGGGCTCCATCACGCTCAAAATCATCCCGGGCATCAAAGAGGAGGACAGGCTGAGAGACAGCAAGGTGGGTCAGCATCACCAGGCACTGAGCACCAGAGCCACAGAGAACAACAGTCAGAGTAATCGCAGTATGATTTCAATGTTATGTTAGGGATAGCAGTCACTTACAGTAAGTGTCTCCATATAGGGGAGTAATGTATTAGGCTTGCCTTTGCCAAATAGATACACACACACAAACACCCACACACACACACACACACACACACACACACACACACACACACACACACACACACATTCTCTCATTTTGCTTTGTGCATTTATCACACCAGGTGTACGTGCGGGCATTGTTCGACTACATTCCTGGAGAGGACAAAGCCACACCCTGCCAGGAGGCGGGACTTCCCTTCCTGAGGGGTGACGTCCTGCAGGTGGTGAGTCAGGATGACAACACCTGGTGGCAGGCCAAGAAGGTGGGCGACAGTAGTCTCCGTGCCGGCCTGGTACCTTCCAAACAGTTCCAGGAAAGGTGAGCTGAGCTCAAACAGTAAACTGAAGCTCCAGATGTTTCTATCACATCAGCAGTAAAGACATAAACATTATGTTATGGTACAGTTGCCACTCATGGGTGTGTAAAGAAAAGGTGTCAGTTAATTGAAAACATACAGAAGCGCGTGTGTAGCTCAATTTTAAAGAAACTTGTGCAGTTGCTGTTTTCCTTTCTTTTCTTGTAGCACCTGAAAATTCCATTGTTGTTTGCAAGTTCAACAGCTATATGCTATGGTTGTAATAGATACCATTCATCTAACCAGAAAACAGTATCCCCTTTCTCCTGGTGATAATGCAAAAATGCACATATTGTCATGCCACTTCTCTTCCTTTTGAGTTCTTTTCCTTTCTTTCTCAGACATACATATTAAATATGTATTTACTTTACTTCACTATCAAGGCATAACTGGCATGTTGCAGTGGGAACGAATGCGGTATATTTAGTGCAGGTCGAACTGCTGCAATTGGTGTGTGCAGTAGCTCTGTGGATGCTTCTAGAATGCAG
>JAODXP020000015.1:21520662-21530662 GCA_027497455.2 Sardinella longiceps | reverse complement strand
CACTCCTTTGCGTCCCTTTGCTGCTACACCACCATCCTAACCTAAGCTATAGCGCCCCCCGCTGTTGGATGCACTGCACACTCCAGTCAGCACGTCAGCACTGCTCGTACTGTACACTCACCCCTCGAGGTGCTGCATTGCCTGGTGCTACAGAAAAAAATCAATGTGCCTGAAGCCAGTGAATGTACGCACGAAATTACGTTTGTCCTGAGCAACTGCACTAACATCAGTTCCGTCACGCCGTCCCCGTAAACTGAGTGGCGGTCGACGGCCTCGGCTCAGGAACTGATCCCAGTGCAGTTGCTGCGGGCATAGAAAAGTGAGAGGAGTGCGCGAGAGTGAGAGTGGTGATGGTCTAACGCGCGTTATAGTCTCTCCGAAGTGTAAAGCAGTGGCGCCCTCCTGTGGCCAGGTGTTTTCCTGGGAGTTTTACTCAGGTACAGTCACCGTTCGTTAACCAGAAGGTTATCACTGTTACTAACACAGACTGAGCACAGCCTTGACTGTGTGCCTGCTGAAACAGAGCCCTCCTAATAGTCAGATATGTGACCCAACACCAGTCATTACCTTATGAGTCTTACATTACAGAACCAACTTGATGAAAGGACAATGAAAGTATGTGAATGAGTATGAAGATTCTATTCATAAAGGAGGTCTGTATTCTCTCAGGTGCTTAAGTCCAAAAAAGTGCTCATCTTCATGCGTTTCAGCCGGCACTAGGTGACTTAAGGTGACTTAAGCATCTCGGAGAATATCGCCCTAACTGCCCTGAACTGCTTATAATAAATATGTAAAGTTTATATTTTATTGGGAAACCTTCCCACAATGTTAGTTACTGCTAAATGAATTGATTTGGAAGACTGTTTTAGGTTTGATAGTCCAATCTATGCTGGTGTTGCGCCATATGTCTCACACTTGTGCACTACTGACTTGAGGATTTAGATGAGGAGGAGGAGGAGGAGGAGGAGGAGGAGGTAACAGTTGGTAAGCTTAACCTCAGGGCACACGGTTATGTCCAAAAGCAGGACCAGCAAGAGCTCTTGTGTTTAGCATGCATGTGTACTGTACTGTGCTGCCTCCCAGACAGTGAGAGATGCATTGTGGTTGTGTGATCATGTGCCTAACCAGCTTGGCTCTGGCTTCAGATTTGCTCTTAAATGGCAGTCTACTCCACATTCATTGTGACGCAGAATGACTGCTGCAGCTTCTAAAGAATTTAGCCACACCAGCAGCACCCAGAAACATAGGCAGGCACACACACACACACACACACACACCCACACACACCCACACACACACACACACACACACACACACACACACACACACACACACACACACACACACACACACACACACACACACACACACACACAGGTACTGGTACCTTATCTGGATGTACACACTGAGGCCAGAGCCCAGCATCACCCCCGGACAGAGCACCATTTGATAAAATAACAATCATTTATGGTCAGACAGCCCCTTTGCAGACTATAAAAAGACATATGTTTTTCCCCACGTCATCTGATAATGAGAAGAACAGTCACTGCGGTGCAGACACAGTCACGGTATCTTATCTTCATCACCTGACAAGCGATAGATAGGCTATAAAATATGACGTTCTCACTCAGTGCATGGGCTAGGGCCACTTTGAGCACACACAGATAACGCAACGTCACTGAGGTAATAGCATTAGCCAGACTAGCCAGACACTTTTATCACCTGATGGAAGCAAGCACAATGAGTCTGACACATTTCAGAGACCTGTTGATGAGCTGTTTTGTTTGCTAGTGTGTACTGTAAATGCATGCTGTGCTGTTGTACCTGGGAAGGGAATGACATGAATCAGGATAGAAATGGTTATTAATTGAACACAAACTAATCTGCTTATGTGTAAATGTGAATATACTGACAGTAATACTGCTAAATATAACTTTGGGCTGCATTGTTTCAATGACTAATTTTCCAATGACATTTTGCGGTGTCATGTTGTTGTGTAACCCCCTATTCACAAAGGCAATATACAGTTTAATTATTTAAATAATTGAAAATAAATGAAATGTAATAAAAAATAAATTTAACCTTGTGTTTATCATTACAATTTGTCTTTGTTTATGCTGCTCCATTCAGCTGGTCTGCGGCGCAGTTTCCGTCTGAGTCGAAAGGACCGGCAAGGCTCTACGGGAGACGCCAACGCCTTGGACAGCAGCGATCCTGATTTTCTCACGTATGAGGAGGTCACACGCTACCAGCACCGGCCTCATGAAAGACCTCGGCTGGTGGTGCTTATAGGCAAGTGTCAATTCAGAGTGTGGTGGTGATTTGCATGGGGGTGCTGACCTCTAGTGGCTACCACAGGAACTATTGTGTCATTCAGGCTGTTATCGGGCTCTGAGAGATTATGCCTTCAGAGAACATTTTAACAATCAACCGTTAGTTGGATATGCTGTAATAAAAGTGCACAACCATCTCTGCTTTCCAAAGGCTCTCTGGGCGCTCGCATCAATGAGCTGAAACAGCGGGTAATAGCAGAGAACCCTCATCGGTACGCCGTGGCTGTCCCACGTAAGATACAGTACACTCTTCTTGTTATAGGCCTATCAGTCTGTCTCTTCTGTTGTGGGCCTTCACTGGCAACCAATCAAATCATTCTGATTAACTTGTCTGATTAATTATGAAATACCAGAATCGTAATTGATTGCTGATATGATATTTAAACAGTCCCACCTACAGTAATTGCATTCTTGTTCATATAGACACCACTAGACCTAAGAAGAGTCATGAGAAGGAAGGAGTGGAATACCATTTTGTCACCAAACAGGCGTTTGATGCCGACGCTCAAAACAACAAGTAAGAATGACGTCAGTTATTGTCAGATAACATTCTAGCATCTGAGTATCTGTTTATCAGACAAACATCTTTATGCAGATTTAACACAGATTTATTTGAGTATATAGCTCAAGGTGAGGGTGTTGTGAAATCAGAATGAACCAAATCACATATGATTGATTCCTCTTGCGGCTATTCATAGTGAAGAATGCCGTAACAATATCATTCCGTGACCTCTTGGTAACATCTCTCATGTGACATCTACACTATGAGTGTTGTTATGACAGCGAGGAGAACCTCTGGACATTAAGTGAGACAATGACCAGAGCGGTGACAGGATAGGGCATCTGCCAGGATGTGCATGTCATGCTCAAGTAATGTGTTCCTCTAATAGCGTTATCTATTGTGTCTATTCATAGATTTATTGAATATGGCGAGTACAAAGAAAACCAGTATGGCACAAGTATTGAGGCCATTCGCACGGTCCAGGCCAAGAATAAGATGTGTCTGGTGGACGTCCAGCCAGAGGTATGCTGTACAGATCTGTTTTTCTACATTGTTGAATTAATTATTTCAATTCTAAACAGGAAAGCATGCTTTTATATGTAAAGGAAGATTTGGGAAGTGGAACAAGCTGAGGAAGCATTTGAATGAATGCAAAAAATCTGTTCTTTTATTTTTAAAAAATCTCAACTTTTCATATTGTCTGCCACAGGCCTTAAGGACACTGCGTACAGCTGAGTTCAAACCTTTTGTGATTTTCGTCAAACCCCGAATCCCAGAAGGCAGAAGGCGTCGCAGTGCAGCCACATCGCCAGGAGGTGGCGATCATGGGCGAGTCACGGTGAGACCAATACTTTTTGGGGGGGTTTTGCAGTAACTGCAGTGGAGACAAATAATTCCCTGTTTATACAGACAACATCTGCTACATGAAATGATCTCAATAAAGTCAGATTTCCTGTGTCTTTTTTAACCTTTCTTTTTTCATCTCTTTCTCTCTCTCTCTGTCTTTTTCTTTCTCTCTCAGGAGGAAGAGATGCAGGAAATGCGCCAGTCTGCGCAGCAGATCGACCAGCAGTACGGGCACATGGTTGATCGCATCCTGATCAAAGAGGACTCAGCAAGTGCCTGCACAGAACTGAAGGGGATTTTGGAGAGGCTGGAACGGGAGACCTTTTGGGTGCCCGTCAGCTGGGTGAGGACCTAAGGAGCCTCCCTTTCAATCCACCTCGTTTCGTCACGCCCCAGAGCTGGCTTTTTTGGAGTGGGGATACATCTCACTCACCCCCCCCACCCCAACCTCCCACTATGGGACTAACTTCCATACTGGACCCTTTGGCTCGTCTCTGATCCCACCCAACCCCTTGTCCCTGAAGCTTAAACTCTGTCCTCATGGTGGTGGTGGTGGTGGTGGGGAGGGTGGGGTAGAAGAGCTGTCCTGGGACCTGGGTAGCCTCTGGGGGGGACAGACTGCACATCAAGGCGGACTTGAGTCAGAGCCTCAACGACGGAACAGTCTGAGGCAACGGAGAGAGAAGAAAAAAAACTGAACAGAAATTTAAGGGAGGACGGGAGCCTCTCTGCTAAACCCCTGCTTATAATTTATGAAGAAACTAATGGATTCAGACTCAGAGCTCTTAACCACACATATACACATACCCACATCCACACACACACACACACACACACACACGCACACACACGTCGGCCTTTCTGCTGTGGATTATTTTGGAAAGTTTAATTTAATTTATTACTGCAGTATCATCTCATTTATGTGTTTATGTTCCTTTTTTAATATCTTTGTTCAGCATATTATTTTTTGAGCAGCTTCGGAGTTCACGTGCTGCAAAATAAGCCTTGCAGAAGTACAGTAGCATCAGCAACCAGTGCTGTTTCAAATACCCTAATTTGGAGAAAGACACTTTTTTCATATCCATTTGACCCCTTAGCCTGCTACCTAACATCTCAAATAGACTTAACCATCCCTTATAAATTAGTTATCATTGCTTGATGAATATTAGAAAAATGCAAATGTGCTCAAACAACTATAACAGACAGAGAAGTAGCTAATGTCGCCAACTTACAACTTTGGCAGCACACTCTAGTTTCCATTTCCATAAATACGAGACAGATTTGCTGTCATTCCTGTCAGATTGTTGTTGCTAATGAGGATTTTTCTGTCAGTTAGAACTTTCCCGGCCCTGTGGTACAACGTGTTTCCCTACCTCTTTGCTTGCATGGGAAAGATGCATGGCTGAGGACGTGCACCTCAGACTGCAGAACATTGTCATGCATCATTGTAGCCACCAATCAAGATGCTTCCAGACACCAAGGAGATAATCGCAAGAACATTTGCATGCATACTCATACTCTTACACACACACACACACACACACACACACACACACACACACACACACACACACACACACACACACACAGACACATATTTTACATATGTATTTTGGTAGAAGTCATTGTACATAAATATGGAATGTTTAATTTCACAGTGTTTAATTATGAACTTTTAAATCAAAGTGCACAACTAAAAAAAAGGTTAACGGTTGAATGTCAATAGTGAACATTCTAATTTTTTCCTGTGCCAAGACAGTTCCTGTAGCACTTAACCATTTTGACTCCTCTACTCTCTCTATCTCTCTCTCTCTCTCTCTCTCTCTCTCTCTCTCTCTCTCTCTCTCTCTTTACTGACTGAATGGCAAACTTGTGGAAATGGCAGTACATTGTGATGCCGCAGTTTCCTTTGTATCTATCAAATGAACAGCAAATGCAGCAAAGCTGTAAATACAAAATATCTTTCATGTTTATTATGGGGAAAGAGGGTTTTGGACAGGTCTATAATGAGCCTAGTGAGCCTAGGCTGCTAATGTGAACTTTATATCATTTTTGGGTTGCTGTTTTTCCGTGCATCTTGGGAATATAGACTGTGATTGCCAATATGCACCCCGGGCCGGACCTGCAAACATCTTTGGTGGGAAGATATCAACATCAACAGACCCTATTGCCTTCCTGGTGATATGAAACTATTGAAATGGGTCCTGCAAATGAGTTCAAATTCAACTTTACATACTATTGTGAGGACGCAAGTGAACATAAAATAAACATGTGATGAATAATCTCAATGTATTTTCTTTTCACTTTTTACTTTTGCCTTTGCTCCTGTTCTTGAACTACAGATGTGACTCAAGGTTGTTGTTGTCAGAGGTTGTGATCACAGAAACACATTCAGAATTGGACCAAAGCACACAGAATACTTTTATGAGCAAATGATTGACGCTTTCATGGACAGCATATTTCAGAAGAACACATTACACTACCCAACCCCATAAATGAGTAGCCTCAAAAATCATACTAAAACAGTTAATTGAAATGAATGAAGGAAAAATAATTAACAAAATTTAAAGCCTTAAGTCTATAATAATTCTTATTTGGTGGCACTATCTGACACATGGCCCCATCACCCATAATGCAATATGCAGGTGAGACGCACAGGTAATGGACACCAAAGTTCATGCATGAGTCACTCTCAGTTTTGATAGTCTTCATTCGACCCCTTATAAGGAGTCATTTTAACACAGGTAACAAAAATGAAATTGGATCAGGTAACAAAAATGAAATTGGATCAGAAGTACAGTAGCTGTCCACAGATCTTTTTTCAGCTACTGTACCATGTGAACCTTATGTAGTCAACAATATAATTGTTGTTTTCAGTCTGTTTGGTTTACCATACCTACCTAACTGAACTGCAGAATTCACATGTAGCCTAAGTGCATTTTATGAAATAGCACTGCAGGAAAGCTTTGACGCACATCAACAGTGACAATAACACTGACAGAATGAGGAGGAGAAAGTGAAAAGAGATAAACAGAGTGGAAAACACCACAACAAGATGGATGCCTGCTCAACATGTCACAGGCACTAAGAACTTGTCACTCTGATGTTGCATTGCAGTAATCAGAAAGAGTATGATATCTGATACTGAGATACTGACACTGCATACATTCAAGCATGCACACACACACACACAGACAGACACAGTGAGGAAGTGTTTATTTATGCTTTGAACATAAACAGCTGATAGACAAACAGCTCT
This sequence comes from Sardinella longiceps, assembly GCA_027497455.2. NCBI lineage: Eukaryota > Metazoa > Chordata > Actinopteri > Clupeiformes > Clupeidae > Sardinella > Sardinella longiceps. Next base: position 21,523,722 of record JAODXP020000015.1, on the reverse strand, counting down.
CATTCCCTTCCATGATGCAAAGTGGAGGGAGATATGTTTTGCTTATCACTTTTTCTTCAGACTTGTTTGTTTGCGCCGGCTGGTTTCTGATGTTCTGATGTCTGGTTTTTCATTACTCACACACTCACATGGACGCACATAGACTGCCTAAGCCAGCAACACGCCATGCTTTTCAAGTTATTTTCAGATTTACCAGAACAAAGCAGTGAAAGTGAATGCTATGTGCAGATTTCTTTAACTTTATTTTGACGATTGAGTTTGAGCCTATTGGTTTGAAATATTCTATCCAACTTCACTTGTCTAAACAATGAAAGAGAAACCATTTCGTCTTTGCACTTCTATGCAAGTAAAGCCTATTCAGTTACTTCTCCAAATCTTATATTAATAACTGACTAAAGTAGGCCCCATATAGAGTAAAACTCTGACATTCTTACAGTATCATATTCTGTAAACCTGTCTACAAGATATATCATTCTAATGTTATTGACATGAAACGAATGGAACCGACCTTCACACACACACACACACACACACACACACACACACACACACACACACACACACACACACACACACACACACACACACACACACACACACACACACACACACACACACACACACACACACACACACACACACACACACACACACACACACACACACACAAACAAAAACTCGCTCTTCCTCCCCCTACCTCCTTTCCTAGCAATTAACAGCTGAGCATCCTGGCTGTCTCTCCGGAGACTTCTCCCAGCAAAGACAATTAAAATGGATGACAATCGATCTTATTAGTGTGGCTCTGGCTGCTGGGAAAAAGGGCTCTGTTCTGGATGGTAAAGTTGAACAGCAATGCCTGACTACACCAGCCCGACACACACACACACACACACACACACACACACACACACACACACACACACACACACACACACACACACACACACACACACACACACACACACACACACACACACACACACACACACACACACACACACAGAGAGAGAGAGAGAGAGAGAGAGAGAGAGAGAGAGAGAGAGAGAGAGAGAGAGCACACACACACACACACACACACACACAACACACACACACACACACACAGAGAGAGAGAGAGAGAGAGAGAGAGAGACACAGACAGACACACACACACACACACACACACACACACACTGCAACTGCATAAACACACAACCACCACATAGTCTGATTAACTAGGCCTGGCCATTTAAAGTCCTGAAAATGGAAAACAAGCATTCATCTTCCTGCTCCTGGAGACCATCATCTCATTAACTAATTTGCCCATTTGTCTGGGACTCCTTTGGTGGCAGCCCAGGAAGAAGGAGAGGTCTGTGGAAGGTGGATAATTTCAGCCCATTGTATCGTGGATCATTATGAAGAATTACCGATCATATCCTCAAAGGCCATCCTTAATAACATTTTAAAAAGTCTCTGTATTTTCCTTCTCAACCCAAATTATAAATGTGGCCATTTTTTTGTCTCACAAATGGCAAGTCTGACTAGCGTTTTGAGCAGTACTGATGTGGTTTTGCTGGCTAATTTAAATAAGTGTCTGGACTGACTCTCTGAAAGAAGTCTGGGCCGTGTTTAAAGGCGACATGACGACGGCAATAAGTCATCTCCCACTGGGGACGGTAGACGACTGAAATTAATAGGACTGCCCAGCAGTAATAGCTTTTCTAACTAACAATTCAGGGGGGTCGATAATAAGTAGTGTTGGACTTGTGTTGTGCCAGATGAATTGCCAGCCACAAATGGTGTGGCCAAGTCATTCAACCAACTTAGCAGAAAATCACCTTCATTCTACGACACTAGAGTACCTCCGCTAATGCGGATGGAAGGCCAATAAGCTCCCCACTACAAACGAGTTGCATGTTAAAAGCCGCTCACCGCTTTTGATTTGCATGCTAATGAGCGCAATGATGCAAGGAGATGTCATCCAAGGATTCAGGGGGATTTGGGATGCTTGAGAGGAGAAATCTGCTTTGAGGGGGAAAGAGCCTGCAATTTTCTCATCTTGTCTCTAGAGGGCACCCAAGATCTTATGACAAAGTATGCCTTCCCATCCATCACCTCTTCAGAGTGGATGGTGATTAAAGATAAATAAATAAAGGAGAAGTACATTTTCTGCGCCGTCTAAATTATTCAGCTCAAACTTAATTCAATAATTTACCATTTTCTATCAATATTTGCAGTGAAGGATGCCACAATCTTGACACAGACAGGGATAAACAGGTCCACTTCTGTAGCAAAGCTCTACTTCTGGGCTCACCTTTATTACCGTCCTTCAAACTAGAACTTTAACAACAATGTAGCCACTAGAAATGTATATAAAGGCAAGAAATAAAGCCTGCTGAAGGTCAGAGATACATGTATTTTTAAAGAACTAACTTGTACTGTATTATTGTGAACCATGGCCTACTGTATATGTTCTTTGCACTGATGTTTTATTTAGAACCTGTGGAGACAGCAGGCCTATGGAACTGAGGAAACAGTATGGAAGTTATTTATATGAATGCCACCTTGCGAACACAATGATATGATATTAATATTGCTGGTAAAATTAACTGATTATTATTACCTCCGCCAAGGAGGTTATGTTTTTGGTCACGTTGGTTTGTCTGTTTGTCTGTTTGTCGCAGAATAACTCGAAAAGTACTGCACGGATTGGCGGATGAAATTTTCGGACAATGTGTATATTGGGACAAGCAAGAACTGATTCGATTTTGGTGGCGATCGGTGATCCAGAACATGATCTGGAATTTATATTGTGCCTGTGACCACATTGCCTTGGCAGAGGTCTGCGCTCTCTGAGCGCTTTTCTAGTTAATCTAGTTTTTCTAGTTTTGTTTCTAGTTAATTTCTAGTTTCTAGTAAAAAAAAAAAAATTAACTCAGATTAATCCTGATGGATATTGTTCCACTTTCATAACATGTATTATGTTCAATTTCAAATAGAAAATGTCTCGACTATCAAGTCAAACTATACAAAGATTATGGCCTAGCTCCTGGCTGTCCAACAACATGTTTGGGGAATTCT
>JAODXP020000015.1:21505662-21515662 GCA_027497455.2 Sardinella longiceps | reverse complement strand
GAAAACCACCTATTTCCTTGTTCTCCCCCGCATCTGTCAAGCTGACAGTTCCTCTTGTGAGTTCCACATGAACACGGAAATGAGCCATAACATGAACACTCCCACACATCACTTCCACTTGCTGCTGGTTCTACTTGAGAGGACGGCGACCGCCTCGGGAGTGCTGCTAGAAATTGTAAAATGTTCAAAAAATAAGAAATAAATGACTTAAAAGAAAAACAAAACATAACAAAAAAATATTTTTTAAATGTTACCATGGGGACCATCACAGGAGGAGGGCATGGGTGGTGGTGGTGGGGGGTAGGGGCACTGTCCTGCTGTCCGCTGAAGACTAACTGCTACTGGGCACAGTCACTGTTTAATGGCAGCACTTTCAACATGCCAGTCAAACTCAGCATGACAACTGTTTTAATGTCACTCACAGAAAAGACTTTTTCCTTGCTTGAAAATGTCACATACGTGAAGTACAGAAGCAGTTAAGTGCAATGGCAACTGGTACGCTAAAATGACTGCACATCATTAACATTCATCATATTTTTTTTTTTCTTTTTACAAATTTCTCAATGAAAATAAGTTCTCTGAAGAAAAATTCAAGCCCAAAGCATAGTGTCAATCAACTGTAAATAAATACCATCAAACATGTCATAGTCACACTGACAGCTAAAGCTCAGCTTTATAAATCCATTTGCCACAACACGTCTCCATTTTTGGACAAGATGGCCGCCCTCTGCAGAGTATGGTTGGATGGGCTGTCACTGCAGTATCTTTTCTACGTTACAAAATAGCCAGTTTGAAATCTCTCTGACCTCTCATCTTGTCATGTCATGTCGCTTGGCGTCAAAATGAGAAGCCTTGTAAGACTTGTGATAAAGGGGGCTAGAGCCTTCACAAAAGGAGACTGCACAGCGTATGGCAAATAGACACATAGACGTTCATACAAAGACACACTCGCTAACTTTCACTCCCTCTCTCTCTATCACACACACACACACACATACAGACCTATATAAGCATTACATCAGTCCCAGCTCAAGAACAAGAAAACTGCATTGTATCCAAAGAACTGACACATGCAAATTACCAACAATTTCATTGTTTTGCTTCTCTTTTTACATAACAGTTATGGCAGTAGACTTTGAGATGAGGAGCGTGAAATCATGTCCTGTACAGATTCGGTTCCACTTGACATCCACAGTATGTCTCTTGAGTTTATGATTTTTGTCTCTATATGATTTTTCTACAGTAGGTTTGGCACTGTCTTCATAGGCTCTGTGAGAATGTCACCAAATATGTTTGTTGGACAGTGAATGTCTGGAGAAACTGGACAGCTTGACCACTTTAAAGGTCCCAAAAAAACCCTTTGCAACCTCAACAAAGCTCCATATTTCATCTGATGAGAGTCTGTTCAGAAGCAAAGAGGCCTGGGTTCCACCGTCGACCTTTTCCGCACTCCTCTTTTCTCCTGTTTTCATCCCTCTCTCTCTCTCTCTCTCTCTTCTTTCTTTTTTTCTCTCCCCTCCCCTCCCAAAAACTGTGTGCTATCAGCACTGGCGGAGGAAGAGGAGGAGGACGGCGAGGAGCAGGAGGATGATAGGGAGTGTCTGGCCGTGTGCGCTGGCGCCACCCGCTGGAGTGGTGCTGCAGTGCGCTCAGCATGCGATCTCCTCCAGGGTGCCCAGTGTTGTCTGCAAGGGGACGCTCACTGTGTGGCTGATGGTCTCCGAGTGGTTGACCACAGGGTCACATGTGCTCTGGACACAGCATGCAAGAATGGGATTAACAGAGAGGAATGTAAGACATGGTGTTGGTCAAAAGTCAAATAAGCAGGCAACAACGACAACAACAACAACAACAACAACAACAACAACAACAACAACAATTCAGCAACAATTGAGTTTTACAAGTTTTGTAGATACAAGCAGGGGTGAAAGTAGTTTCAATTTCTTACCGGTACTACAACTTTATCAACACTCTTTTGGGGAGTAGACCGATGTGTTATTTAGGCCCTATGGTATGTACTGTATGTATGAAGCATGGTTAGCAACAGGCTCCACTACCCAGACATCCCAACCTGCCAAAACCCATTTCAAGGAGGGAGGCTCCCTGCAACATTGGTGTTAGATGAGCAGAATATTGCTCGTTTTCAATGCCAAATTGTTGGTAGAATTGGTTTTATTTAATCAGTGCATGTGACTTATTTTTAATATGGGTTTTTGGTAGGCAGAAATCCTCATCTCTTACCACTACTACGTACCACCTGTGAATCTTATACCTATACTTAGTATAGGTGCGTACAGGCTTACTTTCACCTCTGGATACAAGACTTCATAATGTTACTTTTCTATTACCATGCTTTATATAATTGTTAAAGGAATACAGCACTCTTTTGGTTTATTCATTCATTTTTCACCTCCCAAAGAGTTAAACAACTTTCTTCAGTTCATCCAGCTGCTGTCTCAATCTGATTGTAGGGTACAGTATTTAGCTTCAGGTTAGCATGTATTACAGAATCAACAGGTTTCACTTAGCATCTCACCCACAGCATGTGGTTTTAGACCTAAGAATTCTGGTATTTTTTCCATTTAAAACTAAGACTTTTCTGTAGTTATAAAATGTGCTAAAAACAAAGGAATGATTTTCTAAACCTATAAGACAAGGAACCAGATTCTCCTCTGGCATAATATGAATGTGAAAACACTGAGAATGAGACAATGGCTGGATGAACTTAAGAAAGGGAAAACTCAGTTGTTTAACTCTAGGGGAGGTGGAAAATGAAAATGAATCTCAGTTTTTATATTTCAGCATCTTTTGTCTCCCACGCATTAGGCTACTACAGTATGTTTGCACACAGACACCCACATGTCACATACAGACACACACACACACACACACACACACACACACACACACACACACACACACACACACACACACACACACACTTTCTTACCACATCTTCTCCGTGGCTCTCCTCTTCCTCTTCCCGACTGAGCAGGTCCAGCAGTTTCTCCTTCACCACCTATAGAAGTCCACCAGAAGCAGCACATGAGGAGCCGGCCCTTTCCAATCTTATTACCAGCCACAAATCTCTCCTAACTGCTCGCCCAGGCCTCATAAACACACACGTGGCGTGGACCACTTTGCAATCGCACCAATGGCCTCTCTGGTATACAAGATGGCTATGCAGCAGTGGGGGGGAATGGAGATGTCAGTACTGGTCAAAGTGGGCTCCCACGTCGGCAGTTCACATTCCAACTTATCCAGCTTATTACCCTTAAGGGGTCATGGAGAGAGACGACTTGTCGAATGTCTCCGCCATTAAATCTTACTGTAAATGGCCATTAGCGGCTAAAGTGGGGGGATTAAAATTTTAATGCGGCCTGAAATGAGGCGCTGAATGACAAGTTTATGTTCAGTAGTCATGTTGGGGGTCGACTGAGACACACTGAAGGATGAAGATAAGAAGGCTCTGGAAGGTCAAGGTAGATTACAAGGCCTCCAGCTGTGCTGCTGTTAGAATGTATATGTATAGCTGTGTTGCCGTTAGAATGTATAGCTGTGCTGCTGTTAGAATGTATAGCTGTGCTGCTGTTAGAATGTATAGCTGTGCTGCTGTTAGAATGTATAGCTGTGCTGCCGTTAGAAGGTATAGCTGTGCTGCTGTTAGAATGTGTAGCTGTGCTGCCGTTATAATGTATAGCTGTTCTGCCGTTATAACGTATAGCTGTGCTGCCATTAGAATGTATAGCTGTGCTGCTGTTAGAATGTATAGCTGTGCTGCCGTTAGAATGTATATGTATAGCTGTGCTGCCGTTAGAATGTATAGCTGTGCTGCTGTTAGAATGTATAGCTGTGCTGCCGTTAGAATGTATAGCTGTTCTGCCGTTATAACGTATAGCTGTGCTGCCATTAGAATGTATAGCTGTGCTGCTGTTAGAATGTACAGCTGAATTCCTGCACTCTCCTGTTATTGTGGCATGATGCACAGTACTGTGTGTATTGCTCTGCTGAGACATCAAGAGAGTTCATCCTATCAATAGATAGCATATCTGTTTGCTGTTTTCTTTGTGTGTGTGTGTGTGCGTGCGCGCGCGTGTGTGTGTGTGTGTGTGTGTGTGTGTGTGTGTGTGTGTGTGTGTGTGTGTGTGTGTGTGTGTGTGTGTGTGTGTGTGTGTGTGTGTGTGTGTGTGTGTGTGTGCGTGCCTGTGTGTGTGTGTGTGTGTGTGTGTGTGTGTGTGGGTGGGTGGGTGGGGTGCTGCACTTGTGCAGAGATTTATAGAAAAGCCAGAGAGCTGACCTCATAAGCATAATCGAACAGTTCGAGGATGGTCAGTATGCTCGCCCCGATGAACAGTCCCATCTGACCTCCAATGTCTCCTGTTATCGAGAGAGAGAGAGAGAGAGAGAGAGAGAGAGAGAGAGAGAGAGAAGAAGAGTGTGTGAGAGATAAAGAGATGCAGTTCACCCACAGCAAAGAATAATTACAATAATTAGAATCATCATCTCACATTTGACCTACCCAATAAACCTGCAACCTCATAGGCCTTCTTCTGCTCGATGGTTTCATAATTCAGAGCCTCGAAGAACACATCCAGTACCAGGATATTATCCCTAGGAAAACAGGAGACCAAACGAATCAGCATCTAAGGCTATAAATAAAACTAGATGTACCGCGTGGCGGTACAAAATATGACCGCCGCTCAGTTCTGCACATTTTCTGCATATATATGATGCTTGTCAACTTGTTTGTAACTCTATATTGAATGAAACTTGCCTCATCCGAGGTCAGTGCCGGCGGCCATCTTATGTGTGTCACAAGTATGGAAATGCCTGTGACCAGTCAGTACCGCTTGGGTGGAGTGGTTGGCAATGAATGAGTAAATGAAGCAAAAATATTAAATAAATAATTTTAGCTGCAAGGTAAAATAGTTTAGTTAAGTCACAGTCAGTTATTTTGGCTGAGAAGTAATTAATCCAGCCGTGTTACTACCACCAGTGAACAGCACAGGAAGCGGCGACGATCCCACTGAAGCTAGCTGCTACGGCAACCTTCAGTGGGATCGTCACCACTTGTAGCTGCTTCAGTGGGATCGTCGTCGCTAGCTAGCTGCTACGCTAACCTTCAGTGGAATCGTCGCTGCTTCAGTGGGATCGTCACCGCTAGCTAACTGCTACGCCAACCTTCAGTGGGATCGTCGCCTCTTCCTGTGCTGTACAGGTGGTAACGCAGCTGGATTACTACTCGGCCAAAATAACTGACTGTGACTTAACTAAACTATTTTACCTTGCAGCTGCAATCAATGAAATGATTAATAAAACTATAATTTATTTAATATTTTTGCCTCATTTACTCATTCACTCCACCCAAGCGGTACTGCCTGGTCATGGGCATTTCCATACTGGTGACACACATAAGATGGCCACTGGCACTGACCTCAGATGAGGCAAGTTTCATTCAATATAATTCGGAGTTTCATTCAATATATTCGGGACTTCATTCAATATATTCGGGGTTTCATTCAATATATTCGGGACTTCATTCAATATATTCGGAGTTTCATTCAATATATTCGGAGTTTCATTCAATATATTCGGGACTTCATTCAATATATTCAGAGTTTCATTCAATATATTCGGAGTTTCATTCAATATATTCGGGACTTCATTCAATATATTCGGAGTTTCATTCAATATATTCGGAGTTTCATTCAATATATTCGGGACTTCATTCAATATATTCAGAGTTTCATTCAATATATTCGGCACTTCATTCAATATATTCGGGACTTCATTCAATATATTCGGAGTTTCATTCAATATATGCGGGACTTCATTCAAAATATTCAAGGTTTTCTTTCATTCAATATATTCGGAGTTTCATTCAATATATTCAGGACTTCATTCAATATATTCAGAGTTTCATTCAAGGTTTTTTCCCTGAACGGCTTGCCATAGAAAACATCAGTCCTGGATTTATTGACTTAGAAAATAAACTGAAACTACCATTCCTCCTGGGGGAAGTTGATACTTTTACTCAAATAGCCTCAGACTACTTACAGTCTTGCCACATTTTAAGGGTAGAGTCCACATGACCATCATCAAAATATCCACTAGTGCTTTTTCTTAATTTTATCTTTTTTTTATTATTATTATTCCATATGTTTGTTTAAGTTGCATTTTATTTATTTAGTCACTACTTACTATTGTAATTCTCATTATTATTGTCATTATTATACATTAATGCTTTGGCAATATTGTATTTTTTTTACATTCATGCCAATAAAGCTTATTGAACTGAACTGACAGGCCTATCACCCCAAACCTGTAACGCTTTGGCTTAATAGCACCATCTACAGGTCAATAATTGTACAGTCATTAAATGTACATATAAATTCATTTGTTTTATAGCCCCCCATGGATGAAATTCCACAAAACTTGACATATTCCCACAGGATGTCAGGTTCATCATACACATTAAATTTGGTGCAGTTCCTAACATCTGATCTAAAGATAGGGGCAATTAAAGCCGTATAATATTGCATTTTAATTTTTTACCATGGGGGGCAAATCACAAATGACTGGTTATGAGCTAAGTTGATGTGGGCTCTTGAGACCAACATTCCATAAAAATTTCATCATCCTCAATATCACGGGTCAGGTAGTTTTTTAGGAAAAACTACATTTTTGGGGTTTCGGGGGGGGCGCAGCTCAAAGATGGAGTGGCCCCCGGGGACCAAACGAAATTTTTCCGTAAAAGTCTACAGGGGCTACATGCCCACCAAGTTTCATGTGCCCCGGTGTTACGGTGTCCCTGGAATCGTTGACCAAAAATTCAGGAAGTAGATGACGGGAGAAAAAAAAAAAAAAAAAAAAAAAAAACTTTGACAATCATTATATGACCGCTACGCTTGCTACGCACCGGCGGTCATAATAAGACCAAATCAATCAAATCAAGTTATGTTGATGTGTTCCTCGTCAAGACTGCAACAATATCCCATCATGATGTTGACCACAATGACTGTGTTTGGTCAACCAAGCCATTGGCCAATAGCCTACAGTATATGTTGCTACAGTATCTGTTTTACAGGACTGCACTGCCAGTGGTTACTTAGATTGCGAGAAGATTGCATGCTGGTTCATTTACAGCAGCGTAGACAAATTTGATAGTACTCAGTCGATTTTTCAGTACTGACAAGCAGTAGGCCTATGTTGTGGTCAGTTCTGGGGAGAACTCCTGTCTGGCCACCATGCAAATAAACTCAGAAACTTTTTTTTTTTTTTCCCCTGGGTGGTTCTGTTTTGATGATGGGTTTGTCAGATGGGGTGCTGCTGCATAGAATTAAGGATCTCTTATGTTGGGTAGGTTATATCCAGAAAATACGAATGTTACTGTATACATGCTACACTACAATTTAAAAAAAATATTATCCAATTTAATGATAAAATAAATTTCTGGGTTATTATTACATAGTATGGTTGCATAAATAGTGATTGCAGAATGCAGAAAAAAAAATCAATGATCATTATTCGCTTATATTAATTAATGTAAATCTTGTGTTGGAGTGTCTATGTGTAGCCAGTACACACCTATGCTGACGTCAAGCTCACAGCTGTGTGTGTGTGTGTGTGTGTGTGTGTGTGTGTGTGTGTTTTTGTTCATGTGTGGGTGTATTGTAATATATATTTATGCATGTGTGTGTGTGGGTGTGTGTATGTTGCTATGTGCCTTTGCACTTGTTTACCAAGTCTTCAAAAAAAAAAAAATCTTAAAAAAAAAAGTTAAAAAAAAAAAAAAAAAAAAAAACAGACAAGGAGAAGCCTGTATCCAGGAGACATTTCTCTTCATCAGCATGCCATTTTCCTCCCCTGTCTTTCGTTTAGATGGATATCCCACAATCCTTCAAGTGAGACTAAAAGAAAATGAGAGGCTGCCAGCTTCCTGTTTGTCTAATGGAGTGCGTGGCGCTGGAGCATCTGCGCCACAGCCCCGACGTATTCCCAGAGACGTGCCACCGCCGCCTAGACCCGCGCCACGGACAAATGATCAAACTTCCGACTTTAAGAGGGAAAATGAACGAGACTAATGGGATTTTGCTCGATAAAACCTAACCTGCAGCACTGAATACTAATGTCGCCATCAGCAGCTTAGCAGTATCTTCAGGGCAGGGTGTGTGTGCATTTGTGTGTGTGTGTGTGTGTGTGTGTGTTTGTGTGTGTGGTGGTGGAGGGGGTATGCATTATCATGGAAGGTATGGTTGGTTTGTCAGCTTTCACCTCAATGGATACGCTTATTGTTTGTGGGAAGATCATTAAACACGCAAATGTTTTGCATTAAAAGGATGTATTTGTAATCACTGGCTTACAGGTGTGTGTGTGAGTAGGCCTATATGTGAAACACACCAAAACACACAATTAAACACAGAGATCCTGGATGAAACTGAAACAAACAAACAAACAAACAAACAAACAAACCAAATTGCTAAGTTCAGGACTTACGTGATGTACTTCTCAGAGCGGTTAAACTTCTTCTCCAGGTAGCGTGCTGAGGTTCTGCTGGGGATTTTTACCATGGAGAGCTCCTTGTTGTAGCGGGTCATGTTGCAGGGAGTTCGACAGACACAGTTGCTGCTCTCTGCTGCTGACAAGGCAGCTACAGAAAATGGAAAATGTCAGAAGGGTAAATTGTTAAAGCAGTGGAAAAAGAGGCTGAGGTAGACAGACAGGGTAAAAAAAAATGCATGTCGCTTTTTTTCTTCTCTCTTTTATGTAAAGAAACAGAAAATAGATCGGTAAAGAAATATATGTCAGCATGAATGTTTCGTAGCCGAATGGCCATCGGAGTTTCCAGCCGACATTACAGCATGAGGCTTACAAGAGGTTGTATGCCTGGAAGAAGGCTGATAGGGAGGAGTGTAGACTACAAAGAGCACTCTCTCTCTCTCTCTCTTCTCTCTCTCTCTCTCTCTCTCTCTCTCACACACACACACACACACACACACACACACACACACACACACACACACACACACACACACACACACACACACAATCACAATCACACACATAAGCACCCACAGGTGCACCCTAGAGGTGTACAGAAACATCCTTATCTGCCTCTGTATCTGTTCGACCAGCACGATGATCTGTAGCCGTCTCTCTTAAGAGATGAGTCAGCGAGCTATCTCTCTAAAGAGGGTGGGATTTATGCCCCATCACTTATGCTTTCAGAACCTCCGGTTGGTGAACTATTGCCACATACTGTACTGTACAGTACTCTACCGCTGTATCCATTGCAAGTATATGTCCTGGCTTGCTAGTGGAATCATAGTTCCTGCTATGCACCCTGACTGTGCCTGATATTCTTGGAAGGCCTGGTGCACAGCCCCATCAATCTTCGAGCTGGCAACTTTTCCAAGTGATAATGAGCAAATTTTGATAAAAAAAAACTCTTTCTCTTACACACACACACACACACACACACACACACACACACACACACACACACACACACACACACACAGATGTTGTGTGTTGTTGTTTGTGACATGATTTAGTATATTGTTAAAAACATGACTGAATCTATGGATGCCTGTTGCCTGTCTCTGGTCAGGCCTAGCAGAAATATGTGTGGTCAGGTGGGCTATTGAGTAGCTAGTCACCCAGTGAGTACCTTAGGGAGAGAGAGAGAGAGAGAGAGAGAGAGAGAGAGAGAGAGAGAGAGAGAGAGAGAGAGAGAGAGAGAGAGAGAGAGAGAGAGAGAGAGAGAGAGAGAGTACACAAAACTCATGATAAAAAAACATGATAACCTGCTAGACCTTCAGGTGAGCTACGGTATTTCCATTCCAAAAAAGTGCCAGCTGGCAGAAGGGAGACGGCCTCTCTACTGTGGACAAAAGTCTCAAGAGGCCTTGCTGTCACCTGTTTGGAGTGGAGTAAGATAGGGGGAACCTCACCGTTCCAGCTGCACAAGACTTTTGCCTTACATTATGTGCAAGGCAAA
>JAODXP020000015.1:21483162-21495662 GCA_027497455.2 Sardinella longiceps | reverse complement strand
CCTAACACTAAGAAACACTCACGATGGGGGGGAACAATATCTGCACTGTGGTTCATCCAGAAGGATGTGATAGTACAGTACAAGACAATCTGCGCTCAATGGTGTTTTTTGCCCCAAACGGCACCTTCCAGGCAGCACAGCCTAAAAGGCACTACCCCTACCCTATTCCCAACCCTAACCCCTCAACCCTCATCCTAACCCTAAACTGAGTGGAGTAGTGCCTTGAAGGCAGCGCTGCCTGGAAGGCACCGTTGAGGGCAAAAAAGACCACAATCTGCACTGGATGTCTACTTGTTCATTTAAGGTGCAGCACCTTTGGAATTGAAAGACAGGACTTATTTCAAATAGTATTTCAAATAAATTTCCACCGTCTAAATAATGAAAGTAATTAACAAATCATTACAACTAAATAACTGCTAACAACAACTATTCACCCCACGCCAACATTCTTTTTATTTCCCTGTTGCAATGTTAGACCTCTGCACAGGCAGTCCACATGAATCAGTGACATGAATGACCTCCCCACACACAGAGTAAGTAAATAAATTAAAGTACATAAAAGCCCAATTCAGCCTTTCAAACTTCACTAGGCAGCCTCAGGCTAGACATGCAGTACCAGAGCATCTGTGCTTTTTGAGGTGAGTGAAAGATCAAAACTGCTTTCTACCTCTCTTTCAACTGGCCAGATATACACAACATTTCCACAACACTCATGATCAATGTCCCATTCCGAACAAACATCAACTAGATGGAAATATCATCATGAAAATAGAGTAGCCCTAGTTAATCCTCGAACTCGTGGAACTGACTGAAAGAAATAGCCTCTGTTATTTCACCCAGATGGCAGCAAGGCATGTTCATTCACAAGGAGGTTTCATGATTAGGAGCTCTCATTGGACACCTTGGCTGCAGCAATTTAGTCAATATGGGCACTAACGAGGAGCCCCCCTCGTTAAGGTCTGCAATTAAATATTCAGAGCTCTCCCTCGATCCACATCTACTGAGACCATTGTTTAAATGTATGTTGGACACAGCTGGTGTCATTTCCTACTGTGCTCACCAAAGTACACAGCAGCCTACTATTTTACCTGCAGATCTCAGCATCTCCTTACCTAACGATTAGCCAGGATTAACCAGCCTGAAACATGGCAGAGGAAAAAAAGAAATATAAAAAAAATAACAAAGGGGGAAAAAAAATCGAAAGACCTCTTGTAACCAACACTGATAAATCAATGTCCTCGCCAATCCGACTTCCAGAGTGCCCTGGGGGGTTGGAGCTGGGGGTGCACCGGAGACGTGTCCTCTGAAAACCTAAACTTTTAATTTGATATCTTGTCAATATCAGACTCTGTCCCCGGTGCTCTGGAGGGTCGCCACAGTGCACAAAGCAGTAAAGCACAAAATTGCACCCCCAGCCCTGACGCTTTTGCTTTGGGTTGCCGTTCCCTTTGGACTCAATCCAGGTATTACAAAAAAAAGAAAGAAAAAAAAAAACTACATATCCCAGCCAGGAGCCAAAGCCATTATCCCACCTCTCTTCCTGAGCACTGCACCATACAGCGACCCGGAGACCATGACCCCCAGACTCTTCAATAGTAAAAAAAAAAAACAAAAAACAAAAAAAACGCCCTATTCCCTTCTTTTTCTTTTTTTAAAAACAGTATCAGCATCTCAAAGTTTGCTGCATTTCAAGATGGAGAGAAGCTCCAGCCATATCTTATTGCACAAACACATCTTCTGCATTTTATACGGCTATCTCCCTCTCTCCTCATGTTTTAACCAGTAGGGGTTTGTGTGCCTATGAGTGAAGGCGATAGAATTCAGATACAACCCTGTGTGAGAAAGAAGATTTCCCCCTGTGTGTCTCTCTGACTCATCTCTGGACTTCATGGCTTTGTGCACAGAAGAAAAGAAAAATACTGATTGTTATGAAAACTCTAATAGTTGTAGGCAACGCCATAGGACAAAACTATGAGCTTTCTTAACTTTTGAGTATTGTTTTTGACCTTCATCTTGATGAAGTTGGATCTTCTTGTTTAACTTGGTTATTAAAAATACACCTGAGGCAAATAATGAACTTCTATCTTCAAACTACCTGTATTTTTACCTTCAACAAAAGCTTTTTTAAGCTTTTTTTAATGTTTGAGGGGGCAGTTCTTGCTCAGGTGAAAGAAAATGTTTCCAAGGCTACTGTTTCTGGCAATGTCAGACCTGACTCCCTGGCAATCTATTACATCATTTTGCTTTTACACATTCATTTTAGATTTATATTTTAGACCCATAGAGAATGAATATTCTCCTATCTATAAAATAAATATGCTAGCTTATACAGCATAAACACTTATGCAGCACTTCACAAACAAGCATGCTTAGTCGTGAATACTACAATGTGAAAAACAACATCTTCCCTGAACACAAGACTGCCTGGGATGGGATCACTTTCAAATGTGCGTTTAGCTTCCATAACCCTGTGTCAATGCAAACTGTGATCTTGGGGTCAGGACATGGCAATTTCTGCCTCAGTCCACATTCTGTGCAGCCGCCCCCCACCACCACCCCCCTTGCCATCCAGGCAGTCAAGTGCATGCTTGCTCGTCCGCTTGCTTGCTTGCGGATGGTTGCGGATGGTCGGGTCGGGTTGGCACTAACGTGACCCTGGGAGCAGGAGGGTGGTTGTTAAGGAGCGACTCCCTATGGAAGTGAAGCGAGGAAAAGAGGGGGAAACAACACAGTGGGGAGAAAGAGTAGGCAGCCATTTCTCTCCAGCCCACTGCACCACATCACATCACATCACGCCACACACACACACACACACACACACACACACACACACACACACACACACACACACACACACACACACACACACATACACACACCACAGCCAGTCATTCAGTCAGCAAGCCAGCAAGCCAGCTAGCCACCCCCTACACTCTAGCCCTGCTGTGTGGATCTCGCACAGAACTCTGGAGCAGTGGTGGGTCGCCTCGCCGGCCGCCACGTGGCTTGCCTTGCCTTGCCTCTCACGCAATGCACAACATGAGCACAGACGGTGCCTCAAAGATACATAAAAATGCATTAAAAATCCTTAGATGGACACATTACTGAAGGCATGCATGCATAGACACACACAAAGAGAGAGAGAGAGAGAGAGAGAGAGAGAGAGAGAGAGAGAGAGAGAGAGAGAGAGAGAGAGAGAGAGAGAGAGAGAGAAAGAAGGTGGGTGTGAGTGGTTTGGGGGGAGAGAACGCGTACAGAATCAAATATGAGTTGCTATTCACTGGGAGGACCTTGACATGCAGAAGTAATATGTGCTCTGTGTGTCTGTCAAGTTCAGTGCACACCAAGATAGGCATGGTACCACCAAAAGACAGTGAGAGAGAGAGAGAGAGAGAGAGAGAGAGAGAGAGAGAGAGAGAGAGAGAGAGAGAGAGAGAGAGAGAGAGAGAGAGAAAGAAAGAAAGAAAGAAAGAAAGAAAGAAAGAAAGAAAGAAAGAAAGAAAGAAAGAAAGGGAAAGCCCAATCCTCAGAGACCTCTCTAAACCTTTACTCCCCTGGGGGAAGTCGGATTGGGGTGGGGGGCGGGGGGCAGGCCTCCTCATGACTAAGGCTCTCTAGAGTTCCCTCTGTCTTCTGATCTTTTCCGGCCTTCATCCCTCTCTACAGTACGTCTATCCAACTCTCTTTGAACTGTCCACAAATATTGGAGGATATCTTTGACTAGTGCAATAAAATACATTTGCCAGTGTCAGTTTGATTCTAAATATTAATAATGACTCTCCAAATGAAGGCCACTGCAGCGCATATTCACTAAATGTGTGGCTAGGCACCGTTAACTGTTGCTGTTGTGGCTTAGAAGAACCCAAATGATCTGCTGTTTTCATTTTAAATCAAAACCTTTAAGTCCAAATAGTAAGATTTCACAACTGCATAGGAACATGAGCAGCTCTTAAAGCTAGCTTTAATCCCAATAATGCAAATAACATCCACTGTCCAGTCCTGTTTTGACTGCTGATGGTCCCTAATTGTAATGGACATGGGTGTTAATTTTGCATAAGTTCTCCTAGCATTTCCTCTGTGTTGTGTTTTAAAAGCTTTTACGATATTATCCGTCCTGTTTTGCGGGCCCAGCTTTGGCAACCAAAGTGATTATGTTGCCTGGCCAAAGCTGTGGCGCAGCAGACACGTCTCCCTCACTGCTCGGCTTCTGTTTGGAGGTTTAACGGGCTCAATTAAAATCTCTCAGGCATGACGCAGGCTTTAAAGCACTCCCCTTAACTGTCCCCGTCAGTGCTTTAATTACAGCAAAGCAATGAACTGTTGGGTCACGTCTTTGTAGCGTCTCGTAAATGCTCATTCACTCCACACTATTTTATTCTCTAAAGAAGGCCCTGAGCTATGCATAGAAAGCCTGGAGATAAGAATGAGAAGTTTGGCAGTGCAGCTGATGGATATGAGGGGAAATGAATGAATGAATGAATGCGAGAGATACTTCAGAAGCCATCTGTTCTCAAAGGCACTTTTAGACACAGTAGGAAAGGAGGGTGGCACTTACAGACAGAAAAATAAAGAAAGAGTAAGACAGAGAGAGAGAGAGAGAGAGAGAGAGAGAGAGAGAGAGAGAGAGAGAGAGAGAGAGAGAGAGAGAGAGAGAGAGAGAGAGAAGGAACACTTTTGAAAGTAGTCTATCTAATGAACCCTGAGACAACTGGAAGTAATGTAAGAGTTCAGACACAGTGTGGAAACTACAAAGAAAGAAAAATATCAGGACAACATGTTCCCAATTTTTGACAATTTTTTTCTAACAAGCCCACCTACCATGGAATAAGCATAATTTTAAGCCTTTTTTAAAGGAAAAAAAAAAACAAAACAAAAAAAAAAAAAAAAATTAAATCCTGGTGTTACTCAGCAGGCATGTTTGTTGACAAGGCCTTAGTTCAGCTGCACTATGGTGTAGAAAGGAGAATCTTTACATATTTCAAACTTAAAGGTACAATGTGTAACGTTTTTATTGTTCAATATGAAAATCTGCTTTACCTGTTGACAAGCTTGTCCTTTCTCATAAATATTAACCACCACTATTAATTCCGTGTGTCCGTATTGGCTTGAAATTTCGCATTTGCATGCACATTAACTGGGGTAGACTCTCCATGTATTGCCGCCATCTTGGAATACGGACGCTAAAAACTGTCATATCGTTCGCATTTTCACTATAGACCGGCAGTAGACCGACATCTGCATGCAGGCTACCATAGTTGTAATACGTAATTTGAAATGCAAAGGTTACACACTGGGGCTTTAAGATGTACGCTACACAGTTAGCTCATTCAAATTTAGAATTAGACATATTAGCATATTGATTTGTTCACAATTCCAGAATAGAACATGTATCAACACATGATCTCTTTTGTTTCACTAAATACATTATGCACATTTTAGACAAAAGGTTTTCTTCAGTGAAGACTTTCAGTAAAGTTTTCTTTTAGCCTAGAACCAGGCCTTAATGTTTAATTACTAGCTGTCTCGCAATACACTAGCTGTTTAATTACTAGCAGACTGTTTGGATTGGTCACACACACACACACACACACACACACACACACACACACACACACACACACACGGACACACAGACACACATACACACGCGTGCACACACAGACACACATACACCCACCAACCAATTACTTTGATATCAAAGTCACCTCAAGGGTCAAGAATCTATTTCCTTTTTTACACTGAAACTGATTAAAATGTAAGCAGGCTTGACCGCAACCCCAATTTCTTTCTATAATTGCAATCCAGTGTAATTTGATATTTTGGAAATACGCTCAAATCATACTGATTTATTTATTTAACTAGTCACAGAGGCATATGGGCTTTTATCCATTGTCTGAATAGTCCATTTTTCCTAACGACTGGTCAGTAAGAGTAAGAGTAAGAGCACTTAATTTTCTCCTTCGGGAAGGAAATTCTAACTCTGCCTTTGACCCATCCTGGGGGTATACACACATGCATACAGACATACAGTTGTTGAGAAGTGTAAGAACAGAGCTTCACACTTTTTAGGGTGCGCACACCAACACACGGAGCAGTGGCCAGCCATCAGTACAGTGCCCAGGGAGCAGTTTGGGGGTTAGGTGCCTTGCTCAAGGGCACCGCATCCGTGGTTGCTGGACATGGGGAGACGCTGCTCATTCACTCCCCCCACCCTCCTCTTCGCATCGGCCGGGAATCAAACTGGCCATCGTTTGGTCCCCAGTCCAACTCCCTGACCGGTAGACCACAGACATGAGAGGAGCAATCTAACAATGTTAACCAATGTTGACCCATATCAATATATGAATTAGCCTGGCCATGTTATCTTACCCCCCACAATTCCATTATTATCTCCCTTGGGATTTCCAAGGCGGCATTTCCTCCTGGCCAATCACCAAACAGAGGGAAGTGTAGTGAATGAAGCACCAGAATACTATAGGCTATCAGTCAAGAGCTGATCCAATTAACAACTAATCCAATGAACACCTCCAGCAAGCAATCATTTCTCCATCACCAGACCCTCTGTACAAACGAAAGCATAGAACTGGTCTATCTCTAGGCTATATTTAAGTCACATGTAGTAATGATGTAGGCTAATCTGCCTCCATGAACATAAACAGGTAGCAGGTTGACTGTAAAAAGGACAGGATGCCACATAGACATACTGTGTTGAGTGCATGGCTGGATATCGCAGTCTATTATTGCATTTAAGCAAAGCACCACACAACACTACTCCCAGTGACATTTATAAAGGAGGAACTAATGGGAGTGATTTCATTAGCCTTAAGTCTTGATTTGCATAGCAATTAGCCTAACAGCAGTAGACCGAGGTAACGAGAGTCTGCAGCATCATATACAGTAAGTTATTAGAAAACAACAATGGGTAACATCGCCGTTGGGATCACAATCTTGTTTTATTACTGGATTCCATTTTCAGTGGTGTGAGTGTGGCTGATTTTTTTTTTATTGAAAGAAAATTATATAATCACTGTTATTGTATTATTGTAAATCATTAGTGTAAATCGTTAGTTAAAGAAACTGACTAAATAAATATCATCTTTGGCAGCATGAGTCGGTGGCTGTACTTCCTCTGGTGTCTTCAGGGTAGACTTGGCTACTGTACTGTATGTGTGCAGACCACAAAAAGGTTTGTTCAGTCACAGACAGCTGTGCTCAGTGCTCCCAAGTGACAGCTGTGGCCTTGGTCTGACTGGGCTGGCCCTCACACAAGAGAGAGAGAGAGAGAGAGAGAGAGAGAGAGAGAGAGAGAGAGAGAGAGAGAGAGAGAGGGGGGGGGGGGTTCTCACAGAGTAATGAGGTAGCAGAAAAGGAACATGTAAATCAAATAAACTGATTCAGTTCTGCACTTGGCTATTCATGCAACAGTTCAACTGCATTCACAAAATACATCCACAGATATAGCCACACACGGACATACAGAGACAGAACGACACACACACACACGCGCACACACACACACACACACACACACACACACACACACACACACACACACACACACACACACACACACACACACACAACAAACGCACACACACACGTACACTAATGGACATCTCCACGTCTCGTGTTGAAAAGTGATGAGTGAACATTAGGCTACTCTGGAGGCCAATGAGGTGGACATAAGAGAGAGATGAAGTGGAAAAAGCTCATACGTGAATAGAAACAGAACGCTTGTAAAAAGACATGGCGTCTACAGGGGGAGAGAAACAGGCAGAGAGAGGAGGATGGGGGGGGGGGGGGGGGGGATGCAGCACACTGCGTTTGGCAGGGCTGTGCAGAATTCAGAATTTGATACAAGAATTTTACTCTCCTATAGGCTACCACTATAATGAGATGTAAAGACTTTCTTGAATCTTGATACAAGAATGACATCCCAAAGTTGACACTGTTTGGGATGCAGATCATTACAAAAACCAAATGACACTTTAAGACAATAATCATAAATGTTAATGAACTATTAATGACATATGTCATTATGCCATAATGTTCATGATATAATATGTGTCATGTCATGTTAATGACTCTTATGTTGATAACATCAAGTAAAGTGTCACCAAGGGTGTGATATAGCATAAGGCCTGATGTAATCATATAATCATAATGAAAGCATATATAATTCTGATATACCGCAAGTCTCATACAGGAGTGAGTGCAGGAGCAGCAGTGTCATCCCCAACTGACAAGCAGTCAACTTGGGATTGATTCCCTCACCTGCCATTGGGAGGTATTTAAAAAGAACTCTCCGGCTTCCAAGTGAGTTGAGTGACAGTTATAGTGTATGTGACAGTGAGAATGATGAGAGTGGAAGGAGAGAGGGACAAGGGACAGGGGGAAACACTCACCCTCTGCTCCTGGGTGGCAACAAACGTCTGGAAGCCGGGTGCCACGCCAAAGCCCAGCTCATGGACAAAAGGAGGCTCTGCCTGGCTGTGGATCTGCACCCGAATGCCCGCCTCAAACGCCGTCTCTTCTGCAGGAGGGAGAGAGGAAATAGTCCTTAAGCACAGGCGCAAACAAATGCATAAACAACACACACACACACACACAGAAACAAACACACAAACAAAGTGTTGCCGCTTCTTATGCAAGTCTTGCCTCTTCCTATGAAAAGAGAGAATTCATTCCTGTTGCGTTTAGTTCATTATGAGCTTATGTGCACATACAAATAGCTACAAATTAGTCAGAAAAACATGACAACTCTCATCACTCTCTCTCTCTCTCTCTCTCTCTCTCTCTCTCTCTCTCTCTCTCTCGCACACACACACACACACACACACACAAACACACACACACAAGCACACATACACACACTACTGTACACATACACACAGATGTTCCATCTTTTGTGTTAAACTGTGTCGGGTATGCTACTTGTATAATGCACTTTTTGTCTGTTTTTCAGAGATGGGAAGTAACAAAAGTATTAAAGTGAGAGGTTTACAGTAACCTGGAGAAATTCCAACCATACTCTGCTGTTCAGACCTGCCTAGTCCTGTGAGTAGGAAGATGAACAACATGGACACAATAGAAAAATGGGAGCTAACGCTAACTGAATGGGGCTATGAGATCGCTTTTAGTTTCATTTACTATAGCCCTATTCAGTTAGCTAAACTCTATGTTCGCTATTCAGTCTACACTGTAGCCAAATTTTCTTGTTCTTTTTTGCTGCCAACAGTACTCTGTGAGTTTATACAAAAGGACTATGGCTGTGCGTATTACGGATTATAGCTTTAGGCTTTCCTGAATTTCTTATGAAACACCATTAGGAGAGTGAATTGTTAACGATTATTAAAGTGGTAGAATTACCCAAAAACAACCGTTGCATTAATTCCTACAGGAGAGAGTACTTTCAGCTTTATACAAATACAATTCAGAGGCATACATTGTCACTTTCACTTGAATAAAGACTTTTACAGACAGCACGTTCATCTGACTCTTCTTTCACCCAACTATCTATACTTCTACTTGAGTACGGAAAGTCTGTACGCTTACCATCTCTTTTTGATTTCACTTTCTGAGCCTTACATCATGATATAGCTCTTAGTCAAGCAAGCCCCCCCCACACACACACACACACACACACACACACACACACACACACACACTCAATTTCGCTCCGCATCATTCACTTCACAATAGGACATAAGAGAGCATTGTAAGAAGTCCAGCAGGTTGGCTTTTCTAGGGTAGACAAATGGAGACAAAGTACTGACTTTAAGAGGCTTCTGCAGCTGAGCCTACTATCAAAGTGCTGGCCCCATCTGACTGTGGAAAACATGCTTTCGGTGCAAAGCTGGGCCATTTGCTTTGGCTTAGCATCAAAGTCAGGGCACAGAACAGAATGTTCATGCACCAAGCAAATCTCTTCAAGAAATAAAATGAACCTATATGAGAGCGGTAACATGCAAAATGCACAGAAACAGCCACATACACATACACACATGCTATCTCTATAAAAAAGGTGCACACACACACACACACACACACACACACACACACACACACACACACACACACACACACACACACACACACACACAGTTATAGTCATAAAGTCAAAACCATTGTCTCTCACAAGGTGCACACACACACAGACACACACACACACACACACACACACAGTTATAAAGTCGAAACCATTGTCTCTCACAAGGTGCACACACACACACACACACACACACACACACACACACACACACACACACACACACACACACGTTATAAAGTCAAAACCATTGTCTCTGGAGGCTCTTCTGAGTGTCCTCTATTGCCTGCATGGGTTTCTATCTCCTTCCCACACAACAATTTTTTTTTCAGCTCCAGGGAGACCCGGCCTCAATCACAGCCGCAGATCACTGGCCAGAGGATATGAAAGGAAACCCTGCAGTGTGTCAGGCATCTTAAATGGACGCCCCGCAAGAAAGCTTGTGTCCTCAAAGGCCCCCCACGCTCACCAGAAACATTAGAGCGGGAAGTGGTGGGGGAAAGTCTGAGTACAGCAACTTCTGAACAAATCATTGCAGCCTAAAATGGAATGTGTGTGTGTGTGTGTGTGTGTGTGTGTGTGTGTGTGTGTGTGTGTGTGTGTGTGTGTGTGTGTGTGTGTGTGTGTGTGTGTGTGTGTGTGAGTGTGTTCTTTTGTCTTTTCTGACACACACACACACACGCACGCACACACGCACACGCACACACACACACACACACACACACACACACACACACACACACACACACTCAAAGTGCTGTGTTTCCTATGAAAGCATCAAATCATTCGGAAACCAAGGCAATCAATTGGGCCCCAAACATTTTCCCACAGTACTGCTGACCATGTCTCCATCACTCAGGCTGTGCAGAATCACCCTTAAAGATCCACCACATCCCCCCACCACCCCCTCCAAGCAAACCAGGTATGAAATAGTCTATATTCCAATACAGTTTGAGAGACATAAATGACTTGTAATATTTTGCCTCAAGTATGCAACCCATAGAGTAGCCTATTCGATTGCCCACCTAATTTACAAGCAGAGCCATAAAAGGCTTGCCTTCTGACGGTAAAAAATCCCTCGTTCCTCTAAGCCTGCATTAGCGTTAGGCTACTTTATGCATAGCACAACACCAGTCTGACCGCCTCTGTGCTCCTCCCATTGTGGTTCTGAAGCAGAGGGTGCATAACAATTCAAGAGACAACTAATACAGGCTTCACCACAGCGTTCAATCCCCCACAGTGCAGTTGTATAGAGGTCTAAACACAATACAGTGCAAGATGCTGCATGTTAAATAGCCGGTGAAACACCTGGATGACTGTTTTGATCTGATACTCATCAAGTAAAGAAATATGTCACCTACTGTAAATAAGGGATTTTGTGTGTGTGTGTGTGTGTGTGTGTGTGTGTGTGTGTGTGTGTGTGTGAGAGAGAGAGAGAGAGAGAAGCCCCTTTCCCATTGAGGAATATAGCGGGTTAAACACGCCTCAGGCGCGCTCCCGCTGTTCCGTTCCCATTGAGGAGCCGTATTGCCGCATCAACTCGGCTCGGCTTTTCGACCCACCTCGGGGGGTAGTCTTTTTGCCGAAGCGAGTTCAATGGGAACGGACAACGACCCGCGTCTGAAGTGGGCGTGACTAACAGCAACAGAGCAACAGCAGCATTAGAGTTCAGGCATTTGACATTTAAACACTTAGGCTAATAAAAAAAAAAAAAAAAGAAAATTGCTAGGTTACTGTTTCAGACAGGTATCTGCAAGACTGGCTACATCCAAGCAGGTTCTGTGGATTAACAAGCATGGTCCTTTTGAGCAGTTTACAAGGACAGGTAGGTTTGTGGATTTCTACTTCTATAAATGCTGCTACCATTGAGGATTTTTAAAGCTGAGGATTTTTGTGAGCTTGTTTGTGAGATGGTCATGTCATGACAGTAGGCTGGTGGTGGTGCGAGATTGTGAGCTTGCGGTGACGGTAGCTGTCAAAGCAGCTGCTTCATAATGTGATTTGATCAAGCCAAGTGTTGTTCATTCTCCATGGGTTTGCTTTCTGATTGTATGACCGGTTTTGCTATGCTTTTCGTGACTGGTTAGCTGCCTGTTGCTGCCTGTAGCTTAATTGCTAGTTAGACCACGTATGGATTTGTTGTTTACATTCTCAAGTTCACGTGGTTCAGATGAAAAAAGAGCAGCATAGGCTTAGGGACGGTCATAATGTGATTTATGGTTGATCAAGCCAAGTGTTGTTTATTCTCCATGGGTTTGCTTTCTGTTTGTATGACTGTTTTTGCTATGCCTTAAGTTACCAGTTAGCTGCCTATTGCTGCCTGTAACCTAGCTTAATTGCTAGTTAGATCTCCGTATGGATTGTTTACATTCTCAAGTTCACGTGGTTCAGATGAAAAAAGAGCAGCGGTTACGTCATTAAACCCGCCCGACTTTGCGTGTTACGTATTACG
>JAODXP020000015.1:21460662-21473162 GCA_027497455.2 Sardinella longiceps | reverse complement strand
CCAAAACCTCTGGCAGTATGGAGCTCTCTATTCTGAAAACGGCTGGCAGTCAATGAGTTAACGAAACACCATTTTATATCATTCTATGAACAAACTGCTCACAAAACAAAACTCAATGTGTTAATGCACCACGACTGTACGCTGTTGCGGTAATTTAAAAAACTTTTCAGCCCAATATGCAGGAAAACTTCACCCAAGCACTTTGTCACCTGACAGCTCTATTAACTGAGCACAAACACTGTTCTGTGCTTAACTGCGGCGGAATAAAAACAGTTTTGATAAACGCAGGCCAGGCCCCTCCAAGCTCTCCTCTGGCTGTTAGTCATAAGATAATGTACAGTGCCCTTTAAACAGCAAAGCTGAAATAGTGTTGAGGATAACAGTATAAAGCCTTATACGCCACTCAACAGATTTCTTGTGGTTGGCCTAAGAAGGCGACGCTGGTGAAATGGTAACAGACTGAAACGTAAGCACTTTCACACAGCGAAGTCGTAATGAAACAGCCCAGTAGCCGGTGAGTTTTTAATCTCGGCAGGAACGCTTGATTTAGAGCTCGTCGGTTCCAATGCCGCCGGCGAGGGTTTCCAGGGAACTGTAACCGTGAGCGTTCACACACTCTGGGCTTCCGTGCCGCTTTGTCAGAATGTGTCAAATTGTGCCTGTGTGCTCGCGCCAGGTCTTTTTCATCACCATGACACTTGCAGTAAATTGCATATGCATGTGGGAAGCCACCACCTGAATTGTCAATGTAGTTCCATCTGCAGAAATTTCTCTCTCTCTCTCTGATTTCCTATGTTGCTTTGGAAGCTGCTGAACTCCCTCCCTCTCTCTCTCTCTCTCTCTCTCTCTCTCTCTCTCTCTCTCTCTCTCTCTCTCTGTCTAGGCCTTTTCCATGGTCTCTAGCTCATGGATTTTTCAAAATAGCATCAATACCTGCAGAGACACAGATAAATCCCCAAACACCTGCTCTCCATTTCTCTCTCTCTCTCTCTCTCTCTCTCTCTCTCTCTCTCTCTCTCTCTCTCTCTCTCTCTTGTCACATGTGTTTTAATTGTTTGTATTCCGTTCCAAAAGCCTGATCATTCAAACATGAAGAGCTAGCAGGTCATGAGGAGATACTATCTGCATATGTTTACCATGTAATACTGCTAACACATTTAACCTCCAGTAACCTTTAACATCTAGTAGCTGGCAAAGCTACGTGTCTCAGACTGGTTATCGTTACAGCTCTCAAAAGTTCATGCTATCAACTCATTTAGGTGTAACCCGGAGGATACTCAGTATCTTAGATTTCATTATTATTATTTTTTTTACCTACAGTAAAATAGCATTTTAATTGTGGGAAGCACACCAAGTGGGTTTTATTTCATGTTTTTATTTAATCTCTCTCTACCCGCGGTATCTATTGGTTAAGAGTGAAGTGGCCGACAATAGGTGGCTCATTTTGCGGGGGGAAAAGGAAACGGAAGGAGAAGATTGGGGTTCATCTCAAGAGGGAGGTTGAACGTGAGGTCAGAGAAATTTTAGGGGAATGAACAAGCTAAACCAGAAATCTGACAGTTTACACCATACCACCCAAGTAGGCTACTGTTAACGTCAGAAGAGGAAGAAAAACCTTGGATTGATACTAACAGTTGGTTTAGTTAGTGGAGAACACTGCTGCTTCTCGTAAGCTTGAGTTTGTGATAAAGTTATCAGTGGCTACGGAATGTAGTCCTCTTAGTTGAATGTTAACGTTAGCATTTCCTTTTCCATGACTGCTATGTATCTACGTATGTCATTAGGCATACGGCTGCAATAACGTAACGTTAGTGTACATTGCGACAAGATAAGCTTTTTGAAATGCTAAGGAGCTGCTCAGTTAGCGCCACCGGCTTCCGGACCGCTGGTGGTTCCACTGAGTAGGCCAACGCGGGAGCTACGCCACCCGGATAGCGCCACTGGTGACCGGGAAAGCCAGTGGTTCCTCCGGCTACGAGGGAGCACCTGTAAGAATCGCTGGAGCAGTCCATCGTTTCAGTAGGCACACAGCCTATTGTCTATCGTCTTTTTTTGTTGTTCGCCACCCCTGACGTACTGTGGACAGCGGAGTCGTGAGTAATAACAAGAACATTTGAACAGGCCTGCAACGTTTTTTTCTTTTCTTTTCTCATTTATGCCGGCTATTGTAGAGTTAAGAGGGTTATGCCATGGCAAGGTAATTAAGTGTGTGGCCACACAGGGGTGTTAATATATGACTCTGGTATAAATTTGTGCACCTTGCTGAGTCATTTGGAAAGATTCTTTTCCAGTTATTACGCTACATCAGAGGATTGCCTATTTTGTGATTTTTCTTAATTTTGGGGACAGTATGTGGTTTGTGAAAGGTTGATATTTAGGCCCAACGTATTTGAGATCATTTATATATATATTTCTATTTTCTTTCTTTCTTTATTTTTTTTTGTTTGTTTATTTATTCAATATTCTAGGTGCCAGGCACTTACTAATTTTGGGACCACATTCATATTTTGGGAGCAGGCTATTGTAAATAAATGCAACTTTG
Organism: Sardinella longiceps; assembly: GCA_027497455.2. NCBI lineage: Eukaryota > Metazoa > Chordata > Actinopteri > Clupeiformes > Clupeidae > Sardinella > Sardinella longiceps. Next base: position 21,470,620 of record JAODXP020000015.1, on the reverse strand, counting down.
ATATATCTTCTGTTTTATGTTTGCTGCTCACTGCTAGAAGCTATTAGGGTTCAGGAGTAGATTCTATTTAGTTATTAAGTCTAGGTTATCGAACCCAACTTTAGTCCACTTATCATTGCACACATGATGGGAAGGGCTACATATGCTTGCCTGGCTCTTTCAGTGTTAGTATTCAGTTCCTTGAAATTCTCATCTTCTTGCTTTCAATCACAGTAATATATAGCTTCATATATTTATACAGCCATTAGGCCATTTCATACTGCATGAAACGTCTAATCTATTCTGCATTCCAACCTTTTTGATAATTCTCTCCACAGTCGTGTGGCATTTAGTTTCGTTTGAAGAGGAGCAGCATACTCTCTGTAAATGATATGTATGTATATTTATAGTGTGGGAGTTTCTGTGGCACAGACGTCATATAGTGGAGGAAATAGAGTTCTGAGTGCTGGCACAGCAGGAGGGCGACTACAGGAAACTTATCAGTAGCAGAAGCAGTAGAAGTGACACTAAGAATCACTTTTATTCAGCAATATTTCGGTGAAGACCTTGTAGATTTTAAAGTGTGGTTAATGCATGATTCTGGCTAAAATTAAATTATTATTATTTTATATTCAATGTGTGTCCAATATTCAGAAAATTATGGTGCCTGAGGTTCTAGAACACACACACACACACACACACACACACACACACACACACACACACACACACACACACACACACGGACATATCATAAAAGCTGAGTTCTTCAATAAAGACACGCTACACCTCTCAGCCAGTTCTCAGAGGATCTCTGCAGAGGACCCTGAGGCCAGGAGAAGTCAAGGCACTGTAGGCAATGTAGAGAACTTACTCCTAAGCACTGACAGAGTCTCTCAACAATGTGCAGGCAGCTCTGAGAGGGCACCACCAGCAAGGAAAACCTGTTAACCTGCCCACAGAATCATACATTCTTAAACAAATCTACAGTCAAAATCTACAGAGAAGGAAGAGATCAGATTTTGACTCTAGATTTGCTTAAGAATGTATGATTCTGTGGCCAAGTTAACAGGTTTTCCTTGAGAGAGAGACAGAGTGTTATGACCTGTACCTCTACTTTGTTTGTGTTCTTGTTGTTAATGATGTCATTTTTGCCCACTATTGATGTTCTGCAAGGACATCATCGTTACCATGTGATCTATCGTCTTGGATGGCAGAAGTACATTTACAATCTGCGCAGCAAAGTATAAAATATTCTCCTGTGCCTTTGTTATTTTATCTGTTGCAACAATTTGAATCTGGTAGTAACAGTATGTCATCTGTGATGTTGTCCAAGTGATTTGAAAACGACTGATTAAGGCATTTGAGTCCATAGCAACAGCGGTTGCAGTCCATGTTTTCCTTTGCCTACTCTGTCTCCCTTCAGCCAAATAAATTGTGCCTTAAACTCTAAATGAAAAACAATCAATACTTTGACTGCTTTCTCTACTACACACAGTCCTTCTAATTTTACTTAAGTACTTGAGTAGTAATTTATAAAGTACAAAACATTTTGATGAATACTTTAGTACTTCCCACTTAACGAACACATATCACTTTTTTGATATGGTACTTTTACCTCTACTCCTCTCCTCTACTCCAGTACTGTATACAACCTTGTACCTATGTATGCACACATAGGCTTCTTTGATTCTATATGTCTCAAACCTTGTATGATTGCTTTGGCAATATGAATGTTTTTTTCGTCATGCCAATAAAGCATTATTTAATTGAATTGAGAGAGAGAGAGAGAGAGAGAGAGAGAGAGAGAGAGAGAGAGAGAGAGAGAGAGAGAGAGAGAGAGAGAGAGAGAATGCTTTTAAGTCATTAAAGAGAGGGAAAGGGAAACAGAGAGAAATATACAAAGCTTCAGTAGAGATGGGAGTGGGAGGGAACTTCTAGTTAAGGAGTTAAGTTTAATTAAGTTTGATTAAGAATGATGGAAATTGCTATTTTTACAGCAACATCAACCATGTGATGGCAGACTTGGAACAACAAGCAGCCAAGCTCACACATCGGAGCCTCAGATTGGAGGAGTTTCTTCAACCCTAAGCTGTGCAGAGACTGCTGTGCCCCGCGCGCGTGAAGTGAAGAGGGAAATTAAAATGGCTGCTCACGGTTGGATACTCCCCCCTGGCTGTCTTAACAAGGAAAACACTGATAAAACAGCCATAAAAAATAGAACAACAGACTTTTTTTGAGTTGAGGAACAGGGAAGGGAAATGTTTTTTTTTTTTTCCTCTGTGTTAAGGCTGGTGGCTGGAAGAGAAGCGCGAGGGACTGTCATGGACCAGACCGCTTGTTTTTCCCTGGTGGCCTGAGATAAAGCAGGTGGTGAAAATTTACGACAGGGCTTATAAACGATGACACCCATTTTACGTGATGATGAAGCGCACTGGTTTTAGGGATGGCGATGTGTCACACGGAACATTTGTTTTTACTGTGTCTGAGTGTGTGTGTGTGTGTGTGTGTGTGTGTGTGTGTGTGTGTGTGTGTGTGTGTTTTTAAAGTATGAACATCTGTCTGGGATGATAAAAGTGTCTGTGTATGTCATGCTGATTCACATAAATTATTCATCTTATTCCAGAGGATCATGTAAAGTTTGCATTTGACAACAACTAAAATAACACAATTCCGCTTTCCCATCAGTTATACTGTCTATCTTCTATACATGTCATACTGATATGTGAGGTGTGTGTGTGTGTGTGTGTGTGTGTGTGTGTGTGTGTGTGCGTGCGTGCGTGCGTGCGTGCGTGTGTGTGTAATATAATATACTGTATCTATATCTAATATATCTCGCCCCACACAGACAGGTACTCCTTCCGATGGATGTCTAGTATGGTGTTAGTGTGTTAGTGTGTGTGTGTGTGTGTGTGTGTGTGTGTGTGTGTGTGTGTGTGTGTGTGTGGTGTGTAATACCTGTCTCGCCCCACACCGGTAGGTACTCGTCCTGCTGAATGTCCAGCATGATCTCCAGACCGTTGCCTGTGCCTCCCTTCATGGTGGTGCGCAGACTCTTGCCCTCCTCAGGGCCATTAAACATGTAGCACTTCCCATAGCGCGTGAACACCTGCATAGACAAGAAGGAGAGAGAGAGAGAGAGACAGAGAGATGATTAAACTCTCGGCAAGAAGGCATGACCTGATTTGGTTTATTGACATGTTTGTTTTATAGATGATGGAGATATAACATGCAAAGAGAAAGCTGGTTAGTGAGGGAGAGTGAGAGAGAGAGAGAGAGAGAGAGAGAGAGAGAGAGAGAGAGAGAGAGAGAGAGAGAGAGAGAGAGCAGGTACAGTATATTTTACTCAAACAAGGAGAGTGTGTCCTTCAAAAAATTGTGGTGATGGCCACACACAGACTCTCTGTCCATCCAACAAAAAAAGACAAAGACAAAAAGATGAGGCAAAAAATAAATAAATAAATAAATGAAATAAAATAAAAACAGAGAAAAAAGTGGGGCAGCCCACAGGCTCCTCTTTGCCCCCGGTGGCCGATGACACAGGGGAGTGAACCACATCAGCCACCCGCTCATCACCACCATCACCAGCCTAGCCTTGCGCAATTTACCCATCAGGGCCCAGTGGGACTGTCGCAAAGAGGTGACCTCAGAGATTTCTGCTAAAATGGACGAAAAAACACCCACTGCTTGGATTCATTCTCGAGTGCTGTCTTTTGCCAGGGGCCCAGGCTATATAGACAAATCCCATCACTGGGGAGTAATGGAGCATGAGGTGACAATAGCACCCACCTCCCCAACCCCACGCCACCCCGGCTCCTTTCGCATTGCCTCTTTTGCTTTCATTTCAGAGAGAATGCATGAGAGTAGATGCTTTTTGCTGCTTCTGGATGCCAAAAAGCATGTGAAACATAGCTGTTAAAAGTTAGAGGAAACAGCTAGGGGAGAGAAAGGGTATTTTAGAGAGAGAGAGAGAGAGAGAGAGAGAGAGAGAGAGAGAGAGAGAGAGAGAGAGAGAGAGACATACAATATACTGCAGAGGAAATGGGTAAAACAGAGAGACATATAGTGTATTAAACTACAAAACAATTGAAAACAACCAGCCAAGTTATACCAGCATCAAATATGGTAAATAACAGCCCGCATGTGTGCACGTACACTCGTATAAGCACCCCTTACGTGTGCAACAATATTAATGCTTGTGTTCCTATGTGTATGTGAGGGTTATGCCATCAGACTATAAGCTGTGCACCAAATAAAAGAGTGCTGACCCCTGTAAAGGTTGGTGTCAATCTGCTTGAAAGTGAACAGCAATGCCATTTGCAGTTACAATGCACTTGATGAAATGACCTGCTCTCTCCATTACCCCCTCTTTCACCCAGTCATTGCAAAGCTTACACCAACAGTGCAGAATTATATTTCACTTGAAGCTGGTCAATAGTAGGCCTACGTGAGTTATTTTATTTATGAGTGAGTGGGAAAAAAATAAAAAAATCCCCCTCCACACCAAGAAAAACAACCAAGCTGCAAGTCTGACTGGCAGCAGTTCCTCTTCATAAACAACCCCATCGCACTGTCCCGTGATACCCGCATTTAAACTTGCAAACATTTGCCTTATGATTCATCTCGTTTTCCATTTGGAAAACAGGGGTTGAGAAATCTGCATTCTATCAATCAGCAAGACGGCAACTTCCGTGACAGTAATCATCCTAATAGTAAGTAGGTTAAATAAATGATGAAAAGCCCAACGAAGGGACAGAGAGAGAGAGAGAGAGAGAGAGAGAGAGAGAGAGAGAGAGAGAGAGAGAGAGAGAGAGAGAGAGAGAGAGAGCAGAGCTCAGCTTGTTTTGACAGCATCGGGCAAAGCATGCGAATATGTAAACGAGAGGGGAGAGTTCCAATCCCGGAGTATGAATAATAATCACAATTATAAACCTCTGCATAATTACCCACCCCACACACACACACACACACACACACACACACACACACACACAAACATAAACACACACACCAATCCGTCTCTCGCTTTCTCTTTGGCTCGAGGCCTGTTTGGCAGGGCGGTGGGTTGGAGGTGAGATGGATATGGTTATTGATGGGTAGAGGGGGCATCTGCATCCCTCTCCTCAAGTGAAGCTGCTCTGTCTCTTTATAGTCTACTCATCTGATCTGAGTAGTCATCCCTGAATGTGTGCTTATCCAATATATTTATAATTAGAAACCAGAGATGGTCTCGAGACGCACTTAAGTCGGCCATCAAGAGACTTGTAACAGACAAAAAAAAGCTTCCATTATGTGATTTTAGAGATATTACACTTTTATAACCAAGTTTCAAGTGACCATTACTCTATATATTGGCCCGGTCTAATGCTGATAACAATGAAAGCCTACAGTATGTGTTTTGAATGAATAACCACAGGAGCCTGTGATATGGTGGATTAATGGCATACAGCATCCAACAACAATACCCCTTTTACACTGTATAGCTTACGCACTGCAGTAGAAGCAGTCTTGTTCTCCAATTATTTGAACCACTTAAGCTGCATGTGGGATGTTTATCAAGCAGGTATGGTGTGTTACCTGAAGTGACCTTAAATCCCAATGTTCCATGAAAGTCACAGCACAGAATGGGCAGAGATTGAGACTTGACTTGAACTTCTATAGACCTATGGATAGATATGGACTTGTACTGTAAATATAGTACAGCGACAAGTAGGGTTGGGTATCGAGAACAAATTCCAATTCAGAACCGGTTCAAAATTGTCAATTCCATCGATATTGTACGTCTCCAAACGTTATCAATTCTCTTATCAATTCTTTAGTTTCTCTGCCCACACGTTGTGGTGCATTAGCGCCACGTGCTAACTGCAATTTTCATAGCAAGCTATCACATTAATTCCAGTGATTCACATAGCCTACCATATTGAGGAGATAGACACACGTAGCTGTTCTCAAGCCTATAAAGACTGCCTTTTTTAAGCATGAACTAGGCTACTCAGGAATCGATAAGAGTATTGATAAGGAATTGGATTGATAGGCAGAATTGATAATGGTATTGATATTGATAAAATCTTATCAATACCCATCCCTAGCGACGAGAGACAGAAAGTGAATGGGAGTGATAGGGCACACACCTGTCCTCAGCATAGGAGTCACAGCCTGCTTTAGAACAGCGGCCCCCAGGGGATTTTAGACACAAGAATACATGCATCAATAACTTTTTTTCATAACAAATTTGTACCTGAGTCTGGAAATAGGCTCTATAGCCATAACACTATCGCAATGTTATTTCCCTAAAACTCTCCACGGAACATCATTTCTCATGTCCAACATAAGTTCCATTTCTCCAAGGAGGTCCAATCCTCAGATGCACCGGTCATTTCACCTGCCTTTCTCTGCCTTTCCCTGGAATGACTTGGTATTCTGGGATCAGTGCCAGAGGTAATGGATAGCACTGCAATGCTGAGATGGCTGACTCCGGAACAGTGGGTGGGTGTTTAGTGTATTACGGGCTGCACGATGAATGCCCTCTGGTTCATCCTAACATTGTGTTCCTCATGCATCGCTACGGATCTACTGTACATGATAAATCAATAGCTGCTCAGGGCTGTGGAGACACTTGGGCTAGACAGGTTATACACACAGCATAAGCACCAAGTAGCTGGGCTTTGTGTGTGTGTGTGTGTGTGTGTGTGTGTGTGTGTGTGTGTGTGTATGTGTGTGTGTGTGTTTCTCATTATTTGTTTTTCGAGGCAGTATATTTGAAGAATAGGAACAGACAGGGCTATCTTTCTTTTTAATGAGCATCTCTCTAAGTGTAATGACTTGAATTGTTCAATAGCTTCGAGCAAACTATATTTTTAAATATTTTATCTTAATTGTTAATGCATTGAGCTCATTTAAATGTGTGTGTGTGTGTGTGTGTGTGTGTGTGTGTGTGTGTGTGTGTGTGTGTGTGTGTGTGTGTGTGTGTGTGTGTGTGTGTAAAAAGATACAGTAGAGACAGGGAGAGACAGAAAGAGTACCATAGTTACTTTTTTTTTGCTGGTTTTACTGGCTCTTATTTTTCTCTCTCTACTTGCATCCCCTTTCCAATCTTTCCCCACTCTCTCTCTCTGTCCCTCAGGGTATGCCTCCACAACACCTTGGCTATAATATATGATATCTAAACAGACAGCAGGTCAAAACAGCAGTCTTGACCTTGTCAAAAATCTCTTAGAATGCTCATCTCTCATATTTATAGACTGGACAGATTTGTTTCTCACATTACCAGAACAGACCTTCGGGCCACATAAGCAGCAGGAAGTTCTACAGTAACAACTCTTGTCTGTCAAATGCATCTAGACATACATATGCACAACAAAAAAAATCCAATACAATACCACAAAATCGGCAAAGTTTTGCAAGCCAATATTCCCACAGACAGCGAGTCGATTTTTATCGAATGGTTTTTGCGCCAGGGGCACCGCGCTCTCAGACTATCTGACGAGGGAACAGCCGATTCCGCTCTGTGCAGTCAACAAAACAATTATGTCCTTCATTTTGTTTATGATAAACAACACTGCATTAGCTGCTTGTCCTACCTTGCAGGTTGCTTTGGCAGGCTGGAGATCGATAAAAACATGCCAGCTATGATATTCATAACATTGACTGGCAGCGCAAAATGGTCTGACACGCAGGCCATAATAAACGAAGAAGCACGGGAAAGGTCACGAACGAGAAAGGTCTAAATGAAATCGTTGAACCCCTCTGTGATGAAATAAGAACCCACTCAGATCTGTTCCGTATTTTCCAGTTGTGGTGGTGCTTAAAGGAGAAATCCAGTGTGAATCAATCATCCAGGTACATGAATATCTATAAGAAAAACAGAGAGAAAATTTGTTCCTACATAGACCGAATAACAAACCAATTACTGATGCTGACAGAATGGGGCATAATGAAATGAAACTGAAAGTAAGTTGTTATGCCCCATTCGCTTAGTGTTAGCTGCCGGTTCACTGCTCGGACTATGTTGTATCAAATTCTCTTATTCTTGTTCCTACCTACAGAACATGGTGGCAGGTAACAGGCCTATGGATTGATTTATATTGGATTTCTCCTTTAACTTTTTCTCTATTTCCACAGCAACACAGGTGCAGTGTAAATAGCAGGGGACACCAATATTAGCTGATTGACACAACAATTTTGTTGACACAGGCAGCATTTAGACTTGCATAAATTAGTCTGACTGTACTGTAGGCTACATACAGACAGACAGCGATAAAAGTCTCAGAATTGTTGAAGAATCCCAAAACGCTATATGCTTGACACAGTCTGCCTTCGTTTATGTTGCTGTTATTGCTCATGACATGTCCATTGACATTTCATCAGCAAAACATGTCACAGCTAATTTGCATGACGTTGAACCCTTTTGAGTTGCTCAAGTTCACAAAGTTTATTGCCTGCTGATTGTGTTGCTTCAGTTGCTTTTGTTGCTCATCCATACAAAGTCAATCACTTTCATCACTCTTGTTGCCTGTATCACTTGTGGTCTGTACAGTAAGGGGCTGAGCAGCAAACAAAGACTAAACTCTAATTGGTTCAAGATTCTATATAAATGACATGAACTGCAAATACAACCCAACACACACTACAATCACCCAAAACAGTTGAATGAGGAAGAAAGATTAAACAATTTGTCAATCCATAAAGAAAGCTAATATCTATAATAGTTTAGCTAAGATAAATATATCTTTAGCCTCTGCTCAAAGATTCCACATTCACTAAACCAATATTTTACATATTTCAAATGAGCCTCTTCACAAGCTTTGCCAACCTAGTCAGGCTAAAGTGTCCTTGACTGTGGTTACCATGGACACTCCAATCTGACATGGCACACATATAGGATGTCCTCAGTCTGAGCCCCTTACATCTGCTCTGCAGTACCACTTCCTCAACGCTGCTTTTTCTGGGCAGCAACATACCAGCCTTTTCATCAGTCATCCTGTTTAAATCAATTTTGTCTAGACGCTATCAAGTTTGCTCTTGACACTATCTAGACAGGACCCTGCAAAACTGCAAGTCATCAGACTTTGTCGGATGTCACTGCGACACTCACTACATCCTCCACCTTATCTGGGTCACTAGTCATGCCCTCCTGAGCGATGAAGTGGGCTCAAAACTTTCTAAAGATATCCTCAGGAGAGCTTAAGAGATGCTTAACAGTTTTGAGTTCCATCAACTGATTAAGATCCAAAATTGCAGACTCCTTTCCCATCTTTTCTGATGTCCAGCGCATAGTCCTCTACACCTCTAATGTGGCCAGGAAGGACCATGCTGTTACTCTCCAATAGTGGAAGTATAGTCATCTAGAAGAGTGAGACAGCATGGCTAATCAAACTTTAGATTCCTGTTGTGGAAGCACCTTCCACCTTTCCAGAACTAACATAGAAATGCTATGTTGTGCTTTTAGTGCATTTTAGTCAAAAATGTGTAGGTCAGCAAAGAGCAGGCCGACAGGAAATGAAGGAGCCTCCAGCTTCTAAATGTGGACTACAGTAGATGACATCACAACCACTCGACCACAGTTCCGGTTATTGATTTCATCACCATCTCAAGACGATGAGCATTCATGGTTACAATGATTTTTACCAATTCCCCTCCTCCACTCATACTATCTTCCTGAAATGAGAGCAAAATGATTTGAAATTGTTAAATAAGTCTGAAATCTTGCTTGGCAGACTTTTGCATGTTGCCAGCTATAAGTTGCCCTTGATGACACTGCGACTTGAGAAGTTTTTCCTGCTAATTGTTAAACTTGGGTTTTGTTTCTCACAGTCAGATCAGACAATGGCCTTGTTATCTCAGAATGCATTGAAGATTCTTGGCAGTGAAGAGGGAACAGCGACATGGCTGCCAATTAGACTCAAGCCTCATTAGGCAAATCTCAAGAAGACAGACAACGGTCGAAATGAGGAAAGATCTAATATGAGCTGAGTGACCT
>JAODXP020000015.1:21448162-21455662 GCA_027497455.2 Sardinella longiceps | reverse complement strand
CAGTCTTCCCGTGACGTACCCTCCTAGCCCACGGGTAGCTGGCAAAACTGCCCGCTAATAAGTGTGTGTGCCTGAGGAGGCCGGAGCAGGAGGTCTAAGCTCAGAAATCCTGTGTGGATGAGCATCAGGGACCAGGCCAATTACCGGCCCTCTCTCTCTGTTTCGCCCGCTGCTGTTGGGCATGTCTTTCTCCCCATGTGTCCTGTCTGCACACAGCCACCCGCTTGTTCAAACACGCACACACACACACGCACACACACACACACACACATACACACACACATACACAGACTCAGAGCTGACCAGATCAAACTGGGTATTTTTTTTTCCCACCTTTTTTCTGTCTCGTCTCTTTTTCTGTCTCCTGTCTCAACTCTTTTGGGTGCTTTTACTCTTGGTTTTGTTTGAAGCCCCCCAGCAAGTGGTGCTGATGGTGGTGGGGGAGGCTAAATCTGAATCGAAAGATCTACAGTACAATTGCTGAGAGATTGATTTGGCACTAGAGACATGTCTTTCTCTCTCTGGGTTGCACCGCTTGCACATTCTGTCATCCACGTCCTCTTTACGTTCTCTCTCTTTCAGTTTTTCCCTTTCTCTCACCTACAGTTTCCTCTACTCTACACCTTTGAGGACATTAGGCTGCCCCTCTACACACACTCACATACACACACACACCTCATACCAAACACCAGCACCCCAGACCGCACTGCTGCCACGGCAACAGGTAACCATGGACAACTGTCCATCCATCACAGGTGCCGACTGGGGCTTGTTATTTTTAATAGCTGTGCTCTGATAGGGCCAGCCTCACCTGTCATCCTCCCGCACGCCTCGGCCAGGACTGATGGGGTGCGTGGGCGGTGGGGCAGGCCAGACTAATCGCCAGCAGAGCATCAGATTCAGATAGGAGGCAGCCATGACAGCTGCTAATGAGAAGGAGAAGGTTTCTGCTGCAAAATGCTCCAACATGCACGGTTGGGGATGGTGAGTTTGCTAGTGTGATTTACCGTTAACAGGTCTTACAGTTAAAGACATTATAAGCTCTTATATGTTAATCAACGATTATGTGTTTTCACAATGCTTCTTGATTCTCAAAAGAATTATTTTATAATAATACAGTCAGTTCCCATAGCTCAATAATGAACAGGCCTGATTTTATTCAAAGAGGATGCCATTCATACCACATTCATCATCAATGCCCTGATGAGAATAGAAAAGATAAATGCAGGGAAGCATTATATCAAATCAAATCAAATCAAATTTTATTTGTGACATACAAATAAATACATAGTACAATCTGTAGTGAAATGCTTGGTCCACTGACTCCAATGACTATATTATAGGCAAAGTGTTTTCATTTCTGACATAACGAGTGTTATGGCATTCCTTATTATGGGAATTATTTGATTCACTTTCCAACCAACATACATTTTTGCTTCTCTCCACCTGACAAGTGCCTCACCGAAGGTAAACACCACTTACCTTTCGCCATTAGCATTAAAATGCCCTCTGTAAAGAAATGCTTTACTTCTCTGCAGTTAATGTAATTCTGACGCACGAACCAAGATGACAGATAAGTGCATAGACATGTATTGAATAGACGACATTGATGGCATAACTGGTACTCTGATAGACGTGAGAGAGTGCAGTGCCCCTTAAGGGTCTCTCCTCTCCTCTCATGCGTCTGTTGTGACTCTGAATGCAGACTAATCCTCTTTTCCTTTCCATTTCCCCATCTTTCACTTGTCTTTCACTCTTTCCCCTTCTCTCTCCCTCTCTCTCTCTCGCTCCTTCTCTCTCTCCCTCTCTCTCTCTCTCCCTCGCTCCATGCCACAGTGTGAGACTGCTGGGTTCAGTGAGCTGAGCTGTCTTGGCCCTGTGACTCCACACGAACAACAGGAAACCAGCAGGAGGAGTGCTGCTGCTCACCGACATGTTTACTGCACTTGAGCACAGAGGGGAAGGGGAAGAGGAAGATGAGGATGAGGGAGACGAAGAAGAGGAAAGAGAGGGAGGGGAGGAGGAAGGTGAGGATTAAGAAGGAGAGGAGGATGAGGAAGAGGAGTATATACAGTATATATATGATGAACATACTGTACTGTTGATATGTACCAACATTCACACACACACACAGACTCACACAAGTTCCAAGCACACCCAAATATTATTGTAGCCAGTGGGGTTTCTCTTCAAGCAGATAGACCACAGTACCTGGGAAGAAGTGCTGTCTATCTAATTTAGAGCCCCAAGGGTCCTATTCTGAGATATCAGACACACACTGAGAGAGAGAGAGAGAGAGAGAGAGAGAGAGAGAGAGAGAGAGAGAGAGAGAGAGAGAGAGAGAGAGAGAGAGAGAGAGAGAGAGAACATCACAGTTCTGAATGACAATTTTTCCAAATGGCCATAAAGAAAGCACACCCGCCGGGTCAAATGAGTGACAAAAATTTGCGTGGCAATTTCAGGTAAATACACCTTCACTCCTGCTATGCATGAAACAGACATTGTGGGTGGAAGATAAGTGCCTGTCTACCCTCAACAGGCCTCAGGTCTATTGAACCATGACAATATATAATGCAGGAGAAAATCCTGGCTCAAACACTTTTTGTGTGTTGAGATGCACTGTGAAGGTCAGGATCGTATTTCCATCCACTCCACCACAGCTATTGGAAGGGGCCATTGTGCATCGCTGTGCGGAAACGGTGCCAAGTACAGCGACGGTATAAGCAATACAGATGCTGTCAAGAGAAAATGGCTTCCAATTTTTCTTGGATTCCCAACCTGGCAACCATACCTTGCCATTTGAATTTCAACAGATTTCCTATCATAATTTATTGAAGTAGAAAATAGCGAAAAATTGTGAAGAGTATTTTTTGTTGTTGTTTTACCCACTGTTAGGCTATTATAAAAACATGCTGGGAAGAGGGTTCAGACTGCACACAGGGCCAGGTGTTTGGGAGTGTCTGGCCTTGGCATAAGGTCTACTGGTAGTCAGTCTGTGCCAATGGAGGCTAACTGACCATGCTGGTGATCTGGAGTGGGCTGCAAAAGCTGTGTGTGTGTGTGTGTGTGTGTGTGTGTGTGTGTGTCTGTGTGTACGTGCGTGGAGTACATAAAAAAGCCATCAGAATGATCTATTCCACACGGCGTGGGTGGATATAAAAACCTCCCATGGGCAAAATCAATAATATATAAAACAATTACATGACCACGTTCTTGCTCACAAACACCCACATATAAAAACACACACACAAACACACACTGAAGAACCCTCAAACTCAACCACACACACATACAAAAGCTTATGCACGCACATGGGGGCATACCAGCTGAGGCAATGACTTGAAATGAGACTAGACATTTTTACATTCCTTTTTTTTCATGAAAAAGGATGGACTTTTTGCCTTAAATAGAAACTCACTGAACTGTGAAAGAAGGATCCAAATGAAATAATGCATCATGACAATACAAAGGTCTAATGAATTTAAAGTGTGTGTGTGTGTGTGTGTGTGTGTGTGTGTGTGTGTGTGTGTGTGTGTGTGTGTGTGTGTGTGTGTGTGTGTGTGTGCATCTGGGATGCATGTAAGCATGAAAGCATTCCAGTGTTATTTATGAATAATTTGCATGACACAGGGTAATTGCATACACTCTAATGAGCATGAAAAGCAAGGCAAAACAAAGCTGCCTGAAATAAACACAGAGACATTATCTGATGGCCGAGCAAAAAACTTAACTCGGTCTCTCAATCTCTGCACACCTTTATATGCAGCTTCCAGCAAAGTATTCTGAACAAGTATCTTAGACTGATAAGCAGAATCTGTCCCTTTGGTACCCAACAAATACATTTCCATCACAGATGTGCTGCTTGCCATCTCCAGTGAACCTGTCAAGACCCTGTCTATCACTGGCTTGTCATCGAAGAACTAAACAGAGACGTGTTAGTCGCTGATGAAGACATGACTTCAATGTTAATGCCTCTTGACACTGCCAGCCTCTTACAGGAGAGATATGGTGAGGTCTCTCTTGATGAGGAAACACAAGCCTTGATTCTCTCTTAGCTTCTCATTAAGAGAGAACACGCCATCTTAAACAGCATTCCAAGCACCCACACATGTTTAGGATGCATAGAGCTTCTCCATCATAATTTCTCAAGGTACCTAAAATACTATAACTTATTTATGAAAATACAGATGATATGTGAAGAAGGCAATAGAGATTGGCATATGAATATTGCATATTTTTCACTGCTTAATGTGTGTGTATTTGTTTGTTTGTGTGTGTGTGTGTGTGTGTGTGTGTGTGTGTGTGTGTGTGTGTGTGTGTGAGTGAGTGAGTGAGTGTGAGTGAGTGAGAGAGAGAGAGAGAGAGAGAGAGAGAGAGAGAGAGAGAGAGAGAGAGAGAGAGAGAGAGAGAGAGAGAGAGAATGTGTGTGAGTGTGTATGGTTATGTTTGCTTACGGCTGTGTGTTTGGCTTTCCATATATGATACACATCTCATATTTACCGAAATGCATATTGGACACAGATAGACCACTGATAACCTCGATATGTCTTAATATGGCGTGTGCAGCCGAGCAGAAGTGTGATATATACTCCTGTCATTAGGCCCAATGGTGCTCTGCTTCTCCATATCGGCAGACGACTCATATGCCTCCCGCCTGGAGAGCCTGCTGAGGCTATTGTCTCCACATATATTGTGTGCAAAACCCATTCTACTGTACTTCTCCATTCAGTCATGCCTTATTGTGTGCACACACAGACACACACCATGGGTGGATGGTGGCTCTGGGCATTAATAAACGGTCACTCAGAGAGCCCTGCTGTGGCTGAAATAGGCCCGTCACCAAATGTCTGTTACAGGAAGCGATGGAATGAAACATGTGGCATATGACATACACAGCATGGAACATGCCTGTCTTCTTGGATTATTATTACCTACGCCAAGGAGGTTATGCTTTCGGTCGTGTTGGTTTGTTTGTCTGTTTGTTTGTCTGTTTGTTTGTCAGCAGGATAACTCGAAAAGTACTGCACGGATTTGGATGAAATTTTTTGGAAAAGTGTATATTGGGACAAGCAAGAGCTGATTCGATTTTGGTGGCGATCGGTGATCCAGAACATGATCCGGAATTTATATTGTGTCTGTGACCACATTGCCTTGGCGGAGGTCTGCGCTCTCTGAGCGCTTTTCTAGTTTTTTTTTTTTTTTATTTTGCAATTTATTATCTATTCAAAAAAGTGCATCTTAAAGTTTTTGCTGATTCCAGCTTACTCTTTAGGTACAATATGTGCCCTGGCAGTGGTACAGAGAGCTTTTACTGTGTCCTTGTCAAAAGCTCAGTATGGAGGAAAAAACCTACAGTAGACATGTGGAAGCTTGAAAAAGATGAGCAGTGGATTTCAAGGCAAAGATGAAGGAGGAAAATAGGAAAGGTGGAAACAGCTGGAGGTCTTCTCATCGTGTAATTTCATCTCCTGACTTGTGAAATGAAATGCTATACCAGTAGGCTAAATATACTGTGAGCAGATATATGTCAGTAAATATATATTCATCAAGCATCAGATGTATAAATACTTTACAGTGCTATTCGCTAAACTCGTTTGATCCTGCGATGTTGAAGTGAGCAAAACATCACCTTCTATTGGAACACAAGAACATAAACATCAAACCAAGCTGAAGCAACGGAAAACACATAAACACATCATGGACTTACTGTATGACTCTTGCCAAGCTCAAGTACACACACAAAAAAACATTCACATGTCAACAAAAGAGTTTCTTGAGGTTCCAAGTGTCTGCACTCTCTGACATATCCAGTCAGAATTATGCACAGTTTTGACACCATCATGAGAGTTTATATTTTATGGATGGATAAAGGTGGATTTCTCTACAAAATAATGTGTGTAAACAGACAGCAGAGCAAAGATGTCAAGTAGAACAAGCACAGACGACATAATGTATCCAAAAGCACTCCGCTAAGAATGTCAACTTAACTGATGACCTCACAAGTCAGAGGGCCCAGATAGATGCCAAGATGGCGGCGCTTGGGGTTTTAAATCCACGCCATTTCTGAAGTCGTCGCTTAAATTTAATCCGCCTCTTCATAATTCATCCTCTTAAGTCTCCAGACAGACATTTGAAGCTGAATCCAATAGTTTTGTTATTTTTTGCGGTAGTGGAATGCATTTTGGGAGAGGCAAACTTCAGAAGTGCCAGCAAACTTTATTGCTCTCATTAATAATGCAGCCAAAGCATTTTACTTGAGCATTTTAATCTTTTTTTGTTGATGTTCAGGAGAGCTTTAATATTCCCACTGTTGGGGATAATTTGAGAGTCACAGTTGATGTCTGGAGAGATGCAAGAATGCAAAGTTTAGAGAGTCTATGGCCCCATACACTGCAAAGGGTAATACAAAATACAAAACAAAATGTCTCCTGCGGTTGGGGGCTCCTTAAAGAAAAAGTTTGGTATAATTCAAGCATAGCCTTGTTGCAAAAGGCTGCTGACTGCACTAGAAAGCAAGTGCCATGAAGCAATTCGGAACAACATAGACCCAACGTGAACGCAAAAGCGAACAAGCAGCTTGCATTGAGTCAATGGAACTTATAATCTTACTTTTGGTTGTTCATTCGCATTTGCGTTCGTGTTCGGCCTATGCTGTTCAAAATTCTTTAAGCAGGCTCATGCAAAAAGGCTATTCTTGAATATCAGACAGTAGTTCATCCTCTAAGTTGATGCAGCCCCGTTGCTTCGAGCAGCACCACAGATTTTGATAACTTTGTGCTACTCTATAGTGTTTATTTTGCCCGCAGCAAATAGACAAGCATGGGATGTCATGTGTATTCTACTGATAGTCATGTCTTTCACAATGGTATTAATGCTCCGATGTACAGTATATATGAGAAAAATGGAAGCATCGATCAGGTAGCAGTAGTAGAATGGTAATGTCACCTCAGTATCCAATACACCAAATGTGTTTGAATGGTTTCGCTGGCATAAATGAAGCTGCCACACACAAGGCACGAAGTACAATTACAAATGACAAATATGACCAAAGCCTTCGCCTCAGTTCAAAGACTTTTGCGCCCAACCAATCATAGGTCTGTTTGGACTGGCAGAGATGATTTCAAGCCCCCAAGGGAGCCAAACACAAACTTTTACCTCTGCAGTTGTGTAGGTTTCTCTCTCTCTCTCTCTCTCTCTCTCTCTCTCTCTCTCTCTCTCTCTCTCTCTGTGTGTGTGTGTGTGTGTGTGTGTGTGTGTGTGTGTGTGTGTTTGCATTTGTATTTACTGGGCAAGCAGGAAGCCTGGAAGTGTAAACACCTCTGAAGAGCCCAATCAAAGGATTAAGGCCTTATCCTGTTAGGCGTGACAAATGGCCAGTAAAAGACAGCGAGAGAGGGATGGAGAGAATTAGGAAAGGGAGAGGTGAAGAGGGACAGACAGGCAGAGAGAGAAAAAGAGAGAAAAAGAGAGAGAGAAATAGAGAGAGAGAGAGAGAGAGAG
>JAODXP020000015.1:21425662-21443162 GCA_027497455.2 Sardinella longiceps | reverse complement strand
GTGCTAAAAACAGTAAAATACTTATGCAACTTTGAGGGGTCCCAAAACGCCAAAGTTTTGGGATGCCTTTCTGTGAGTTACCTTGGCACTCTGCAAAGACATGCAAGCTTAACTTCAAATTGGCTTAAGTGATTGATTTGAAATTAAAAACACATGGAGTTAACAAACAGGTGGATATATTAAAATGATGAGAGGAAGAAAATATTTTTTTCTTTTTGTAAAACTTGACTTCAAAGTTGAAAGTGGGCTTAAATGGTACGTGGGCTTAATGGGTACGTTTACCCTAGTTCAGGACATACTTTCGGTACCTTACATTATTTTCACTTTTAATGTTTAAAATGGTCAACGCATCTTGCCCAAACACATACACACAGAAACTACCCACTTAAAAAATCTGTCCCTGTTTCTGTTAATTGGCTTTTGTGTGGCGTGTGTGCTGCACTGCAAAGAGCATGACAAAACACTAACATCTCTCTCTCTCTCTCTCTCTCTCTCTCTCTCTCTGTGTGTGTGTGTGTGTGTGTGGCCGTGTCTTAAATTGCACACTTTGTATCAGACAGTGCACTGCATTGTAGTCCATTGCGTGCACTGAGAACTTGATAATGTGCATTTTCAACTGTCAGTGTTGCTCCGAATTGTTCACTGCTCTGTAAAACTACGTGGAGATGACAGATGTAAACACCTCTTCAAATTGCCGACTCAAACAAACACTCAGATTGATGACTAGTTTCACAGTGCTTGTGAGTGTGAACGCACTACGCACCGAAATATAGTGTTAAAAGTGCTCAAGTGCACCAATTGAGACGCGGCCCATGTGTGTGTGTCTCTTTGTTTGTGTGTGTGTGTGTGAGTGTGTGTGTGTGTGTGTGTGTGTGTGCCTGCCTGTCTTTCATATATTTTTAAGCACCCACAATTTATTTGTTGAAATGTTAAGTCAAAAGAGCAAGAAGCTAAAATTAAGAACATCTAGCCTGAAAAGAAAGAATGAAAATGAAGCTTAATAATGAACAAAGATGGTATACAAAATGTAGCAGATAAACACGCTCTCTTCCCTCCTTCTCTCTCTCTCTCTCTCTCTCTCTCTCTCTCTCTCTCTCTGCCAGGAAATCTCAAAATTAAGTGTTGAAGTGTTGAGCTAAAGAAATGTCAAACCCCTTCATTTCTACAACCGTCACATCAGAAAATGAAATCTCTATTTTTCTTTCCTCTTATTTTTTTGTCTAACAGAATGTTGAACGAGGGGTTAGCAGCTAGCCTCATGTGGCATGGTGCATGGCGTGGCATCCTTTCACTAAGGTAACAGTTGCCATAGGCACTATTTGAACTGTTGGAAAGAGCGAGTGAGAGAGCGAGCAAGCGTGAGAGAGAGAGAGAGAGAGAGAGAGAGAGAGAGAGAGAGAGAGAGAGAGAGAGAGAGAGAGAGAGGTATTTCCTGTCTGTCAGAAACACTTCTTCCCCCGCAGAGGAGCGATGGTCAGGCCACATGCCGGAACAGGCTGAAACTCTAATCTGACCAGACACAAGTGACAAAGCTGATAACACAAAAAAGATGATTGGAGAAAGGCAAACAGGGTGTTGAGGACAGAGAGAGAAAGTGTGACAGGCAAGAAGAGGAGCACAAAAAAATGTGCCGAAGGGAAAAAAAAGAAGAAAAAATATAAAGGTAGAAAAATAGATGTATTATGGAGTTGGTGGTGTCAAATTGACATACAGGTCATAAAAGCAGATTGAGAGGAGTGCTCAAGACAACCCTTTATTACATTTCTCTATTATGGAAGAAAAACACTAACATTTTTCAACCTGTGTCTGTAAGTGTCTTTAAGTGCATGACACCATAAAATTCTTTTAACCACAAAATAACTGCTTCAAACTCAATTGACATGGTCACATGTGGAAACCACCTCCATTGCCAGTGTTTGTGTGGAAGACTTTATCTGTAACATTGCATATTGAGTAGAGTGTAACCCTTTCAGTCATATTTTTGTACTTTTGCACAATGTGAGTGCCAAATAGTGTTGCTGATGTGTTCAAGGGGTATAAAATCAGTTCTATGCTGCTTTAATGACAAAATAGCACAAGTTCAGCTCAGTATTGTCCTATTTAATCAGAGGACATATGGGCATTGATGAATGTCCACCAATTGTGAGATACTATTTCTTTGACTAGGTTAAACAGGTAGGCAAATGTGGATCCCTGTAAGAATCTTGCGCATGCTGGCTGACATGCTGAGCTTTGTCAGAGGCAAAAAAAAATTACTTTATTGACAACCACCTGCTCCCTTATGAATGCAATACCAGAATTAGCAGACCAGCTAGTTCAATACTGAGTCGATTCTCATTTCTTGTCTATCATGAAACACATAAAGGCATCTAACAACAACAATTTGTTTATCCACATTTAAAGCAGGTATATAAGTCTATATTTTATTTTTTTACAGTCGCTAACCAGCATTAAATGCAAATGTTGATAGCGGCTTCTTCCATCGACTGCATAATTCCACATGGAAGATTACCAGCAAAAAGGTTTCGTAACAACTTTGTTTGATTCTTAGGCCACCGTAGAATGCAGCCAGAACTTTCATGTGGACACTTTGACGCAGCAACACCCCTACATCACACTATTTCATTTTCATATCGAAAGCACATTTGTCACAAAACACTAACCCTGTGGTCACACGGGAAGGCAACAGGGCAATTTGAACAAGCAACTCGGTTGCCAAGGAGGCGTGACTCTGATTGGCGCTTATGAAAAATCGCCTGGTTAAATCGCCCAACTTTTGCAGAAAATAGCCTGCATTTCTATTTTTTCCCCGCCCACCAGGCGATCTGTTGCTCAGTTGCTCGCCGTTAATCGCTGTTGCCTACTGTCATTGAAAATGAATGGGAACTAGTCTCCCAACACCAGTGATATTATCGCCCGTGTGACCAGGGCCGGTTCTAGCCTTTTTGGTGCCCTAGGCCAGATTTGAGTTTTGCCCCCCTCTTCTAAAAAAACAAGAGAAAACCGAAGAAAAAAGGTAAAAAATGTATTGTGATGCCCCCCTGATGTTTGGAGCCCTAGGCGACCGCCTCGTTTGTCTATGCCTAGAACCGGCCCTGCGTGTGACCAAGGGGTAAGTCTACATTTCAAATTGCACAAAACCTCTCTCATACACACTAACACCACCAAAACACAAACAATTTGCCTCAAAATCAAATAATTCCATCAATCACTAGCAAGTGCTTTAATTTCACATTTCTAAACCCCTCACAACAAGGGCTGCGGGAATCTTCACCAACCCATTCTGTTGATCAGCATTTTCATGATTTTAAAGAGCAGGTAAAAGGGGCGGATCATGTACAGGCCACAAGTTCAGATCTTTCTACTGATGATGAAAGAGAAGGAACTGTGGATTTATATAGCCTAGCATTTCCATACACAAGACACTTCAATCATTCTGTGACTTTGCTCTTCGAGAGTCTTTTGACTTGATGTCTGATTCTTTTTTTTCCTACTCCTTCCCTTCACCGTGAGCTGTGAAACTTTAGATTTCTTTTTTTTGGGGTTCAGTCAAGTTAGAGGCACAAAGAAGCCTGTCCTTCACCAGGCTTTCAATTACAGAACAGCACTTTAGTGCACTCCAAGCATACTGAAGTGTATCCTTACAAGGGTAAAAACTTCACTCAGCATCTAAAATTACATTTAATTTGAAGAGAGCAGGAGAGTGAACAAAAAAAAACACTACCAGATCAAACATCAACAGGTCAATGGTAAAAACAAATGAAATGGTACATTTATTTTTACCTCCGCCAAGGAAGTTATGATTTCGCCGACGTCTGTGTGAGTCTATGCCTGTCTGTGTACAACTTAACTCAAAAAACACTGCACGGATTTGGATACAATTTTTGCACAACGTGTGTATTGGGATAAGTAACAACTGATTCCATTTTAGTGGTGATCAGTGATCCAGAACACCATATGCAATTTTATATTGTATATGTGACCACATTGCCTTAGTGGAGGTCTGCTCTAGTGCTTTCCTAGTTTAAGGAAGAAACAAAAAGGTTAATATTCTATTCCTCTATGCTATGAAACCGACTGCTGAAAGAAAAGTAATAATAGAATAGCTGGCTAATCACCTGTAGCTTAAACAAGTTGACTACAGCAAATTGCAAAATTTGTCTGACCATCGCCCTGACCCTGTTAGAGGTCCCTTTATAACTGTTACACATATTAAGACATCTGACTGGAAAACCAACCTCTTGGCATCTACTGTACAACAACATCACAAGGTGATGAAGACAAACATAAAACAATGCAAGTACACCGATGAGGCAAGGGCACATTCAAAGTGTCTTACAAACGCGCAAATAAAACCTATAAAGGCAGATCAAAGAATGACGAAGCCAGACACAAGCGTTTTTTTTTTTTTTACCCCTGCTCCACTGAAATGATATTTATAGGCTTCTGTACAGATGTACTCAACAGATGTACTCAAACAGTGATGTGGATTATGTGAAATGTCAAGGTATAGGCCTAATAATGCAATCACTATACACACTCAACTCATTTGCATATCATAGGCATGCATTTGAGTAAGAATTTCACCGTTGCTAGGGGCAAGGTTGCTAACTGGAGCGCAGTCAAGGACAGCGGTTGGGCTCCAAAGCCATGGTTGCCGTGGGTGACACAAATGAAACAGCTGTAGACCTCCGTGGTAAACACATTTAAGACAAAGAGAAGTGAAAGCAGTGAGACCAACATGAACAATGAGACGAATCATTCTTTAGTGAATGTCCTTTCCTTCTTTATTCCCTCTCATTGAGTAGGGTTAGCAACCGAGCGGCCTGGCGGATAATTGGTGCTTAATTACCAACTAATCTCTAGAGAATAAAACCATTAGTGTCCTCCAACTGATGCTTTTCTCTGAGTGTGTCTGTGTGTGTGTCTATTACTGTCTCTGTGTTTGCATGTAAGAATAGTTTAAGGCCAGTGCTTGATATGAATAAAGAATAATCTATCTATCTATCTATCAATCTATCTATCTATCTATCTATCTATCTATCTGATGACATATGATGATGGCATATGATATATATTACTTCATTTGACACTCAGTCACTGAAATACTTTTTGAGTCCCTTGGTGGCTTGTTTAAAACATATAGTGAATGTCCACCCTATATATTATGATGATCACACTGTGTAAATACACAACATACACAAATACATACACGATGGTCCCAGTGTATGCATAAATACACATGCCGGGCCCCAAGACAAAGTGATCAGACAAGATACAGTATTGTCTATCCCTGCTTTTAGCTAGTATGCAGATCCAATATGGTTATGAAGATCAGTCTACGATCTACTTCTTGGTTATTGTTTTTAGCAGATTCTTATGTCTATACTGTTTTGTGTGAGTTTCTAACTGTGTTGGTATGGGTGTGTCGATGTAAGTTTCGCATGTGATCCAGAGAGGCATTAGGATGAGCCACTCTGTGGAGGTGGTGTCCAAACCGCACCCACCCTCTCCCTGGCGAGTGGTACGTCTCTCAGGGTCAGTCAGATTGAAGCATCCCTCTCCATCCCCTCCCCTGCTATTCTTCACAGGTGCCTCACTGCACCCCTGAGACACTGATTGCTGGAGGTGATGGATCTGAGTGTGTGTGTTTGTGTGTGTAAGAGAGAGAGAGAGAGAGAGAGAGAGAGAGAGAGAGAGAGAGAGAGAGAGAGAGGAGAGCAAGGGGCATGCACAGCTATGAATGTGCGTACACACACACACACACACACACACACACACACACACACAGGTTTTTGTAGCCAAGGTCAACACTGTGTGAGTTTGTGGTTTCTCTTCCCGTCTCAATCTTTCATCAGATGGGAATGCCTAAGAGCACAGAGGTCAGTGCTATGCAAAAGGGTGCCAATCATTCTTTATTCTGTGTGTGTGTGTGTGTGTGTGTGTGCGTGTGTGTGCGTGTGTGTGTGTGTGTGTGTGTGTGTGTGTGTGTGCGTGCGTGCGTGCGTGCGTGCGTGTGTGTGTGTGTGTGTGTGTGTGTGTGTGTGAGAGAGAGAGAGAGAGAGAGAGAGAGAGAGAGAGAGAGAGAGAGAGAGAGACCTTCTGGGAACTTGCCCTACGTTTAATACGAAAGCGAACAAACTGAGCATATTGAGGTGGTAGCCAGAGGTAGTGTAGACTACCTGTGGAACGTTAGGCTAAATGACCAAACTTTATAAAATTCCAGACAGGAAACAGATGAATTTCACATAAAATCTTCTTATGTGTATTAGAAAGGAAAAAGATACCTTTGAGGGTGGGATTAACTTGGTATTTGCATAAAGTATAATGAGATTAAGTTCAATGCAAACAGGTTTGTTCACATACATTTGCTTTTGTTGCAATTAGGCGTCTCTGTGAAAATGGCCCTGCCAACCTTTTTGGCATACTAATCCAACCGTTATTGGCAGCCTGTCCCTAAGATTGCCCATGGTTACTTTGCAAAACACAGCCGATGAAAAAACATACTCTACAGTAATGTGCAATTTTGTTGGCCAAATTTGCAGGAATAGGAATACAAATGGGGGAAGTATTGAGTCGGCTTGTGTGATCCCTGTGCATGCAATCAGTTGTTTTCCAGTTTGTCTGCAGTAACGGCTGCCTGAATGTACCAGCTTAGTCAGACAGGGATATCAGTGACATCTTAGAATGGGGATGATATTTGGGGAGTAGGTGCACAGATTCACCCAGGCATTCAGAGAGAAAGATGATGAAGACACAATGAGAGAAAACTGAAATGACAGCCCAGAGAGAGACAGGCAAAGAGAGAGAAAGAGAAAAGGAGAGAGACAGTAAGACAGAAAGGGAGAGAGAGATAAAACAAAAGCCAACAATGAGACAGACAGGGGTGAGAGTCCTGAGAGTACCTGAGGAATGTTTAGAGGTGGGAAGCGGGGAAAAGAAAGATGAAAAGAGCGTGTCTGTTTGCTGCTGCTGGTGTCGTAGTGGATCTGATTGACTCTGAACAGGACCAGAGGATATGTGACAGACTTGCATCAGTGATCACATCCAAATGAACTTGAGCTCCAGTGCATTGAAATGAAACTGTACTCAGTAGGTGGGCGTTAGAGAAGAATGTGAATCTAGTAAGCGTTGATTAGACTGAGATATCATTTAGATCTGCATCCTATACTGTATATGTTTTCAATATGAGAATGCATGTACATGTATGTGTGTGTGTGTGTGTGTGTGTGTGTGTGTGTGTGTGTGTGTGTGTGTGTGTGTGTGTGTGTCTGTGTGCCTTTGTGTTTATAAATTTTGCGATGGGGTTTGTCACTGTGGGTTGATGCTGACAGCAGCTCTGTTTGACGAGTGCGCCTGTCGGTGCTCTGTTGTCTCACCTGGCCGTGAATGTCAATGAGCTCCTCTGTTTGCGCCGTCACACCTCACAGTCACCTTGAGCCACGACTCACAGCTGACATTTAAAGGTGTCAAAAAAAGCTAACACAACCCCGAAAGCCCATTACAGCAATCATTAGGGGAGAGACAAAGAGAGAGAGAGAGAGAGAGAGAGAGAGAGAGAGAGAGAGAGAGAGAGAGAGAGAGCAAGAGAGAGAGAAAATAGTCCCATTCACCAACAGAGACAATCGCTTATCTCTGAGACACAAGCATGTCAACAAATCAGTTGACAGCTATTAAAGACAGAAAAAACTTTGTTGTGCTTTTAAATACAATGTTATAACCACAATTTCATCAGTCAGCTTTTGACATTCTTATTTATTACATGGTAATAGACAAGTTATTGCACTTTTGACAACATCCTTATGAAATATTAGCAAGGTACACTGGTAACCTGGCTGGGTCATAACAGACCTAAAGGCCTTGTATAATAGAATAGTTATCATACAGTTGCTTTAGGGTGTTATTAAACCAAACCAATGCTTGTATTTGAGAATAGGTTCCATATCTGCAACGCCAGCTTATTTTGATATTGTGTGTTGTGCAAAAACAGCCACAAAGAAAGTATTAGACTATCAGGTAGTGTCAGTTGCCTTGTCCTTGTCTCAAACTTTCCCTCAGTGCTCCTACGTGTGCATTTCTTTTGTGTGTGTGTGTGTGTGTGTGTGTGTGTGTGTGTGTGTGTGTGTGTGTGTGTGTGTCTGTGTAGTAGGGGTGCGATAGGGGTAGGCATATCTAAAGTAGTCAAATGAGCTTGGTGTCTCAGATGGCACATTCAGTATTTAGTTCCTGTGTGTCTAAGGGCACACGAAAAAGGAGCACTGCACCAAAGAGAACTGGCAGCAATTTCTTGCATCATTGATTCTCTCACTCTGTTTCTCTCTCACTCTCTTTCTCTCTCTCTCTCTTTCTTTCTGTCTCTCTCGTTCTCTATCTCTGAGATACATACACACAGGGACACACGCACACACTCACACACATGCACACACACACACACACACACACACACACAGAGAGAGAGAGAGAGAGAGAGAGAGAGAGAGAGAGATAGAGAGGGGGAGAGAGAGGAGACAGAGAGAGAGAGAGAGAGAGAGAGAGACAGAGAGAGAGAGAGAGAGAGAGAGAGAGAGAGAGAGAGAAAGAGAGAGATATACTCTATTTTCTTCTGTTTTCTCAATAGCCCAAAAGGCAGACAGATCAATATCTGTCACCAATGCCGCTCGGACTCAAACGCAATTCTGCATGTACATGAACACACTTGATTACAGACAAAGTGTTGACAAACCCAACACTACTGCACTACTGTTATGTCCTGATGTGGATATTTGTATAGAGCCTGACCAATTCTTTGGATGTCTATTTTATACTAGCCAATGAGACAATTACTGCAATCACAAATTGAAGAAAAACCTGTATCTTTCACATAACTTGGAAAGATTGACAGAGGATGACATAGAAACAAATCAAGTCACCTGTTAAGAATCTCCCTAAGATATATCTCCACTATTTCTTTTAACTCAGTTATAATATAGTCATAATCTCAGTTAAATAACACTACGCCTCTGTGGCTGGCTACTCTAGCACAAGCACACACTTGCGGAATGAAATGTCTGAATACAGGACAGAATGGAATGTGAGACTGATGATGGCTGGAGGGTGCGAATAATGGCCTTTATGCCACGTAATTACTAAGACAACGTGGCAGAATCCCCTCTGAGCCTCCAGTGACAGATAAGGAAGAACAGCAGCACATCACAAGCAATGGTGTAGCTTAATGGAAAAGTAGATTCCTCGGAGCGACTAATGAAAAAGAAGAACAAAGGAGTGTGTGTGTGTGTGGGGGGTCGACTAAAGTGATGGTATCAACTTGACAATATATGGCTTAGTTGGTAATAGCAGGTGATCACCAGTGACAGTGTGTTGACTGGCTGGGCAGGAATGAGGATGGGCTATAGACCACTGCTGGGGCCGATGTCAGACTAATAACCGGAGCTCAGGCACAGGTGCTGAAATCAGCTCCAGGATGAGAGGGACAGGAGGGGGCTGCAGTGGCCATTCTATGACCTGTCTGAGGCTACAACTAAACCAAAGATCATGGAACACTGAGCTCCGCTTCAGCCCTCTCTGACTAAACTACACTGGGCGTGTTATTGAAGCGGACCATTCATATAGTTTTAATTAAAGTTGTCTGGTCTATTCTTTTTAAATGTGCATGGCTCTGTCTGATGCGCCATTGATTATAATGGAAGTTATGCACCTAGTGTAGCCTCCTGGCATTAATAATGGTGATGGGTTTCTTGAGATATTTTGCAGTACTTGACCTGAATCAATGTTATTTCAGATTGCTTGGTGATTCACGTTTTACCATTGCCATGAATACAGGATGAAAGATTCCACAAAATTTGTTGGCAAAAAGCTGCTCAAACCCATACACCCCCACTACAACCAACACAACTCACCAAAAGCCCTTGATTAAATATTTATGTCCTATTTATTTTATTTTCTGTTTTTTTCCTTTTGTCCAAATAGGTGTCGGCATAGCATCCCCCTTTTGATTCCTTCATTCCTTTGCAGACAAATGCAATGGCTCCATTCCTCTGACCATTCATCCTTCCATCTGTCCAGTGGTCTCATTTTCCTGACCACTCGACAGGCCCTTCTGTCTGGCCCAGCTTGAGGAGTCAAGAAAGCCAGGATTCGGCCTTTCCTGATTTATCGAAGATAAAAGGGGGGACAGCAAAGCGTCTGGCAGATGGAAATGAATTCATTTTTCACTGCCGTGTGGTAGACAGACAGAGAGACAGACAGAGACAGAGGGAGGGCAGGGAGTCCGAGAGAGAATATTGAAATCGGAGAATAGCTTAATATAGGTGGGGTGAGAGAGAGAGAGAGAGAGAAGGAGAGACCTTGAGCCTGTTCAAGCCCAAGACATTTTGGATTCCTCCTCTGTGACATTTAGTTGATTGCTACATCGCCCCCTCCACCCGCACCCCCGCCTCTCTCTCTGCACACACACACATAATGCTGCTAGGTGACCCAGCCCTTTCAGGGGAAGCGTGACTTTTTAAGAAATCCATATAAGGAGCATGGTTACTTAGAAAACTTTTGTCTTTCTTCCAGCGCAAGTTGAAAGAGACAAGAATATTTATACAATGACTCAATATAATTTAGATTATTTCTCACTACACCAGCCTAGCGCCATTATTATTGGAGTTATTATACTTATAACCTCAATTACAGTAGGCTTTGCTTCTGGCCGGCATCTTTGAGATCGCTTTTCCTTTGGATCGCTCTTGCTAAAGCAGTCTATACTGTGGCCAAAGCTTTTAGCAATGGACTTTGACAAACAGTTATTTCATTTAATCGATAATTCATAATGCAGATTATTTCTCCCTTAACCAGCCTGATAGTAGTAAGAGGCGAACCGCAGAGTAGGCACATCACTGATCAAGAATTCGCACATGCACTGCAACATGTCCCTCTAACCTGATGGCAGTAGCGCTCTACAAAGGGCATGAAAACAGAGTCGGCTCTTGCCTTTTTTTTGCCCGAGGCCAAATCAGATTACTTTTTTGTTCTCACCCCCAATAGTGAAACATTGTAGGCTATACCTATCACAGTGAACACTGCATGTGAGAACAAATTCTGCGCTTGCAAGAGCAGCAGGGACCCTTAGAAAAACATTGAGTCTGTGATTTTTCATGGGAATTATCAGCACTCTTTCTGAAATTTGATCTTGCCTTACAGAATATCACAAATGCACACGGACCAGAGGGTTCTCCTCTCCACAGGTAATTTAATATCTCATGTAGAAGGCACTGTGCCACTACTACGCGTGGGTTGTTGCTCAGCTCAGGTTTTAATCTTTTTCTAAATGAAATAGCCATGTAAATAAAGGTTTTAAAAACTTTTGCATACGAAAAGTGCCTTGGAATTTATTTATTTTTTTATTTTTTTTAATGTAGGCTTGACTTTTCAGTTGGGAAAATTAGTTTGTGGTGGCACAGGTGCTACAGGTGCTGTTCAGCAAGCGTAAGGTGTTTGAGCCCCTCTCAGCCTGACCTCTTAGTGTCCTTGATACTGCACCACAAACTGCTCCATGTGATACCCTCTAGTTGGCCTAGTGGTAGAGCATTCACCTCTAGACTGGGAGACTATCATACAAATATGGCAAAAAATATTAATAGCTTATTATTTTTGATGGTTTTATGGTATCTACTTGCCTATATGTTACATGATGTCCATGTCCCTGCATGTTGCTCGGTCACAATACACACATTGATTTTCTTTTCAACCTCTACTTTACTCTGCAAGCATAAAGATGATAACAAAAACACCACCAAAACGGCAAGTTAACAAGAGCGGGATAAAAAAGAAAGGATTGATTTGAAATTCCCCTCAGTTCCCCGTCCTCTCTCCCTTTCTCCATCCATGCCCCCCCCTCTACCCCCTCTTTCTCCCTTTCCCTTTTATGTTCACCACTCTCTTCTCTGAGGGCAGTGGCTCTGTTGTATTTGCAAAATCTCAAACCTCTTTCGTGGGCTGATGAAAGGCCTTTCAGGGGAACCACCTCACACCTTCGCTAGCTGTTGGATTTAATTAGACTCATTCACTTCCACCCCCCCACCCTCCCCTCTCTCTCTCTCTCTCTCTCTCTCTCTCTCTCTCTCACACACACACACACACACACACACACTTGCGCACGCGCACACTTATTTGCTTCATCCATTTCAGCATGTCCTTTCTGTTCACAAAATTTTTACTTAATCACTGTGAGCTTCCAGCCAAAATAGGACATGGAAATTGAAATGGGGAGGGCTGCAATATCAGTGAATCCCTAAGCAGCATGCCATTCCCCAAAACAATGTTCATGTATAATAGATGATCATTTAATATTGATTTGTTATCTTTGTGATTTATCTTTGTGAGGCACAAGTCACCAAATCTGTTTGTGTGCTCACCCAAAAGAGAGAGGAAACACATCAATGGCGAAAAAAAAGGGTGGGCTACTTCAGAGTGAAGGCACAGTGAGGATTGGGAAAAGCCCATTTTGAAAATTCTGTTCAAAGCACAGCAGTATAAGACACACACACACACACACACACACACACACACACACACACACACACACACACACACACACACACACACACACACACACACATATGCACAGAGTCAGAAAGGAAAGAGAAAGGATTATAGTATTGTAAAAGGAATGGGGGGAACAAGTTCCCTCTCTTGGTCTTTGCAGTCTTTCCTCTCCGTTTTTTTTTCTGTCTTTCTCTATTGTGCCTCACTCTGCATCAAAAACAAAATTCTTGGCATCCCCCAGAACTGTGACCAGTCAATATTCATCTGGCTACATCAAAGACATCTAGCCATTCAAGACAACCACAACTTTCAGCATTGTGTAATCATCTTTTCATCTCCTTTCATCATGCAGGACCTGTCCTTTGTAGGCTTTGTTATCAGACTTCTTTAGCATGTACTTGACTGATGTGTTGAAAGATGCAGTGAGACAGAGTGTGAAAATAACACAGGGAGCATGTGTAATAGCATTCAGGTTTCAAATGGGTGTCGCTTACCCTACGGGATGCAACAACACACCTTATACGCCATCATAGGTCTACAATACATGATTGTAGTACTACGCTTATTAGATGCCTACATGTACTGTGTGTGTGTGTGTGTGTGTGTGTGTGTGTGTGTGTGTGTGTGTGTGTGTGTGTGTGTGTGTGTGTGTGTGTGTGTGTGAGTGTGTGTGTGTGTGGTTGTGCCAGTGAAATGAATAGAACAAAGGATGTAAGAACAGAGATACAAGGATAATCCTTTAAGTGTGCAGAGAGGAGAGAGAGAAAGGAAGAGTGT
The DNA here is from genome assembly GCA_027497455.2 of Sardinella longiceps. NCBI lineage: Eukaryota > Metazoa > Chordata > Actinopteri > Clupeiformes > Clupeidae > Sardinella > Sardinella longiceps. The sequence goes on along the minus strand of JAODXP020000015.1, from coordinate 21,429,857 downwards.
AAGAGAGAGAGAGAGAGAGAGACAAGGAGAGAGATTGAGAGAGAGTGAGAGAGAGATAGGGAGAGAGAGAGAGAGAGAGAGAGAGAGAGACATGTAGTGAGAGAAAGAAAGAGAGAGAGAGAGAGAGAGAGAGAGAGAGAGAGAGAGAGAGAGAGAGAGAGAGAGAGAGAGAGAGAGAGAGAGAGAGAGCATATAAGAGAGAGAGTAGTAAAATCCCATTAGCTCTCAGACCTCTCCAGCCTGTAATTAAAAAACTCAGGGCCAATTCTAATAGCTTGAGGATGTGATCAGTATACCATCTGATTGCACTGATTAATGAATACAAGCCCCCTGCAGGTGCCTCGGAAGCTCTGGTCACATGACTGACCGTCCGAGACATGAGGAAGGGTGTGCCCATGCAGCCTCTACCTCAGGCAATTTATCAAACACACTTAAACCAGGGCACGCGGGGACGCCGACCAAAGATGAATCTGTCCTGGGTCGTATATCTTTACGGCAAAAGTGGAGTTGCTGTAGCAAATTGGGACCTGAGGGTGTGTCTGTGTATAAAAGGCCACTACTTGCAGTTATATAGAGATAACATAAAAATGTTTATGTAGACACATAAGAAATGATTAAATATACATTCAGTTTTACACGCTCTTGCTCTGATTAATTACAGGTAAAGACTAGTGAGAAGATTCCATAACTTTAAAAATATAAATGCTTATCAACAAAGCATGTCTGTCTAAAAAAATATTTCTCAAACATGACTGTAACCTTTGCAAATTCTTAGAAAGATAAAGCAGGGTAACTTGATAAGAATACTCATTATAGACATATGTGTTTTAATAAGTGGCTCTCTGCCACCTTAAAGATTCCAAAGATGATCTAAATGCTAATATATTGAATATAAAATATAGTATTATGTAGAATAGACATTTTTCGGAAAGATATGCTTAAAATGCTCTACAGGCCCTTAAAGACAATGGGGGGATCTCTCTCTCATTGGCTAACTCAGTATTACACCCAAAACATAACCATGATTAATTAAGTTCAACCCTTTTGAATGTTGTGCCAGGCACATTGTTCATTTATCCTTCCATGAGAATGCCATAATGTCCCGGGAACACTTCCAAACCAACTTGTGCTTCACACTGGAGAGAAGGCTCTACTGAGCATTTAAATAGGGCTCAAAGAGTTTAACAGGGCAATACATCTGTCAGAGTCCAAATCAATCCTTATTTCATTAGTCCGTGATACACAGTATGCCTACAAGGAACCAATAGCAGTTAGGAACGGTCACTCAGCGCCAGCGGCCATGTTAACGTTAGCAGCTGTGATAGTGCTGCTTGTTGACCCTTGAAGGGAACGACATTAGTCTCGCTGGCTTAGTGGTAGACTCCCAGTAGGCCCTGGTCTCGATTTCAAAGAGAAACTTGGGATCCAGTAGCCAAAGGCTAATTTGTAATGGCCATGGAGCCTAGGCAGGGGATATGGTTTTCAGAAGAGAGATGGTCCCGGCCTAAACTACTGTAGCACCAAAATGAAACCTTCTACCGAATACCCCCATCCTTATTAAAAGCATCCCTGTTGGCATATTCAGGGCAAATATGCAACTTGAACTAATGAAAGTGTATTCGGCAACTAGGGATTTCATTTCATCAGCTCTTTAGATTACAGCAAAGAGTGATTTTTAGTGAAGCTGTTAGCAAAGCAGAAAGTGTGATTAGGATAATGACATTTGATAAAAAACATGGTTTCTCCGTCTGATGTTACACTATTGCGTATTTTAACACCATACGGTACTTTCATGAGTCTGACTATATCAACTTATGCCAATGCCTGACGGGAGGGACTGACATTGGACTATGTAATGCTGAGTATATGAGCATGATCATGGCCCTCAATATTTTGATTATGAAATGGGTACCATTTTAGTGTGAAATGCTGTTAAAGTATGCTGAACATAAACATGTGGTGTCAAATTGTGAAAATTATATCAAAACTGATGGAGAAAGCGGCTATCAACAATGTCAATGCAAAATGGGAGGGTCTGCTGGCCCTGTATGTGTTTATGTATTGTTTTGTGTTTCATCCTGTAGGCAAGGCTGCAGCCCATTTACTGAATTGGATTGGTGATACCTGGGCCCAGTGTCCCAATGCCCTTTAAAACTTCTTCTACACAAATGCACAGAATGCTCTTGTTCACTGTGACTCATTAGATGTTAAGAAGTCCAATTAGATGTAAAGAAGTCCAATTGCTGTCTTAAATCTGTCCAATATTTTTCACAGATTTAAACTGACTGGATGTAATGGAATTAAGCAACAACCATGCACTATTCAACATTAACAAGACATGCAAAATCCTGAATCAGATATCAGCTTAAATAGTGCATGAATTTCCTAAAGGATAAATAAAGTATCTGTCTGTCAGTGAGAATTATGAATTCATGAGGGTTTTTGTATCCTTCACAATAATTCCATGCGAAGCTCATAGTAACACACAGTAAAAAAAAAATAAGTATCCTACTTTTATTGATTCATTTTCTTTCCACTTGAGATAAGTCAGCAGTAATTCTAGCTCAAGAGATAAGCAGAAGATCAAATGAGGACCAAATAAAAATCCATGTGCCCTCTACAAACACTTGCCAATAAAGTGGGAGAATGAGTTTTTTGATCAAGAGAGAAAATAACACACAGACAACAGGAGGTTGATCATGAGGGATGAAAGCAGGAGAGAGAGAGAGAGAGAGAGAGAGAGAGAGAGAGAGAGAGAGAGAGAGAGAGAGAGAAAGAGAGAGAGAGAGAGATGTTGCGAAGAAAGGGAACATGTTATTCTTTTGAGGAAGTTTAGGTCAGTTGCCATTAGTCAGTGTATGACAGTCTTGCCATACAAGCTAAACAAATGCTTTGACACTATGGAATCTATACCTACAGTACGGAATCTGCTCTCCCCATATATCCCACTTTTGAGCCTTATGTCGCAGCTGAACTCTTTAAGAGGCTTCAGTCAAGGGATCAGGTCAGACTTGCTGTTTAACTCAGTGAAATGCAGCTCCATGTTAAACGTGTCACGCACTGGGAAGGGATGGTATGTCTGTAAATCCCTTGTTGCATTGCAAATTTCTAAAGCTCTTCTGTACAGGCAGGATGGAGACTACATCCCAGAGAGCACACAATCTCAAATTCACTCACTCAGAATTTACACTGTACATGTATGTTTACACTGACTGTGGTAACTTTTGTTTTGATCCTGAAGTTACCAAAAATAAAGGTCTGTTGTGTACTGAACATGATGTGTCTAATGTCATGATGTACTGGTCATGATGTGCCTTTTAATTCTACCTTTCACATTAAAGGAGAGTACCGGAGTGAATTCAAGCATAGCCCTGTTGAAAGAGCTTGCTAAATGCGCTAGTTAGCGAGTGGAACAAAATAATTTGGTACAGCACAGACCGAACGCGAACTCAGAAGCGAACAGGCACTTTACACTGAATCAATGGGACCTGACTGTTGGAAACCGAAAGTAAGATCTGAGATTACATTGACTCAATGTAATGTGTTTCGCGTTCACGTTAGGTCTGTGCTGTTTGAAAATCTTTCATTTCATGCAAAATATATTGCTGTTAGAAGGCTTGTGCAGCAGAACTATGCTTAAACTTACTCCGGTATATTGCTTTAAGTCCATAAAGACAGAACTGAGTGTGTAGTTGGTTGATGTGCTGAAAGATGAAGCCAATGAGTGAATTCACAGAGGAAGGACTGGCTGATGACTTACATCATCACTCTGGCTTGTTCAATTAATAGCAACATCATCAAGAGCATGTCAGTTTTATTTTTTTTTTCTCCCATGGATTGATTATAACCCTTTGAGCTAAGACTAATTCATCTGTATTCATGCCATCCTAGTGAAGTGAGCTATATAAGAAAATGGAAAACTCATCGAAAGTTTTAGCCAGTTTAATTCTATTCCGTTTTTAATATTCTCTAAGCTGGTAAGTTTGAGCTGCAGGCTCGCAGCCACTATTATACCACATGGGCCTAGCAGAAAAAAAACCACAGGAGTAATGTACAGTGCACCGTAATTCACACCCAGATGAGTGCAACATTGCAATCCAATGCACTATTTTTCCACAGTCAAGAAAGCTCTGTGACCTCAGGTAACCACCGTGACCCACTTTTATCATAATCATCATTATTATCCCCCATCATG
>JAODXP020000015.1:21414834-21425562 GCA_027497455.2 Sardinella longiceps | reverse complement strand
GATCATTTCAGGAATCTTTTTCAATCGAACATTGCTAATAAAATGGTAGAGAGCTGCTGTTAGCTACTGGTGGCGGTAACCTGCTCCTGCCAATTGCAGTCAAGGCATGAATGGAGACAAACAGGGATGAAGTCATTATTGTGTCAGTTTGTTTAAGCTGTACAGGCATTTCAGTTTGATGGTAACCACTGTAAACCAAAAGTAATTGACTCAATCTACTGAACTCCTTCCATTGTACAAGTCATCTCCACAGTCTAAAGAGAACATTCCTCATTCTGATGGTGAAGTTGCCAAATTAAAAATGAGATTTAATGAAGCAGAGAAAGATTATAATCAGCTTGGGCATTAGCAGGTTTTCTTAAAGAAAAGAGTTACTGTTGGTTTCACGCAGCATCCAAGTGCTTAAATGATGTTGCATATTTGTATAAGTGGTTACACTTTCCTCAACCTGAAAGACTACTTCTGGTATTCTGGGGGAAGATACACATACTGTACATCTTTTCAGGGTACAGAAAAAGCATTTTTCACTCGGAAGGCAAAACTGTCAATAAATGGACTGTGACCATCTTTGTGCTCCAAGTCATTGGCAAAGTTAATAATGTGTCTTTTATGGTTATGACAGTGTTTTGTGTATAATGCATATGAGAGATTGATGAAATGTTTTCAAGTGCGCCAATGAGAAATGTTGACTCACTGAACAGTTTGCTCTTTTTATGTGTGTACGTGTATGCAGGTCTATACTTTATGTGAGGAAATCAAGAGTCAACCTATAAATGCTTGAGTCATGGTCAAATATATTACAGGAAAACGAGACATGAACACAGTGTTTCTTGTGTCTTGCTCTTATATATTCAGATTAGAGGATAAGTAAGTTGCACAGTGCTCTTGGCCATTAGGTAATTTCACTCCAAATGTATTGGCACCGTTAGTGTTCAATAAAGAGAGGTATTTAGTAAATAAATAAATAAATACATATCTATTTGATATTTTTCTCACAGTGAAAATGATGTATGTCAACCTTGAAGGGAGGCATTTAGAACTCTATGAACACCACCCCTGTGCTCATAAAAGGGTAACTAAAAGTGAGTGAAAAGGTGTGTGAGTGTGGTTGCGTTCCTGTGTGCGTGTATGCGTGCTCACGTATGCATGATCTATGCTTGTGTGTGCCTTTAAGTGCACTAGTTTGTCTTAATTTAGTAACAAACCATGACAAATCATCACTAGACAATGGCTCCCTAAAGCACATGGAATCTTAAGTGCAATTTTCCTGTTGATACACAATAGCCTAGTGACTGTGTGAGTCTGTGAGACAAGTGCGGGATATTAGAGTCTTTGATCAGTTTCTTTTTGTCACCATCCTATGGGCTCTGTCCCTGAGGGCTCCCTAACGAGAGCATTGTTATGTGCTCTTAGCTTCACAAAAGCAAGAGCTAGAACGGTAATGTCCTTTTACACAGCTGAGGAGAAGCGCAAAGACAGAGCTACACTTTTACCAGTGAGCCACGGATGATAGAAAACTGGAGAGGAAAAACGGGAAAAAAGAGGTAAGGAGAAAACATGCCAATTACTGAAATGAGAGATTCTCTAACACAGCAAATCTCATTAGTTGAGAGAAGAAGACGGATCGTTCTGACTGCTTATTTGTTGGCTCGTGTGCTTAGAGACATTCTGCTGAAAAATAAAAACTGCTAACCTTGTGAACAGTCACTGGTAAGCACAGGTCATTTTGTCTAATTATGGTTCAAAAAGACATATTTTGTTGCTAAGTGAAATAATTTGCTTTTGCGAATGCATGAAGAATAAATAGCTGAGAAATAGTAGATTTTTTCATATTTCTGTTTTGGTTAAGAATGGTAGTGCCGAATCACCACCTCTTTATCACCTTATCACAACATACTGTTTGCAGAGCACTGCAAATGCCTTGCCACCGGATGAGAGCTACACAAGACATCACAAAGGGCAAAGTTTGTTGCAATTCCTCTGCTGTAGTGACCTTAATGCTCTCTCAGACTTTATTCTCAACCAAACATTTTCTCTCTCTCTATCTCTCTCTCTCTCTGCACTGACTATTCTCAACCAACCATATTTTCTCTCTATCTCTCTCTCTCCCTCTCTCTCTCTCTCTCTCTCTGCACTGACTATACTCAACCAACCATATTTTCTCTCTCTCTCTCTCCCCCTCTCTCTCTGCACTGACTGTTCTTTTCCCTCCCACACCCCTGAACGTGTCTTTCTTGCTACCCTGTCATTTGAATGTCTTACTCTCTCTCTCTCTGTCGCTCTTGACGTCAGATGTGACATCAGGTGGGACTGGCAACAGCTTATTAAGCTTGCTTCATGCAGCTCCATGCTGTGTCAGTGTGCTTGGCATGCCAGAGCTTTTGGAGTTAGTTTAAGCACACTCTGGCTCAATTGCCATGTTATTGCATAGTCTGACCTTTGCTGTCGAAGCCAATGCTGTCATGAAGGCTGTGTACAAAACAACATCAACAACAACAACAAAAGCAACAAAGAGCCGAGTAACATGACAACAGAGCTCAGATCTTTAATTTATGAGCATGAACACAAAGGCATGCACATGAACACACACACACACACACACACACACACACACACACACACACACACACACACACACACACACACACACACACACACACACACACACACACACACACCACTTTCTTCAACCAAAGAGCACACACCATTAAATATAGATCCACATGTCTAAAACACTCTGGCAATCTTCACACTAACTAGCACATTTCGCTCTTATATGATCTCCACTTGTAAGGATTCCATCCCCAATTTGTGGGACTTTCCGTCTCTGCTGCTGACTGTTAGATCCTGTGCCTATTTGGCCATCAGCTGCACCACCAGATCAGAGGGCATCACTTCTCAAAGCCCTTCAAATGGAGTGTGGGTGACCAGTCTGTTGGCCAATAACTGACCTCAGATCAGTGGAATCCCCTCTCAAAGCCTGTGTGGGTTCAAACGAAGTGTGTGAACCCAACATCACAAGAGTACAGCCGGTTCTTAGCACAAATACCCACAAAAGGACTGCACTTCACCTGTCCAATGCATGGCCCCCTTCCAAAATGGCTGTCAGGTTAAATAAAGGCAAAGGCTTTGCATACGATGAAAGAATTATAGAGGCACTGGGGATCTGTCTGAAAGGATCTCCACGGAAACGGGCACAACAATGGCAGGTACAGTGATGGCCCAGCAGAGCCTGTCTCCATCGCTTGTGATTTGTAGCCTGGACATCAAGCAAAAACAAACCTTTCCAGCTCATTTAAGTTCAGAGTGCCCTATGGCCTTCAACATACCCGTGACTTAGCCAGCAGTGCTATAAATCTTTTTCTTGTCACAGGGAAAAGCGGTCTCCAAATAAGGCTGACAGTGAGAGCGGCTGGCTGGCGAGACGGGGAAAATGGTGGGGAAAAATGAGCAAGATAAGGGGGTGCTCAGAGAAAATGGATCTATCAAATGACATAAACAGACAAGCCTATTAACAGACACATAAAAATCACATTTCGCCTTGTTGTCACGCGCTCGCATTCCATCTGCCATGTCTGTTTGATATACACAACTTACGAACCAGAGAGGGCTTTTCAGAGAGAGACTCAACACACACACACACACACACACACACACACACACACACACACACACACACACACAAGCACACACCCACACACACTCCTCCCGACACAAGCCCCATGAGTACAGTATAGGAGATCTGTGCCAATGCCCACCTTGACAACAAACACCTCCAACTTTGATTAAGTCCCTTGAAAATATATATATATAAAAATTGTGTCACTATTGTTGTTTTACAACAAAATGTATAGCCTATAGTTTTTGTGTTTCCTGTCATAAATCATATAAATAAGCCCTCACCCTCACCCCTGCCCAAATCCCCACAAACACCCTCTCCTACCAGTCAGGTGAAACAGGCTCTTTCACTCTGCTTCACTTTGTGTGAAGATTCTGTCTGCTTACATTTAATTCCTTTGGGTAGATACTTCCTAAGTACATTCAAACTATTGGTTCCTCCTTCAACCTCTGTTCACTGATTGCATCCTAAAAACTAGAAAAGCACTCAGAGCACAGACCTCCGACAAGGCAAGGTGATCACAGACACAATATAAATTGAATCAGTTCTTACTTCTCCCTATACGCGTTGTCCGAAAATTTCATCCAAAGCTGTGTAGTACTTTTCAAGTTATGTTGTAATGTACACAGACAGACAGACAGACAGACAGAGGGAAAAAAAATATACCCTCCTTAGCGGAGGTAAAAATGAGTCTTGGAAACCAGTAATAGCACTGTATAGCGAAGTAGAACATTGAGCGATAGTACAACAGTGGCGCTAGCTTGGCTAATCAGAAAGCCACAGGAGGTCTAATGTCTTGATGAAAGAGGAAACTAGGAGAGTCACTGTGGTGGAAAGCAACATGCTGAAATGATCCTTCAAGCCACCAGCTGACTAAAGAGCTGTAAAGAATGCACCAAACATAAAGTCTAGCCAGCATGAAAGAGCGTTTCTGCCCCTAGGTGTACAGTATATGCGGATGGATCGATGATTCCTTCAATAAACTCCACTTTAATAAGCAAGAATCAAACTGCAAAAATGTGTGGTCATTACATTGAGATGCACAATAAACTGAGCTTTACTGAGTATAACAAAATCTGTCATACTATAATGTCTCAATAGATTACAATGCAAATGAATCAATCAATGCCTTTGAATCTATGTAAGACTGCTGTGATACAATAATTACAACATATTTCATTTCCATGCACACAAATGTATCACAAGCAGACTGACAAATCAAAAGCAGACTATCAAAAGGGAGTCACTTCATGGTTAAATAATCTCTCTCTCTCTCTCTCTCTCTCTCTCTCTCTCTCTCTCTCTCTCTCTCTCTATTTCCCTCGCTCCCTTTGTGTGTGCAATATTTATTTGCATCTGTGTGGTGAGAAACTATAGAACAGTTGCATCTGTGACAGTTGCCAAATGGTATTTCCAAAGTGATGGCTTTCTATGACAGCAGTGAGAATGACTTTCTCATTCTCCCTTTCTCTTTCTTTTACCCCTGTTTTATTTAATCATTTATTTATTTTGTGTGTGTGTGTGTGTGTGTGTGTGTGTGTGTGTGTGTGTGTGTGTGTGTGTGTGTGTGTGTTAAAAAGTCTGCGCCAGTAAGTAAGAACAAATCTATTTAATGAACAGTATCAGTTTTGCCAAGAAAACTACTTCCACTCCAACCAAGGCTCTGATAAGGTACTTACAAACGGACAAACAGGTTTTCTACAATCCTTGTTTATCCCTTTTGTAATTAGTATTCAAGTGAGCCCACTCTCCCTCCTCTCTCACACACTCACATAGACTAGACAGACACCATAGTAAGCCCACGCTCTTCCTGTCCTAAATTACAACCAGTTCCACACATCCACACACAGCCCACCAGACTCCTGCTGTTTCCTTTCTTTTGCCTCCTCATCCCTCAATCTGTGTCCGACCTTGTAACTGAACGATCGTTTAGATAAGCTCCTTTTCAATGAGGTCAATTGACCTGTTCGATCTTGTCCAACTGAATGCAGGTTAAAGGAAAGCACCGGAGTGAATTCAAGCATAGTCCTGTTGAAAGAGCTTGCTAAATGCGCTAGTTAGCGAGTGGAACAAAATAATTTGGTACAGCACAGACCGAACGCGAACGCAGAAACTAACCAGCACTTTACACTGAATCAATGGGACCTGACTATTGGAAACCGAAAGTAAGAACTGAGGTTACATTGACTAAAAGTAAAGTGTTTCGCGTTCGTGTTAGGTCTATGCTGTTCAAAATTCTTTCCTTTCATTTCGAAATTCTTTCATTTCATTGCTGTTAGAAGGCTTGTGCAGCAGGGCTATGCTTAAACTTACTCCGGAGCTATCCTTTAAAAGAGAGAAAAAGTCTGCACATGGAAGTAAAAAGCATGTCCATCTAACCACTGAAGCCGTAAAAGAAGAGTTTCTGGGGAAGGGTATGAATAGAGAAATATGTAAAGACAGGCGAGAGGATAGAGACATGGAAGACCAAACAAGAATAAACTGACTGGATGCGACTGAGGTTAAGTAGGTTTGAAAAGATCAATTCATGATATGAGGAAGAGAGGCAGACAGACAGACAGCCACAAAGACACACACAGTTTGTGTGGTTTGTGTATGAGAGACAGAGAATGTAATAAGCAAAGAGAGAGAGAGAGAGAGAGTTGAAATAGAACAAATGGAAAAATTAATGGAAAGATTAATAAACAGCTCTAACTATCTAGAAGTCTCTGCCTCTCTCTCCCCCCTCAACACCCCCTGCCACCCCCATCCCGCCCCTCCTCTCCAGAACATTCTCTGGGCCCTGACATGATATGTACCGACAGGGCCTCGGCTGCCCTGAACATGCAAACGCTGCAAATCCACTGGGGCCGTCTCCTGAGGCAGGCGCTATCCCTGGCTACCCTGTCCTCTCACCACCCTCAGTTCAACAACAACAAAAAAGAAAAAAAGAAAAGAAAAAAAAGACAAAACACTGCTGCTGCCACAGGCCAGCCTCTGCCTACTAGGCCACCTTGCCCTAAAACATGTTACCGGACAGGCCATGTCTCGCCACTTTCACCAATCCCTGTGCAGGCCAAAGACACCACCGCCAGAGAAGAGTGTCAAGAGTCTAAGTGTGATCCGCCCTCGAGGAAGTGGTATTTGAGCTCTAACGAATCTAACAATAGTGAGCCTTTAACAGGCCAAAAGCCCCCGACGCCCCTCCAGCGTCTTGAATATCTGGGTATAATGACACACCGGGGGCGCAAAGTAACACCACAGTAGCACCCTTGGGTGCAAGGCCATCTCGGCCAGCCGAAAACCCCCTCAACAAATGTCAATCCTCATGAGATGAGGGTGGGGGGGCGCTAAATTTGTTTCTTGACAATGACTTGCGACATCAGATTGCAGGGCTTGAGTCTTTGTGCTCCGTGGCACCCCTCTTGTTAACGTGATAAAGCAAGCAGTGCCCTTTTCTGGATTAATTAGGATAAATACCAAGAGCTGAATCTCGGTGGGTGCAAAAGGACCGCATGAAGGCACGGAAATGAAAGACTGCGATAATGAAGACAACTGAGGAAAGGCTGGGGAACAGAGAGAAGGTAATGAATGGGGGGGGCCGACAATGGCTGATGACACACAGGCAGACGAGAACAGAGGGAAAAGAGTTGGAGAAGTTTGATGAGAAGAGAAAGGAGGAGAACTGTGAGGAAGGGTGGGTGGAGGAGAGAGAGAGAAAAGAGGCACGGGGAGAAGAGGGAGAGGATGATTGGGGCGAATGGAATGAAGGGGGGTGGGGGTGATACTGCGCCCCAAAGTTACTGAGCTTTAAGATTGGGAGAAGAACTGGGCCAGTCTATTGCTTATCTGTCTGAGACGTGGGAGGAGTCAGCACACTTGGACACAGGGTAAGAACAGTGAAACAGCACCATGAGGCCATAACAAGTGCATGTAGGCCAACCCATTGTAGCAGTAACCCCAAGACAATGCCTTTTACCTAAAGAACATACATATAAGCATAGACTCAAATGATCTCCAAGTAATCTAGGGGTAGGTTTCACAACAGCAACAAAAAAAAGGTTGTTTTCTGATCATTTATTTTTACTGGTAATTACCAGACGTCCGTTTCCCAACGTTGGCGATGGTCAACTTAGCTAACTTAGAAACTATGGTTTTGGACAACATACCCTACATTGATGAGTGCATCAGTGCAAGTAAGCTACCGCATACTTTCATCCGTAGTGAAAGAACATTGCAATCTCCATGGTGATGATGCCATGATGCAAACCTTGTGAAAATGTCAGCCACCAAGCAGGGGGTCAACGGCTGAGGAAATGAGTGTGTCAGGAAGTGGAAGAACTATCATTAAGATGATAGTTTGTGTCACTTAACACAATCATTTAGTGTGTGTATACACACACACACACACACACACACACACACTTTGGCATTTGCGTCAAGAAAGTGAGGCATTGATGTGGGTCGGCTATGTTATTAGCTGCACAAGTCATTTGCCTTTGATATATGTGAAGGCCGGCAGACACGCCTGCCTAATCAAACATTGCGGGTTAAAATTGTACCATCTGGTTGCATGAATGTTTTCACATCTGTAGCCGCAATCAGTAAAATGCTAAGGAGTCTACTGCAAACAATGCAGGAAGTTGAGCAGGACTATATTTTGTGTTTATTACTGAGACAAAGATGTCAAATGGAGTTGTCTAAGTCTGAAAGTTTTACATAATGAAACGTAGGCTTAATACGATAATTATGCAAATGTATTATTATGTAAGATAATTATGTGTTGCAAAATGCACTAACAAACCAATAAATCTCATGTAATCAATCTAATCAAACAAAAGTGGCGATTAAAACAAGTTAAGGCTGCTCTGCTTTTTGCTCTGTATTTGGATTTAAGCTTACAGCTAACAGCTAACAGCCTGTGACATTTCCACCCTTAGACCACAGACAGTATAAATTAGACAAGCAGAGACAAAGTGAAATCAGTCACAAACACCTTCCTGGGGGTGTTGACAGTACATTTGCAGATGGTGCATAAATGATGAGAGATGAATTATGCTGAGTTGAATGAGTGTGTTTGGGGGAGTTTTTTAAGGAGTGTTTTTGTCCACTGCAACACAAAGGGAGGTAAATAAGCTGTTTATACAGTAATTACTATTGAAAGTTGCTACTAAAGTCAAGTTTTTATTTTTTCTCTCTCTCTCCCTATCTCTCTCTTTCCATCACACATACACATAAGCTGAGAACTGAAAACTATCTCTATGCTGTTATTTTTATGGTTTCACGTAGCTTCTTAATTGTGGCTTGGCATGGAGAGTAATGATAGAATAGACTTTTTTGTGTTATTTTACTGTAATGGTTTTTAAAGTCAATTCTCTCTGTCTCTCTCTCAGTAATTCTCTCTCTTGCTGTCTCTATTCTAGCCTACACAGATGTATTCACTATTTTTTATCACTTCAATATTTTTCACTGCAAATTGTTTGCTTATTACTCACAGGGTGTAAATTCCTTCCATTATCTGATGCCTGTGTAAGTGAATGGAGGATGATACTTCAGAATGACTTTCAGTGAATGGAGTGCTTGTATGCCTTTCACCACTGTAAGTGAGTTTATTACATCAAGCAATATATGCACCAAGTGGCAGAGGTCACCACTCTCAAGGGCAACTCATGTTTTATGTATGCGTCGGATATTTCCTCCACAAAGACAGATGTTCTGCTAATTCAGCTGGGAGTTCATTAGGACGGCGTGTGAAATAGAAAGTGAGGAGACAGCCGGCATCGCCGTCGACCGACCGAACGGAGCGACAGAACAATCACACCCACACACAGTAACTCCTGTCATCGCCAGGCTCTAGCCGCCTTGCCAAAGTTGCCGTGTCACTAAATGTTTATGTCTACCTCCAGCTAGCTACCTTGCAAATCATTACAGCAATTATTCTAATTGTGTATTATCTGTAATGAACCTCTGTGTTGTTGTTGAGACTGATTGTTTGTTTCTGATGGAGAGGTGTTTTTGTTTCCGTGTGCAGACAAAAAATCCATTTGCAAGTCATAACACTTGTAGGATGTAGCCTCGAGCATCTGTCTGAACAGCGGAAACAGGAAATAACCTCAGAGTTGTCAGTCAATCCAGAGAGCATGATGACAAGACCAACTCTGACTTTGTAAATGGGAAACAAGCATTTAGTGTTTAAGACTGACTGGCCGTTAAAGATACCAGACTATCACAAAGTCGATGAAGGAGTATAGATGTTTCAAACTTCACTGCTGGGCTTCCTGCTATTTCAAAAAAATAAGATTCATATTTAATTTAATGTTGTTAGTAGCCTGGCTATCACTGACTAAAGTCACAAGATTTATTTTGGTTAATCTGCCATTGCAGCAGAGTTCGCTGAGGCGGGATGGGACCTTAATGGTCAAAAGCTACAACCAATCACCAATGGTCTGACCTACAACCAATCAGTTCTGATGACGTATGCAGAGACGTATACATTTGGGAAGTATCCGTCATCTGTCAGGCTCTGTGATGGCTCTACAACTCTGTGCATCGACAGAATCGGATGAGTATAAATTAGCCTTTAAAAAACGTTAGGCTATCTAAATTCACAATCTTTTTTGTGCGAAGGATATATCATGATAAGCTAGTTACATAAATCGTCCATATGAATGTCAAACTCAGAAATGACAACGATAAATATTCACCAACTAGTAACCTTATTGGGGGAGAGGTTATGCTTTTCAACATTAATACCAGTAAGAAGCCAGAGGCAAATGTGAGATGCATTTATACCATTACTGTAGCTTGCAAGACAATCTGTCAACCCTGTAGCCTGGTAGCCTAGAAATCTAGAAGCAGCAAATTAAATTTACTGCGCAGGAGCGTCTAGCATGTCTCGATTTGGCTTGCGGCTAGATCCCCCAAAACTAGCTGAGCTAATCATGGTGCAAGTGCAGAAGAGCAAACAAGCCTGTATCAACTCTTAACATGTGTAAGTTTGCAAAATAGCAACAGTTTGAGAAAAGTGCAGACGTGGCAACAGCGAGTAAATAAGATCATTAACGCCACGGCACGCAATAGCCTCGGTGAGCATTTATTGATGTGGAGAGGCTCCTTGTGTGCAGAGGGAT
>JAODXP020000015.1:21404834-21409834 GCA_027497455.2 Sardinella longiceps | reverse complement strand
CACTTGTGTGATCAGGACAAGGCTTAATCTGTATTTGTGAGAGTGCACTGTTCCTGGTGCTGAGGTGTTGAACTCAATCAACCTTTTAATCATTCTGAAAAAGCATCTGTTTATGGAGTTTGCAGGGACGTTTCTGGTGGAACTGAATAAAGGACAGTCTGTTCAGAGGACAGAAAAGGACGGGGTAAGTTTCACAGAGCCAGGTGGGCTGCAGAAAAAGACATGCTTAAGGAGTATGATTTAGTACACAAGGGAATTTGGAATACTAGTGCTTTCTATTTCTCCACAATAGAACAAGCCAATTCCATTCTGGCTTTTATTTTTGTTTGTTTACACTTACTCCATATGTTGAACACATTTTAAGTTAAGTTACTGTATCAATCACATCTCTACGTTAGAGGACATTTTTCACCCCAACTATAATTAGTCCATGCAAGAATGACTTCATAATATGCCATCCAAGACCCAAAAAGCTGAGTCAGCAAGCTCTTTCTGGCATGAAGAGAAGCTACATCAGAGATGTGCTGAACTATGTGAAGGTTAAGCGTGATGTCTGATAAACACAAATTACCATTGACATGAGGCTGGTACACAGACCTATGAGAACCATTCTTCTAGAAAACATGAAAACTTAGGTCAAAAGAGAGGTTGTGCATCAAGCCAGATAAGAGCTGAGTCCACACTTTGGCCTGGAGGCCAAGGATTCAAAGTTCAACAGAGGCCATCAAATAATGGTCTGGACATGGTAGATGGAGTGAAAAGTCTGCCTATAACTATAGTGAAAGTACAGTAGTGAAATATACACAACAAGAGTCTATAAAAACAAAGGGCCAAGAAGTTGAAAATTGATTCCCCCCTCTCCTTTTTTTTTTTTTACATCAGCAGTTGCCATGACAAAAAAAATAGCCAGGGCACTGAGAAGCATATCAATGAGGGTCCATTTATCATTCCATTGTGTTCAAGGTGAAAATATGAGGCTTGCTGAGTGGAAACATCATCTGGCTGCAGTAAAACATTCATTCTCTTATCATCTTTACGGCTCCCTTTCATCTCACCTCCACTGCTCTCCACTCGTCTGGGTTTGCCTTGTCTTGACTCCACTGAGCATTCACTAAAGGCTTAGTGCTGAAAAATGTAAAATATAAAAAAAAGAAAAATATGCCTCTTGGAAGGTGCCAAGGAAATGATCTCGGCCTAAATGCATTACCTTCTAGATAATTAATTGAGAGTGTGTGAGAGAGAGAGAGGGAGAGAATCCTTTCCCATTTATGAGTGGGTGCATGCATTAAGACCTTTCATTGTTGAGTGAACAGAGACACTTTCACGAGTGTACCAGAATGCTGACCGGGCGAGGAGACACTTGTTAAAATGCGGTCTCCTCATCGTGAAGATCGTTTGCAATTACTCTTTTGATCTGAATGGAATAAACTTCAACATGCCACACTTTTATGATCCCGGCTCTGGCGCCAAAAACTGTAACTCATGAATTACAATATGTTTCCACTAAAGCCAAGCAGATGGCTGGTGTTTCGAGGCAGTACTCATGATCTTTTGCTCTCACCACCCACCCATCCCCACGCCTCCCAGTGCTTTTTCACTCCTTCTATCTCTGGCCTTCTATACCCTTTGAAGAAGTTCTTAAAGCCTACAGATTCTCATGCAATCATGCAGAGGTTAAAAAACAAGCTTTTCCTTTTAAATGATCAGATCATTTGAAGAAAGTTCATTAATAATGAAGAAAGTAAAAAAAAAAAATAAAATGACATCCCTTCAAGAGTCAGCCAGCCAGGTCAGATCTGCTAGACTCTCTATCCTCTACGTATAGAGTCCACCCAGTAACCAGGAAAGATAAGAGAACAGCCATTAATGGAGCGATTCAAGTACACCCCCCTCCCCTCCCCTCCTTTCCTTTCCTTTCCTCCACTCCTCCCCTCCCTTGACATGTCATATCTCCTCCCAGGGCTATAAATTAAGTGGGGTCCGGTTGGTTAAGTCTCTGATTACACCATTAGTGCCGAGAGCCTCTGACTAGGGAACATGACGGAGGTTAAATGCTAATAAACCTTGCTGGAAAAGGACGGTGTGGCGCTTCATTCCTTGTCCTCTCGTTCATTTATTTATTTCCTGTTTACCCCTCCTCTACTCCTTCTTCCTTCCTTTCTTCTTCTTCTTCTTCTTCTTCTCTAGGCTGATTGGTGATGTGGGGGTAGAAGAGGGCTTGGCAGAGACTGACCGCGAGAAAGGCTCTGAAGTGCCTCATCCCATCTCAGGAAGTGTCAGGTGGATGCGTCAGCAAGTCCACGCTCCCCTACCCCTGCAACACCCCTCCCCCCCACCCACACACACACACACACACAGACACACACACACACACCCTTCCCCCCATACCTCCATATCCGACTCTCGCTGCATTTCCACTCTGACCCTTGCACACTCACAGTGCACAGTTGCCAGCAGCTCAGCTGCCGGGAGAAAAAAAAGGGGGAAAAAGAGCCCAGAGTCAGACCCACTGCAGCAGAGCAGTAGAGGAGGAGTACTGGGCTGTTCACACAAGCAGCACCTCTAATATCAGCTGTGTCTACTGTAGCAAGTGAGGACAAAAAAAAAAAAAAAAGAAATTGTGTGAGTCTTAATGGATACAGCGAAAGTCTGCAGCGAGCACCAAGGTCCTGGCTTTGATTTCTCTCAAGTCGAACCAACTGATACGATATGTCTGTCGTGTCGTGTTATTACGTGTTCCCACAAAACGGCAGTACCTCCTGCAGAGCAAAGGCACAAGAAGGCTTTAGAGCTCTACAGAGCAAAGTGGCAGCAACTCCAAGGTCACGGTGAGGAGGAACCCTAGGGAGCATACCTACTAATATAATGTGCCTGTGCCTGAGCCGTAAATCGCTTTGAATGAAAGAGTCTCCAGACCCTATCCAATCCCATCTAATCTTAAAGGAATAAAAGCGATATATGAAGAGAGAGAGAGCCTATGGGGGTTGGGGTGCATGAAAGCTGCCTACAGTGTCCTAAGCTCCAGTGACACGCCCCAATGTGAACCCACTGTGGCTCCACTGCTGAGATGCTATACGTGTTTGTGCATCATCTCTTGTCATCTACTTCTCAGAGGGAGTTATATGGGAGGGGGGCTGCCTTTTTTCCTCTCCTTTCTTGCTCTCTCCTCCCTTCCTTTCTCCATCTTTCCTCTCTGCCAGAAGCAGACCCGTCCCCTTCTCTCTCCACAGAGCTGCTTGGGGTCTGACTTTTTTTTATTCCGCCTCCCTGCTCGGCACGCACGCTGGTACATGGCGGGGCGCCCGTTTGAAGGCGTTGCCAAGGAGATGAGGAGTTCTCAGAGGCACATGGCATGTCCCCCCCCCCTCCCCGTTACCTCCACCACCACCACCACCACCACCACCACCCCCCCCCCATGACACAGGCAAGCAAATGCACACAGACACATACACACAGATACGCATACACACATACACACAGAATGTGGCATCAAACAAAGAGGGGTTTCAAAAGAGGAGGGCAGCATGTCTAAGTGAGAAAGAGAGAACAAAGCTGAACAATGGTACAAAACAAAAACAAAAACAAGTAACAACAAAAAAAAGAAAATCTAATGAATGGCTGACTGCAAGTTCTGCCACGTGTTTACCTCTGGCTGTGTGACTTTGGCAGAGAGTTTGTTAGAGAGTATACCACTGCAATCCTCAACAGAAGACTCTGGGAACGGTAGGAAACCGCAGGCTGGTGCCAAGAAGAAGTGCTCACCTTCATATACTCAGAGGGCACTGGGGTCAGCCCACTCTCGACGAACGACTGACAGCAGGTGCATTCTGGGAAGGGTGTTGGCCGTTCAACGGCATCCCTGCAGATGAGCTTGTCTGTCACCTCCGAGCCTGATAAATGACTCCTCAAAGAAAAGTGTCCCTTTTTTCGCCCATCCAACCCAAGCACTCACTGTACTGACAGTCAATAAGCAAATGCCTCGTCAATCTCCACCGCCTCCCTAAGGCACTTGCAGTAGCTGTCCCATGCTGACTTACAGCAGAACAGCTCCCATCATAAAATCATCTCCCGTTTTACTATCCGCAACCAACAGCCCCGAGAGCAGGGGAGCCTTGCATTGTAGACCTGCAGATGATTCTAATCGGCTGTCATTATGACAAATGTTTGAACACTGCTTTTTTTAATGGCAATTAACCCACAGTGATTGCTAGCTAGCACACGGTTGCTTTCAATTGCTTGTCACAAATCATGTGGTTTATGCTGACAACCAAAAGAAATAAAAAGTTTGTTTTGAAAATAGCATCAGTTCCGATTATGGAAATGAACAGAAACAGTTTGGTTGTTTGGTTGCTATCTGTCTGTGTTGCCATGTTAATTTTCAATCAGAATTAATGATCATTAATTAATTAAAAATTAAAATTAAAATGAGAATTTATTTGTATTCACAACACTGATTACAATACTAATTAAATCTCTGTAATCTACTCCCAAAAACAAGCAATTTCTGTCAAACAGAATATGTATCTTTTCTTCCACGAATGCCTGAACAGCTGCATTCCATAGTCCCCAGGCTAAAATCCCCTTTTGGCTTCAGTGAAAAATAAGGGGAACGTCTCTCCGAGTACAGAATCTGTGCTTTACTTTCTCAAAAAAAAAAAAGAAGTAGAAGAAGCGAGGCCAGATATGGGTTGGGTTTGAGATGAGACGGGTGGCTGAGAATCAGAAATGCTATCTCAGAGAGAGAGAGAGAGAGAGAGAGAGAGAGAGAGAGAGAAAGAGAGCGGGTTGTTGCCTCGGCACAAGCAAGAAAGGAAAAAAAGCAAGGGAAAATGGAACACACTCTTCTCAATGGCCGTGATAAGGCTGTCACACGAGTGCTGCTCTGCATCAAACAACCCTGCCATGCAACGCGACTCATAATTGAATTCCGCTCTCGAATTGTGTAAGAAAGACGGCCGATTCCACAAAAAGATAATAGGGCGTAATTTAAGTTAAAAAGA
>JAODXP020000015.1:21377334-21397334 GCA_027497455.2 Sardinella longiceps | reverse complement strand
ACAGTCCAACTCCAACTATAACAAACAACTGTATGTCCCCACTGTCTTTTAGTCTGTCCATCACTCGGTCGTTGTTTCTGTCTGGCTAGATATCTGTCTGTCTTTCACAAACCGCACCATATATGTGCAAAGATAAGTGTGGTTATTTGATAATGGGCTGACACAAGTACTGTATCTGTTGTGCCGCATTAGCATAAAACATGCATGTGGTTTTCAGTACCAATCTACATCAATGACATAGAGAAGGTCAGCAAGAGTTCATAGCTCCCCTTGCTCTAACACCATAGCATGAGCCATTACACTTAGCTTTTACACTTCTTTTTCTCTCTTTCGCTCTCCCTCTCTCTCTGTGTTCATTGTATCTATCAGCCTCTCTCTCAGACACACCAATACACACACACACACACACACACACACACACACACACAAACTCAAACTCTCTCTCTCTATTTCTCTCTATTTCTCTCTCTCTCTCTCACACACACACACACACACACACACACACACACACACACACACACACACACACACACACACACACATTAAAGCATGCACAACTAAAGTATAAACACAAGTTAAAGTGCAACCCTGGAAAAAAAAGCCCTTTTAAAGCCCACTCCAAACAAGATGCACGTGTTCGTGCTCAATTCCTAGCCAAGCCACGTAGTGCATATGCAAAACAAAAAAAAAAAAAAAACACCACACCCTGGCACATTGAGGACAAGCATTTATTTGAAGTGGTCTCTGTTGAACGCCGCATAAATACAGGATGGAGGCTCCAACCAACCAACTGTCTCATTCCTTTTGACAGTGCGATCAGCGATTCTCCAAAGGTGGCGCATGCGGTGAACAAAGGCTCCGGCGCCCATCACGTCAGTCGCTTTGATGCTACTTTGCAATTCCACCAGGCCCCTCAACAAAGTCCCAAAACAATAAATTAAAAATAAATAAATAAAAACAATACAAAACTAAATGACGAACTTGGTGAGTTTTTAAATTTAGATTTTTCATTTTATTTATTTATTTATTTTTTTAAAGAGAGGAAAAAAAACAGCAGCGGAACATTCCAAAAATACATCATTTATGGAGTTTCGGTTCCAAAAACTAATGACCATGAATGATTGACGATGCCGACTCTCATTAGCATTGACGACGGAACGGCTTGGAAGAGAGACGAGCGTGGATGTTTTGGGCTGCTGAGCGTGGGTGTGTGTGCCAGTGTGTGTGTGCGAATGTGTGTGTGAGTGTTTGTATGTGTGTGTGTGTGTGTGTGTGTGTGTGTGTGTGTGTGTGTGTGTGTGTGTGTGTTTGTAGAGGGAAATAGGGGCGGTGGTTTGAGGTAAGGGGGAGGCACTTGAGCTAGAGACATCCTGCGCTCTAAATTATTGAGCGGATGTGAGAATCTCAGCGTGCTCCTCGCTCTGCTCACTTTCTTCAGAGAGCTCCTCCAGCGCTCTGTTCTCCCTTTGTCCCCCCACCCCACCCCACTCCACCCATCCTTCCCTTTCTCAATGTTGTTCCCCTATTTTAAAAGAAAAAAAAATCCTCCCTATTACCATGACCTCAGTCCAGACTTTCTTGTTAGTTCAGCATTCCTCTCATTCAGATGTCCTTGTGCTATCTCCATTCAACTGCAATGGGATTAATTAGCCAAGAGCGTACAGTGCAGTAGGCACGTCTTCTTGCAGTATTGTACGCATACTATATGTTCTCATTTCTCACCCCACAGATTCAATGCACAGGCACCATACACTAACAAGATAATGTGAAGTCAACATGGGAGATTTTATGGGGTCTCTCAATCTCTGTCCAACATGGCAATATGCAGGCAGGGTTTTAATGGGATGAGTTATGACCACACGTTCAAGACTGTATGGAACATGGCTGTGTGTGATGTGAACCCAGCGACACTTGGGCTGTATATCTTTTGTCGGGTCATCCGTCAGGGAAGGAATAAAAATGGATTTTATGGCATATGGCCTATGCGATGCTGTGTGTGTGTGTGTGTGTGTGTGTGTGTGTGTGTGTGTGTGTGTGTGTGTGTGTGTGTGTGTGTGTGTGTGTGTGTGTGTGTGTGTGTGTGTGTGTTGAAAACCCATAGCCAGGTTGACAGTATGACAGGCTGAGAGGCTGACCATGCCATCCTGGGCGAGGAGGAGATGGGAAGGTCAGCAATTTCTCTCCCCTCACATACACAGTACAACTCATTCAATGTCAAACTGACTAGCAGCTGAGAGAGAGAGAGAGAGAGAGAGAGAGAGAGAGAGAGAGAGAGAGAGAGAGAGAGAGAGAGAGAGAAAATGATATATGACCATCAGACCACTGACAATGGTCCAGAAAGTTCAAATAGTACAGAAAATGTGTGGCTGAACGTGTACTGTACATGCATCTGTAGGCTTATGCAGACGTCTAAGTCCATGTGTATGGATGATGGTATTGTATTATGTTTTCTTTGGAAGTGTGTCTGTCTGCAAACTCATTGAGCATGCAGTCCAAAGTCTGATGCATTTGTTCATGTCTCAAACATGTATTCACTAAAAAAAGAAAAAGAAAAAAAAAAGAAAAAAAAAACCCATACAAATAGAGTAGGAGAAAGAATGAGAGGTTGAGACAAGTTCTCCAACATTAAGGAGTCAGCATTGATTGAGTTCAGCTGAGCTAAACTTTTAGCACAATCTATTGATCCAACAGCAGGGAGTGAAAGCAAGAGAGATGGAGAAATAGAGAAAGGGAGTAAATTAGAGAAAATACAAGGAAAAGGGTAGAAGCAACTTTTGGAAAAGAGAATTACAAAAAAGGAAACATCACCCTACAAAACAACATCCTCTAAATGCTGTGCTTGAGAGAACAACCCGAACTCAGCACCAAACAAATCGTCTAGATACAAAAGAGAGAGTTTCCTTTTAGAGTTGGAACAGAAAAGGTGAAAACAAATGCACTGTGGCCTGCTCCCGCAGAACTCTGACTCCGGGCCAATCACATACGCTCGTTTAGAGAACAATTTGGCAGCTGACGAAGACCCGAAATTTGGCAACCATTGTCAAACAGAAAGGTCAGTACTACAACTTCACTTCACAGTGTATTTAGTTTTGTGGGCATCATTTTTTAAAAACACACTGAGACGTGGCATCATTACAAATAGAACATTAGTTTTGTGTCTTTGCGAGCTAAGGTTTTCACAACATAATGTTTGCACAACATTATCAGTGGACAATCATAGGAGAACACCGACCACCACTGCATCACAGTGCTGGATTTTGTTTGTTTGTTTGCTGGGCTTGTCTACAGTATGTGGGGGAGGGGGCTTGGGGGTGTCAGATATTCTATATTTCATTCAGCTTGGCTTTCCAAGCCCTTTTGATGTGTCTAACCAGGAAATAAATAAATAAATAAACATATTCCTCCTATGATCCCCATCATGTATGGATGCAGATTGCACTGAGACCGAGCTCTCCAGTCCCACTGGAATTGTGTGGTCCTGTTTCATGCCATTACCCACACACAGCAGGTGGCCTCTAAATGGCCGCCACGTGGACTAAATGCTTCCGTTGCCAACATCCTGTCTGCTACAGTACGTCCATTTCTGCATGTTGTGTAATGTGACACTGCAAGCTGCCAACACGTGCATGCAAAACTCATCTCAACTCTTCTCCCCTACATTACATTGTCTTGCTTGTTACACTTTAACTTGCAGGAAGTGAGAGCTACAAAAGGTGACATACACTCTGCCACAACACAGCAAAGACTCCGAAGTTTTGAATAAGTGAGCTACTTTTCCATGCTAACAGAGACAGAGATCATTCGGGAGGGTACTGGCACCCAGTGGGTGCATGTTGCCAAGGTCTCATCTGTGGGCGACCAGAGGCTGGCACCGCTTCTGTTAGGGCCCCCACTTTTGAACTCCATGCCCAGGGAGGGTATGAGTGGCCTTTGCCCTGGTATGGGAAGACAGAGGCTGGAGGATCTCAGAGGAATGGGAACAAAGCTGACCCCCTTCACTATCTCACTATCTCCACCCACCCTACCATCCCCTGGAGTTGTCTGTTCAGACTCCCACAGACAGACATCCAGCTCTGCCTCAGGCTTCCTCTGACCACCCTCCAGGACTGATCTGATCCCAACGACCCCCCGTTGCCAACCACACATTCTCAGTTGGACAGATAGTGTTAAAATGCATCTTTCTCTCTCTCTCTGTGTGTGTGTGTGTATGTGTGTTGTGTATGTGCAAGGGCAAAGGACATTGTAAAAACAGCACAAAGAGAGAGTGACATAAAATATGACTACATGTAGGGCATTCAAAGCTTTTGTAGACTGTTCATAGACTTTGCAGCGAAAAAGTTTACTTTAGTATTACTCTGACCCTAACAAGAGGTCACCCCCAAGACAAGTTCAATCCTAGTCTACCCAAATCTCACGGCATCCTCAAAATAAAATATAAACAAGATCCAATGCTTTCTAAAGCTTTTGGTCAGACCCAGGGGAAGCTTAGTCAAGTCCACAGCTAATAGCATTCACTAGACCAAGCAGTCCATTAGCTCCATCCTTTAGAAGAAGCAAATCATTTTTTTTTCTGCTCAGAAGTTCATGTGAGCATACAGAATATTATTCAGGGCAGCAGGGAGATTATGGAAAAACCTATTTTAAAGACTCAGTTTGTGTTTACGTACCGCCTGCTGCTAGGAAAGTGGGTGGACAGGCCAAAAAACACACATAAACACAAACACACACACACACACACAAATATGCAATGAAGGAGAAAGCTGCGTTAGCAACAGCATGGCCTACGCTTATTAACCTGGAAAACAATTACTTACAAAATGCAAATTTGTAAATTACATCTATTAAGGCACACATATTCTCTCTCTTCCTCCCTCTCTCTCTCACACACACACACACACACACACACAGAGACACACACACAGGGACGCACAGCACATCAGTCTCAGCAGGCATATGACTAGGGACCCAGCTTGGCAGTCTCACAGATCCGTGATGCCCACAGAGATTTGCTGAGCGCCTCACTGTTGCCACCAGCTCATTTCCGCGTGTAATAGTGATTGGCTGGCTGCATGCCGAGATAAGCCTCACTGCATTAATGTAACTTTCTCTCCCCCTCTTTTTTTTGTACTCTCCTTCATGCAAACTAATCAGCCACCTCCCTCCTTTCGCTCACTTTCCCTTCCTCTCTCTCTCTCTCTGTTCTCTCTTCCTCTTCTCTCTTTCTCATCTCTTTCAGTGACCAAACCCCTTCTTCCTCTCCAGTCTGGTGATCAATAGACCAATGTGGGGTTGTTCCCCTGCTGGGTATAAAAAAGGTGAGCCAAGGGTTTTTTTTTTCCCCTCTCTGAGTGGGCATTTCAAGAGGGTGGCGATGGCCCCTGATCTCTTTTCAAGGCCCAAAGCAGTGTTGATAGCTCTTATCTCGCTGCCTGCCAGTCTGGAAAGAAAGGGTGGGTCTGGATTAGGGAAGGGTTAGGGGGGTGTGTGGTGTCCAAATTGCACCAGTGGTGAAAAGAATAACACTTTGTACAAAGGCATTAGGGCTGGTCATGGAATAGGCACTCCCTCTGCACTAGAAGTCAATGGACCACGAACAAATCATTCTGACTGACCGCGTTTAGAGAGAGAGAGAGAGAGAGAGAGAGAGAGAGAGAGAGAGAGAGAGAGAGAGAGAGAGAAGGAGAAAGAGATAGAGAGAGAAGGAGAGAGAGAGAAGGAGAAAGAGAGAGAGAGAAAGAGGGGGCAGAGATACTGTGTGGACTGGGAGTTAGTCAGCAAAATTGATTGAGCCCTCACAGTTCAATCAGCGAGAAGCCAACCAGACGTCCCATGGTGTAATTGTGTTGCAGCAGACAGGGCCTTCATTATGATAACTTACTTAGAATGAGAGACATGACAAAGCCTCAGTGGTTTAAAAGGCATCAAGTGGTCAGGGGCCATGCACAAAATAAATAAATAAATAAAATAAAATCGTACCTGTAAAAGAACACATTGTGCTAAAAGTTGTGAAATATTATTATTTATTATTCACAAAGTAGCTAGCTGAGACGTACTGTAGTTTTAGTAATAATAATAATAAAAAAAAACTCTTGGGAACAAAGTGCTGTTGCTATGGTTGACATCAGCTCTCATGAACTAGCCTATTAGAAGCTACTTTTAGCCTTAAGATGGTTTGAAGATTGTGAACATGGGCTCAGCTCTCTAAGTGCAATCATGCAGTACTTGATATAGGAAAGATGAATGCAGAACAACTAAATTCAACCACGGCCACCAGAGTATATCCACTCCAACATTATCAAATAACTCCCATTTTTAGTTGCATGACTAGAACTAGAACAACTGTCTAAAACAGCAAAAAATATATGCCTAGAAGAAATGACTTTATTACTGTACATAACCTTGCCTTAGCCCTTTTCTGAATGAGCTCACTGCCCAGTTTGTGTTTCTGTTCTATTCAGTCTGGCTGTGATGTATTGTGTTGTTTATTCTCTGCAGCACTCTTTGATGATTAAAGCTGTGAAGAGGAACCATTAGCATCAGTACCATAAGCCATAGCCTTTTCTTACATTTTATTACAAACAGCATTCTCAGCTACAGAATGGCAAAGCAACACAAAGAGGTCTGTTATTTTCTGCAGTCTATCCACCTTGCAATTGCTGTATAGGAGAACATCTTTTATGATTAGATAATGATAAAAGAAATGTGTTCTTTTGTAAGTGTGAGAGTATAAATGCCCTGTGTTTAAAGAGAGGGCCAAAAGGATTTTTATATAGAAGCTATTCAGTATCTTTATTCAACAGCAGCATCCACTCCACAGGATTCCATAGCATCATCGACACCACAACAGGGAGGACGTGTCCTTCAAGACATAATGACTTTCTGCATGGCTCTGAAGACTAACACAAGAACAATTACTTTTGCTTACACTATTACATTTATCTTTAGTATCCAGAAGTATGGCAATGTACATTTCAGGGAGACAAATCCTTAAAAATACAAGCAGACTAAAAAACAGATTTGTTGAATTTCAATGACACCTTAAAAAAGAGGAAATGGTCTTTAAAGTCCTGGCAACCATCAGCCATCTGAAGCTCAGAGGAATCCAATAGGATCTTTAGAGCTTTTAAGGTAAGATATATTTTCTTCTGCAGGGGAAGAGGAAAGCAGTCACAACAGCAGACATATTTATTCTAAATAAGGTGGGGAGGACACAGAAGAATCCTCCATTATGTCAGGAACATCAACAAGGCACTTGAGGCTGTCTTCTAGTAGCCCAAGGCATGTAAATAAATACCTTTAACAATATTGTCATGGTGACAGTATGGAAAACACTCAGATAATTACTTTTCAATTACTATGCAATGATTGTCTCCACAGCAGTGATTAGAAATAATTAAACAAGTGCTTTCTTATTAGTGTTTGAGTGTTGACATTGACCCAAGTAGATAACTGTATTGCACTGTTCACTCATGTCCTCTTATGAACCAGGAAGTAAATAAACAATTCTATAACTGTCGGATGATAAGATTTGTCAGAGAGAGAGAGAGAACGCTGGTCTGGGATCAGCCATTGTCTGTCAATGATATTACGGCTGTATTATTCAGTGTCTATATTTGTGCAGTGCGTCAGGGCATTGGTGTAATGACATTCTGGCTTAACTCAAATCAAAGTGAAACTCCTTGCTTAGTGGCAAGGGATGTGTGGGTGGCTGCAAGTACACCTCTCAAAAGGAACATGTCAAGGAGCATTACAGAAAGAAAAAGACATTCTGCTGGCGAGTGACTTAGCTTTTGGCACAACAGCTCAGGCCACATTCGTTTGCGTGTGTGTGTGTGTGTGTGTGTGTGTGTGTGTGTGTGTGTGTGTGTGTGTGTGTGTGTGTGTGTGTGTGTGTGTGTGTGTGTGTGTGTATTGGGCTTATGAACATCTGCTCCTAGCACTAAGGAGATCGCCATTCTCCACAGGTGAGACAAAGAAGATAAATACCGTATTTTCTGCAACATAAGTCGCTCTGGTGTATAAGTTGCTCCAGTGTGTAAGTTGCATGTTTGTTACAGTATGGAACAATGCAAAGTACCACTAGAAGGCGAAACAGCTGGAATTTGTTTGGATTATCTCTCTTAATTCAAGCATTCCCCTGTCTCCCCTCCATGCAATAACATGAGCTAACGTGAGTGGAATCTTTTTAAAGCCTGTTAGGGTTTCTTGCTGTGCCTCGATGCCTGTCCATTGCATTTAATTGGTAACTGGCTTGTGCGTCACAGGGATCACTGTAAGTGTGTTTGCTTGCTATGAGTGATCTGGGACAGCTTATGTTCAAGGCCTCCGTCACGTGGACTATTTTCGTTTTCCCCCATTTTGAGACCAACTTATTAAAGTTATTAAACTCCAGATCCTGTGAGAGCGTCTCTCTACTGAATCTACAGTTTTCAGTCATCACGGGTGTACAGAGGTTATACTATGCTAAGATATGCATAGTCTAGAAATGCAAAGTCTGGTCACGAATGATACTATACTTAGACCGAACTCAATCAAAAATCAGCAGTTGTCTTACAAACTGTCTTGCACATACAGTAATAGGATGGCACTAGAACCAATCAGAGGAACCAACACAATGTCAACGCCAATGTGTTGTGATTGGGGAACATCAACAATGTCCAACCAATCACAATATACCTAGCCAAGACACAAGCCAATTCCCAATGGCTTGTGACTTGACATAGTGGCTTAGCAGATCAATGTCCTGCCACTAGGGTATGTGTAGATTTTTAAGCTAACAAAATACAATATAAGTCGCCTCTCGAAGAAAAATTGCAGGACCAGCCAGACAAGTTAAGAGTACTGTCACTTTTACTGTACAACAATACAGTACTGTATGACACGCTTTTCATACCAGAATCTATTTCATGACTTCTGTAGTGCAATTTCTTGCTATCTTCCCATATTTCATCAAATCATAGATTGGTATTGTTACATTCATGTGTGCACTGAACATCAAACCTGTTATCTTCTCACATCCAATCATAGGCTGGTATTGTTACATTCATGTACTGTATGTACTGGGCATCATACATCTGGTTTGGCCCTGTTCAATATTCTCTGAGATAATAGTGTGAGATTATAGTGCTTGTGATGTGTGGTAGATCTCTAGATAGTCATTATCTAGAGCTGCACTATAGATTTCCATACTGTGACCTTCAGCGCAACTTATACTGCCTCCTCAGCTAGAAGAGTGGAAAATGAAGAAACCCTCCATGGAATCTGACTTTTGAGTCCACAGAGGATCGGTAAATGTGTGGCCACACAGCAGGCCAGACAGGAACAGCATCTCAATCTCTCGTTCCAAAATGAAGTAGTGTTTCCTTTCATTCCTTTTCATTTTACCTTTCACAAAAAATACATTTTTATTGCACAGGAGTGAGAGGCAGGTCAGGAAATGCACTGTATCAGCTGTGATGATGGCATTATCAGTGAGGCTGGGGGGCCAGATTGTTTTCACACGGGCATGACCTTTAAAACGGCTGCCAGTGAATACAAGAAAGGAAAGCCTATGTAATGAGATCAACAAAGAACACTTTGTAATGCTCGGTGGAAGAGAAGGTGCAAAATACAGGGGAAAGTGTTGATAATGTGTTGATAAGGTAAAGGCAAGGTAAAGGACAACCTAGGAAAAGGCTGCCATATGATACAAAAATTATAGGATTGAGGAAAGAAGAAAAGAGAAATGGAAACCTGTTTGTGTGATGGAGAAAGGCATCAATGCAGAAAAGCAGAGATGCAGAAAAGGAGGGCAAGAGGTGTACACATCAATGTCATTTAAAAAAAAGAAAAAAAAAAAAAACACTCTCTCAAAAATGGCCCAGTAGGCTCTTCAGTTAGAGTACCATCTTAGTAAAATTAATTATTGGCAAAACCTACTGCGGCATGATCAAGTGCAATCATGGATAAATGAGACAGAATGAGGAGGAAAAAAATCAATGTAATGTCTACATTAATAACAATAAAAGACACACACACCCACACACACACAGAAAGGGAAAGAGAGAGAGTGCATGTCACACTCAATATCTTCTGCAACTGTATTTTTAAATCTGAAAATCATCACACAGATGATAGCACTTCTGTGCTCACCTGTTTAAGCAACTTTGCCAATTTCACTTGTTTGCTCAACTCTGATCAATAAACTCCATGTCAGATAGCTACATCTCTATAGGCCTTTTCAGAATGTTTGTAAACAAGGGGTGCTGAGATACTTCCGGGTGGCAGAAAGCAACTGGTACCCCATTGACGTGAATACATTCAACGGGGAAAACCGGTCTTACATTAATAAATTCGCCTTTATAAATTATTATTTTGCCAAACGAGATAATAACTACTCACTGTTAAATCTAAAGACATATGTTTTATAACCAGAAAATAAACTTGTTGTGTTAATACGATCTCTACACCTGTTACCCACTAGCAACCGAATTAGGCTAACCGTTGTAAACAGGGACGTCAGTGGGTTTAGCTTGCTAGCTACAATGCTAGATTAGCTTAACAGACCAAGCAGGGAATACTTGCCTGAAATCAATAAGTCTGGGGTTTATGGCTTTATTTTGTTAAAAAGAGAGAAGAAATGATGACCGTTCATTCTGAACGTAGGTTTTGTGACCAGAAAATACACCCGTTGTGATATGTATCCATACTCCATACCCGTTGACACCCAAGTAACGTTACTACCGAGGTAGCAAACAGACCGCCGCCGGTCTACCATGCTTGCCATACGGCCAGGTTAGGAAGGGATCTGCCGGTAAAGTTGTTCACAAATTAATAAGTTCGGCATTTTTGTTTTGTAAAAAGGATATGATAAATGCGATAGAAATGACTGTTGAATATGAAAGATCCAGGTTTTGTAACCAGAAAATGCATATTTGGTGAAATAGGATGCATGCTTTTGACTAGTGTTTCGTTGACAACTTTTGCCTTTTGCCACCCGGAAGAGCGCGTGACGTCATGGTAAATTGGTCTATAGACTCAACAGTCGCCTAAGAACGTATTATACCACAAGGGCCTTTGCTTAAAAAAAGATAACGTTCTCCTATCTACTCCGGTTCTTTCCATCTGATGAGTACGGCTTGGTCTCTTTGCCCCTGGGAAACCATCTAAAAAGCCTTACTCAATGGTGTGGACACTATCTGCATAATCTTCAAAGGGGTTTGTGCTGCCTAAAGACGGTCTCTTGTTAGGCAGATGCGGATAAGTGATCGGTGAGCAAAGGTTCTCCATGTCAATGAGTGGTGAGTACTTACACACACAAACGCACACAGACACACACACACACACACACACACACACACACACACACACACACACACACACACACACACACACACACACACACACACACACACACACACACACAGCATGACAGGACTATGTCAGGCTCAGTCCAGCTCTTATGGATTTATTGATCAATGAGTGATGTAGCCCACAGTGGCAGTTTGCCATGATTGTTTACAGGAGAGCCAGCAGAGCAGCTTCAGCCAGTGGTCCAAGCCTTATTAAACCATTTGCTCTTCTATATAGAGGCATACAAATATAGCCACACACACACACACACACACACACACACACACACTACTCTCCTTGCTACTCGTTTTACTGCATTGGTCCCACCCTCCATCCTGTTTTTTTTTTCTTTTTGTCAGCTCGTCTTCCCTCTTCACTTGTTCCACCCTCTCATAGCCTCTCTCTTCCTATTGTTATGCAGCAGTTCAAAGCATATTCTACCCTGTTGAGCTTGTCGCACCCACCTTTGTCAGAAAGAAAACACACACACACACACACACAAATACGCACAATCCAAAAATACACACACACACACACACACACACACTCACACAAATCCTCTAAAGCATGCATGCACACAAACCCTGCAGCATTGTCTTTGAGTATAGAACTCCCTCAGCCTATTCTGAATGCAGGGCTCGTTGCACAGAGGCCTGGGGGAGCAAACTAGCTTGTGATGTGACGATTTGCTAATGAAATTAGCAAAGGCAAGCCGGCACAGTCTTTATGGCTTTTGCCCTCACCCCATCATAATGTAAGTAAAATGGACTGCATATTTACTGACGTACGTACAAGAGCAAGAGAGGAGAACATGGAAGCGTGTGTGTGTGTGTGTGTGTGTGTGTGTGTGTGTGTGTGTGTGTATCTGCTGTTGTAAACCAGAATCACATTACTGTGGTCCCAAGGAGGCAACACTTTTCACTGAAGATGCTTTTTGTCAGATGCACTGCAGTGCGAAATAGTGGCCAGACAGAAACCCTGGAAAAAAAAAAAAAAAAAAAAAAAAAGATGTTGTCCATCTGTCACGAAACTGACAATAAAACACCTTGCTCAGGCCATCAAGGAGGTCCGCAGGGGGACACACGACATCAACCACCATCCAAACACACACAAGGCCAAGCAACCCACAATCACTCCCTCATTGCCAATGGACTTTGGAAAGTGACAAAAACAACAACAGCAACCACAGAGACTCAACCAACAGGAGAGCCAGGACTCAAACTGAGCCATATGTCCCAACAGCCGTGCACAACGCCAGTCCTGCCTCTAATCTCTCCCTGTTTGCACCCCCTGCAAAGCACTCTCCCCCAAAACAGCAACAGCATCCATCCACCCACCTTCCAGTTTGGTGTGACATAACTGTCATACTGCGTCTACCTGCTTATTCATCTTCTTTTAAAACCTAGATCCTAAACGCGGGATCAATTGTTTTTAAAATCTTTAGCAGTATTTATGGGTGGAGGATTTGCCTGTGCAATGCAGTTGCGATCGCTATTTTTTTTATATCCCCTCATATTTCATATAAATCCTAATCATGGAGTCCATTAAGCAAGACAACAGAAACAGCACCGAGAAATCTCTGGCTGTTCGAATGTTTTACATCCGGAGCAAAGCCTTTGAAACAATCCCCCGATGAAGGATTGCAGAGGCTGACTTTATTTTTTGTCCCAATGTTTTATGTCAGAGAGGAAAGAAGCAAGGGTAGCGCAACTTCAATGTGACAACGATTGAGAGCGGTGCACTGTCGAAAAAGTCTCCTAAAAATGAGAAAGGGCGCCTCGAAAATGTGCGATACGGAACCTATCACGGCACATTTGTTTGAATTCTGCTTCAACCTGTCGCTTGCAACGAGGCAGACAGTGCTTTCACAAGAAGCACTCTGTCAAGCACCAGAACAGGTTAGCCTGCCCTGTCACAATTGCTGAAATATGGTGGGACAGTCTAAGGCTGACCTTCACAAAAGAAACACATCCATCCCTGAGAATGCTTTGTCTGAAAAGGCTTTCACAGTTGTCTGTAACCACAGCGGATGCCCTCATATAGCATTAGAACTTGCAATACCAAAAATAACATTTCTTATTTTCAGTGTCTGAATATCTCATTCTCTTTTGTCCTCACACATAATCCGATGTTGTTGATGTGTAATAATACAATGTAATTCATAGTCAAACAGAATGAAACAGTTTTATAGTGAATGGTGTGGTGTCCAATTTGCCTGGCACTAAGCAGTGAGGAGACTGCATGCCTTTTCACTTTCCATTTTCCAGGACAACTGCTCACTCTAGCATTCCCCAGCATCGACCCAGGCTGATGAATCACGAATCATGAATCGTGACTTAAATGAGACTAATAGTCCATGAAAGTCACTCTGGAATGCATGAGTAGCCAGGCTAAATCCCACCAGCCAATCGCTCTCTTTTGGATTGACTTGATTATCCAAATAGCCAGCCCTGAGCTAACATTTTAATTTGCACTGGTGTCATTTCATCATTCGACCTCACCTGCGACTAAATCATTATGCAAATAGGTACTCCCCATCAAAGTAATGAGTAATGTGAGTAAATTGGAACTAGTGGTACCCAGCTGGTATCAGGTAATTTACAATTTTTGCATGAAAGGTTAACTAAAAGGAAGCCAGAGGGCATTTATTAATGCCAGTACATGATCTGATAATGATAGGATTTTATCGATAATACTGCTAGAGCTATGGGTAACATTTCAGTCCTTGCGGCCATTTATTTATTTATTTTTACCTAGCCTCACAGAGCATTAAAGTGGTGTAATGATATACTGCTACTTATGCTACTTCAAGACAGGTTTGTGTGCTTCGTTTGACATCCAAGTGATTGGAGCATTCAATCTAAAACAATGTATTCTTATTTACTCTTGAAGTATGCTTGTTTTTATGTTTCTGCCTGTCTGTCATTTTACCTCTCTGCATAAACTACATATAGTATGAATACTGCTATACATACTTGTTTGTTTGTTTGTTTGTTTGTTTGTTAGGGCCCATGTGACCCAGTGATAGGAAAAGAGGTATTGTCTTGTCAGTATAGGTGCAACATAATCTCCTCTAACCTCAGATTGAAGCCCAGACTTCACAGAGCTGAGGAGAACTGAGGACTAAGGCTGATAAAATGGAGGGGGATTGACAGTGGCAGGCCAGTTGCCGAGGTGAGACTCACTCTGTCACTGTGGCTTGCTTGATTGCCCGTGTCTGAGTGACAAGCCGAGTGTGATCAGACAGCTTTGGAGTAATCGCTCCTTGGGTGTGATTGGACTTTGTTTTGGTGCTCTTGCACATATGGACAAAAAATAACAAACAAACAAACATTCTTGCACACACACACACACACACACACACACACACACACACACACACACACACACACACACACAGTCAAGGTCGAAGACTTACTACAGATATAATTATTCATAGCCACACATGGGTACTTACCTCAACATCTTGATATTTTAATGGATTTCACCTTCACAACTTTCCATAATATATAAATAAATAAATAAATAAATAAATACAACAAAACCATCGACTTCTGTTTTAACCATGCAACCATATGCCCAGCTGAGATAGTTTCACTGGAGAAAACAACTCTTTTTTCTGTTGTTGTTCTGTTTTGTTTTGCTCTCATGTAACCAGGGGAAAAACATCTGGCACAGCAACCACTATGGACCCCTCTCCACTCTCCAGAGACCCCCCAAGCAAGACCCAAACAAGCCCAAAGACAAGAGCTGGGGTCTTGGCAAGGCTTCAGACGTCACACAAACACAAACACAAACACAACCACACACACACACACACACACACACACACACACACACACACACACACACACACACACACACACACACACACACACACACACACACACACACACACTCCTTCCCCTATCTCCAGCCCCCCTGCTAGCACCCAGAGGGTCTCATGGCAAGACCCTGCATCCTCCCTCATTACTTCTGCCAGTCACTGTGGGCTCCATGGTGATACTGTATTCACAAAAAGTTCCAGACAGAGTTTTTCAGCCTACATCTTTATCCTCAATTGTACTGTATGTAACTAGAGCAGTGTCGGATAAGTACACTGGTAGCCCAATTACATATGTGCAGGTAAATGTCTGTAATTGGATTGTACATTATACTGTCAGGACTGTGCAATAGAAATATTGGAGTTGTTTGTGAAAAGTGCAGAGACATAATGTTTGAAAGTGTACATTGGATTGCAGTAACAATCACATCATTGTTTGGATGTTTAACAGGTGAAGTATATCTGTGTGTGTGTGTGTGTGTGTGTGTGTGTGTGTGTGTGTGTGTGTGTGTGTGTGTAGGTGTGGCGTGTGTGTGTGTGTGTGTAGGTTGGCGTGTTGTTGTGAGATCAGTAATGCAAGTCAGCCCCATAAGGATCACAGCAGTCGTGTGTGCATTATTAGGGCCAGACGTGATAATGTCTTGAATCTTTTGTAGCACATACACCTTAGGCTACTACTGCGCTTGTTTTGCAGACAATGCTATCTCATGTGGGTTGGTATTGTTGGAAGCTCCATGAAATTGATCCAATTTGTATGTCGGTTCAGGTCATTCCACAACTAAACATGTTGGGCTTTTCAGTATAGATGCGGAATGATCCTAGACTACAAAGTAGAGTGTGGAATACACTACACACACACACACACACACACACACACACACACACACACACACACACACACACACACACACACACACACACACACACAATGAAGTCCATTGTTCAAGAGTCAGTACAGAGCAAAATGCCCATAATGACCAGAGATTGTTGAAAATAAGAGATAGAAGTAGTCCTATAGTCATGCTAGAGCTTGTATGTGTGATTCAGGGTTGTTTGTAGCCATTGGTTTCTAGGTACATTCACAAAATTATCTTAGATTACTAAAAATACTCACAAATATAACATGAACTACGTAAATCACCTTAAAAAAAACACATTTGGGTTCATGTAAGGGGAGTGAATATTTCATAAACAAGAGTTTAGATATATGGCAATCTCAGCACCTGCACAGCTATCAGAATGCTTTCTTAGCCAAGACGAACGACAGCCATCAAAGCATCAACGCAAACAGAAAAAAATAACACCAAGCCCACAAGCTATTATTTCACTATGTGAGTAATAGAGGCAAAGCACAGAGAGCTGTAAATAGAAAGAAAAATACCTCTTGTGTGTGTGCAGACCACCACCCCCTCACACACACACACACACACACACACACACACACACACACACACACACACACACACACTAGCTTATATGATAGGGTAGAAAGAAAAATAGTGAAACAAACCCCACAGTAGAAACACAGTGCAGGTTTTATCTTGGCCACATGCAAGCCTTTGACTTTGTGTTTACTGGGCCAATGTCACAAGAGAACTCTTTTTTTTTTTTTTTTTTTTTGGTATGCAGACAGTTCCTTGAGAGATGCGCTGCTCTAGACCTCAAGGTAAATGACCCAAAGGAGAAGAGCAGAAAATAATGTGAATAGGGTGGAGGAAGTGAGAGAGAAGTGCTTCATGAAAAAGATCTCTCTCGGTCTCTCCGCACAATCGAAAAAAGAACCACCACCACCTCGAGGGAGAGGCATGACTTCACACCAAAATTCAGGCGTAGCATACAGAATAGGGCCTGAATCTCTGTGGCCGACTCTCCAGAAAACAAACCAATCAAAGCTGATGGAGGGAATGGGCCAGTGTTTACTGGGAGACCGGCTAGTGAAAATGGACGATTACAAAACAGGCAACAGGCAATTATACTGAGGGAGTGGGGAATAGGATAGGGCAGTCAGTATGATTAAGAGGAGCTATGATAGGCAATTAGCTGTGTGTGTGTGTGTGTGTGTGTGTGTGTGTGTGTGTGTGTGTGTGTGTGTGTGTGTGTGTGTAGGTACTCTCATAGACGTGAGACGACTACGCATATGTATACATACCCAGAAGAGCTTAATTGCTCAGTATATTTGGCTGAATATCTCCAAAGTGATATAGCATCATTTACAATTTCACTGTGGTCGAGTCGAAAACATCAATGCTCTTAGACTGAGTGTGGACATTTTGGTGGTTGTATGATGTTTAAAATGAATGAAAGAAGGCCTTCTGATGTGTTGGTTGAGCTACAGTATGTGAAGAGATAACACACACCACCATCCTAACACACCATTCACCAAATTTCAACCCTCAATAAGCTGGTTGCCTCATCCACATAATGCCTAATTCATGTAGTAACAAACCATACCTGTCAATATACTCAAGGTTCCCCACCTCCAATTTGAAAAGGACCACAAAGAGAATAGATTGTTCTTCTCTCTGTTGTTAATTCAAAGGCTGGTTGAAGTGCATCACATCCAGGCTCAGGAAACCTCACCCTGCTTAACTCATAAAATAGATGGGAAGAGCAACTGTATGCACAGTGGAAAAGAGAGAGAGAGAGAGAGAGAGAGAGAGAGAGAGAGAGAGAGAGAGAGAGAGAGAGAGAGAGAGAGAGAGAGAGAGAGAGAGAAACTGGCAGGCTGTTCTTAATTCCCATTATAGGCATCTTTTCTTCTTCTCCCAAGCACTTATTAAAGCACTTGAGAGGATAATTCCTCACCATTCACCTATTCACACCCTAATGGCAATGGCTGCCCTGCAAGGGGCCAATCTGAACATCAGGAGCAAATTTTCTTTTTCTTCATTTTTTTCCTACGCTTTGTATCTCGTCTCAGATCGTTTCATCGGGGTCAGAGAGTCCCTTGGCACGATCTCAACCTCTGTTTGAAGTTCGAACCCTCTTACTTCCCTAAGCCATTGCCCCCTTCAGCAGTAGGCTAAAGAGGAAGACGAAGGTCAGGCAAAAGCTAGGCTAGTGGAAAAGTAGCCTCCCCTGAGGGACGGCCTCACAGAGCGAAAGAGAAAACCCCTGCTGGGGGTAGAAGAACAGGTCGGGAACCTGCAGTTAAGTAGAACACGGCAGGTCGTTTAAATAACGCACTTGTAGACCAGACGGATTACACAATGCCCGAGACTTAAACACGGAAGAACAGGGTAATAATAAAAGCTGCTTGGGGCCCTGATGGGAGGGCAAATGGAGACAGATTCTTCACAGGATCTAATTCCACTCAGTGTCACATCCAGTTAGATGACACAGGCACAGGTAACAAAATATAATAAATACAACAGAGCTTCCAATCATAGGGGCATCAGTGTAAACAGAGGGAGAGAAAGAGAGAAGGGAA
Organism: Sardinella longiceps; assembly: GCA_027497455.2. Lineage (NCBI taxonomy): Eukaryota > Metazoa > Chordata > Actinopteri > Clupeiformes > Clupeidae > Sardinella > Sardinella longiceps. The sequence continues at coordinate 21,378,750 of JAODXP020000015.1, read as the reverse complement.
GAGTAGAGTGAGAAGAGAGAGTAAAAGACAAAGAGAATGACATAGCAGTATGAACGAAAGCCAAACAAGTACACCAATGGCCAGGCAGGCTTTTAGAGAGGAAAGGAGGTGTGTGCTTGTGTGTGTGTGTGTGTGTTAGGGGGATGAAAGTGGGACTCACGGTGGTGAAGTTGTGGGCACCACATGGCTCTCCACGGTACTTGCAGGACAGGAGCATATCCTCCAGCTGGTGGCTCAGCCGGTCCATGAACTCCAGGTTGGTGCCCTCGAAGTGCCGCGGTGGCAGAAAGAGGCGAAAGTCAGACAGCTTGCTGAACCAGGCACGGCGGTCCTCGGCCAACAGGTCCAGAACGAGTGGCCGTGCCGTCCGGTTGGCCAACAGTAGGCCCAGCCAATGTCCAGCAAAGTACAGGTCACTCTTGGTGAGTTTCAACAAGCGCACAGGGTTGTTGTTGCACACGGTTACCGTCGGGAAGGGCAGTTCCCGTGCCCATTCCGAGTGGACGCGTGTGTACGTTGGGAACGAGAGCCAGTGGAGCAAGCGGTTGGACGACCACGAGAGCAGAAGGCCCACCGACGTGCACAACGCCAAGAGCCAGAAGGCCCGACGGCCCGCAGATCCGCCTCTCGGCCAGAGCACGTGACGCAAGCCGTGCAGACGAGTCCTAGCCAGCAGGGCGGCGCTCAGTTTCGACAGGCCCACATTTTCAGCTCCTCCTCTCCCGCCACCCCCTCCGCTTCCTCCTGCGGCCCGATGGTAGCGCCGGCGGGCCCTCCGAGAAGCGGCGGAGGAGGAAGTCGTGGAGGAGGTCGGCAGGGAGGGGGACGAGGCTCTAAAGCAGCGAGCCTCCAGAGCCATGGCTGCCCACGTGGCTGCTACTGTTGTGGGGTGGTGACGATGAGAAGGAGGAGGAGGAGGAGGAGGAAGAGGAGGAGAGGGGAAGGGACAGGCTTCATCTCCCAGCCAAGCTGCCAGGGCTGAGGCCCACATGGGGCTCGGTGAGACACAGCTGAAGGTCCAGGGTCCAGTAATCCAACACAATTCAGATGACTGAATTAAAGGGTTAGCAGATGAGACTAGGGCAGAGGGCCTCTAAAATGCACAAGTGTGCAACTACACACACACACACACACTTCCTGTGCTACTCAAAATGTTTTCTGTGTTTGTTCACACACACATATTGTCATCAGGGACATCTCAAGTAGACTGTTTGATTGGTTTTTCCTGTTACTTGTTGCTTTTTTTCTTGATTATTTTTCCTCTTTCTTCTCATGTCGTCATACTCTACTCCAAACCCTCCATCAGATCATCACAAAACTGTTGCTTAAGCAATGACACTATGAAAGCTTGAGAGACAGAGGAAGGGAAAGACAGAATGACAGGCTTTTGATGAAAGAAGAGGAAGAATGTGTCAG